>LR738711.1:724236399-724349497 GCA_902687465.1 Secale cereale
CCCGTGGCTCGCCTCTTACCGTGGCCTCCACCCGCCATTACCCCGCCGCCGGCCAACAGCGGCCCTTCCTCTCCCGCCCCTCCTCGCTGCTTCCCCCTCCTCCCGCATCTACCCCGTCCCCCATCCTCACCCGTGGCTGTGGCAAGCAAGTAGGTGGCCGTCCTCCTCTGGCCTGCCCTTGTTGCCTCCTTACACCATCGATCTGGGCAGCAACAAGCAGGTGGCCTCACCTCCCTCTCCGTTCTCTCCTTCATGCCTCTTCACGCCGGCGACTGGGTTGGGGGAGAAGGGACAGCAACACAACAACGTAACAACAAGCACGGGGGTTGCTGCCTCTTCATCTTTTATGTTTTGTATTTTGTATTTTTGTATAACTTCATGCTTGCTGAATGATGAATTGATTAAATGATTGTTGTGTATAATTGATTAACACCGGGATTCTGAGATTTATAAAAAAAAATTGACCGATTAATTCCGATTAATTGGCCGATTCACGATTAATCCCTACTCCCTAACTGACCGAGCAGTTACCGATTACCGATTTCCTGAACATTGATTTAGATCTTGCAATCGAATCTTTTAGTTTCTTGTTTTATCACTAGTTTAGTTTATAAAAGAAAACTACAAAAAATGCAATTAAGGTTGCCTAATATGCTTCATCTATTTAATATCTTTCGTGAAAATGATGGGAAGGAAAATTGTGCTCAAGTACTAGAAGAAGAATTACATAGAATGCTTGGCACTAAAGACTTGAATGATGAGCATGCTTGCAATGTTGTTAGTGTGAATCCTTTGAATATCCATGGTACTAATGATGATTGCACTAGTCATGATGAAAATATCTCATATAAGCATGTTGATTTTTGTGGAGTGTATAGAGTTTGCAAGTACATACCAAAGAGGGAAGATAGATTTTGCAAGAGGCATAAGTATTTAGAAACTAAATGGTTGCTACAGATGCTAGATGATTGTGCTGAAAATTTAAAATGTCTTAGTCGTAGTTGTGAACTTTGCAATGAACGTGGTCATTTCATTACCCAATGCGAATTGTTTCATGACCGAATCGTGTCCAAAAATTGTGATGACTTGATCCCCTTGCACATCATAATGAACTTATCTTGCTTTTGGGTTATGAAGAAATTAAATGTAGAACTAAGTTCCTTCCAGGATTTGCCATTGATAAACTTCTTGATTCTGATATAGAGGAAATATATATGTATTGTGCGGTTAATTGCAATGAAAATCCTTATATTTCCATTTACCTTAAGTCGAGAAAACAAATAGGAGATGAAGAAAATACTAATGAAAGGGAAGAGATTTCCCAATATCCTCCTATTATTTCTTATGATGAATCAGGTAACGGGGAGGAGCCTCCTATTCTACCAATATCAGTAGTAAGGAGCTCCGAAAAGAAGATTAAACCCACACATATTGAGAAGAAGAAAAAGAAAATACGAAGAAGCAAAGGTAAAGAGGTATCTCTCCCAAATGATTTTGCTCCTATTACTCATTATGATGATGATAATTGCTATTCTATCGGTACTATCCCCACCATGCATAATTTTTCATACATGTCACTCTTGATTCATTGCACATCCCGGTACACCGTCGGAGGCATTCATATAGAGTCATACTTTGTTCTAGTATCGAGTTGTAAGTAAATAAAAGTATGATGATTATCATTATTAGAGCATTGTCCCAAAGAAAAAAAGAAAAAGAAGAAAGGCCTAAGAAAAAAGAAAGGCCCAAAAAAATAATAAAAAGAAAAAAAGGATAAAGAAAAAGGAAAAGGAAAAAAAGGGACAATGCTACTATCTTTTTCCACACTTGTGCTTCAAAGTAGCACCATGATCTTCATGATAGAGAGTCTCTTGTTTAGTCACTTTCATATACTAATGGTAATTTTCATTATAGAACTTGGCTTGTATATTCCAACGGTGGGCTTCCTCAAATGCCCTAGGTCTTCGTGAGCAAGCAAGTTGGATGCTCACCCACTTAGTTTCTTTTGTTGAGATTTCATACATTTATAGCTCTAGTGCATCTGTTGCATGGCAATCCCTACTCACTCACATTAATATCTATTGATGGGCATCTCCATAGCCCATTGATACACCTAGTTTAAGTGAGACCATATTCCTCTTTTTGTCTTCTCCACAACCACCACTCTATTCCACCTATAGTGCTATGTCCATGGCTCACGCTCATGTATTGCGTGAAAGTTGAAAAAGTTTGAAAAAAATTAAAGTATGAAACAATTGATTGGCTGAAACCGGGGTTGTGCATGATTTGGGTATTTTGTGTGACGAAGATGGGGCATAGCCGAACTATATGATTTTGTAGGGATGAACTTTCTTTGGCCATGTTATTTTAAGAAGACATAATTGCTTTGTTAGTATGCATGAAGTGTTATTATTCTTATGTCAATATTAAACTTTTGTCTTGAATCTTTTGGATCTGAACATTCATGCCACAATATAGAAAATTACATTGAGAATTATGTTGGGTAGCATTCCACATCAAAAATTCTATTTTGATCATTTACCTAGTCGAGGACGAGCAGGAATTAAGCTTGGGGATGCTTGATACGTCTCCAACGTATCTATAATTTTTTATTGTTCCATGCTATTATATTATCCTTCTAGTATATTTTATGGGCTTTAATATAAATTTTTATATGATTTTTAGGACTAACCTATTAACCCAGAGCCCAGTGCCAGTTTCTGTTTTCCCTTGTTTTTGAGTATCGCAGAAAAGGAATACCAAATGGAGCCCAATTGACCTGAAACTCAGCGGAAGCTGTTTTTGGACCAGAAGAAGCCCAGGGAGTACCGGAGGAGGACCAGAAGATTCTCGGGCTGCCCATGAGGGTAGGGGGCCCACCCCCTGGGCGCCCCCCTACCTCGTGGACAGCCCGGAGACCCCATTTACTTGTTCCCGACTCGAACACCCCTATATATACAGAAACCTCTAGAAAATAACCTAGATCGGGAGTTCCGCCGCCGCAAGCCTCTGTTGCCACCAAAAACCAATCTAGACCCGTTCTGGCACCCTACTAGAGGGGGAGAATCCCTCTCCGGTGGCCATCTTCATCATCGTGGCGCTCTTCATGACGAGGAGGGAGTAGTTCACCCTCGGGGCTGAGGGTATGTACCAGTAGCTATGTGTTTGATCTCTCTCTCTCTCTCTCTCTCTCTCTCTCTCTCTCTCGTGTTCTTGAGATGGCACGATCTTGATGTATCGCGAGCTTTGCTACTATAGTTGGATCTTATGATGTTTCTCCCCCTCTACTTTCTTGTAATGGATTGAGTTTTCCCTTTGAATTTATCTTATCGGATTGAGTCTTCAAGGATTTGAGAACACTTGATGTATGTCTTGTGTGTGCTTATCTGTGGTCACAATGGGATATCACATGATCTACTTGATGTATGTTTTGGTGATCAACTTGCGGTTTCCGTGACCTTGGGAATCTATGCATAGGGGTTGGCACACGTTTTCATCTTGACTCTCTGATAGAAACTTTGGGGCACTCTTTGAAGTTCTTTGTGTTGGTTGAATAGATGAATCTAAGATTGTGTGATGCATATCGTATAATCGTGCCCACGGATATTTGAGGTGACAATGGAGTATCTAGGTGACATTAGGATTTTGGTTGATTTGTATCTTAAGGTGTTATTCTAGTACGAACTCTAAGATAGATCGAACGGAAAGAATAGCTTCGTGCTATTTTATTACGGACTCTTGAATAGATTGATCAGAAAGAATAACTTTGATGTGGTTTCGTACCCTACAATAATCTCTTCGTTTGTTCTCCGCTATTAGTGACTTTGGAGTGACTCTTTGTTGCATGTTGAGGGATAGTTATATGATACAGTTATGTTATTATTGGTGAGAGAACTTGCACTAGTGAAAGTATGAACCCTAGGCCTTGTTTCCTAGCATTGCAATACCGTTTATGCTCACTTTTACCACTTCCCACCTTGCTGTTTTTATATATTCAGATTACAAAAACCTATATCTACCATCCATATTGCACTTGTATCACCATCTCTTCGCCGAACTAGTGCAACTATACAATTTACCATTGTATTGGCTGTGTTGGGGACACAAGAGATTCTTTGTTATTTGGTTGCAGGGTTGTTTGAGAGAGACCATCTTCAACCTATGCCTCCCACGGATTGATAAACCTTGGGTCATCCACTTGAGGGAAATTTGCTATTGTCCTACAAACCTCTGCACTTGGAGACCAACAACGTCTATAAGAAGAAGGTTGAGTAGTAGACATCAATACTCAGGGAGAACACTTGTACCTTGAAATTTTAGTATCATATTATAATGCTACCGTTGTTCTAAGAAAAATAAGATGCATAAAAGATAAACATCACATGCAATCAAAATATGTGACATGATATGGCCATCATCATCTTGTGCTTTCGATCTCCATCTCCAAAGCATCATCATGATCTCCATTGTCACCAGCTTGACACCATGATCTTCATCGTAGCGTCGTGTTCGTCTCGCCAACTATTTCTTCTACTACTATCGCTAACTCATAGTGATAAAGTAAAGCAATTACATGGCATTCACAATTCATACAATAAAGAGACAACCATAAGGCTCCAGCAGGTTGCCGATAATTTACAAAACATGATCATCTCATACAATAACGTATAACTTCATCACGTTTTGACCATATCACATCACAACATGCCCTGCAAATACAAGTTAGACGTCCTCTAGTTTGTTGTTGCGAGTTTTACGTGGCTGCTATGGGCTTCTAGCAAGAACCATTCTTACCTACGGCACAAAAACCACAACGGTAATCTATCAAGTTTGTTGTTTTAACCTTCACCAAGGACCGACCGCAGTAAAATTCGATTCAACTAAAGCAAGAGAGACAGACACCCGCCAGGCACCTTTATGCAAACAAGTTGCACGTAACGGTGGAACCGGTCTCATGAACGCGGTCTTGTAATGTTGGACCGGGCCGCTTCATCTTACAATACCGCCGAATCAAAATAAGATGTTGGTGGTAAGCAGTATGAACATCACCGCCCACAACTCCTTTGTGTTCTACTCGTGCATATCATCTACGCATAGACCTGGCTTTGATACCACTGTTGGGGAACATAACATGCAATTTCAAAAAAATTCCTACGCTCACGCAAGATCTATCTAGGAGATGCATAGCAACGAGACGGGAAGAGTGTGTCCACATACCCTCGTAGAACAAAAGCGAAAGCATTAGATTAACGTGGTTGATGTAGTCGAACGTCTTCGCGATTCAACCGATCAAGCACCGAACGTACATCACCTCCGAGTTCTGCACACGTTCAGCTCGATGACGTCCCACGAACTCTTAATCTAGCAGAGTGTCGAGGGAGAGTTTTGGCAGCACGATGGTGTGTTGATGTGATGGTGAAGTAGATCGTGCTAGGCTTCGCCTAAGTACTATGACAATATGACCTGAGGTGTAAACTGTGGAGGGGGTGTCGGTGTCAAAACCGGCAGATCTCGGGTAGCCGGCCAAAGCTGTGCGTTTAGAGGATCGATGGTAACAGGAGGATGGGGACACGATGTTTATCCAGGTTCAGGCCCTCTCGATCGAGATAATACCCTACTTCTTGTTATATTAGTATGGATGAATATGAATACAATAGTTGATATACCTCGAGATCGTAATGGCTAAACCCTAAGTCTAGCCTATGAGGATATTGTGATGATGATCACCTCTACAGACTAAACCCCTCGGCTTATATACACGCCAGGGGGGACCTAGGGTTACAAGGGTGACTTGGGGAGGAAGTAATTGATACATCTGGACTCCACACTTTCCCTTCTACGTACATAAGAGTCCCGACCGAATACGGAGGAGGGTCTTCTACTTGTTCTTTACGTGGCCCATCAGTATGGCCCAGCTTTGATGACCCAGAGGCCTGAGGACCCCTGAATACAGGACTCCCTCAGTAGCCCCGGAACTTTCCTTCAAGGACGATATTGTGTCCGGCTTCATGTCTTTGTTCTTGCAAGGTGAGTCCTCCTGGATGATAGTTCGGCTTCTTTAAATATTGTAGTTCGTCGATTCCTCGCCGCCGTCGCCTTGGCTTCCACGTGTCCAATGAATGCGAACCGTCTAGGCGTTTTTTCAAATACCCACTTGACTGTTCAGAGCAGGCGCCTATATAAGAGAATAGATCCCAATTGTCTCTTCATCTCATTCCACGCGGAAGAAACCCTAGTGCGTGCAAAAAATCTTCAAACATGCCTAGTGCCCTGAGCTCTTCCTCACGCCCTTATGGCCCTCGTGCAAGAGATTGGAAAAGCTGCTCTGTGTCCCACGCGCATCTGCGGACATTGCAAGTGCAGGGGTATCTCCCCCCAGAGGATCTAGTCCTCGTCCGGGCCAGACTAACGTCTATCGACAGCCAAGCCCCGACGGAGAGTTTTCCCAACCCCTCTGATGGAGAGCGGGTATGTTTCGTCCCCTACCTTTTAAGAGGCATGGGTTTCCCCGTCCACCCCTTTATTAGGGGACTCCTAGAGTTCTAAGGCCTCCAACTGCACGATCTTACTCCAGGGTCAATCCTGCACATTGCGGGTTTTGTCGCTTTACATGAACTGTTCTTGGGCTGCGAGCCTCATTTCGAGCTATGGAGAAAGTATTTCTGCCTTGTCCCTCGATTGGAAAAAGGATCCATATTTGAAGTTGGGGGCGCCGAAGTATGGCGCATAGCCGGAACAGGCTATCTTCCCGGTACTCCGAAGAACGTATCCGAAGAGTGGCCTTAGGAGTGGTTTTACATTGAGGACATCGCTTTGCCGGATTCAGTGCCGGATTGTCCTCCCCAGGAGGGTTCGGATGAAGTGTCAGCCACCAATTCCGAAGTGGAGGTTGCGATGATTTACTGGCGGTGGAAAGCGGCCATGCATGACCATGCTTTTTCTTAGGAGGTGTTTAACACCCTCAACTCTGCAGATGCCTATATCCGAGCCTCTCAAGACGGACTCGCCGGAGCCACTCATCAACTTTCAAAAGATATGCGGGTGAGTGTTTATTTTGAGTGTTCCAATGCCGGTAGCCCCCGAGACTTAAAGCAGTTGGTACAGGTGATTTGAGGATTGTTGTATTTTTATAGGTCATGCGAGAAAAGAATAACTATTTATCCAAGGAACTTGAAGAGTGCTGGACTCAGCTCGCCGAATTGAAAAATTCGAAGGAATCTGGAAAGGATGCTGGTGCTAAGAATAATTCTGTCCAGAAGCTATGAAAGTTCTGCTGATTACTATTATGTATGTACTAATTTGTAATACAGTGACAGGATCAACCGATCAACTGGAGAGGGAGCTAAGAGCTGCCCTAGCGAACAAAAAATTGCCGAAGGGGAAAAAGCCACTGGCGAGCGTGCCCTAATGCAAGCTATGGAAAAAAGGAACCAAGCGCAGGATAGAAATAATAGGCTCGAGCAGGAGCTAAAGGGCGTAAAGGCCCAACTCACAAGCGCCTTGGAAGAGAACCGGAGGCTAAAAAGTGGCATGCTTAGTATGTCTCTTATACCTAGCTCTCTCCTACTTCTCGAGCTTGCGTTGTATTCCCTCGAAGAGGAAAGGGTGATGCAGCACAGTAGTGTAAGTATTTCCCTCAGTTTTTGAGAACCAACGTATCAATCCAGTAGGAGACCACGCGCGAGTCCCTCGCACCCGCACAAACAAATAAGAACCTCACAGCCAATGCGATAAGGGGTTGTTAATCCCTTCACGGTCACTTATGAGAGTGAGACCTGATAGATAGGATAGGATAATATTTTTGGTATTTTTGGTATAGAAACAGAAAGTAAATAATGCAAAGTAAAGTAGATGGAAGATTAATATGATGAGAATTGACCTGGGGGCCATAGGTTTCACTAGTGGCTTCTCTCATGATAGCAGAATTCTACGATGGGTGAACAAATTACTGTCGAGCAATTGATAGAAAAGCGCATACTTCCGAGAATATCTAGGCATGATCATTGTATATAGGCATCACGTTCATAACAAGTAGACTGAAACAATTCCGCATCTACTGCTATTACTCCACACATCGACCGCTATCCAGCATGCATCTAGAGTATTAAGTTCATAAGAACAGAGTAATGCCTTAAGCAAGATGACATGATGTAGAGGGATAAACTCAAGCAATATGATATAAACCCCATCTTTTTATCCTCGATGGCAACAATACTATGCGTGCCTTGCTGCCCCTACTGTCACTGGGAAAGGACACCGCAAGAATGAACCCAAAGCCAAGCACTTCTCCCGTTGCAAGAACTATAGATCTAATAGGCCAAACCAAACCAATAATTCGAAGAAACTTGCAAGGATATTATAATCATACATAAAAAATTTCAGAAAAGAATCCAATATTGTTCATAGATAATCTTGATCATAAACCAACAATTCATCGGATCTCGACAAACACACCGCAAAAAGATTACAGCGAATAGATCTCCTCGAAGATCGAGGAGAACTTCGTATTGAGATCCAAAGAGAGAGAAGAAGCCATCTAGCTAATAACTATGGACCCGAAGGTCTGTGGTAAACTACTCACAACTCATCGGAGGGGCTATGGTGTTGATGTAGAAGCCCTCCGTGATCGATGCCCCCTCTGGCGGAGCTCCGGAACAGACCCCAAGATGGGATCTCACGAGAACAGAAGGTTACGGTGGTGGAATTAGGGTTTCTTCGTGCTCCTCGATGTTTTCAGGGTATATGAGTATATATAGGAGGAAAAAGTACGTCGGTGGAGCAACGTGGGGCCCACGAGGCTGGAGGGCGCCCTGCCCCCTCGTGGGCACCTCGTTTCTTCTCTGACTTGTACTCCAAGTCTCTCGTGAAGATATCGTTCCAAAAAGTAACTCTCCCGAAGGTTTTATTCCTTTTGGACTCCGTTTGATATTCCTTTTCTGTGAAACACTGAAATAGGCAAAAAGCAGGAATTTGCACTGGGCCTTGGGTTAGTAGGTTAGTCCCAAAAATAATATATGCGTGTATAATAAAGCCCATTAAACATCCAAAATAGAATATATAATAGCATGGAACAATACAAAATTATAGATACGTTGGAGACGTATCAAGCATCCCCAAGCTTAATTCATGCTCGTCCTCAAGTAGGTAAATGATAAAAACAGAATTTTTGATGTGGAATCCTAACCAACATAATTCTCAATGTAATTTTCTTTATTGTGGCATGAATGTTCAGATCCGAAAGATTCAAGACAAAAGTCTATATTGACATAAGAATAATAATACTTCAAGCATACTAATAAAGCAATCATGTCTTCTCAAAATAACATGGCCAAAGAAAGTTATCCCTACAAAATCATATAGTCTGGCTATGCTCTATCTTCATCACACAAAATATTTAAATCATGCACAACCCCATTTTCGGCCAAGAAATTGTTTCACACTTCAATTCTTTCAAACCTTTCAACTTTCACGCAATACATGATCGTGAGCCATGGATATAGCACTATGTGGAATAGAGTGGTGGTTGTGGAGAAGACAAAAGAATAAAATAGTCTCACATCAACTACGCGTATCAATGGGCTATGGAGATGCCCATCAATAGATATCAATGTGAGTGAGTAGGGATTGCAATGCAACAGATGCACTAGAGCTATAAGTGTATGAAAGCTCATCAAAAGAAACTAAGTGGGTGTGCATCCAACTTGCTTGCTCATGAAGACCTAGGTCATTTTGAGGAAGCCCATCGTTGGAATATGCAAGCCAAGTTCTATAATAAAAGTTCCCACTAGTATATGAAAGTGACAAAACAAGAGACTCTCTATCATGAAGATCATGGTGCTACTTTGAAGCACAAGTGTGGAAAAGGATAGTAGCATTGTCCCTTCTCTCTTTTCTTTTTGGAGGGGCTTTTCTCTTCTTCTTTTTTCTTTTATCCCCCTTCTTTTTTTGGGGCCATCTCTTTTTTTTGGCCTTTCTATCTTTTTTTGTTTTTTTGTTTCCTCACACGGGATAATACTCTAATAATGAAGATCATCACACTTTTATTTACTGACAACTCGAAGCTAGAACAAAATATGACTCTATGTGAATGATGATGATGAAGCATGTCATATGAACGGAAAGGTGGAAAGTTGCATGGCAATATATCTCGGAATGGCTATGGAAATACCATGATAGGTAGGTATGGTGGCTGTTTTGAGGAAGGTATATGGTGGGTGTATGGTACCGGCGAAAGTTGCGCGGTACAAGAGAGGCTAGCCATGGTGGAAGGGTGAGAGTGTGTATAATCCATGGACTCATCATTAGTTAAAAGAAATCATATACTTATTGCAAAAATATACGAGTTATCAAAACAAAGTATTTAAAGCATGCTCCTAGGGGAAGGGTTGGTAGGAGTTAACCATCGCGTGATCCCGACCTCCACACAAAGGATGACACTCAATAAATAAATCATGCTCCAACTTCATCACATAACGGTTCACCATACGTGCATGCTACGGGAATCACAAACTTTAACACAAGTGTTTCTCAAATTCAAAATTACTCCACTAGCATGACTCTAATATCACCATCATCATATCTCAAAATAATCATCAGGTATCAAACTTCTCATAGTATTCAATGCACTCGTATGAAAGTTTTTCCTATACTCATCTTGGATGACTATCATATTAGGACTAGTTTTATAACCAAAGCACATTACCATGCTGTTCTAAGAGACTCTCAGATAGATATAAGTGAAGCATGAGAGATCAATAATTTCTACAAAATAAAACCACCACCGTGCTCTAAAAGATATAAGTGAAGATCTAGAGCAAAATTATCTAGCTCAAAAGATATAAGTGAAGCACATCGAATATTCTAATACTCAGATTCAGCTTCAGAGTCCATTTCCTTGCCAATGAATGCCCGAGCCTTTTTGGAGTTGTTCTTCTTGTGAAATGAAGACTTTGAGGATTTTGATGATGAAGATTTTGAAGATTTCTTCTTCTTCTTTGCATCATCAGAACTGTAATCCTTGTATTTCTTCTTTTTGGATTCCTTTTCCCACTGAGGACAATCTTGAATGTAGTGACCATGCTTCTTGCATTTGTGACATTGTCGTTTGTTGTAGTCATTGGATGAGGAATCATCAGAACTGTAATCCTTGTATTTCTTCTTTTTGGATTCCTTTTCCCACTGAGGACAATCTTGAATGTAGTGACCATGCTTCTTGCATTTGTGACATTGCCGTTTGTTGTAGTCATTGGATGAGGAATCACTTCTCTTAGTGAACTTTCCAAAGCGACCACGTCTTGAGAACCTTTGGAATTTCTTCACAAGCAATGCTAGCTCCTGGCTCAATTCTTCAGGATCACCATGGCTACTACCAGAATCTTCACCTTCAGATTCAGAGACGGCCTTGGCCTTCAGGGCACGTGATATGCCATAGCTTGGACCATAGATATCTCTCTTTTCAGCAAGCTGGAACTCATGAGTGTTTAGCCTTTCGAGGATATCAGCGGGATCAAGTGACTTGTAATCACCACGCTCTTGAATCATCAAAGCCAGACTATCAAATGAGGAATCAAGCGATCTCAGCAATTTCTTCACCACTTCATGGTCGGTGATGTCAGTGGCACCAAGTGCTTGAAGTTCATTTGAGATGTCAGTGAGACGATCGAAGGTTTGCTGAACATTTTCATTGTCAAGTCTTTTGAAACGGTTGAAGAGATTGCGAAGAACATCAACTCGAGAGTCACGCTGTGTTGAGACTCCTTCGTTGACTTTGGATAGCCTATCCCAGATGAGCTTCGCAGTTTCCAAAGCACTCACTCTTCCATACTGTAATTTGCTCAGATGGCCACAAATGATATTCTTCGCTTCAGAATCGAGTTGCTTGAATCTCTTCACATCAGCATCATTCAAAGAAGGTGATACCGAGGGAACACCATTTTCCACAACATACCAGAGATCGTTATCAATTGCCTCAAGATGCATTCACATCTTGTTCTTCCAGTAGGGGTAGTCCGTCCCATCGAAGGTAGGACACCCAGCTAAGAGCTTGATCATACCTGCGGTCGACATAACTAAAACTCCAGGCGGTTAAACCAAAATCACACAGAACAAGGGAGTACCTTGCTCTGATACCAATTGAAAGTGCGTTATATCGACTAGAGGGGGTGAATAGGCGATTTTTATGAATTCTTCATTGAGGAATTTGCTGTTGAGGAAATTCCTTAGCGAAGAACTACTTGCAGCGGAATAAGTACTCGGAAGTAAACATGATAGAATACAAGCATGGTCATCATGAAGAAATGAAGACAAACTCAGAGTACAGAAAGCGTAATCACAGGATAACACAGAGTGAAGACAAACAGGCTGAAGAAATTGAACTGAGGAATTTGAGAAAGTTTTCAGTCAAAGTCTTCAAACAGATATAAACAAGCATACAACACAGATAAGAGGAAAAGAAAGAGTTGAGGAAATAGAACCAGTAAGCTTGGTGAAGACAATGATTTTGTAGACCAGTTCCAACTGCTGTCTCAGTTGTACATCTGGTTGGAGCGGCTAGGTATTTAAACCTGAGGACACACAGTCCCGGACACCCATTCAAGGACACACAGTCCAAGACACCAAGTCCTCACTGTATTCTCCTTGATCTAAGGTCACACAGACCTCGCCCAATCACTCGTGGTAAGTCTTCAGGTGACTTCCGGACCTTCACAGACTTGGTCACTCGGCAATCCACAATTCCTCTTGGATGCTCTAGACCATGACGCCTAACCGTCTGGAAGAAGCACAGTCTTCAAAGGTAACAAGCGTCGGATCCACGCAAGATCAATCTCTTCAGTGATGCTCAATCACTCTTGGGTTTGAAGGTTTGGGGTTTGGTTTTGGGTTTTTCCTCACTTGATGATTTTCGCTCAAAGTCCTCGGAGGATGGGTTGCTCTAATGACAAGTGTCAGTTTCTCTCGGAGCAGCCAACCAACTAGTAGTTGTAGGGGGGGGGCTATTTATAGCCTAGGGAGCATCCCGACATGATAAGACATAAATGCCTTTTAATGATATGACCCTTAGGTAGGTAGATATTATGGGACAGTTGGCGCGTAGCACAGCAACGGTCGGAAATTTGAGTATCAAATTCCTTAGGGCTATCATGTTCCTCACTGTGTAGGTAATCCGCACTGGCGAATTCCTAACTCCTTAGTCAGAAAAAATTCCTCAAAGACCAGAAGAACTTCGTCTCTGTCACTGAAGAATATGACTGAACTGTATGAGATTTCCAATGGCTTCACTCGAAGGGATTGGTAGGTGTAGGATTTTGAGTTGAGCATCACATGGAAATTTTTCCTTAGTATTTCCTCAACCCCCTTTAACAATACGGTGTTTGCTATGACTCAAGAAAGAGAAAATGAAGCTATAAAAACAAAAGTCTTCATGCTTCATGTTCCTCAAATGAATACCAAGTCTTCAGGGTCACACCAATTTCTTCACTTTCAAAGTCTTCAGGAAGTCTTCAGAAATCCAAAGTCTTCAGTCGAAGAACTTCATTTTTAGGGGTCGACTTTCCCTGTAATTATCAAACTCCTCATAGACTTATAGACACGTGTACACTCACAAATACATTAGTCCCTTAACCTATAAGTCTTCAATACACCAAAATCACTAAGGGGCACTAGATGCACTTACAATCTCACCCTTTTTGGTGATTGATGACAATATAGGTTAAGTTTTCAACGGGGATAAACATATGAAGTGTAAATACTGAAGTTAAGGAATTTGATAGCAAGATATAGAAGAACTCCCCCTGAAGTTGTGCATAGTGAGTAATTTGCTTTTGAAGCAAAGCACACTTGAAGAGTAGAATCATGGAGATCTCTCCCTATATCTTGTAAATCATACACGCATTTGACATATAATATGAAGAATTTGAAATGCATGATGAAATATAGTGACTGATGTAATTCAGCATGCGTGCATAACATTAATGATTAATAAGCATGCAGAAACATCACAGCAAAAGTATCAGGTCACCATAGAGTTTAAGTTTGCAACTCGATCCACAAAGTCATCAGAAGAACGACAATTGTAACTTAGCAAAAAAACGCCCATATATATAGACCCGCTTGAAGACTAACTCAAATTTCTCCCCCTTTGTCATCGAATGACCAAAAGGATTGAAACTGAGGACTAACGCCCCTGAAGAATCTCAAGATGATGAAGGAGCGCCAGCGTTGTTGGGGTCGATGGTTGAATTAGGGCCTGTCGTAGTGTCATCCAGGTCTTCATACTCGTCGGTCTCGTGCGATGAAGAATAAGAGCTGACCACCAAGGGAGGAACTTTGACCTTCTTGTATTTCTTCGGTGGAGGAGCAGACCAGTCAAAGTCATCCTTGAGACCCATTTGCTTGAGATCTTCTTCGCCATATAGATGAGACAGAACATCCCAGGTGTGGTTGAGGGTTTCATGAAGGTAGTAATGGTTTTTCTTCACTGCATTATGTGTAGAGGTCATGTTGTGAAGAATTGAACCAAACTGATGCTTGAACCATTTGTGGTTGCGATCAACCTTCTGATGAAGACTAAGGAGAAGCTCATGATCAGTCATCACCCTGGGAGCTGTGCCTTGAGGATTTTGCTTTGGAGCGTTGGCGGCAGAGTCATGAGTGGCAGAGTCATCATTGGTGGAATAAGATGCAGCTTTGCGAAACTGGCCATCCAATGGACGAGTGCCTTCATAAAAAATAGTAGTGGCCTTGCCCTTGTCATCAGCTGAGGAAAATGTCCGTTTGAGGACTTCAATCGGGGGCAAGTAGCCGCAATGATTGAGAGTGTCAGCTTTGTAATTCACTACAGACCTTGTCCTGATGAATCTCATAATCCATGGAGCATAAGGCTTCAGGTTGAAAGGGGACAGTGCAACATTTGCCATTGTCCTCATGAAGAAATCATGGTAGTTGAGGGGAATGCCATGGATGATGTTGAATAGAAGATTCTTCATGATGCCAACAACTTCTTCACCATTCGAGTCGTGGCCCTTGATTGGACTCAATGTCTTCGTCATAATACGATAGACAGTCCGTGGCAGAAACATCAATTCCTTCACAAGGAATTTGGTCTGTGGGGCTTGTCCTGGCTTCAAAGGCTTCATAAGCACTTGCATGTAGTGACCGGTGAGTTCAGTTTCTTCATACATGCAACGTGCAGCTTCATTTGGAGGATTGAGAGGCAGGGCCTGAAGCAATTCAGATGCGGGAGCTTTGTAGTGAGTGTTTTCAGACATCCAGTCCAACACCCATGAATTTATGTCTTCAAAATTGCCGGTGATGTGCAGGGTTGCATAAAATTGGAGAATCAATTCTTCATTCCAATCGCATATATCTATGCAAAAACCCAGAAGTCCAGCGTTGTGAAGAACAGTAAGGACTGGCACAAAACATGGCAGGGATTCCATATCCACGTGAGGAATATGCTGATGCGCCAAGACTTTGTCTTTATTGTATAGCACCGAGGAATAGAAATTTGCCTAACTAGCAGTCCAGAATGCCTCTTCCTTTTGCGAGCAGAGTCATAGGGATTGAAATCAGTGAAGAACACATGCTCGTCGAAGAAATTAACCTTCTTGAAAGATTGCTTCCTTGAGAAAGGATCCTTTGGCTTTGGTTTAGGAGTATCAGTCAATTGCATCACCACTTCTGGATTTGCAATTTCAGGTTCTTCAGTCTGAGGAATTTCTGATTCCTCTTCAGTAGCAGTCTTCATCGATTCAGCAGCAGCAGCAGTTTCTTCAGCACTAGTGGCTGGAATGTCTTCATGAATAGACTGTGTGGGATGAGTTTCCTCAGAGCCCAATGGAACAGTTGGCGCTGGTGAATGAGGAATTTGTTGTAGCGGCGTGAACAAAGGGGAGTTGGGATGCTGACTATCCCAGAAGTCATCAATCATCAGTGGAGTGCCATTCCCAATGTCCACGTCAGAATCTTGTTCTTCCATTTCTTCAACGCCGGCCTCTTCAGCAGTAAACTGAGGCATAGGCGAGGAGATGACAGGGGTTGAAGGGATAGGATCCACTTCAATGTCTTCATCCGTCTGCTCTGAGGAAGCAGCAGAGGGAATGTCTTCATCCAATTCACTTGGAATCACATAATCTTCATCAAAAGGAACAAGGTCCTTTGATGGCATAGATGAAATTGGAACGACATCAATTGGATTCTCAGCAGAGCTTGGCAATGGCTTCATTTTATTCGGAACTGAAGAATATGAAGATGCTGATGCCTTCCTTTTCTTCACAGCTGCACGCTCTGCAGCTTTTATCTTCTTCACATCTAATGAAGATGGAAGGATTGGAATTGGAGTAGGCACAGGAGCAGGTGAGGAATCTGGTTCCTTTTTCTTCAGACACAACCGATGCAGTTGTTCTGAGTTCTTCACGATCTTCAGGCACAGCCTTTGGAGCTTCAACTGGCCTGACATTTTCTTCAGGCGCAACACTAGAGGTTGCCATGGCAAATTCTACAGCGGCTGGAGTGGAGTCATCAACCCTGAGATTTTCTTCAGCAGCCTGATTTTCTTCAGCGGTGCTGGCATGTCCTTCAGCGGACTGAGCAGATGCTTCAGCCTGAGGAATTTCAATGCGCGTCTTGCGAGCAACACTTGAAGATAAACCTTTGGTCAAATTGATAAATCTGACTTTGGCGCCCATCCAGTTAGCGCGATATTCTTCAAATTCATCACTGAGGGCTTTGATTTCACCCTGAGTCTTGATGAGTTCTTCAGTTTTCATGTTGACAGCATTTTTCTTCATGAAGTGCTCCTTCTTGTACTGTGCTTTCTTGGTTTGCCTAGCCTGTTCAAACTTCCATTTTTCTTCGCCTATGAAGGCGGTAAGCATATGACTTTGGCCAGGAGTCAAGTTGAAATCGGGCATAGGAGTGTTTGGGTCCTTGTGCCAGAGATCAATGAAATCAAGGATCAACTTGGGATCCAAAAGCAGTGGTACTTCACTTTCTTTGGCTCTAGCGGCCTTTTCTTGCCTGTCTCTGATGATTTGAACTAGTTCTTCATCATCAGCTTCATCATCAGACGGCACTTGGAAAGCAACTTGCTTCTTATGAGGACTTGGGCGAGAGCCTCGTCCAGCAGTTGTCTTTTTCTTTAGCAGCGAGGGACCAGTTGAGGAACTTGGTATCGCGGAGGAACTTGGGGCAACTGAGGAGCTTGCAGAGGCTCCTCAGGCAATGGATATGCCTGCAGTCCTTTGACATGTGGCAAGATGCACTGGAGCAGATGATTTTGATGCAGCATCTGAAGACTTTTGCGGAGGAGCTGAGGACTTTAGAGGAGCAGGAGCAGTCCGAGGAATTTGTCGTGAGGGCTTTGAAGAAACTGGGCGTGAGGGCATTGCTGAGGAAGAAGCACTTGGCTTGTGAGCAGGCTTCTTAGCCATGGCCTTCTTAGGCTTGGAAGCAGAAGCCTCGGCGGAGGCAGCAGCAGCAGCAGTGTCTTCATTGAATTTCATCACTGCTTCTTTTGCTTGTCTGGCCAATTTGGCCTTGCGCTTAGCCCATTCTTCAGGAAAGTCCTCACCACGCTTGAGGCTTGTGGGATCAGCAACTTGGCCATGTGCTAGTGGAGGTCTTGGGCAGGGAGGATTGAGTGCGAAATTCTTCATGTATTTGGGAGTGACATACATGTACTCCCTCCACTCACGTGCCCATCTCCTCTCTATTCTTTGTATGCGCACTTTGAGCTGATTCTTGTCCTCTTTTCCGAACTTTGCCTCATCGGGAGTGCAATAATCAGCATAAATGTCTTCAGGCAGTTCAAAAGCAGTATTGACCTCTAGCTTCTTTCCTCCTTTCTGCGGCTTCTTCCCATCAGCCATTTTCTTCAGATGAGGAATTTGAACAATCGAATTCTCGGAAGAAGTATGCAACTTTTCTTCAAGAAACGCTGCAAATGAGTTAAGTTGATGAGAGCCTAGTGATTCAGTAGCAGACATGAGTACCTGTGAACATAGTACAGTTGCGAGGAATTTGGAGAGGTCATATGCGTTCTCAGAAGATTTTGTAAAAAGAACAAGTTTGAGGAATTTTGACCAGATGAGTCTTGAAGAATTTGACTAAGCATTCTTTGTCTTAGGTTCCAGAGTTCTATAGATTTAAAAATCCACACAATTGAGGAATCTTGAAGAAAGTCATAGCTTAGAGAAGTCAAATCAAGAACAGAGGATATGTGAGGTGTTTAGTGGTGAAGATTTGATGAAGAAAACACCTTTTGAGGATTTTGAAGAACACGTTTGAATCAAAGAGGGCAGTAAAAATAACTTTTAATTACCCTGGATGAAGAACACGACAAACTATGGGATGGAGAAGTGAAGTTCGTCTGTGTAGATCTTCCACGCCCTAACTTGGCGGAGGAAGACAGCTACGGCGGCGGTGGAGTGAAGAAATCCGCGGCAGGCACGAGTACGACGGCGAGGAGGTGGAGGCAGTGAAGCTCTTCCTCACCGGCGACGATGGAGTAGCGACGGCGCTAGGGTTGGAGAAGCTCGAGCGGGAGAGTGAGAACGAGCGGAGTAAAAAGTGAAGCGAGGGAAGGGGAGGGGAGGGGTATTTATAGCTGAGATGAAAAACCGTTCGCCCGAAGAATTAGGACGTACGTGCCCCTGACCCTTCTCATTCGCACGACATGTGTCACCCACGTACTGTGTAGTGGAGATCGTGTGAGATCGTGGGTGAATAGATAAGTATTGTCGTGGAATGCGGAATGATTTGAGCGGCAAAACCGAAAATTTTGGAAAGGATAAGTTTTAACGTTGCGTTTGCAATTTCTTCAGCTGACAAAGACACAGTGAAGATTTTGAACAAGTTTCAAATAGAATGCATATGAAGAATTTGTGAATGGAATGGGTTGAGTTTAGCATAGAGGGGGAAGGGTCCGATCACATTCACTTAGCAGAAAAAGCAACGTGAAGAAATAGCAATAAGTGAATGATGTAGAGGACATAAACTCATATATATATATATATAGCCAATGAAGAAAAGAGACGGAAACAGTGAAGATTTTGCAAAGTTGAAGAATTTGAAAAATTGAGGAATTTCAAAAACTTAAATTGAAGATTTTCAACTTTTGTGGTGGCGTGACCCACCGTATAAGAATGATGATTTCAGACACTGCGTACAATTGTCGTAGGGTTCTGAGAATCAAATTCTTCATTAATTTCTTCACATTTAGAGCGTTATTCTTCATTGATTGAAGAAAAACAATTTCTTCATGTGTTGCACATCTAAGTCATCAATTTTGCATAAGTGTTGGGATGAGTGTCCAATTCAAAGAACATTTGAAGATTCTAAGATATTTAGCTCACACCGCAACTTGCTAAATCTCTTCTCATCCAAGGGCTTTGTGAAGATATCGGCTAGCTGTTCTTCAGTCTTCACATGTTCAATAGAAATGTCGCCCTTTAACACATGATCATGAAGAAAATGATGACTAATCTGAATGTGCTTTGTCTTCGAGTGCTGAACTGGGTTGTGAGCAATCTCGATGGCACTCTCATTGTCACAGAGTAGAGGCACATTCTTCACGTTGACACCATAGTCCTTGAGAGTTTGCTTCATCCATAACAATTGAGCACAGCAAGAGCCAGCAGCAATATACTCAGCTTCGGCGGTAGATAGTGATACACAATTATGTTTCTTCGAGGACCAACAGACCAAAGATCTTCCGAGGAAATGACATGTGCCAAACATTGATTTGCAGTCCACACGATCACCAGTATAGTCAGAGTCTGAATATCCAATGAGATCAAAAGCCGAGCCCTTGGGGTACCATAATACAAGTGTTGGTGTGTGAGCTAGATATCGAAGAATATGTTTCACAGCCTTATGGTGTGATTCCTTCGGTGCAACTTGAACTCTGGCACACATGCAAACACTAAGCATGATATCAGGCCTAGATGCACATAAGTACAATAGAGAACCAATCATGGAGCGGTATACCTTATGATCAAAGTCAATACCAGTTTCATCATTGCACATATGGCCATTTGTGGGCATAGGAATTTCGACGCCTTTGCAACCGTGCATGCCGAATTTCCTCAGTACATATTTGAGGTATTTCTCCTGAGATATGAATATACCATTGCGTTGTTGACGAATTTGGAGACCTAAGAAGAATTTGAACTCTCCCATCATAGACATTTGATATTCTTCACTCATCATATAGGAAAATTCATCACTATAGCGTTGGTCAGTACAGCCAAAAATAATATCATCAACATATATTTGGCACACAAATAATTCACCATCATAAGATTTACTGAAAAGAATTGGATCGAGTGAACCGGGTTTGAAGCCTTTCTTCATGAGGAATTCCTTCAAAGTATCATACCAAGCCCGAGGGGCCTGCTTGAGGCCATAGAGAGCCTTATTGAGTTTGAAGACTTTGTCAGGATTCTTTGGATCTTCAAAACCTGGGGGTTGAGCAGCATATACTTCTTCCTCAAGCTTACCATTGAGGAATGCACTTTTCACATCCATTTGATAGAGAATGATATCATGATGGTTAGCATAAGCGAGTAATATGCGAATAGCCTCAAGTCTAGCAACAGGTGCAAAAGTTTCATCGAAATAAATTCCTTCAACCTGTGTGTAGCCTTGAGCTACAAGTCGTGCCTTATTTCTTATCACAAGGCCATTTTCATCTTGCTTGTTGCGGTAGATCCACTTTGTGCCAATGATATTATGCTTGCGAGGACCTGGACGTTTGACCAGTTCCCAAACGTTGTTGAGTTCATACTGATGTAATTCTTCTTGCATAGCTTGAATCCATTCAGGCTCCAGAAATGCTTTATCTACCTTAGTGGGCTCTGTGATAGAGACAAAAGCAAAGTGCCCACAAAAGTTAGATAAATGTGAAGCTTTTGAGCGTGTGAGTGGAGCTGGTATATTGATGTCGCTGTTGATTTTCTCAATTTGCACTTCTTTAGCAATGCGAGGATGAGCTGGTTGTCATCGAGGAATTTGATTAGCATTTTCTTCAGCATCATTTTCTTCAGGTTCTGGAATGAATTCTTCAGCAGATTCTTCGATAGGAATGACATCCTCAGTAGCCTTGAATTTGATAGTTTCCTCAGGTGATGGTTCATCTATCACAGTAGGCAGGTACTCTCTTTGCGAGCCGTTAGTTTCATCGAACCGCACATCTACAGTTTGAACAACCTTGTGAAGAACGTTGTTGAAGACTCTGTAGGTGTGCGAGTCCTTTCCGTAACCAAGCATAAACCCTTCATGTGCTTTTGGTGCAAATTTTGAGTTGTGATGAGGATCTCTAATCCAACATTTAGCACCGAAGACTTTGAAATAACTCACATTGGGTTTCTTGTCAGTGAGAAGTTCATAGGCAGTCTTCTTGAAGAATTTGTGAAGATATACTCTGTTGATGATGTGGCACGCAGAATCAATTGCATCAATCCAGGAATGACGAGGCGTTTTGTATTCATCAAGCATAGTGCGAGCCATCTCAGCAAGAGTTCTGTTCTTGCGCTCCATGACGCCATTCTGCTGAGGAGTATAAGGAGCAGATAACTCATGAGTAATACCAAGTTCGTCAAGATAGTCATCGAGACTAGAGTTCATGAACTCAGTTCCATTGTCACTTCTGATATGCTTGATCTTCACACCAAAGTTGGTTCAAGCCCTCGAGGAAAATTGTTTGAATACTTCCTGCACAACATGTTTGTAAGTAACAATGTGTACCCATGTATATCGAGAGTAATCATCAACAATGACAAAGCCATATACAGAAGCATCATTTGAGACTGCAGAATAATGATTGGGACCGAAGAGATCCATGTGAAGTAATTCAAATGGTCGAGTAGTAGTCATGATAGTCTTCGCTGGATGCTTGGCCTTGGTCATCTTTCTAGCTTCAAAGGCACCACATAAGTGATCCTTGAGGAATTTGACATTTTCTATGCCAATGACATGCTTCTTCTTCGCAATCTTGTGCAAATTCCTCATGCCTGCATGACCAAGTCGTCTATGCCATAGCCATCCTTCAGAAGCTTTTGCAAGTAGACACACAGCTGGTTGAGGTCCTGTAGAGAAATCAACAATATACAAGTCTCCTCTCCTAAAGCCTTCGAAGACTATGGAGTTGTCAGATTCCACGATCACAGCACAACGATATTTGCCAAAAGCAACAACCATATCCAAATCGCAGAGCATTGAGACGAACATGAGGTTGTATCCTAAGGACTGGACAAGCATGACTTTGTCCATGTGTCGATCCCTAGTGATCGCAACCTTACCTAGGCCCAATGCCTGACTTTTGCCTTTGTCAGCGAAGATGATGTGCTTCAGATGAGATGGTGATAAGGGAGCATCCATCAAGAGATTCTTGTCACCAGTTGATGCGTCCATTTTTGTACCCAAACCTCAGATTGGTACATGTGGGTTGCTAGTAGTGTTGATTACTCCTTGTAGTTGATGCTAGTTGGTTTATTTGGTGGAAGATCATATGTTCAGATCCATTATGCATATTAATACCCCTCTGATCATGAACAATATTATGTCTTGTGAGTAGTTACTTTTGTTCCTGAGGACATGGGAGAAGTCTTGCTATCAGTAGTCATGTGAGTTTGGTCTTCGTTCGATATTTTGATGAGATGTATGTTGTCTCTCCTCTAGTGGTGTCATGTGAACGTCGACTACATCACACTTCACCATTATTTGGGCCTAGAGGAAGGCATTGGGAAGTAATAACTAGATGATGGGTTACTAGAGTGACAGAAGCTTAAACCCTAGTTTATGCGTTGCTTCGTAAGGGGCTGATTTGGATCCATATGTTTCAGGCTATGGTTAGGTTTACCTTAATACTTCTTTTGTAGTTGTGGTTGCTTGCATTAGAGGTTAATCATAAGTGGGAGGCTTGTCCAAGTAAGGGCAGCACCCAACCACCGGTCCACCCACATACCAAATTATCAAAGTACCGAACGCGAATCGGATGATCGTGATGAAAACTAGCTCGACCATAATTCCCATATGTCCTCGGGAGCGCTTTACCTTGCATAAGAGTTTGTCCAGGCTTGTCCTTTGCTACACAAGGGATTGGTCCACCTTGCTGCACCTATTTACTTTTACCGTTTGTCACTTGCTACCAATTATCTTATCACAAAACTATCTGTTACCTATAATTTCAGTGCTTGCAGAAAATACCTTACTGAAAACTGCCTATCATTTCCTTCTGCTCCTCGTTGGGTTCGACACTCTTACTTATCAAAAGGACTACGATAGATGCCCTACACTTGTGGGTCATCAAGACTCTTTTCTGGCGCCGTTGCCGGGGAGTGAAGCGCCTTTGGTAAGTGGAATTTGGTAAGGAAAACTTTATATAGTGTGCTGAAATTTATTGTCACTTGTTACTATGGCTCAAAATCCTTTGAGGGGCTTGTTTGGGGTATCTTCACCCCAAGCAGAAGAGCAAAGAGTTGCTCCTCAACCTACTGCACCTAATGAAAATGTTTGCTTTGAGATTCCTTCGGGTATGATTGAGAAATTGCTTGAAAATCCCTATACAGGAGACGAAACACTTCACCCCAATTTACATCTAATTTATGTGGGTGAAGTTTGTGGATTGTTAAAGCTTGCAGGTATGCTCGAGGATATTATCAAGAAGAAGGTCTTCCCTTTATCTTTGAAGGGAGATGCATTGACATGGTTTAGGCTATGCGATGATATGGGATCTTGGAACTATAATCGTCTGAAGTTGGAATTTCATCAGAAGTTCTACCCTATGCACCAGGTTCATCGTGATCGTAATTATATTTATAATTTCTGGCCTTGCGAAGGAGAAAGCATCGCTCAAGCTTGGGGGAGGCTTAAGTCAATGTGATATTCATGCCCCAATCATGAGCTCTCAAGAGAAATGATCATTCAAAAATTTTATGCTCGGCTTTCTCATGATAATCGCTCCATGCTCGATACTTCTTGTTCTGGCTCTTATATGATGAAGACTATTGATTTCAAATGGTATTTATTGGAAAGAATTAAACGCAACTCCGAAGATTGGGACCTTGATGAAGGTAAGGAGTCAGGTATGACCCCCAAGTTTGATTGTGTTAAAGCTTTTATGGATACCGATGTTTTTCGTGAGTTTAGCACAAATATGGACTTGACTCTGAGATAGTAGCTTCTTTCTGTGAATCCTTTGTTACTCATGTTGATCTCCCCAAGGAGAAGTGGTTTAAATACCATCCCCCTATTAAAGTTAAAGTAGTTGAACCTATTAAAGTTGAAGAAAAGACTATCACTTATAATGTTGATCATGTCGTTCCTACCGCTTATATTGAGAAACCACCTTTACTTGTTAGGATAAAGGATCATGCGCAAGCTTCAACTGTAGTTCGTAAGAGTAATACTAGAACACCTACACCCTCTGAGCAAATTAAAGTTGAACCTAGTGTCGCTATGGTTAAAGATCTCTTGGTAGAAGATTTAGATGGACATGTTATTTATCTCCAAGAACAGTCTGCTAGAATAGCCAAACTCGATGCTAGGAATAAACATAAACCTATCATAGGCTTGCCCGTTATCTCTGTTAAGATAGGAGATCATTGCTATCATGGTTTATGCAACTTAGGTGCTAGTGCGACCAGTATTCCTCTTGATTTGTATAACGAAATTATGCATGATATTGCACCTGTTGAGTTAGAAGGGATTGATGTTACTATTAAGCTTGCTAATAGAGATAGTATTTCACAAGTTGGGATTGTTAGAGATATTGAAGTCTTATGTGGGAAGGCTAAATACCCTGCTGACTTTCTTGTTCTTAGTTCCCCACAAGATGCATTCTGTCCCATTATATTTGGTAGACCCTTCTTGAATACTGTGAATGCCAAGATAGACTGTGTGAAAGACATTGTCACTGTTGGATTAGGGGACACGTCTCATGATTTTAACTTTGCTAAATTCCGTAGACAACCCCTTGAAAAGGCACCACCCAGTAATGATGAACTAATTGGTCTCGCTTCTATTGCCGTGCCACCTAATGATCCTTTAGAACAATACTTGCTAGACCATGAAAATGACATGCATATGAATGAGAGAAGGGAAATAGATGAAATATTCCTTACACGGGGACCTGTATTGAAAAACAACTTGCCTGTTGAAATCCTAGGGGATCCTCCTCCACCCAAGGGTGATCCCGTGTTTGAACTTAAACCTTTACCTGATAATCTTAAGTATGTTTATCTTGATGAAAAGAAGATATATCTGGTTATTATTAGTGCTAACCTTTCAGAGCACGAAGAAGAAAGATAATTGAAAACTCTAAAGAAGCACCGAGCTACTATTGGATATACTCTGGATGATCTTAAGGGCAGTAGTCCCACTATATGCCAACATAAGATAAAATTGGAAGAAAATGCTAAACCAGTTATTGATCATCAGCGACGGCTAAACCAGTGGTAAGGAAGGATATTTTAAAGCATCTAGAGGTAGGTATTATCTATCCCATTACTGATAGCCAGTGGGTAAGTCCTGTCCATTGTGTTCCCAAGAAAGGAGGTATGACTGTTGTCCCTAATGATAAGGATGAATTGATCCCGCAAAGAATAGTTACGGGATACAGGATGGTAATTGATTTCCGTAAGTTAAATAAAGCTACTAAGAAAGATCATTACCCATTGCCATTTATTGATCAAATGCTAGAAAGGTTATTCAAACATACTCATTTCTGCTTTCTAGATGGTTATTCTGGTTTCTCTCAAATACATGTTTCAAAGGGGGATCAAGAAAAGACCACCTTTACTTGTCCTTTCGGTACCTTTGCTTATAGACGTATGCCTTTTGGTTTATGTAATGCACCTGCTACCTTTCAAAGATGCATGATGGCTATATTCTCTGACTTTTGTGAAAAGATTGTTGAGGTATTCATGGACGATTTCTCCGTTTACGGAACTTCTTTTGATGATTTCTTAAGCAACCTTGATCGAGTTTTCTAGAGATGTGAAGACACTAACCTTGTCTTGAATTGGGAAAAGTGCCACTTTATGGTTAATGAAGGCACTGTCTTGGGACATAAAAATTCTGAAAGAGGTATTGAAGTTGACAAAGCTAAAGTTGATGCTATTGAAAAGATGCCATGCCCTAAGGATATCAAAGGTATACGAAGTTTCCTTGGTCATGCCGGGTTTTATAGGAGGTTCATTAAGGACTTCTCCAAAATCTCCAGGCCTCTGACTAATCTCTTACATAAAGATATTCCTTTTGTCTTTGATGATGATTGTCTAGAAGCATTTGAAATACTTAAGAAAGCATTGATCTCCGCACCTATTGTCCAGCCCCCTGACTGAAATTTACCCTTTGAGATTATGTGCGATGCTAGTGATTATGCTGTAGGAGTTGTTCTAGGGCAAAGAGTTGATAAGAAATTGAATGTAATCCAGTATGCTAGCAAAACTCTAAATAGTGCCCAAAGAAATTATGCTACCATTGAGAAGGAATTTTTAGCAGTCGTATTTGCTTGTGATACGTTTAGACCATACATCATTGATTCTAAAGTAACTATTCACACTGATCATGCTGCTATCAAATACCTTATGGAAAAGAAAGATGCTAAACCTAGACTTATTAGATGGGTTCTCTTGCTGCAAGAATTTGACTTGCATATTATTGATAGAAAGGGAGCTGAGAACCCCGTAGCAGATAACTTGTCTAGGTTAGAGAATATACTTGATGACCCACAACCCATTGATGATATCTTTCCTGATGAACAACTAGCTGTCATAAATACTTCTCGTACTGCTCCATGGTATGCTGATTATGCTAATTACATTGTTGCTAAGTTTATACCTCCTAGCTTTACATACCAGCAAAAGAAAAAGTTATTCTATGATTTGAGACATTACTTTTGGGATGACCCACATCTTTATAAAGAAGGAGTAGATGGTATTATTAGACGTTGTGTACCTGAGCATGAACAGGAACAAATCCTACGCAAGTGCCACTCCGAAGCTTACGGAGGACACCATGCGGGAGATAGAACTGCACACAAGGTATTGCAATCCGGTTTTTATTGGCCTACTCTCATCAAGGATGCCTGTAAGTTTGTCTTATCATGTGATGAATGTCAAAGAATCGGTAATATTAGTAGACGTCGAGAAATTCCTATGAATTATTCACATGTTATTGAACCATTTTATGTTTGGGGCTTGGATTATATGGGTCCTTTTCCTGCCTCTAATGGGTACACACATATCCTAGTTGATGTTGATTACGTTACTAAGTGGGTAGAAGCTATTCCAACTAGTAGTGCTGATCATAACACCTCTATTAAGATGCTTAAAGAAGTTATATTCCCAAGGTTTGGAGTCCCTAGATATCTAATGATTGATGGTGGTTCACACTTTATTCATGGTGATTTCCGTAAGATGCTTGCTAAGTACGATGTCAACCATAGAATTGCATCACCTTATCACCCACAGACTAGTGGTCAAGTAGAACTAAGTAATAGGGAGTTAAAATTAATCTTGCAAAAGACAGTTAGTAGGTCTAGAAAGAATTGGTCCAAGAAACTAGATGATGCATTATGGGCCTATAGAACTGCATACGAAAATCCTATGGGTATGTCTCCATATAAGATGGTATATGGAAAAGCTTGTCACTTACCTCTTGAGCTAGAACATAAGGCATACTGGGCTATCAAAGAGCTCAATTATGATTTCAAACTTCCCGGTGAAAAGAGGCTATTTGATATTAGCTGTCTCGATGAATGGAGAACCCAGGCCTACGAGAATGCCAAGTTATTTAAAGAAAAAGTTAAAAGATGGCATGACAAAAGGATACAAAAGCGTGAGTTTAACGTAGGTGATTATGTTTTGCTATACAACTCTCGTTTAAGATTTTTTGCAAGAAAACTTCTCTCTAAGTGGGAAGGACCTTACGTTATCGAGGAGGTCGATCGTTCCGGTGCCATAAAAATCAACAACTTCGAAGGCACAAATCCGAAGGTGGTGAATGGTCAAAGAATCAAACATTATATCTCAGGTAATCCTATTAATGTTGAAACTAATGTTATTGAAACCATAACCCTTGAGGAATACATAAGGGACACTCTCCAGAACGATTCAGCCTCCGAAAAGGAAGAGGTACTGATACGGTAAGTAAACCAACTCCAAAACAGTTCTAAAGGCAATTTTTCTCCGTTTTGGAATATTTAGAAAAATAGAAAAATAAACCGTAGTCCGGAGGAGACACGGGGCCTCCTTGAGGGTAGGGGGCGCGCCCCCTGCCTCGAGGGCACCCCGTGTGTCCCCTGGACTCCGTTTTCTTGTGGGTTACTCCTTCCGTTCGGGAAAAATTCATTATATATACTCCCGAAGGTTTTGACCTCTGTATCACGCAGAATCCCTTTGTTTTCGTTTCGAGCTTCTGTTTTTGACAGATCTAGATCACCATGGCATCCTCCAACACCCCCAAGGACAAGTTCTTCGAGAAGGTCATCAACCCCTACCTTGGAGAGGTGCTGCACCACCCCAAAACCATGGAGTTGCATGAGGGGTGCTGCACATCCATGATGTTGAAGGGCAAAGAAGGACCGGAAGCATGGAGACAAGACTCGAAGCAATGGAGCAGCAAGTTTTCAAGTGCCAAGGTATGGTGGAACAAGGACTCGACGCCAACCACATGATGATCTCGGAGCTTGCCAACAATCTCAAGATGGACTCAAGGATCTTCGGGGAAGCCATCTCCAATATTCAAGAGAAGGTCGATCACCTCCAAGCCCAGATCTATGACCTGCAAAACCAAAATTGTGAGTATGAATATAGATTCAAGAACATGAGTTTGGCTGCTGATTTGAGTATCCCGGAGACTCGATCATCCTTCTATGATGGTGAGCCCATGCCTTGGAAGAACAACAGGCCTACATCAGCAACAACTCCATCATCACCAACCCCGAAGAAGGAGACATAATCATATGGGTATGGGCACTCCCCTTGGCAACTGCCAAGCTTGGGGGAGTGACCCCGGTATCGTATCACCATCACCCCTATCTTTACTGTTTTACTTAGTTCGGTCCTTTTGGTAGTATCTTGATCTATTAGAATAAAGTTAGCATGATCTAGTTGTGAGCTTTTGCTTTGTGAGCTTTATCCTTTGTAATCGAGTCCGTGAGCTATATAATAGAGATTAGTGTTGAGTCAAGGGCTTGATTTCCTCGCTTGGGTCATGAAAAAAAGAAATAAAACAAAAAGAGAATCAAAGGGATCATATCGATCTCATGGGAAGTAATGACTTCACATACAAGAGTATGATAAATTAAAGTTGTTGGGAGGTGACAAACATAGTTTTGGTCATCGTTGCAATTAATAGGAAGTGATAAAAGAAGAGAGGCTTCACATACAAATATACTATATTTGACATCTTTTATGATTGTGAGCACTCATTAAAATATGACATGCTAAAGAGTTGATGTTGGACAAGGAAGAAGACAACATAATGAGTTATGTCTTCTTATATCCGAAATAAAGTATATTGTCATGGATCTTCCAACATGTTGAGCTTGCCTTTCTCCCTCATGCTAGCCAAAACTCCTCGCACTAAGTAGAGATACTACTTGTGCTTCCATATATCCATAAACCCAGTTTTGCCATGAGAGTCCACCATAACTACCTATGGATTGAGAAAGATCCTTCCAAGTAAGTTGTCATGTTGTAAACCCGCTAAAATATGTATGATTTATTAGTGTGGGAGAAATTAGCTTTATACGAGCTTGTGATATGGAAGTAATAAAAGTGAAGAACTGCATAATAAAGGTCCCTATCACAAGTGGCAATATAGAGCGAAGTTCTTCTATGTTAAGACTTTGTGCATCCAACCATAAAAACACATGACAACCTCTGCTTCCCTCTGCGAAGGGCCTATCATTTATTCTTGTCTTATAAGTGTCAAGGTGAAATCCACCTTTCCTTTTTCAATTTATCCTTTGGCAAGCATGTTGTGTTGGAAAGATCCTGACATATATACCCACTTGGATGTAAGTTTTCATGATCTATTACTGTTGACATTACCCTTGAGGTAAAAGGTTGGGAGGCAACACCATAAGCCCCTATCTTTCTCTGTGTCCAATTAAAACTCCATAAACATAAGTATTGGGTGAGTGTGAGCAATTGTGAAAGACTATATGATAGTTAGTATGTAGGCTTGCTGAAAAGCTCTTATATTGACTCTTTCTGATGTTACGATAAATTGCAATTGCCTCAATGACCGAGACCAAAGTTTGTTCGCTTCCAATGAAGTTTATGATGCATACTTGATATTGTGGATGAATTGTTACTTTAACATAATGATCATATGACTATATTTATATAAGTTGATGTTATGAGAATGATCATGATGCCCTCATGTCCGTATTTAATTTTTATCGACACCTCTATCTCTAAACATGTGGACATATTTTTCAATGTCGGCTTTCGCTTGAGGACAAGGGAGGTCTAAGCTTGGGGGGAGTTGATACGTCCATTTTGCATCATGCTTATAACTTGATATTTATTGCATTATGGGCTGCTCATACATGTTTTGTCACAATACTTATGCCTTTTCTCTCTTATTTTACAAGGTTTGCATGAAGAGGGAGAATGCCGGCAGCTGGAACTCTGGGCTGGAAAAGGAGCAAACTCTGGAAACCTATTCTGCACAACTCCAAAAGCCCCGAAACTCCACAGAACATTTTTCGGAAAATATAAAACATATCTGGCGGAAGAAATCCAGGAGGGGGCCACTAGCTGGCCTCGAGGGTGGGGAGCGCGCCCCCCTGCCTCGAGGGCCATCCGGTGGGCCCCAGGTGCCCATCTTCTCCTATATGAAGCGTTTTGACCTGGAAAAAATCATAAGGAGGCTTTCGGGACCAGACGCCGCCATCTCGAGGCAAAACCGAGGCGGAAACTAATCTAGGGCTCCGGCAGTGCTGTTCTACCAGAGATACTTCCCTCCGGGAGGGGGAAATCGTCACCGTCGTCATCACCAACCACTCTCCCATCTTGGGGAGGGCTATCTTCATCAACATCTTCACCAGCACCATCTCCTCTCAAACCCTAGTTCATCTCTTGTATCCAATCTTTGTATCCAAACCTCAGATTGGTACCCGTGGGTTGCTAGTAGTGTTGATTACTCCTTGTAGTTGATGCTAGTTGGTTTATTTGGTGGAAGATCATATGTTCAGATCCATTATGCATATTAATACCCCTCTGATCATGAACAATATTATGTCTTGTGAGTAGTTACTTTTTTTCCTGAGGACATGGGAGAAGTCTTGCTATCAATAGTCATGTGAGTTTGGTCTTCGTTCGATATTTTGATGAGATGTATGTTGTCTCTCATCTAGTGGTGTCATGTGAATGTCGACTACACACTTCACCATTATTTAGGCCTAGAGGAAGGCATTCGGAAGTAATAAGTAGATGATGGGTTGCTAGAGTGACAGAAGCTTAAACCCTAGTTTATGCGTTGCTTCGTAAGGGTCTAATTTGGATCCATATGTTTCAGGCTATGGTTAGGTTTACCTTAATACTTATTTTGTAGGTGCGGATGCTTGCATTAGAGGTTAATCATAAGTGGGAGGCTTTTCCAAGTAATGGCAGCACCCAAGCACAGGTCCACCCACAAACCAAATTATCAAAGTACCGAACGCGAATCAGATGATCCTGATGAAAACTAGCTCGACGATAATTCCCATATGTCCTCGGGAGTGCTTTACCTTGCATAAGAGTTTGTCCAGGCTTGTCCTTTGCTACACAAAGGATTGGGCCACCTTGCTGCACCTATTTACTTTTACCATTTGTCACTTGCTACCAATTATCTTATCACAAAACTATCTGTTACCTATAATTTCAGTGCTTGCAGAAAATACCTTACTGAAATCTGCCTATCATTTCCTTCTGCTCCTCGTTGGGTTCGACACTCTTACTTATCAAAAGGACTACGATAGATGCCCTACACTTGTGGGTCATCAAGACTCTTTTCTGGCACCGTTGCCGGGGAGTGAAGCGCCTTTGCTAAGTGGAATTTGGTAAGGAAAAATTTATATAGTGTGCTGAAATTTATTGTCACTTGTTACTATGGCTCAAAATCCTTTGAGGGGCTTGTTTGGGGTATCTTCACCCCGAGCAGAAGAGCAAAGAGTTGCTCCTCAACCTACTGCACCTAATGAAAATGTTTGCTTTGAGATTCCTTCGGGTATGATTGAGAAATTGCTTGAAAATCCCTATACAGGAGACGGAACACTTCACCCCGATTTACATCTAATTTATGTGGATGAAGTTTGTGGATTGTTTAAGCTTGCAGGTATGCCCGATGATGTTATCAATAAGAAGGTCTTCCCTTTATCTTTGAAGGGAGATGCATTGACATGGTTTAGGCTATGCGATGATATGGGATCATGTAACTATAATCGTTTGAAATTGGAATTTCATCAGCAGTTCTACCCTATGCACCAGGTTCATCATGATCGTAATTATATTTATAATTTCTGGCCTCGCGAAGGAGAAAGCATCGCTCAAGCTTGGGGGAGGCTTAAGTCAATGTGATATTCATGCCCCAATCATGAGCTCTCAAGAGAAATGATCATTCAAAATTTTTATGCTCGGCTTTCTCATGATAATCGCTCCATGCTCGATACTTCTTGTTCTGGCTCTTATATGATGAAGACTATTGATTTCAAATGGTATTTATTGGAAAGAATTAAACGGAACTCCAAAGATTGGGACCTTGATGAAGGTAAGGAGTCAGGTATGACCCCCAAGTTTGATTGTGTTAAAGCTTTCATGGATACCGATGTTTTTCGTGAGTTTAGCACCAAATATGGACTTGACTCTGAGATAGTAGCTTCTTTCTGTGAATCCTTTGTTACTCATGTTGATCTCCCCAAGGAGAAGTGGTTTAAATACCATCCCCCTATTAAAGTTAAAGTAGTTGAACCTATTAAAGTTGAAGAAAAGACTATCACTTATAATGTTGATCATGTCGTTCCTACCGCTTATATTGAGAAACCACCTTTCCTTGTTAGGATAAAGGATCATGCGCAAGCTTCAACTCTAGTTCGTAAGAGTAATACTAGAACACCTACACCCTCTGAGCAAATTAAAGTTGAACCTAGTGTCGCTATGGTTAAAGATCTCTTGGTAGAAGATTTAGATGGACATGTTATTTATCTCCAAGAAGAGTCTGCTAGAATAGCCAAACTCGATGCTAGGAATAAACATAAACCTATCGTAGGCTTGCCCGTTATCTCTGTTAAGATAGGAGATCATTGCTATCATGGTTTATGCGACGTAGGTGCTAGTGCGAGCATTATTCCTCTTGATTTGTATAACGAAATTATGCATGATATTGCACCTGTTGAGTTAGAAGGGATTGATGTTACTATTAAGCTTGCTAATAGAGATACTATTTCACCAGTTGGGATTGTTAGAGATATTGAAGTCTTATGTGGGAAGGTTAAATACCCTGCTGACTTTCTTGTTCTTAGTTCCCCACAAGATGCATTCTGTCCCATTATATTTGGTAGACCCTTCTTGAATACTGATAATGCCAAGATAGACTGTGTGAAAGACATTGTCACTGTCGGATTAGGGGACACGTCTCATGATTTTAACTTTGCTAAATTCCGTAGACAACCCCTTGAAAAGGCACCACCCAGTAATGATAAACTAATTGGTCTCGCTTCTATTGTCGTGCCACCAAATGATCCTTTAGAACAATACTTGCTAGACCATGAAAATGACATGCATATGAATGAGAGAAGGGAAATATATGAAATATTCCTTACATAGGGACCCGTATTGAAAAACAACATGCCTGTTGAAATCCTAGGGGATCCTCCTCCACCCAAGGGTGATCCCGTGTTTGAACTTAAACCTTTACCTGATAATCTTAAGTATGTTTATGTTGATGAGAAGAAGATATATCCTGTTATTATTAGTGCTAACCTTTCAGAGAACGAAGAAGAAAGATTATTGAAAACTCTGAAGAAGCACCGAGCTGCTATTGTATATACTCTGGATGATCTTAAGGGCATTAGTCCCACTATATGCCAACACAAGATAAAATTGGAAGAAAATGCTAAACCAGTTATTGATCATCAGCGACGGCTAAACCCTAAGATGAAAGAAGTGGTAAGGAAGGAAATTCTAAAGCTTCTAGAGGTAGGTATTATCTATCCCATTGCTGATAGCCAGTGGGTAAGTCATGTCCATTGTGTTCCCAAGAAAGGAGGTATGACTATTGTCCCTAATGATAAGGATGAATTGATCCCGCAAAGAATAGTTACGGGATATAGAATGGTAATTGATTTTCGTAAGTTAAATAAAGCTACTAAGAAAGATCATTACCCATTGCCATTTATTGATCAAATGCTATAAAGCTTATCCAAACATACTCATTTCTGCTTTCTAGATGGTTATTCTGGTTTCTCTCAAATACCTGTTTCAAAGGGGGATCAACAAAAGACCACCTTTACTTGTCCTTTCTGTACCTTTGCTTATAGACGTATGCCTTTTGGTTTATGTAATGCACCTGCTACCTTTCAAAGATGCATGATGGCTATATTCCCTGACTTTTGTGAAAAGATTGTTGAGGTATTCATGGACGATTTCTCCGTTTACGGAACTTCTTTTGATGATTTCTTAAGCAACCTTGATCGAGTTTTCTAGAGATGTGAAGACACTAACCTTGTCTTAAATTGGGAAAAGTGCCACTTTATGGTTAATGAAGGCATTTTCTTGGGACATAAAATTTCTGAAAGAGGTATTGAAGTTGACAAAGCTAAAGTTGATGCTATTGAAAAGATGCCATGCCCTAAGGATATCAAAGGTATACGAAGTTTCCTTGGTCATGTTGGGTTTTATAGGAGGTTCATTTAGGACTTCTCCAAAATCTCCAGGCCTCTGACTAATCTCTTACAGAAAGATATTCCTTTTGTCTTTGATGATGATTGTCTAGAAGCATTTGAAATACTTAAGAAAGCATTGATCTCTGCACCTATTGTCCAGCCCCCTGACTGGAATTTACCCTTTGAGATTATGTGCCTTGCTAGTGATTATGCTGTAGGAGCTGTTCTAGGACAAAGCGTTGATAAGAAATTGAATGTAATCCAGTATGCTAGCAAAACTCTATATAGTGCCCAAAGAAATTATGCTACCACTGAGAAGGAATTTTTAGCAGTCGTGTTTGCCTGTGATAAGTTTAGACCATACATCGTTGATTCTAAAGTAACTATTCACACTGAGCATGCTGCTATCGAATACCTTATGGAAAAGAAAGATGCTAAACCTAGACTTATTAGATGGGTTCTCTTGCTGCAAGAATTTGACTTGCATATTATTGATAGAAAGGGAGCTGAGAACCCCGTAGCAGATAACTTGTCTAGGTTAGAGAATATACTTGATGACCCACAACACATTGATGATAGCTTTCCTGATGAACAACTAGCTGTCATAAATACTTCTCGTACTGCTCCATGGTATGCTGATTATGCTAATTACATTGTTGCTAAGTTTATACCTCCTAGCTTTACATGCCAGCAAAAGAAAAAGTTCTTCTATGATTTGAGACATTACTTTTGGGGTGACCCACATCTTTATAAAGAAGGAGTAGATGGTATTATTAGACATTGTGTACCTGAGCATGAACAGGAACAAATCCTACGCAAGTGCCACTCCGAAGCTTACGGAGGACACCATGCGGGAGACAGAACTACACACAAGGTATTGCAATCCGGTTTTTATTGGCCTACTCTCTTCAAGGATGCATGTAAGTTTGTCTTATCATATGATGAATGTCAAAGAATTGGTAATATTAGTAGACATCGAGAAATGCCTATGAATTATTCACTTGTTATTGAACCATTTGATGTTAGAGGCTTTGATTATATGGGACCTTTTCCTGCCTCCAATGGGTACACACATATCCTAGTTGTTGTTGATTACGTTACTAAGTGGGTAGAAGCTATTCCAACTAGTAGTGCTGATCATAACACCTCTATTAAGATGCTTAAAGAAGTTATATTCCCGAGGTTTGGAGTCCCTAGATATCTAATGACTGACGGTGGTTCACACTTTATTCATGGTGCTTTCCGTAAGATGCTTGCTAAGTACGATGTCAACCATAGAATTGCATCACCTTATCACCCACAAACTAGTGGTCAAGTAGAACTAAGTAATAGGGAGTTGAAATTAATCTTGCAAAAGACAGTTAATAGGTCTAGAAAGAATTGGTCCAAGAAACTAGATGATGCATTATGGGCCTATAGAACTGCATACAAAAATCCTATGGGTATGTCTCCATATAAGATGGTATATGGAAAAGCTTGTCACTTACCTCTTGAGCTAGAACATAAGGCATATTGGGCTATCAAAGAGCTCAATTATGATTTCAAACTTGCCGGTGAAAAGAGGCTATTTGATATTAGTTGTCTCGATGAATGGAGAACCCAGGCCTACGAGAATGCCAAGTTATTTAAAGAAAAAGTTAAAAGATGGCATGAGAAAAGGATACAAAAGCGTGAGTTTAACGTAGGTGATTATGTTTTGCTATACAACTCTCGTTTAAGATTTTTTGCAGGAAAACTTCCCTCTAAGTGGGAAGGACCTTACATTATCGAGGAGGTCAATCATTCCGGTGCCATAAAAATCAACAACTTCGAAGGCACAAATCCAAAGGTGGTGAATGGTCAAAGAATCAAACATTATATCTCAGGTAATCCTATTAATGTTGAAACTAATGTTATTGAAACCATAACCCCTATTGAATACATAAGGGACACTTTCCAGAACGATTCAGCCTCCGAAAAGGAAGAGGTACTAATAAGGTAAGTAAACCGACACCAAAACAGTTCTAAAGGCATTTTTTCTCCGTTTTGGAATATTTAGAAAAATAGAAAAATAAACGGGTAGTCCGGAGGAGACACGGGGCCTCCTTGAGGGTAGGGGGCGCGCCCCCTGCCTCGAGGGCACCCCGTGTGTCCCCTGGACTCCGTTTTCTTGTGGGTTACTCCTTCCGTTCGGAAAAAATTCATTATATATACTCCCGAAGGTTTTGACCTCTGTATCACGCAGAATCCCTTTGTTTTCGTTTCGAGCTTCTGTTTTTGACAGATCTAGATCACCATGGCGTCCTCCAACACCCCCAAGGACAAGTCCTTCGAGAAGGTCATCAACCCCTACCTCGCGGAGGTGCTGCACCACCCCAAAACCATGGAGTTGCATGAGGGGTGCTGCACATCCGTGATGTTGAAGGGCCAAGAAGGACCGGAAGCGTGGAGACAAGACTCGAAGCAATGGAGCAGCAAGTTTTCAAGTGCCAAGGCATGGTGGAACGAGGACTCGACACCAACCACATGATGATCTCGGAGCTTTCCAACAATCTCAAGATGGACTCAAGGATCTTCGGGGAAGCCATCTCCAATCTTCAAGAGAAGGTCGATCACCTCCAAGCCCAGATCTATGACCTGCAAAACCAAAACTGTGAGTATGAATATAGATTGAAGAACATGAGTTTGGCTGCAGATTTGAGTATCCCGGAGACTCGATCATATTTCTATGATGGTGAGCCCATGCCTTGGAAGAACAACATGCCTACATCAGCAACAACTCCATCATCACCAACCCCGAAGAAGGAGACATAATCATATGGGTATGGGCACTCCTATTGGCAACTGCCAAGCTTGGGGGAGTGACCCCGGTATCGTATCACCATCACCCATATCTTTACCGTTTTACTTAGTTCGATCCTTTTTGTAGTATCTTGATCTATTAGAATAAAGTTAGCATAATCTAGTTGTGAGCTTTTGCTTTGTGAGCTTTATCCTTTGTAATTGAGTCCGTGAGCTATATAATAGAAATTAGTGTTGAGTCAAGGGCTTGATTTCCTCGCTTGGGTCATGACAAAAAGAAAGAAAACAAAAAGAGAATCAAAGGGGTCATATCGATCTCATGGGAAGTAATGACTTCACATACAAGAGTATGATAAATAAAAGTTGTTGGGAGGTGACAAACATAGTTTTGGTCATCGTTGCAATTAATAGGAAGTGATAAAAGAAGAGAGGCTTCACATACAAATATACTATCTTGGACATCTTTTATGATTGTGAGCACTCATTAAAATATGACATGCTAAAGAGTTGATGTTGGACAAGTAAGACAACATAATGAGTTATGTCTTCTTATGTCCGAAATAAAGTATATTGTCATGGATCTTCCAACATGTTGAGCTTGCCTTTCTCCCTCATGCTAGCCAAAACTCCTCGCACTAAGTAGAGATACTACTTGTGCTTCCATATATCCTTAAACCCAGTTTTGCCATGAGAGTCCACCATAACTACCTATGGATTGAGAAAGATCCTTCCAAGTAAGTTGTCATGTTGTAAACCCGCAAAAATATGTATGATTTATTAGTGTGGGAGAAATTAGCTTTATACGAGCTTGTGATATGGAAGTAATAAAAGCGACGGACTGCATAATAAAGGTCCCTATCACAAGTGGCAATATAGAGCGAAGTTCTTCTATGCTAAGACTTTGTGCATCCAACCATAAAAACACATGACAACCTCTGCTTCCCTCTGTGAAGGGCCTATCATTTATTCTTGTCTTATAAGTGTCAAGGTGAAATCCACCTTTCCTTTTTCAAGTTATCCTTTGGCAAGCACATTGTGTTGGAAAGATCCTGACATATATACCCACTTGGATGTAAGTTTTCATGATCTATTACTGTTGACATTACCCTTGAGGTAAAAGGTTGGGAGGCAACACCATAAGCCCCTATCTTTCTCTGTGTCCGATTAAAACTCCATAAACATAAGTATTGCGTGAGTGTGAGCAATTGTGAAAGACTATATGATAGTTGAGTATGTAGGCTTGCTGAAAAGCTCTTATATTGACTCTTTCTGATGTTATGATAAATTGCAATTGCCTCAGTGACCGATACCAAAGTTTGTTAGTTTCCAATGAAGTTTATGATGCATACTTGATATTGTGGATGAATTGTTACTTTAACATAATGATCATATGACTATATTTATATAAGTTGATGGTATGAGAATGATCATGATGCCCTCATGTCCGTATTTTATTTTTATCGACACCTCTATCTCTAAACATGTGGACATATTTTTCGATATCGGCTTTCGCTTGAGGACAAGGGAGGTCTAAGCTTGGGGGGGGAGTTGATACGTCCATTTTGCATCATGCTTATAACTTGATATTTATTGCATTATGGGCTGCTCATACATGTTTTGTCACAATACTTATGCCTTTTCTCTCTTATTTTACAAGGTTTGCATGAAGAGGGAGAATGCCGGCAGCTGGAATTCTGGGCTGGAAAAGGAGCAAACTCTGGAAACCTATTATGCACAACTCCAAAAGCCCCGAAACTCCACAGAACATTTTTTCGGAAAATATAAAACATATCTGGCGGAAGAAATCCACGAGGGGGCCACTAGCTGGCCTCGAGGGTGGGGAGCGCGCCCCCCTGCCTCGAGGGCCAGCCGGTGGGCCCCAGGTGCCCATCTTCTCCTATATGAAGCATTTTGACCTGGAAAAAATCATAAGGAGGCTTTCGGGACCAGACGCCGCCGTCTCGAGGCGGAACCGAGGCGGAAACCAATCTAGGGCTCCGGCAGAGCTGTTCTACCCGGGATACTTCCCTCCGGGAGGGGGAAATCGTCACCGTCGTCATCACCAACCACTCTCCCATCTTGGGGAGGGCTATCTTCATCAACATCTTCACCAGCACCATCTCCTCTCAAACCCTAGTTCATCTCTTGTATCCAATCTTTGTATCCAAACCTCAGATTGGTACCCGTGGGTTGCTAGTAGTGTTGATTACTCCTTGTAGTTGATGCTAGTTGGTTTATTTGGTGGAAGATCATATGTTCAGATCCATTATGCATATTAATACCCCTCTGATCATGAACAATATTATGTCTTGTGAGTAGTTACTTTTGTTCCTGAGGACATGGGAGAAGTCTTGCTATCAGTAGTCATGTGAGTTTGGTCTTCGTTCGATATTTTGATGAGATGTATGTTGTCTCTCCTCTAGTGGTGTCATGTGAACGTCGACTACATCACACTTCACCATTATTTGGGCCTAGAGGAAGGCACTGGGAAGTAATAAGTAGATGATGGGTCGCTAGAGTGACAGAAGCTTAAACCCTAGTTTATGCGTTGCTTCATAAGGGGCTGATTTGGATCCATATGTTTCAGGCTATGGTTAGGTTTACCTTAATACTTCTTTTGTAGTTGCGGATGCTTGCATTAGAGGTTAATCATAAGTGGGAGGCTTGTCCAAGTAAGGGCAGCACCCAAGCACCGGTCCACCCACATACCAAATTATCAAAGTACCAAACGCGAATCAGATGATCGTGATGAAAACTAGCTCGACGATAATTCCCATATGTCCTTGGGAGCGCTTTACCTTGCATAAGAGTTTGTCCAGGCTTGTCCTTTGCTACACAAAGGATTGGGCCACCTTGCTGCACCTATTTACTTTTACCTTCAGTTGCTACCAATTATCTTATCACAAAACTATCTGTTACCTATAATTTCAGTTCTTGCAGAAAATACCTTACTGAAAACTGCCTATCATTTCCTTCTGCTCCTCGTTGGGTTCGACACTCTTACTTATCGGAAGGACTATGATAGATCCCCTACACTTGTGGGTCATCACCAGTCATGTGATTTGTACATCCACTATCGAGGACCCACTCAGTGGCTTTCGGTTGATCATCTTGCAGATGAATTAGTGCAGCTTACAAACTCATATACTTCATCAGTGAAGTATATGACATCAAATCATCAGATCAATTTCATCAAGCAATGCAACAGATAAAGCAGTAGGAGGACGTGAGAAATGAGAGTTCATTTCTTCATGATTAGCCTGCATCCTTTCAGGCACATTTCAGGTCTCCAGCAAATTCTTCAGATGTTTGAGCACGTCTGGAGACCTGACCCTGCAGAAGAGATTAGTTCTTTTTCTTCACCACCCACATCTGAAGGGGTGGCAAAGAGTTCATCACTTTGCGAGCTCCATACGAGAAAGGTGGCATAGACGCTAGCCCGTTTCGTTTCACATAAGAGGAGTTAGGATAAGCATATGAATAAGCAGAGTAATTCTTCGAGGACTTATGAACATAATGGTTAGAGGAATAATGCTCATATTCATAGCCCTTAGCTCTTCCATGCGAAACAGAGTTGTTAGCACGATGATGTTCATAGGAGGACTTTGATCCTTTTGAGGAATTTGATCCATATGAGGAATTTGGTCCGTATGAGGATTTTACTCCATCCAAAGATTTTGACCCATATGAAGAATTGTATCTGGGGTTCCTATTCCTCACACGAGTTGTCATGAGGACATTCACTTGAAGATTTTCAAGGTGCCTCTTAGGGACCCAGATTTTCTTCATAGGGGGACCATTCCTGCAGTTAGTTCCAACATATCTAGCAAATACTTCACCATTCTGATTTTTGAACAGTTTATAGTTGGAATCAAATGACTCATCAGAAGAATGAGGAGATTCACATGTAAAGCCAGATAAATTGGATGGATCAACTGGAGGTCCCTTTGCAGCAACCCATGAGGTTTTGGGATACGGCTCAGGCTTCCAATATGAACCATCAGCATTAAGTTTCCTCTCAAAGGCAATTCCCTCTTTCCTAGGGTTCCTGTTGAGGATCTGCTTTTTAAGCACATCACAAAGAGTCTGATGCCCTTTGAGGCTTTTGTACATGCTTGTCATGTACAATTCCTTCAGTCATGCATTGTCAGTGATAATAGCAATGTCCTCAGATGAGGAATTAGTGATAGCAGAGGTAGTTGAGGAATTTGTAGCATTTGAAGCATTTGAACATTCAGGTGAAGAATTTGCAGTTTCTTGTTCAATGCATTTTAAGCATGGACGAATGAATTCTTCCTGAGAAGCGCTGATTTGTTGAGCAAGTAATGAATCGCGCTCCTTCTGAAGATCTTCATAACTCACTCTTAACTTTTCAAGGTCTTGCTTTCTTTTGAAGAAATTCATAAGAAAGCTTCTCATGATCAGACAAGAGAGTGTTATGATGACTTTGAAGGTTATCGCACTTAGACTTAAGTCTCTGAAGCTTTTCAGTCAAGATTTTAGATCGATCCATTTATTCACCCAACATATCATCACTTTTATCTAGCATGTTTTGAACCTTATCAAGAGTCTTTTGTTGTTGCACAACAATTTTAGCAAGTTTAGAATAGTTGGGCTTAAGGTTTTCATCAGATTCATCCTCACTAGATTCAGATGAGGGATATTTGAGTACCTTGGCACCCTTTGCCATGAAGCAATAGGTAGGAGGATAGTCATCATTGTCTTCATCAGCCTTGTTGGTGAGATCACTTTCTTCAGTGTTGAAGATAGACTTGCTGACGAATGCAGTAGCAAGAGCTAGACTTGCCACACCAGATTCGGATTTCCCAGATTCCTCCTCTTGCTCATGATCCTCATATTCAGCTTCAGAGTCCATTTCCTTGCCAATGAATACCCGAGCCTTTTTGGAGTTGTTCTTCTTGTTAAATGAAGACTTTGAGGATTTTGATCATGAAGATTTTGACGATTTCTTCTTATTCTTTGCATCATCAGAACTGTAATCCTTGTATTTCTTCTTTTTGGATTCCTTTACCCACTGAGGACAATCTTGAATGTAGTGACCAGGCTTCTTGCATTTGTGACATAGCCGTTTGTTGTAGTCACTGGATGAGGAATCATTTCTCTTAGTGAACTTTCCAAAGCGACCACGTCTTGAGAACCTTTGGAATTTCTTCACAAGCAATGCTAGCTCCTAGCTCAATTCTTCAGGATCACCAAGGCTGCTACCAGAATCTTCACCTTCAGATTCAGAGACGGCCTTGGCCTTCAGGGCACGTGATCTGCCATAGCTTGGACCATAGAGATCTCTCTTTTCAGCAAGCTGGAACTCATGAGTGTTTAGCCTTTCGAGGATATCAGCGGGATCAAGTGACTTGTAATCACCACGCTCTTGAATCATCAAAGCCGGAGTATCAAATGAGGAATCAAGCGATCTCAGCAATTTCTTCACCACTTCATGGTCGGTGATGTCAGTGGCACCAAGTGCTTGAAGTTCATTTGAGATGTCAGTGACACTATCGAAGGTTTGCTGAACATTTTCATTGTCAAGTCTTTTGAAACGGTTGAAGAGATTGCGAAGAACATCAACTCGAGATTCACGCTGTGTTGAGACTCCTTCGTTGACTTTGGACAGCCTATCCCAGATGAGCTTCGCAGTTTCCAAAGCACTCACTCTTCCATATTATCCTTTGCTCAGATGGCCACAAATGATATTCTTCGCTTGAGAATCGAGTTGCTTGAATCTCTTCACATCAGCAGCATTCAGAGAAGGTGATACTAAGGGAACACCATTTTCCACAGCATACCAGAGATCGTTATCAATTGCCTCAAGATGCATTCGCATCTTGTTCTTCCAGTAGGGGTAGTCCGTCCCATCGAAGGTAGGACACCCAGGTGAGACCTTGATCATACATGCGGTCGACATAACTAAAACTCCAGGCGGTTAAACCAAAATCACACAGAACAAGGGAGTACCTTGCTCTGATACCAATTGAAAGTGCATTATATCGACTAGAGGGGGGGTGAATAGGTGATTTTTATGAATTCTTCACTGAGGAATTTGCTGTTGAGGAAATTCCTTAGCGAAGAACTACTTGCAGCGGAATAAGTACTCAGAAGTAAACATGACAGAATACAAGCATGGTCATCATGAAGAAATGAAGACAAACTCAGAGTACAGAAAGCGTAATCACAGGATAACACAGAGTGAAGACAAACAGACTGAAGAAATTGAACTAAGGAATTTGAGAAAGTCTTCAGTCAAAGTCTTCAAATAGATATAAACTAGCATACAACACAGATAAGAGGAAAATAATGAGTTGAGGAAATAGAACCAGTAAGCTTGGTGAAGACAATGATTTGGTAGACCAGTTCCAACTGCTGTCTCAGTTGTACATCTGGTTGGAGCGGCTAGGTATTTAAACCTGAGGACACAAATTCCCGGATACCCAGTCAAGGACACACAGTCCAACACACCAAGTCCTCACCATATTCTCCTTGAGCTAAGGTCACACAGACCTCGCCCAATCACTCGTGGTAAGTCTTCAGGTGACTTCCGAACCTTCACAGACTTGGTCACTCGGCAATCCACAATTCCTCTTGGATGCTCTAGACCATGACGCCTAATCGTCTGGAAGAAGCATAGTCTTCAAAGGTAACAAGAGTCGGATCCACGCAGGATCAATCTCTTCAGTGATGCTCAATCACTCTTGGGTTTGAAGGTTTTGGGTTTGGTTTTGGGTTTTTCCTCACTTGATGATTTTCGCTCAAAGTCCTCGGAGGATGGGTTGCTCTAATGACAAGTGTCAGTTTCTCTCGGAGCAGCCAACCAACTAGTGGTTGTAGGGGCGGCTATTTATAGCCTAGGGAGCATCCGACATGATAAGACATAAATTCCCTTTAATGGTATGACCGTTAGGTAGGTAGATATTTTGGGACAGCTGGCGCGTAGCACAACAACGGTCGGAAATTTGAGTATCAGATTCCTCAGGGCTATCATGTTCCTCACTGTGTAGGTAATCCGCACCGGCGAATTCCTAACTCATGAGTCAGAACAAATTCCTCAGAGACCAGAAGAACTTCGTCTCTGTCACTGAAGAATATGACTGAACTGTATGAGATTTTCAATGGCTTCACTCGAAGGGATTGGTAGGTGTAGGATTTTGAGTTGAGCATCACATGGAAATTTTTCCTTAGTATTTCCTCGACCTCCTTTAACACTACGGTGTTTCCTATGACTCAAGAAAGAGAAAATGAAACTATAAAAACAAAAGTCTTCATGCTTCATGTTCCTCAAATGAATACCAAGTCTTCAGGGTCACACCAATTTCTTCACTTTCAAAGTCTTCAGAAATCCAAAGTCTTCAGTCGAAGAACTTCATTTTTAGGGGTCGACTTTCCCTGTAATTATCAAACTCCTCATAGACTTATAGACCTGTGTACACTCACAAATACATTAGTCCCTTAACCTATAAGTCTTCAATACACCAAAATCACTAAGGGGCACTAGATGCACTTACAAGCGGGCGGGTCGGTGCTGGTTGCAGACGTTCGCAATGCCTTTGTGGCGGCTGGAGACATACAACGGTAGCGGGGGAGGTGGAGGGTGCGGATGCAAAGTAAGCGGGTTAAGGGGCATGGTGGAAGGAAATGGGACTTGTCGGAGATATTGACCATGGGTACCCTCGGCGACCACCCTTGGTATTTCAAGACAAATAACAGCCGCCTGGTCCACCGCGGTCGTCTCCTCATCGGGCCGCCTCCTAGGGTAGCCTGCCCTAGGAGCCGGCTACCAGCAGGCGGCAGGAACCCAACAGGCGGCAGCACCAACACCACCAGCTAGCAGACGGTCCCATATCCCTCCCTCGGGACGCGTGCTGGGGGACCCCCACAGAGCAAAGGCGTGGCTACAGGTGAACATGTCCTTAGAAGATCTATAAGGGCGTGGCTACAGTGAACGAGTACCTTATGAATATCTCCTAAGCGGCGGGTCACTGTAGGCACGTTGCTCGTGACCACGCATCGGTCAGAGGAGGCCACGATCCCACTACTCACAGACGGCAGGGCCAGCAGGCGGCTGGCCCCATTAGCCAGCGAGTAGCTCATGAACAAGCCTCCCCTGGCAGACGGCCAGGGGAAACGGCCGCCTGGTAGCAGGCGGCAAACCTCGCCCTGGAAGTCTGGACCTCATCAAGATGACAAGACAGGGCATGGCGGCAGTGTACGGCAGGAGACGGCGGCACTGTAGCCACTTCCCTCCTGACGAGGCTATCGTCAGCAGAGGTGCATCTACAGTGAAAGACAATCACGAGGGCCCACAAGCGGCGAGCCCCAGCAGGTAGGCGGCAATGTCGGCGCCGGAAGACACTGACGGCTGGGAGCCACGCCGTCGAGGTTACCATTGTACCCCTGGGGGTAGGCCTATATAAACCCCCAGGGTCCTCCATAAGGAGGGGTTAGAGGGTTACGAGATTGAACCATAGAAGAGAGATAGGAGGTGAGCTAGCCTTGTTCATCTTCTTCCTCCAGACCACACAGCTCAAGGAGCAACCTTGTAGCTACCATAGTGACATCAGTCATGACGCGGAGCCCCCGCAGAGCAGTACTAGGGGTGTTATCTCCTCAGAGAGCCCTGAACCTGGGTAAGATCCGTAGGCGTCCTAAGTTCCGCCTCATCCCACTTCCCGAGTCCGGCGATGTTCTTTTGACCCCATGCATGATAAGCCATCCGTTGGCATATGTCGTTCCAGAACCCCGACATTTGGCGCCCACTGTGGGGCTAGGTGCACCGTCGTCCGGAGACATGTTCTGGATGGGAACTTTGTTCCTTCCTGGCGAGAGTAGCCAGCCCGGCACCCCTCCTGGCATGGAAACCGGGATGCTTCGTGGCGCTGAGGCCGCATGCGTCGTGAGCGGGCTCGCTGATCTTCTCGGCGACGTCCGCATCCTCGATGAGCCCTCTCCGGCGGCCGAGCCAGTGGCGCCGGAGAGCTGCCTCGTCGAGCTCCTCGACAAGCTCCACATCGTCGAAGAGCGCGCCTCTGACGTGGAGTCAGTAGGCTCTTCTGACCCACTCGTAGACATGATCGTCGACCTCGGCGCGGAGGCCGTCGACTCCTTCCCCGAGCACGTGGTGATCATCAACAACCCCCTCCCCACTCTTCCGATCGGCAGTACCATCAGCACCGTCATGGAGGTGCTCGTCACCGACCACGGCGAACCATCTAGCAGGGCGGGCCTAGACCCGCTCGAGGTCGCTCTACAGCACCTCGCCGCTCCTGCCGCGGTGGGGGCAGACGGTGAGGCATTAGAGGCGCTCCGCGTTTCGCTTCTCGACAACGCCAACATACTGGCAGCCTCCCGACGCCTCACCGAAGCTTACCACCACGAGATGGACCGCGCCATCTGTGGCACGCTAGCTGCTGACGAGCCTTGCCGAGCCGGCGCCGTCCGCGATCGCGGCGGGCTGCTAGCAGACATGTTGGGGGCCCTGCGGCCTGTGTACCTCACTCCATCGGAGAACCTAAGGGCTGCCCAGGCGGCAGTCGATGAGATGTGCCACTTGGAGGGAGACGAGCTTCGTTGCATAACTCAGCGCGCCCGCTAGCTCCTCGACGCTACTGCCACGCAGCAGGAGGCCCGTCGCCGGGTATCAGAGGCCGGCGTGCACGCAGACAACCGCCCTTTCCGGCGGGAGCAAGGAGCCACGTCTCGCTCTCCAACAGTCGGCGCCACCAACCGGCGAGACTCAGAGCCTGCTGCCAGCCGCAGCCGGCAGACTCGCATCACCATCGAGGGCGACGAAGACGGCCGCCCAAGGGCCGTAGAACGGCGAGGGGAACATCTGCCTCCTCTCAGGCGGGAGAGGCGCGTGTCTCCTTCACCTGTTGACCACCCCTCTCTAGCGGGTCGTTTGGCCACCGCGAGGGGGTTGGCGAGAACGACGCCCGCCACCGCCTGGACCGTCTGGCTCGGTCCCAGGCGGTTGAAGAAGAAGATGACCTCGGACCGGCTTGTTTCTGCCCTCGCATCCGCAACGAGCATTTTCCCAAGGGCTTCTCGCTCCGAGGGATACCCCCAAGTACAAGGATCAGTGAAACCAGAGGACTGGCTGGTGGACTACTCAACAGCCGTCAGCATAGCTACGGGCAACACTTGCGGTGAACTACATGCCCCTCATGCTCCAGGGCACGGCTCGGACCTGGCTGAATAGCCTTAAACCCAATAGTATCAACGGCTGGCTGGACCTCATCGATGCCTTCACTCGCAACTTCACCAGCACCTACAAGCGTCCTCCCAAGCCGCGTCAGCTCTCCCTGTGTGTCCAAGGCCGAGACGAGTCGGCCCGCGATTATCTGACACGCTGGGCAGAGCTGCGGAACTCTTGTGAGGGAGTGCATGAGGTACAAGCCATCGAGTATTTCACGCCCGGGTGCAGAGAAGGCACCTTACTCAAGCACCGGCTCCTTTGTGACGAGCCGGCCACGTTGGATGAACTGCTGAGCATAGCAGACAAGAACGCCACCGCCAACTCCTCCATGAAGACCGAGCTGCAAGTGGATGCTTCTGGCAAGATGACTCCTCCAACCTCCAAGACGCCGGCGGGAGAGTCCAGCCGCGCCAGCAGAAAAGCGACCAGAAACGCAAGGCCCATGCGCCGGCTGCCAACAGTCGGCTGGTGTCAGCAGTCGACGGCCAACAGCCAGAAGCTCAAGCAGGACCCAAGCGCCAGAAGGGCGGCAAACCAGTCTGGCAGCCGGCTTTCTCCTTCGACCAAGCTCTGGACGCCCCTGCAAGTTCCACAGTGGTGCGAAGCCTTCCAACCACACAACGCGAAAGTGTCATTGGCTCACAAGAATTGCAAGGGGAGAAGCTCTGCCACCGCCACCTGCTGGGCCGCCAGCCCCGCATCCTAATCCGCCGGCTGCCCGCCCTGGCGGCCAGGTCCAGGACGAGTTCCCAAAAGAAAACGGAGCCTATGTTGTCTTCACCAGCTAGACGGACGATAGGCACAGCCGACGCCAGCAGCGCAGAGAAGTCAATATTGTTGCCGTCAAGGATCCAGAGTTCATGCATTGGTCTAAAAGGCCTGTCAGCTGGAGCCGAGAGGATCACCCGGCTGTCATGCCATCGCCAGGGGCCTATGCCTTGGTTCTGGATGCCACTTTCTCCACTGATAGGCGGGCCTGTCGTTTCTCCCGGGTGCTGGTAGACAGCGGCAGCAGCATCAACATCATGTACCGTGACACCATGGAGAAGTTGGGCATCAAAGAAAGCAACTCCAGCCTACCAGGACCGTGTTCCATGGCATTGTGCCAGGCCTCTCTTGCTCACCAATCGGCAAGGCCAGGGTCGATGTCCTGTTTGGTGACAAGATGCATTTCCGGAGGGAGCCGGTCTGGTTTGAAGTGGTGAACCTGGAAAGTTCCTATCACGTGATCTTGGGCCGGCCACCTCTTGCAAAGTTCATGGCAGTACCCCATTATGCCTACCTCAAGATGAAGATGCTGGGCCTCAAAGGAATAATCACCATAACCGGGGACCACGAGAAGTCCATTGCATGCGCAACAGCCAGCAGCCTCCTGGCAGAGTCCCTTGTCATAGCTGAGGAAAAGCGCCGTCTGGAGCCGCTGGTGGCAATGGCTGGTGAGCAGCCGGCCATACCAGCCGATCCCAGGGAGGCGGAGCCGCAAGGCTTGTTCTAGCCAGCCAAGGAGACGAAGAAGATTGCCTTGGACCCATCTCAACCGGAGCGATTTGCTGTCATAGGGTCAAGCCTAGACAGCAAATAGGAAAGCAAGCTCGTCGATTTCCTCCGTGAGAATCGCGACATCTTTGCATGGTCCCCCAAAGACATGCCGGGTGTCCCGACGGATTTCGCCGATCACAAACTACACGTGAGAAAATATGCAAAGCCTGTCAAACAGCCGCTGCGCCGCCTGTCAGAAGAAAAGAGAAGAGTCGTTGGGGAAGAAGTTGCCCGCTTGCTAGCAGCCGGCTTCATCATGGAAGTCTTTTACCCCGAGTGGCTTGCGAATCCAGTCCTAGTGCTGAAGAAGAACAACAAATGGCGCATGTGCATTGATTACACCGGCCTCAACAAAGCTTGCCCTAAAGATCCGTTTGCTCTGCCGCGAATAGATCAAGTGATCGACTCCACGGCCGGATGCGAGCTGTTGTCTTTCCTTGATGCTTATTCTGGGTACCACCAAATCAAGCTTGATCCAGCTGATCGCCTGAAGACCGCCTTCCTCACGCCATTTGGGGTCTTCTGCTGCCTGACCATGACGTTCGGCTTGAGAAATGCCGGCGCCACCTTTCAGCGTTGCATGCAGAAGTGCCTCCTCAAGCAGCTTAGCAGAAACGCCCATGTTTACGTGGACGATATCGTGGTGAAGACGGAGAAGAGAGGAACCCGTTTGGAGGATCTCCAAGAGACCTTTGAGAACCTGCGCCGCTTTTGGATTAAGCTAAACCCGGAGAAATGCGTCTTCGGGGTACCAGCCGGCCAACTCCTTGGCTTCCTGGTATCCGAATGCGGCATCGAGTGCAACCCTGAGAAGATCAAGGCCATTGAGAGAATGGAGCGGCCGACCCGTGTGCGGGATGTCCAGAGATTCACTGGGTGCCGGCTAGGAGAAAAGGCACTCCACCTGTACCAACTGATGAAGAAGACCACGTGCTTCGAGTGGAACGACCAGGCGGACGAAGCTTTCCAGCAGCTCAAGAGACTGTTGTCCACCCCGCCTGTCCTGGCGGCGCCAGCAGACAAGGAACCCATGTTCCTGTACATAGCCGCCACCAGCCGGGTAGTCAGCACTGTCACTGTGGTCGAGCGCCCAGAGGACGGCAGAGCCTTGACTGTCCAGAGGCCCGTCTACTACTTGAGTGAAGTGTTGTCAGCATCCAAGCAGAACTACCCTCATTACCAGAAGATGTGCTACGGCGTGTACTTCACCGCCAAGAAACTCAAGCAGTACTTCCAAGAGCATTCTGTCACGGTCGTCTGCACGGCGCTGAAATCATGGGCAACAGAGATGCCTCAGGAAGAGTGGCCAAGTGGGCCATTGAGCTGGGCCCCTTCACCATCTTCTACCAACCGCGCGCCACCATCAAGCATTGGCCGACTTCCTCGTCGACTGGGCCGAAACCCAGTACTTGCCGCATGTTCCAGACTCAACCCATTGGCGGATGCACTTTGACGGGTCAAAGATGCGCACCGGCCTAGGAGCCAGCGTCGTCCTCACCTCCCCCAAAGGCAACAAGCTCAAGTATACCCTACAGATCCACTTCGCCGCCTCCAACAACGTGGCCGAGTATGAGGCACTTATCCACGGGCTCCGGATGGCCAAGGAGATTGGCATCCGCCGAGTGCTATGCTATGGTGACTCAGACTTGGTTGTCCAGCAGTCGTCTAGGGACTAGGACACCAAGGACGCAAACATGGCAAGCTATCGCTTCCTTGTCCAGTAGATCAGCGGACACTTTGACGGCTGCGGATTCCTCCACATACCACGAGCCGACAACATGCAAGCTGACACCTTGGCACGAATCGGCTCCACCCGCCAAGCAATACCAGCCAGCGCTTCAATGCCTGCACAAGCCGTCTATCAAGCCTTCACAAGAGTCGGAGTCAATCTTCATACCAGCCGACCCTGGAGCAGGCGGCCTCGCGGCTTCAGCAGCCGGCCCAGAGACTGCTCCAGCAGGCGGCCCTGACACTCCAACTCCAATAGACGGACCACCTACGGCTGCACCGGTTCCTGGCCCGAGGACTGCTCCAGCAGACAGCCAGGAGGCGCCAGTTCCGGCAGACTGCTCGGGGACTTTGGATGCACAGCAGACGGCTCAGCCCAGCCCTCCGCCTCCCAGCCCAACCACCCTGGTCTCTGATACATCCAAAACGTATCTATAATTTCTGCTTGCTCCATGCCTCTTTTGTGTGATATTGCTATGATATTTATGCACTTCCATACACTTTTGATCATATTTGGACTAACCTATTAACTCAGTGCACCACAGTGTCAGTTCCTGTTTTCTGCTGTTTTTCTATTTCAGGTTTCCCCCATATTAAAAGTGCCCTAAAAATTCCGGGAAAAATACAGGAAAAATCAGCGTATCGGGAGCTTCAAGAAAAACCAAGGCAGGGCCAGAGGGGACCCTGGGGTGGCCCAGGCGGCCACCCGGCGTGGCCCCACCCCTGGCCGCGCCAGGGGGGCGCCTGGGGCCCCACCTCCGCCTCTGGTGACCCCCTTTGGCATATATATTGCTCGCATCCCGAAACCCTCGAGGACGGAACCCTTTTTTACGATCTCGCCTCTGTTCCGCCGCCGCCGCGCTTCCAAGATCGGGAGCACCAGGAGAACTCTTCCCGGCACCCTGCCGGAGGGGAGAACCACCACCGGGAGCTTCTCCACCACCATGGACGCTTCCCGGATGAGTTGTGAGTAGTCCCCCTTGGACCATGGGTCCATGACCAGTAGCTATGTGATGTTCTCCTCCCCTCTTTGTTCTTCATTGATTAGACCTCGTGAGCTGCCCTACATGATCGAGGCACATATGTAATCTTTATGCTGTTGCTATGCTGAGTTTGCTGGGATCCGATGGATTATGAGATTATGTTTAGATTGTGTGTGAGTAATATATTTGATTCACCTCTTTTATATTTATGTTCTTGAGTAATTCTTGCATGTTCTCTGTTGCTATTTATTGCTTTGGCCGAGTAGTAGGTGATAACCCTAAACCATAAGGGATCGAGATAGTCTTCGCGGGTAAGAATAACCCAATTTATAGATTCGACACACGGGGAGCCAAAGAGTATTTATAAGCTTTGACAGTTGAGTTGTGAATTCAACTGCACCTGAAATATACTTAATTGCAACAAAAGATAAGTGGTAACGGTGATATGATAGTGATGGTGGTGATAGTAAAAGTAAACAGTAAAAGTAAACAGTAAAAGTAAATAGCAAAAGTAAACAGCAAAAGTAGCAACTAGTAACCAGCAGGATTTAAAACACTGTAGGCTAGGGAGATGGATGGTTGGGCGCTACATGGATGAGATATATCATGAATCTAACTTGGGGCAAGGCACACGGAAAAGTAATGATCATCTAGGCAAGTATCAAACATTAGGCATGTATCCCATAGGTAGTTGTACGTGCTTGCAATAAGAACTTGCACAACATCTTTTGTCCTACCATCCCGCTACGAACGGGGCCAAAAGGAACTTATGGAGATTAAGGTACTCCTGTCAAAGAGCACCGGAACAAAGCAATAAACTCAATGGATACATGTAATCCTCAAATTATGGACCATCCCCTTTGGTGTCCCAAGCTGTCACTTTTGGGATCGCCAGTTCCGGACCGTAATAGGTGCAAACAACTCATAGATAGGATCAAGAACACAAATATATTCATGCAAACACATAGGGTTCAGATCTGAAATCATGGCACTCGGGCCCTAAGTGACAAGCATTAAGAGTAACAAGTTGAAGCAAAGATGATAAACACCATAGTAGATGATAGGCAACATGCCCCCAACAATCTGATAAACTATTACATGATCTAACTCATCCAATCCCTACCATCCCCTTTGCCTACAGCAGGGAATTACTCACACATGGAAGGAGAAGCCATGGAGGGAGGATGGAGTGGTGATGATGATGACGATGGCGACGATCTCCCCTCTCCGAAGGCCAAATCAGCCTCCAGATTAGCCCTCCCGAAGAAGAACAGAGGGTGGCGGCGGCTCCGCGACGGAAACTGGGAAAACGACCTCTGTTCTGGGGTTTTCTCGTCACGGGATAAATAAGGGTCAAAGTAGGGCACCAGGGGAGGTGGGAGCAGCCCAGGCGGCCTGGCGAGGCGGCCAGGGGTGGGGCCGCGCCACCAGGGCGCCTGGGCCCCCTGGCTGCCCTCTGGTCCATCTTCTGGCACAAGGTTCCTTCGGGTGCGTGGATTTTCTGTGATTTTTCATGGAATTTTCTGAGACACCTGAAAATCCGTTTTCCTGCACACAATAAAACCATACAGGCAGCTCTGCTGAAAACAGCGTCAGTCCGGGTTAGTTTAGTTCAAATCATGCAAGAATGAGGTCAAAACAATAGCAAAAGTGTTTGGAAAAGTAGATACGTTTAGACGTATCAACTCCCCCAAGCTTAGCATATTGCTTGTCCTCAAGCAATTCAGTTCAACGAACTGGACGCGGCAAAGATAACTTTGACAAACTCTTTTGCTTCATTAGATGTATATAAGCATGTACTACGAAAAGAATCTAACAAGTATTGAAACAATGCTATGAGGACAATGCACGGAGCAATCTTTCTTTCAAGTGACCAATCACAAATAACCAAAAGTAAATAATATACTTACTGAAAATCAAGACATGATTACATTGCACATAGCTTGAACATACTAGAGTGGTATCTCGCTAGCCTCCATGAGTGAGGCAAAACATAAATGCAGAAACTCCTCCAGAGTTTTAAAGGAGACTAGAACTAAGAATTTCTGAATAAATAATATCACAAGCATGCAGAAGACAATGTAATACTTTGGGACAATGCACATTACACTCAGAATGACAATCATGCTCTCAATAGTTGGTGCTTTGAAGAAAGAAGGTGGAGACTCTCGAACCGTGGAATTTGATGGCGAGGTTGAAAACCCATGGCTGGAAGCAAAGACTAAACATGTACTAGAGCTCTTGGTTTTGAAAACAGAGTAAAAATGATTTTGAGAGGTGCATATTTCGTCAACGAATGCTAGTAGACAACCCAATTACTTCTCGAGCTGGACAAGTTTCGAGGAACGGCTCCCGCATGGGGACGATCACATCCCCTTAATCTCCTTTGTTTATCACTGCCAAAGTTTTCTGATTTCTCATGAACAAAGCGTGAAGGAGGGTTTGTTTGTTGTATTATCTTTTATGAGCCGGGCGCACTCATGCCAGTTCCTTCTCGTATTAGGGGTTTGCAGATTAGACATGCAATCCCGGGGTGAAACTTGTCCAACATAAAAAGATCATGGATTAACTACTACTTCCTCATGAGCTAAAACAGAGGCACAAAAGAGAAATGCTTTTGAATAATTTCGAGATGGTACAAGAAAGTCTTCGTTAGGAATGGCAAGTAAATACCATATATAGGAAGGTATGGTGGACTCACATGGCATAACTGGTTTCAAGGATTTTGGATGCACAAGCAGTCAGTCCGCTTAGTACAGGTGAAGGCTAGCAAAAGACTGGGAGCGACCAACTAAGAGAGCAATGACGGCCATAATCATGCAGAGCGACAAAGCAACATTGAATCGGGCATGAAAGTGATATAACTATTCTGAAACCCAAAGACCATCAAGGCAAAGCAGACTTTTTAGTCTTAAACATGTGTCAGCATGTGCCAAGTCAATCCAAGAATTCTCCAAAGGGAAATACCACCTCAGTATACCAAACTATGAACAGTGCAATGCATGTAAATCATTTCAATGACACATTATATACTCTAGCTATTTGAGACTAGCCACAAGGAAAGCATGAACCACTGGGAAAGCATTGTAAACATAGCACTATGTCGCTATAAGCTGGTCTCTAGATCATAAGTACAGGCATATGTACAAAAGTAGAAACAAAAAGAGTTCATACCGGTTTTCCTTGTTGCTTCCCTTCAGTCGATCTTCGTCATTACTGCCTCGTCACTTGCACGATCGAACGTAGGAAATATAATTAAATGCCATGACGGACTCGAGCTGAACTCTGAAAACAAGGCAAACTAAAGAGAGAAAGGAAATCTTTTTGGATTATTTCAAAGGTTGAACGAAAGCAAAAGAAAGAGAAAATCTTTTTGTTGTTTTTGCAAAGAAAGAACAAAGAAGAACGGGCAAAAACTTCGAAAAGATCAAAGCGAATAAAACGGATAATACAATGGAAAAGTGAGAAGGGCACGTACTCCCCCAAGCTTAGGCTTTTGGCCTAAGTTGGTAGTAGCTACTGCCCCCAGGAGCCTCCTGCTCCGGGGGAATGCTGGTGAGTCCAAGGGTCGTAGAAGGATTCCGGCGCATACACCGAGCGCCTCGGATCCTCCCACGAAGAAGGGTCCATACTCCAAGCAGAGGAAGACCCTCCACCAAACTGGGTGACGGTCTCCCCCCGAAAAGGTGGTAACTCACCGTGCTCCTCCTCGTCGGGCACAACCCCCTCCATGGGGTTATGAAACTGATGCTGGGCCATGAACTCATCGAACTGGATAACATCAAAGGACCATCCGTTCCTGCGAGCAAAATCAAACAAAAGAGGTGCAGGTAGACGGATCTCGCGTTCCGCGGTAGTTCCGAAACGCAAGATATAAACACGATTACCAAGCTCAAAAGTCATGGTAACGAACTTATGCCTTTTCATAGCAGCAAGATCAAAACTTAAATAAGTAAAAGGCTCATCATCAGGGTGTGGGGTGCCTTTAAGATATTCTAAGATAAGTGTGGCATAAACGCCGCCAAATAAATCTCCCCTGTTACCGTTCATAGCAAGGCGTCGAGCAATTAAGGCACCCAAATTATAATCGAACCTCCCTGAGAGGGCGGTTGCCAGGATAGCAATATCCGGTGCAGAAGTGTTGCTCGTGTTATCGCGAGCTAATACCCCTCGAGCAACATAATACGCAAAATACCTGAGGTGAGGGAATAAGATGCTGGAGATCTTTGACCGATGAATATCCCTCGTACCCATGCTGCAGAGAGAGTTGAAGACGGTTTTCAGCTCGGAGGGCTGAGAGGTCATCTTAGCCGTCCGCCCAACGTTTGGTACACCTATTATTTCACAAAACTTTCCCAAGGGCATGGTGATAAGATCATTGTAAATTTTAAACTCAATAGCACCAGCATCAGGGTTATATCTAAAACTATTAATGAAACCAGAGGTGAGTTTTTGATACTGAGTAACACGGCACGTGACGAGCCGTGTCAGACCTGCATTAGCACAAAGATTATAAAACTCATCCTTAATTCCCGCAGCTTCAAGGAATTCGTCACATGGGAACATCATAGCACGTGCTGGACTTGTGTCTTCCAACAACTCTAGGGGCACATGATCTTCATTGTAGCTCACCCTAGTAGTCGAGGGTGAGGCTGCGGCTCTAGTAACTCGATCGGAGTGTGCGGGCCTCTTCTTCTCAAGCCACCCCTTTGACCTTCCTAACAAACTCATTTCTGGAGTTTTTAAAAAATTACAAAAACAAGGATTTAAACAAAGTGGTTTAAGGCAAACTACTCAACTTACTTACCTAAGGCATAAACTTGCATCAAAACTTGGAAAATAAATTTCTACACATGCATGCGAGCTCATCTACACAGCACCAAGAACTACTAAATACTCACAAATGAAGCCACCAACCAAAAATCTAATTGGAGGGGTGGAGGAGTTACATACCAGGGAGTATTTGTTCAAAATCTCAGCTCAAATGATAGGCTGTAGAGAGAGATCAAAGAATCGCCTCCAAGAGCAGCAAGAACGCAAGAACAAGTGCAGAACTCGTGTTTTTGGAGAGAAAGAGAGAGAGAGAGGAAGAAGACTCACCTGGAGGGGGGTCTTGTGGGCCCCAGGCGCCCTATGGGCGCGGCCAGGGGGCAGGCCGTGCCAGCTGGCCGCCTGGGCCACTGGTGGCCCCCCCTGGTCAGCCCCAGGTGCCTCTGGGTCACTCCCAGCATGGAAATTTTTATTTTTATTTTTCTGGAATTTTTCTGAAAACTTCACCGTTGAAATTTTTTCGAAGTTCAAAAAGCTGCAAGACTTTCTGGAAACTTAAAGCAGTGATTAGTATTGTGAAGCTTCAAAAACATAAACATTTGGTACAGCAAGGAGAACAAAAGCTAAAACAAATGAAAACATAACAAGCTCAACTTTTTTACTTATATAAAACATGCTCACTGGTAAGGTTGATCAAGTCTTACCAACGAACAGGCGATATATAGAGCAAAAAGTCTCACCTCTTACGAAGTGATCATTGCACCTTTACTTTAATGGACATTGTCCCCACCATGATAGTTTTGTATTCGTGGTGCACTTGTAGTGGACAGTCCCATTCTCCAATCTTCACGGTCTCGATATTTTCTATAGAGTTGAGGCCATGCCTCTTGTCGATCTTCTTTGGAAAATACACCGTGTGTTCTTTATCATTCACATTGAAGGTAACCTTTCCTTTATTGCAATCAATAATAGCACCTGCGGTGTTAAGAAAAGGTCTACCAAGAATAATGGACATGCTCCCATCCTCGGGCATGTCAAGCACAACAAAATCAGTAAGGATCAAACAATTAGCAACTTCTACGGGAACATCCTCACAAATACCTATCGGAATGGCAGTTGACTTGTCAGCCATCTGAAGAGAGATATCTGTAGGGATTAGCTTCTCTAAACAAAGCCTCTTGTAAAGAGAAAAAGGCATAACACTCACTCCTGCTCCAAGATCACATAAAGCAGTTTTGACATAATTATTCTTTATGGAGCAAGGAATGGTGGGTATACCTGGATCACCAAGCTTCTCAGGAATCTTGCTGCTGAAAGAGTAATTAGCAAGCATAGTAGATATTGCTTCATTAGGAACTTTTCTTTTATTAGTGACAATATCTTTCATATATTTTGAATAAGGAGGTAACTTAATAGCATCAGTCAAAGGGATTTGAAGAAAAAGAGGTTTAATCCACTCACAAAACTTATTGTAATGCTCTTCTTCTTTAGATTTGAGAGACTTACTTGGAAAGGGCATGGGTTTCTGTATCCATGGTTCTCTTTCCTTCCCATGTCTTCTTGCGACGAAGTCTTCTCTAGTGTACTTCTTGCGTTTGTCAGGTGCTTCTTCTTCTCGAACTTCAGGCGGATCATTCTTCTCATTATCCTTACCTTCAGGTTCGGAACCGTCTTCAGTCTCAGCATCAGAGATAGATACACTATTGGGATCAACAGCTGGCTCTTCACTTGTAATAGGATCATTGGAATTGTCAGCCTCCTTGTGTTTCTTCTTCTTCTTTTTTGGAGAGCCAACAATTTCTTCTTCCTGCATTTGAGAATCCTACTCGATTCTCCTCGGATGCCCCTCTGGATAGAGAGGATCTTGAGTGCTAGTTCCTCCTCGGGTCTTAATCCCGAAGGCCTGCAAATCATCTTGTTTGGCATTGTTAGCAAGCAAATCTTTTTGCACATTAGAAATTTGTTCAAGCTGAGTTTAAACCATATGAAAATGCTTCACAAGACATTTAACATCATTAACTGTTCTACCTAGAACATCAAGCAAACTTTTGATAGCAAGGGAATTATCATGCAATTGACTTTGTATCCTCTCATTAAAATGATTTTGTTTCATAATAAAATTATCAAACTCATCTAAACATTGATCAGGAGGCTTACCACGAGGGATGTCACTTGCGTTGAAATCTAAAAGAGAGTGTACCTCTACCATAGGAGGGTGAGTGGTAGGCTCACACAACTTCTCAATAGGGGGTAGATTCTTCACGTCTTCAGCTGTAATGCCCAGGATGGAGTTATACCTCCTACGTGTCGAGGCACGACTTAAAGGCATAAATCCATCCTAGAATGATCTCAAGTTTGGTATCTTTGCACGACTCATGTAAAAGAGGGATTAAAATGCAAAAGGAGATAGTTGGCTTACACTCGCCACTTCACACAATACAATAAATAAACAAATCATCATACAAAACATCACAACCCGACTACGGGTGAAGATCCAAACGAAAGATACCAAAACAACATAAAACCACAGGTCAGGATCGAATCCTAGTAGAAACCACTACTGAACATCGAAACGTCACAAGCAAAAGGCCACACTCTTCAACAAACTCCTGATGAAGTACTTGAACCAGCTCCTGCATCAAACTCGGCTGAACCTGCATCTGGTGTGGTGAAGTAACTGTGAGCCACAGAGGACTCAGCAATCCCGTTCCCGGGTAACACGACTATTTAAGCCTTGGGTGAGGATAAGGCTGAAGAAAGAACGAGAGGTGAAGGAAACAAAACAAGAGTCTGCAGCAGCAACTAGCACTAACTTACGTAATAGAGAGCGAGAAGAGAAGAGCATCGGTCGAAAGGTGATCACGAAGTGATCCTAACTAAAGCCGGTCAAACATAACCCCACCGTGTTCAACTCCCGAATCCCTATTCGGAAATTGACAGTCACGGTACACACGCTGGTAGTGTATTAGAAACATTGTGTCAAGTTATCTACAACCGGAATTAACAAGCTCCCATCTGCCACATAACCGCGGGCACGGCTTTCGAAAGTTCAAACCCTGCAGGGGTGTTCCAACTTGGCCCCTCACAAGCCCACGATCCGCGAAGTCGCAACTCCATAGGTGGGAAGACCCGAGTATTCTCGGAATCCCGTGCTCAAGTTAAACCGAACTAAGGTAAGGCTAATCCAGCAAATCCTCCCGGCGTGTCGACACCCTGATAGTAGCCGCGCGTATCTAAGTCTCAGGACACGACCGGATGGGTGATGCTACAGGACCCAAACCTCGAGTTTCCCCGTGGTGGTTCCCGCAGGACCCCCGTTTGGGACCAACACCATCGGCACTGGCCCCCCCTGCTATGTAGAAATAAAGGATCCTCGAGGGAGCGACCCCCTATGCAAATTTAATTAATTAATTAAGTTGTTATTATGTGGCAAAAAGTACCAAATGTTGGGACTTGCTGGAAAAGACTTAGCACTTAGCGGTTTATCAAGGGGGTCCCATACACCCCAACCGTGTTAGGAACGCATAATCAAGGAACATAACACCGGTTTATACGGTTCCTAACGGCATGAGTGGAACAAAACACCAAGCAAAAGGCTTAGCCTTCCACCCTGCCAGTATATAGATGATTTCATTTTAAGCATTTATATAGTGTGATATAACCCAACCAAACTTCAACAGGAAGCAAGCATCTTCAATCTTCACCTGCAACTAACAATGCTATAAGAGCGGCTGAGCGAAGCGTACTTAGCCAAGCAACGGTTTGCATAGGTAGGGTGGTTAAACATGGCAAATGGTTACAAGTAGGAGGCTGACAAGAAGACATGGGCATCGAGGCAAAACTATAGAGCGGAACTACTAGCAATAGGCAAAGATAGTAATGGTATCCGGGTTCGGTCATCTTGCCTGGGATTCCACAGAGGGAGAAGAACGGATCCATGAAGTAGATGGAGCAACAGTCGAGCGGATCCTCACAACTCCGGAACGAAACCGAAGCTAACAAGAGAAGCAACCGGAAAGAAGAAAACAACACGGTAAACACACAAATCATAAACATGGCATACGATGCACAAGCAAGCATGATGCATGTCCGGTTTAAATATGCAAGACATGGCAAAGTGCACAAACAAATACTACAAGTTAAGTGGAGATCAATATGCAACGAGTTGCATATTGACGAAACACCACATATTAATTAATTAGTTGACTCTCATTATTAACAAGACAAGTTTAATTGTTTTTAGCATGGCAAGAGGTGAAGCATAATAAAACTACACTATTTAGGCAAGTTTAAATGGGGCCGAAAAATAACAACAACATATCCGGAAAATCCCCATAAGCATGTTTAATAATTATAAGCAACAACAATTCACACATATATAATGTTGTTAACATGATGCGGATGACAAGATCAAGTTAAGCAAGTTTTATTAAAAGGTTGACTTAAAAGAGACAAGAAGTATTGTCACCGCGGTGAAGGAAAAGGTGCCACGGCAACGATCCGAAATGATGCAAAGGCAACAACTCGGTTCCGGTAACTCGTTGAGAGTCCGGTGCAAAAGGTAGAATCGACGTGAGCAAGTCGAACAAGATGAAAGTGGGTGGATTCCGTCACCGGGTTCCCACGAGTCGGTGATGAGGCAACCGAGGAACATGACAAAAGGTCGGAACGGGCACAAGCACACAAGGGGAACATTTTATACAACACAAGCAAGCATGCACGGGTCATCCCCGGGGTCGTTTCGGTATACCTTCGAAGCGTGCGTTTCGGGACGGTCCGAGTTCGTAGTAGAAGTAGTGGAACACGGTTCGTAGAGGAAGTAGTCGTTCACGGGGTGTAGTCGTTCTCGCAACTCGTAGAGGAAGTAGTGGTTCACGTCATCGTGTCGTGGTACTTGGCGAATTCCTCGTTTCCAGGCGACGGTAGAGGTACTCGCGCTCATTCTTCCGTAGATGAACGGGTCGTCGTGGTACTTGTCGGGGCCGTCTTGGCAACGTAGTTGTACACGTGGCCGTCGTGGGAAGTAGTGGAACTTGGTCGTTTTCCGGGCGTCGGTAGTCATACACGGGGCGTTTTGTAGATGTTCACGGATCTTGTTCGTAGATGTACTTGATCAGGTTGCCGGTAGTCGTTCGGTCATCTGTCAAATTAACAGAACATGGCAGCACACAAAACAAAACAAAACTGCTCGGGAGCAACAAAAGGGGCAGCACGGCGACGAGTCCGCGGGCACTGGATCCGTTGCTGGAAGACGACGAGGCGGGACCTGGCCACGCGAAGGGAGCTGCGCGGAGGGGGCGCTGGAACCCGCAGGAGACGAGGAAGGGCCCGGGGCTGGAGAGCTTGGGCGCGGGCGCGCGCTCGCCTGGAGGAGGGGTCGGGCCCGGCCGCTGCTCCTGGCGAGAAGAGGCGGGAGGCGACGGAGCTGCGGCCTCTGGCCTGCCTGGGCGCGAGGAGGCGACGGGACGGAGAGGGTGGCCGGCGAGGCGCTCGGCAGGAGGCCTCTGGCGCGGGCGCCTGCGCGACGGAGGGAGCCTGGAGGAGGTCACGAGGTGGCTGAGGTGCGGATGGACGAACGGGACGAGGCGACAGAGCCTCTGGCGCGGCTGTCCGGCTGGATCCTGGCCGGGGGCGCTCGGGCCGCTGCTGCTGGCCGGCCGGAGGAACGGGGCGAAGAAGGAGGAGGGGAAATCGGCTGCGGGGAAACGGGTTCGAGGCCAGAGGGGTTCGGTTGCGGGCAGAGAGGAAGAGCGAGAGGGACGAGAGGGAAACGGGACTTGCTCCCTGGCGGCGCGACGGGAAGGAGCGAGGGGCTGCGGGAGGTGAGTGCGATGCGTGCTAGGGTTCGGTGGAGATGGGCTGCTGCGGGGAGAGTGGTTGGGCCAGGAGAGAGGAGGCCCAACAGGGAGGAGAGATGGGCCAGAGAGAGAGGGAAAGGAGGAGATAGGCCAGGGAGGCCCAAGAGGCTGGGAACCCAGATGGGCTGGAAGGAGGAGAGGGAAGGCTGGGCCTCTCTTCCTCTTTTAATTTCTCTTAGCAGAAAAACAACTACGAGGGAAAAAGAAAGAAAGAGGAGGGGGTTAGGGCAAAAACACAAGAGGCTATTTTTCTCGGCATCATAAACATGAGCACGACCGGAGAAAAATATAAAAGGCCAGTACGGAAAATAATTCAAACATATTTGAATTTAATTCAAATAGGTTTGAACTAAGACGAGATTATTGAAGTGTCCAAAAATGTCCGGAATTTTGGAGGAGCCTCGAAAATAACGGAAAAGAAATAAAGGGAAGGTTTTGAAGTAGAAACTCGAAGTGAAATAAACATGGGGAATTATGCAAGTGTGTTATGGTGATTCCGAAGCAATGGAATATTTATTAATATAGCTCCCTAAATATTGAGAGGCTTATATATGTTATAAAGAGAAGACATCTTCCCTCGATTTAAATGGACCGAAGGTCCACACGGTTTATTTAGGTTGAGATGCAAAATTAAAAAAGACATGATGGCATGATGACATGATGCAATGCAAAATAAATAACACAAGCTCAAAAGAAACACACAGGAAACCCGGAACATCTGGAATCTTCGGGCATCTTCTGGAATCTTCTGGGACGTCGGTCTCGGGCGTCACAACTCTCCCACACTAACAGAGGATCTCGACCCGAGATCCTAGAGATAGCACCGGGTAAAAACGAAAAGGAGGAGGTAAAACAAAGTTGCTTCTTTGACAGACGAGTGAAACCAAGAACCTTGAGAGGTTGAACAAGTTGAAAGAAAGAAAGCAACGGAGATGAACGAATATGAAATACTCCGTTAGCAAAGAGGGACAAGGAGCATTATGGGAACCTTGAAGGTTGAAAGACATGAAACAAGAGCTTACGAACCAAAATAATATGAAACTGCAATGGTATAGCCAAGGAATAAGAATGACAGAATTTGGACAGCACTCCGTCTGAAAATGGAAGGAAATGAACAAAAACTTAAGGAGATGGAGTGATACTTGATGAAAACAACAACATATTGCCTCTGAAACAATGAAAGAATGGCACAAAGGTTAAGAAGGACTCAGACAGCACTCCGGTTGAAAAGAGAGGCAAAAGCTGGATAAGATGACGAAACTAGAATGAAGAATACAACACTCCGGTTAAATGATAAGCAAGGGAAAGAACATGATCCCGATAAAAACGAGATGATGGTTAACGAGAGCAATATCACAATGCCTCCGGAATGACAGAATAGCATATAACTCAATGAAGAATGAATGGAGAAGAAAAAAGACAACTTCTCCCAAAATGAATTGAAGAGCATCCTTACGAAGAAGTGTTGAACGTGGTTGATGGAAAATCAACACGAAAACGAACAAGCTTGATGTGGGCTTATGGAAAACATCTCAAAATTAAGAGGTGACAACCAGCCACTAACTTAAACAATTGATTTGATTGAGATCAACAAGGAGATGAAAAACTTATTCACCGGAATGATAAATGAAGAACTTGGGTCATTTATAAGCACCATAATAGCAACAATTCTCAAGGAAAGCTTTAAGGTGAAATATAACCCAAGATAACTCCAACGAATAATTAAAGGTTTGAAAAGATCTCCTGAACAAGGAAAATGATGGGTTTTAAATATCTCATTCTTGACAACTTGTGAATCATGAAACATGAAGGAAAATTATCAAGAATGACATAACACCACCTGAAAAGACAAGGTGGAAAGAATTGCAATTAGAAAGCATGATGAAGAATGTTTGAGCTCCAACAAGAATCTTGATGAAGACTTCGAGGACGAATTAAATGATGATGAACCACCATGAGAACTCCGGTAACAAAAGGGATGAGAAGTGAAAGATGAAACGAATAAGATTCAAAGGCCTGCGATGAATAGATTGAGCTTTGAAATGATAAAATTGAAATAACTTGAAGCTCCGGAAAACAAGATGAACAACTTAGAAGCGAGAATATGATATGATGAACAAGCTCCAGACAAAAGAATTAAATCAACTAGAAGGAATAAGAATAAGAATTATGTTATGCATCTCCTTCACCAATTTAAATTGATGACAACCAAAGGATTTGGCATACTACTTATTCTCGTTGGAAAGAATTAAAGAGAGATCTAGCACAAGCTTGGATAAATCTTCAACAAAGCACCGGTAGGATTATGAAAAGAACCAATGAATTAAAACGATAACAACGGAAGGGTAAACTTGAAAGAACCACCGTAAGAATATGGAGACGAACGAAGAGACATCAATGAAGAATATTTGAAGAACGAAGTTGAAAACTGAGAACGAAGAAATACTCTGAAATGATGGCCTTCGGAGGAACACAAAGAAAAGAATTCATGAAATGCTTCGGGTGGGTATGAAAAAAATTCCTCACAAACGAAACAATAATGAGGATGGCATGAAGCTAGAACCACAACTCATCAAGAGAATGGGCCAAGATTTAAGAGAAACTCTTCTCCGGTCTGCAAACGCTGAGAATGAAGACGAGAAATGCCATAAGAATTGTTGAGCACTCCGGAATGAAGAATTAAAAGGTTGAACCAATGAAGAAAAGAATTGAACGCGATCTTGGAGAAGTCATGTGACTGATGGAAATCATACTTACGTCACACTTTGAAAAGAATTTGAGTATAACTCCGGAAAAATAGAAGAGTCAGGTAAGATCCTGGGAAAAGACCTGTGGGTTAGGGCCCACTCAAAGAAATCACCGTTGGAAAAGATTGCTTAAGAGATATTGCACCGGTTGAATTAAATGGCTTGGATGAGATATCAATCTCAAAATAGCTTGAATGGATTAAGAATGGAATTATGAATCTTCAGCACTCCGGATAAGAATAACAAGAGGAGAATGATTAATTGGTGCACCGGAATAAGAAAGCATTGTGAAAAGAGGAAAAAGGATAAGATCAACACCAAAATATTGAATTACATCCACCGGCAGAATCTGAGAACAAAAGAATGATGAACTTGAAGCTCTTGAGCATCTTCCTGAGAAATCACCGGATAAGAACATTGAAGGAAAAGAATGAAGAAATATCACATGAATAAAATGGATACTTCATCTGAGAATTCCAGCTCCATAAAGAAAAGGGAGGGAGGGTGGGGAAAAGCAAAGATAACTTGGGATGAACAAAATGGACACCGGTTGAAAAAGAATTTAGCATGACCATCTTGATGATCAAGAAGGAACTGCACTCCCATAAAAATATGAGAATACCGATTAGGAAGGTATGGAATCAACATTTGACATCGAAGCAACTCGAATACCAGAATCAAAACAAAAACAAAGGATAGATATGCAACATGATCTTCACAATATCATTCGAACAGAGAATTGACCGAATGAGTTCTGCAGGTACATCAACTAGTCGAGAAGCCACTTGGAGAACAAAAGGTAAATAAAAAGGAACAAGGAACAGATAGAACAAATACAAGATAGAAGTTTCGTTCGACATCTTCGTGCTGAAAGCTCATGGAGCGTGTTACGAAAGGGTTTTGCAATCCCCGGATCAGCATAGCCAAGGACCCTTTAAGATGCAACTCCCGATCAGAACAAGTCCATAAAACCACTTCACTCAATGTAGAACCCCAAACTTCATATCGTGCATCCGTTGGAAGAATGCCTAGAACTACTAGATGAACCCACCTATAGATTTCCGAAAGTTTCCAGTTATGCAATCAGGTGTTGGGGATACACGGGAAGCACCGCGCAATCAACTCTAAACCTACATCCAGGTGTATCCATCCTTCAACACATAACCAGTCTTTCTCGGAAACTGTTTACCTCGGACCTTCGAAAAGCATCCACTATAACAAGCTATGGCAATACTCTCGAACTACCTCCCCAGTACTGGGTGATGTCGGGGTTATCTTGCCACTGGCCGTATAGGAGAGATTTTTGATGTCGGCCGTCTTAAGTATTTAGTACTGCCGCGATATACTTGTTACAATGATACCCCGAAGCTCAACTCCTCAGTAACAGGAGGCATCGAGAACAATATCCTTGTCACAAGAACATCGAAACAATCCCAGAATACTCGCGGGATCCTAAAAAAAAATTTGGTGCAATTTTTGAAAATAGAAGAGAAAAGAGTAATCGTCAGGAGTCCTCACCAGAGAGAAAAGAGATGAGAAGCAAAGAAATCCTACTCTCCGATATAATATAGGACTCAAAATATTTTAAGTGTGTGCCTAGACTCGACCGTCAACGATTCGATCAATCAGTGGGGGCTTCTAGGTCGGAGAAGGCTCTGATACCAACTTGTAATGCCCAGGATGGAGTTATACCTCCTACGTGTCGAGGCACGACTTAAAGGCATAAATCCATCCTAGAATGATCTCAAGTTTGGTATCTTTGCACGACTCATGTAAAAGAGGGATTAAAATGCAAAAGGAGATAGTTGGCTTACACTCGCCACTTCACACAATACAATAAATAAACAAATCATCATACAAAACATCACAACCCGACTACGGGTGAAGATCCAAACGAAAGATACCAAAACAACATAAAACCACAGGTCAGGATCGAATCCTAGTAGAAACCACTACTGAACATCGAAACGTCACAAGCAAAAGGCCACACTCTTCAACAAACTCCTGATGAAGTACTTGAACCAGCTCCTGCATCAAACTCGGCTGAACCTGCATCTGGTGTGGTGAAGTAACTGTGAGCCACAGAGGACTCAGCAATCCCGTTCCCGGGTAACACGACTATTTAAGCCTTGGGTGAGGATAAGGCTGAAGAAAGAACGAGAGGTGAAGGAAACAAAACAAGAGTCTGCAGCAGCAACTAGCACTAACTTACGTAATAGAGAGCGAGAAGAGAAGAGCATCGGTCGAAAGGTGATCACGAAGTGATCCTAACTAAAGCCGGTCAAACATAACCCCACCGTGTTCAACTCCCGAATCCCTATTCGGAAATTGACAGTCACGGTACACACGCTGGTAGTGTATTAGAAACATTGTGTCAAGTTATCTACAACCGGAATTAACAAGCTCCCATCTGCCACATAACCGCGGGCACGGCTTTCGAAAGTTCAAACCCTGCAGGGGTGTTCCAACTTGGCCCCTCACAAGCCCACGATCCGCGAAGTCGCAACTCCATAGGTGGGAAGACCCGAGTATTCTCGGAATCCCGTGCTCAAGTTAAACCGAACTAAGGTAAGGCTAATCCAGCAAATCCTCCCGGCGTGTCGACACCCTGATAGTAGCCGCGCGTATCTAAGTCTCAGGACACGACCGGATGGGTGATGCTACAGGACCCAAACCTCGAGTTTCCCCGTGGTGGTTCCCGCAGGACCCCCGTTTGGGACCAACACCATCGGCACTGGCCCCCCCTGCTATGTAGAAATAAAGGATCCTCGAGGGAGCGACCCCCTATGCAAATTTAATTAATTAATTAAGTTGTTATTATGTGGCAAAAAGTACCAAATGTTGGGACTTGCTGGAAAAGACTTAGCACTTAGCGGTTTATCAAGGGGGTCCCATACACCCCAACCGTGTTAGGAACGCATAATCAAGGAACATAACACCGGTTTATACGGTTCCTAACGGCATGAGTGGAACAAAACACCAAGCAAAAGGCTTAGCCTTCCACCCTGCCAGTATATAGATGATTTCATTTTAAGCATTTATATAGTGTGATATAACCCAACCAAACTTCAACAGGAAGCAAGCATCTTCAATCTTCACCTGCAACTAACAATGCTATAAGAGGGGCTGAGCGAAGCGTACTTAGCCAAGCAACGGTTTGCATAGGTAGGGTGGTTAAACATGGCAAATGGTTACAAGTAGGAGGCTGACAAGAAGACATGGGCATCGAGGCAAAACTATAGAGCGGAACTACTAGCAATAGGCAAAGATAGTAATGGTATCCGGGTTCGGTCATCTTGCCTGGGATTCCACAGAGGGAGAAGAACGGATCCATGAAGTAGACGGAGCAACAGTCGAGCGGATCCTCACAACTCCGGAACGAAACCGAAGCTAACAAGAGAAGCAACCGGAAAGAAGAAAACAACACGGTAAACACACAAATCATAAACATGGCATACGATGCACAAGCAAGCATGATGCATGTCCGGTTTAAATATGCAAGACATGGCAAAGTGCACAAACAAATACTACAAGTTAAGTGGAGATCAATATGCAACGAGTTGCATATTGACGAAACACCACATATTAATTAATTAGTTGACTCTCATTATTAACAAGACAAGTTTAATTGTTTTTAGCATGGCAAGAGGTGAAGCATAATAAAACTACACTATTTAGGCAAGTTTAAATGGGGCCGAAAAATAACAACAACATATCCGGAAAATCCCCATAAGCATGTTTAATAATTATAAGCAACAACAATTCACACATATATAATGTTGTTAACATGATGCGGATGACAAGATCAAGTTAAGCAAGTTTTATTAAAAGGTTGACTTAAAAGAGACAAGAAGTATTGTCACCGCGGTGAAGGAAAAGGTGCCACGGCAACGATCCGAAATGATGCAAAGGCAACAACTCGGTTCCGGTAACTCGTTGAGAGTCCGGTGCAAAAGGTAGAATCGACGTGAGCAAGTCGAACAAGATGAAAGTGGGTGGATTCCGTCACCGGGTTCCCACGAGTCGGTGATGAGGCAACCGAGGAACATGACAAAAGGTCAGAACGGGCACGAGCACACAAGGGGAACATTTCATACAACACAAGCAAGCATGCACGGGTCATCCCCGGGGTCGTTTCGGTATACCTTCGAAGCGTGCGTTTCGGGACGGTCCGAGTTCGTAGTAGAAGTAGTGGAACACGGTTCGTAGAGGAAGTAGTCGTTCACGGGGTGTAGTCGTTCTCGCAACTCGTAGAGGAAGTAGTGGTTCACGTCATCGTGTCGTGGTACTTGGCGAATTCCTCATTTTCGGGCGACGGTAGAGGTACTCGCGCTCATTCTTCCGTAGATGAACGGGTCGTCGTGGTACTTGTCGGGGCCGTCTTGGCAACGTAGTTGTACACGTGGCCGTCGTGGGAAGTAGTGGAACTTGGTCGTTTTCCGGGCGTCGGTAGTCGTACACGGGGCGTTTTGTAGATGTTCACGGATCTTGTTCGTAGATGTACTTGATCAGGTTGCCGGTAGTCGTTCGGTCATCTGTCAAATTAACAGAACATGGCAGCACACAAAACAAAACAAAACTGCTCGGGAGCAACAAAAGGGGCAGCACGGCGACGAGTCCGCGGGCACTGGATCCGTTGCTGGAAGACGACGAGGCGGGACCTGGCCACGCGAAGGGAGCTGCGCGGAGGGGGCGCTGGAACCCGCAGGAGACGAGGAAGGGCCCGGGGCTGGAGAGCTTGGGCGCGGGCGCGCGCTCGCCTAGAGGAGGGGTCGGGCCCGGCCGCTGCTCCTGGCGAGAAGAGGCGGGAGGCGACGGAGCTGCGGCCTCTGGCCTGCCTGGGCGCGAGGAGGCGACGGGACGGAGAGGGTGGCCGGCGAGGCGCTCGGCAGGAGGCCTCTAGCGCGGGCGCCTGCGCGACGGAGGGAGCCTGGAGGAGGTCACGAGGTGGCTGAGGTGCGGAGGGACGAACGGGACGAGGCGACAGAGCCTCTGGCGCGGCTGTCCGGCTGGATCCTGGCCGGGGGCGCTCGGGCCGCTGCTGCTGGCCGACCGGAGGAACGGGGCGAAGAAGGAGGAGGGGAAATCGGCTGCGGGGAAACGGGTTCGAGGCCAGAGGGGTTCGGTTGCGGGCAGAGAGGAAGAGCGAGAGGGACGAGAGGGAAACGGGACTTGCTCCCTGGCGGCGCGACGGGAAGGAGCGAGGGGCTGCGGGAGGTGAGTGCGATGCGTGCTAGGGTTCGGTGGAGATGGGCTGCTGCGGGGAGAGTGGTTGGGCCAGGAGAGAGGAGGCCCAAGAGGAAGGAGAGATGGGCCAGAGAGAGAGGGAAAGGAGGAGATAGGCCAGGGAGGCCCAAGAGGCTGGGAACCCAGATGGGCTGGAAGGAGGAGAGGGAAGGCTGGGCCTCTCTTCCTCTTTTAATTTCTCTTAGCAGAAAAACAACTACGAGGGAAAAAGAAAGAAAGAGGAGGGGGTTAGGGCAAAAACACAAGAGGCTATTTTTCTCGGCATCATAAACATGAGCATGACCGGAGAAAAATATAAAAGGCCAGTACGGAAAATAATTCAAACATATTTGAATTTAATTCAAATAGGTTTGAACTAAGACGAGATTATTGAAGTGTCCAAAAATGTCCGGAATTTTGGAGGAGCCTCGAAAATAACGGAAAAGAAATAAAGGGAAGGTTTTGAAGTAGAAACTCGAAGTGAAATAAACATGGGGAATTATGCAAGTGTGTTATGGTGATTCCGAAGCAATGGAATATTTATTAATATAGCTCCCTAAATATTGAGAGGCTTATATATGTTATAAAGAGAAGACATCTTCCCTCGATTTAAATGGACCGAAGGTCCACACGGTTTATTTAGGTTGAGATGCAAAATTAAAAAAGACATGATGGCATGATGACATGATGCAATGCAAAATAAATAACACAAGCTCAAAAGAAACACACAGGAAACCCGGAACATCTGGAATCTTCGGGCATCTTCTGGAATCTTCTGGGACGTCGGTCTCGGGCGTCACATCAGCTTTAATACCCTTCTCTTTAATAGACTTCTTTGCTTCTCGCATATCTTCGGGGCTTAGAACAAACATGCCCCTCTTCTTTGGTGGTGGAGGTGGTTCAGGGACGGACCAATCTTCATGGTTTTGGGCAATCCTGCCCATCAAATCCTCTGCATCGTCCGGTGTTCTTTTCCTGAAAACACAACCAACACAACTATCCAAATAGGACATGGATTCATCAGTTAGACCAGCATAAAATATATCGATTAATTCATTCTTAGGGACTCCATGTCCTGGTCTAGCCCGGATCAGACTACAGTACCTACCCCAAGCTTTAGGGAGGTGCTCATCCTGCAACTGTTTAAAGTTATAAATTCTTTGTAAAGCAGCATGTTGCATATGAGCAGGAAAGTACTTATCAACAAAAGAGTGAGCTAAGTCTTGAGGACTCTTAATGGAACCACATGGGAGTGAATCATACCATGTTTTAGCACCTTCCTTCAAAGAGAAAGGAAGAAGCTTAGTCACATAAAAGTTTCGTTTCTTCTCATCCTTGGTAAACAAGCCACCCAACTCATTGAGTTTGGTCAGGTGTGCAATAGCATCATCATTTTCTCTGCCATAAAAGGGGTCAGCTTCAACCATAGGTATAAGTGAAAGATCAACAGAGAAATCATAATCAGGATCATTGATGCATATAGGAGATGTAGCAAATTCAGGATCAGGAACGGTCTTGTTCTTCAAGGAGTGTTTTTCAAGCAGCTTCTTAATAGCTTCAGGGTCAGAGCTGGCAAACTCTGTCAGTTCCCTGCATAAATCATCATCAAGCATAAGGCAATCATCATCAAGGAGTCTCTCCTTGAGTTCACTCAAATCAGGATAATCATAAGTTCCACCAATAGGGTAGCGAGTAACAGGAATTTCAATTCCAGATTTTTTTGCAGCAGCAGCGATCTGTTTCTCAAGAGCATAACCAAGTGAACTAATATCATCAAGAGTAGTAGAGGCATCATCAAGAGTATCGGACATAGTAACAGATTCAGTAGGAGCATCATGTGGTGGCGGTGAGGCAAACTTACTCATAACAGAAGGTGAATCAAGTGTAGCACTAGTGTTCAAAACAGTACCTCTTCTTGTAGTGGATAGTAAGATCGGAACCTTGGGGTCTCCTTTCTTACCCATAGCGGATGAAGTGCAGCAGGTAGGATACTTCAAGTAGACTTGTAAATATTGCTATGCTCCCCGGCAACGGCGCCAGAAAACAGTACTTGATAACCCTCAACCGTAAGGGATCGAGATAGTCTTCGCGGGTAAGAATAACCCAATTTATAGATTCGACACACGGGGAGCCAAAGAGTATTTATAAGCTTTGACAGTTGAGTTGTCAATTCAACCGCACCTGAAATATACTTACTTGCAACAAAAGATAAGTGGTAACGGTGATATGATAGTGATGGTGGTGATAGTAAAAGTAAACAGTAAAAGTAAATAGCAAAAGTAAACAACAAAAGTAGCAACTAGTAACCAGCAAGATTTAAAACACTGTAGGATAGGGAGATGGATGGTTGGGCGCTACATGGATGAGATATATCATGAATCTAACTTGGGGCAAGGCACACGGAAAAGTAATGATCATCTAGGCAAGTATCAAACATTAGGCATGTATCCCATAGGTAGTTGTACGTGCTTGCAATAAGAACTTGCACAACATCTTTTGTCCTACCATCCCGCTACGAACGGGGCCAAAAGGAAATTATGGAGATTAAGGTACTCCTGTCAAAGAGCACCGGAACAAAGCAATAAACTCAATGGATACATGTAATCCTCAAATTATGGACCATCCCCTTTGGTGTCCCAAGCTGTCACTTTTGGGATCGCCGGTTCCGGACCGTAATAGGTGCAAACAACTCATAGATAGGATCAAGAACACAAATATATTCATGCAAACACATAGGGTTCAGATCTGAAATCATGGCACTCGGGCCCTAAGTGACAAGCCTTAAGAGTAACAAGTTGAAGCAAAGATGATAAACACCATAGTAGATGATAGGCAACATGCCCCCAACAATCTGATAAACTATTACATGATCTAACTCATCCAATCCCTACCATCCCCTTTGCCTACAGTAGGGAATTACTCACACATGGAAGGAGAAGCCATGGAGGGAGGATGGGGTGGTGATGATGATGACGATGGCGACGATCTCCCCTCTCCGGAGGCCAAATCAGCCTCCAGATTAGCCCTCCCGAAGAAGAACAGAGGGTGGCGGCGGCTCCGCGACGGAAACTGGGAAAACGACCTCTGTTCTGGGGTTTTCTCGTCACGGGATAAATACGGGTCAAAGTAGGGCACTAGGGGAGGTGGGAGCAGCCCAGGCGGCCTGGCGAGGCTGCCAGGGGTGGGGTCGCGCCACCAGGGCGCCTGGGCCCCCCCTGGCTGCCCTCTGGTCCATCTTCTGGCACAAGGTTCCTTCGGGTGCGTGGATTTTGTGTGATTTTTCGTGGAATTTTCTGAGACACCTAAAAATCCATTTTCCTGCACACAATAAAACCATACAGGCAGCTCTGCTGAAAACAGCGTCAGTTCGGGTTAGTTTAGTTCAAATTATGCAAGAATGAGGTCAAAACAATAGCAAAAGTGTTTGGAAAAGTAGATACGTTTGAGACGTATCAGTAGGTAGTAACTCCAAGAGGGAACGTTATGCTTGATTGTGGGTTCATGCCCCTCGATGACTAGTTTGAGTGACAGAAACATGAGTCTAGGGGATGTGTTGTTGCCACAAGGGGGAAAACAACGGTGCTTGTACTTGCGGGTGCAAGGATTGTTTACTTTACGCAAAGTTCTTTTAATGCAGTTGTCTGTTGCTTTGAGTTTACACTTTGGGTGGGACTCGCAACTTAATACCAGCGAGATGTTCTGGATAGATATCTCAAGGTGGATGATTAGTAGTAGATGCAGATGGATTTCGGTCTACTTGCCTTGGCGTACCGCCCATGCTTTTGAGCCTCTACCTTTCTTTACAGCATAGTTAGCATTGGTTTGCGCACATAATCCTGTCAATTGCCCAGCTGTAATTTGTTTACCTCGCTTAGTTGTTTTATCATATTTTGGGAGAGAGACATCACTAGTGAACATCATGGGACCCCGGTCCATATTACCATCACTGATCACACCCGCTATTTACTGCATGTTCTTATTTCCTAGTTGCAGTCATACCTATCACTATTACCTCTTGCGTTTGATCCTTTGTAAACAGCAAGGCCGGAGGGATTGACAACCTCTCTGTACTCGTTGGGAGCAAAGTTATTTGTATGTGTGTGCAGGTCCTGTCAACCGCTAAGTTGGCGCCGTTAGCGTTGACACCTACTTGTTGGCCCTCGGAGTCTCATGAGATTCGATCCTTGGTATCTTGCCAAGGGAAACTTGCCGTTACGCTACATCTCAAACCTTCCACTTGGGGTAACCAACGAGGGGCGAGAAGCCATCAAGGAAAAGTTTCTGGCGCCGTTGCCTGGGACTCCACTCTTCAAGATAGGGGAGTTGCACGCTATCTTTTATCTTTGCTTTTTAGTCTTGTTAGTTTACCTTTCAGTTTTTGCTTTGGTGTCCTTTACCAAAAATCACAAAAATAGTTATCTTGCTTGCTGCTGCTATGGGTTCCACCGAGAACACCAAGTTGTGTGACTTCACTAGTCATAACAATGATGACTTTATCTGCACGCCTATTGCTACACCTGCCACTTCAGCACCCTCTTATGAAATTAAACCTGCTTTACTAAACCTAGTTATGAAAGATCAATTCTCCGGTGTTGGAGATGATGCTGCTTTGCACTTAAATAATTTTGTTGAACTCTATGATATGCAAAAGTACAAAGAAGTAGATAGTGATATTGTTAAGCTTAAGCTTTTTCCTTTCTCCTTGAGAGGAGGAGCTAAAATCTGGTTTCAATCCTTGCCTATGAATAGCATGGATTCTTGGGACAAGTGCAAGGATGCCTTTATTGGGAAGTACTATCCCCCTGCTAAAATTATCCAACTAAGGAGTAACATAATGAATTTTAAACAATTGGAAATGAACACGTTGCCCAAGCTTGGGAACGCATGAAATCTCTTGTCAAGAACTGCCCTACTCATGGTTTGACTACTTGGATGGTTATCCAAACTTTTTATGCAGGCTTGAACTTTACCTCGCGGAACTTGTTGGATTCGGCCGCGGGAGGAACCTTTATGTCAACTACACTTGGTGCTGCCATGAGGCTTCTCGATGAGATGATGACCAACTATTCCCAATGGCACACCGAACACGCTCCAACAGGTAGGAAGGTAAACTCTGTCGAGGAGATTTCCTCCCTAAATGAAAAAGTTGACTTGATCATGTCTCTACTTTCCAAGCAATCTTCTATTGATCCTCATGATGTTCCTTTAAATTCTTTGATTGCTCAAGATCAAGTAGATGTGAACTTTATCTCTAGAAACAATTTCAATAACAATGCTTATAGGAGTAATTTTGGTAGCAACCCTAGACCGTTCCCCTCTAATTCCTATGGGAACAACAATGCTTATCCTAACACCAAGAACTCCACTTTTGAACTAGAGATTATGCTTAAAGACTTCATCACTACCCAAAAAGCATTCAATAAGAGTGTAGAAGAAAAACTAGCCAAACTAGATAATCTCTCTTCGAAGGTAGACAATTTAGCCCATGAGGTAGAGTTGCTTAAATTTAGAACTTCTCCTCTTGAGGAGAGGAAGACCACTCCTATGAATGCTATTCAAGTGCAAATTAATGAAAACATTAGGATGATGGCTAAACTTAAAGAGAGATGGGCTAGAGAAAAGGAGGAAGAAGATAGAATTAAGAGCCTTCCTACCCACCACACTGTTGCTACTATCTAAGTTGTTGAGGATATCCAAACTCTTAGCACCCAATGCACTCCTAGTCCCATTGGACCTATTAATGGTGATGCTATGACCTCAACCGTAGAAACTCCTATGACCATAGAAGCTACCAAACAAGTGAGCCTAAAGGACACCACTACCACTTTACTTGATAGTAGTGACCTTGATTTTGATAATTGCACCCTTTCTGAAGTTATTGATTTTCTTCACGAGATTTCTAGAGATCCCCACACTAGCACACTTAATCTTGCCTTCACGGAGCATATCACTAATGCTCTTATCAAAAGCTAGGGAGGAAAAGCTTAGGGTAGAAGCCTCCATACCTAGAAATCTAGAAGATGGTTGGGATCCTATGATTAAAATTAAGTTGAATAACTTCTCTTGCTATGCTTTATGTGATGTTGGAGCTAGTACCTCCGTTATGCCCAAAAGAATATATGATATGTTTAAATTGAAATCTTTTGATCCTTGTTCTTTTGGTGTTCGTCTTGTTGATTCTTCCGTAAAGAAACCTTTGGGGAAGATCAACGATGTTCTTATCGTTGTCAATGACAATTATGTTCCCGTTGATTTTACTATTATGGATATTGAATGTGAACCTTCATGTCCAATTATTTTGGGACGTCCTTTTCTTCGCACCGTTGGTGCTATCATTGACATGAAAGAGGGGAATATAAAATTCCAATTTCCTCTCAAGAAAGGGATGGAACACTTCCCTAGAAAGAAGATTAAGTTGCCTTTTGAGTCCGTTACACGGGCTAGCTATTCTTTTACTCTTGATAAAACTTGATCCCCTCTTTTTGCATCATGCCTAGCTTAAAGGCATAAAAGAAAGCGCTTTTGGGAGGCAGCCCACAACGAATAAAGTTTTATTTTGCTTTCGTTGTGTCTTGATGTTTGTTACTACAGTAGCATCATCATTGTATCTTTTCTTTTCAGCTTTGTGCCAAGTTTAGCCTCCGATTGCAAGAAAGCTCAAAAGTTGTGACGTGCAGTCCAGAAAACAGATTCTGTCATTGGACAGAAAAATTCGTATAAAATCACGAGATCATCTTTTTGATCTGAATTTTTTTGACAGCGTGCTCTATACAATTGGCTTTCGGGCTTCTGTTCTGAGTTTTTTGATTTGAGTTGCAGAAGTGCCCCGAAAGAATTATTTACTACCTGCTGGTCTGTTTTTCACAGATTCTGTCCTGTTTTGCCTTTTCTTCGTTTTGCAAACCTTGAGCTTGCTTTTTCTTTGCAAAAACCTTTTGGCAATCTTGAGAAACAGTAGCTCTTCAAGATTATCTTTATTTCCAGCAAGGAAAAATTATTTTATTATGGGTACTAACCTCGCTAATCAGATTATGATGAGTTATGTATGAAGGGAGTTTTCAAGTGTGCGAGGGAAGATGATAAAAAGATCCAGGAGGGTCAAACGCTCAAGCTTGGGGATGCCCCCGTGCACCCCCAAGAAATATTCAAGAAGACTCAAGTGTCTAAGCTTGGGGATGCCCCCGTGCATCTCCTTCTCCATCAACAATTATCAGTTCGTCTTACGTTCCACTATATTTTAATCACTTCATGCGTTATGTGCTATGCTTGGAGCGTCTTGCTTTTAGTTTCCTTTTTAGTTTTCTTTAGCTTTGCTTGCTGTTCATAACGAGTTAGAACCCAGCTTTCTTTGTGTGGGAGAGAAGCACGCTCCACTTCAACCTAGAACACAACATAGGATTTTCATGCTTATCTTTGCTCTGTGTGTTCTTTGTCTTTCCATAGCTACTGTCATGTTTAGCTCTTAGTTTTCGTGCCTTTCTTTTTAAAGAGCTTTTGTTTAGTTGGTTGTTGAACTCTCTTGAGTTTTCATGTTTATCTTGTTAAGAGAGTTTGTCTGTTGCACTGAGTTGTGTGTCTTAACTTAAAGTAGGTAATTGAGGTTGCTATTTAATTTTAGTAGTAACTTGCAATAGTTTTGAGGTATTGCCATGAGTAATGTCTGAACTTTTGGTGACAAGAGCTTAAGCCTATTAGTGATAGATGTCGTATTTTGGGCAATCCGTGTTTATTTTCGAAAACCTACAAAATAGTTGAGAACTTTAGCTACTAAATGGATCACTAATCTTTGGAGGGATCGAATATTGGAGTACACTCACGTACCATGAGCCGAGGATGCGCAAGGATAACCAAATCCCCATACACTCCTCCTCGGGGTACTTGTCTCTTTGAGAACCTCCTAATTAGATTGAGAGTTACCGATAATAAGTGCATGAGTTCTTCGGACTAATGTGAGTATTCGAAGGTTGACACTTCCACCTATCCATATTTTTCTAGCCTCTTCGGTACCGTGCATTGCCCTTTCTCACCTCGAGAGTTGGCGCATACTTCGCCGGTGCATCCAAATCCTTGGCACGATACGCTCTGTCATCATAAGCCTCATTATATCCTTCCTCAAAACAGCCACCATACCTACCTATTAAGGCATTTCCATAGCCTTTCCGAGATACATTGCCATGCAACATCCATCTTCTCATGACTTGATCTTCATGTCATACATGCTTTTTGCTTGATCGATGAGCCGCATGCTAGTTGGACCTTACCCTAATCATTGCTACATGACGTGCTAGTATCATTGCATATCCTGCTACACCGGCAGAGGCATACATTTGCATACATCATGATAGTTTCATTTTCTTTATGTTGAGTACTTTTGTAAAGTGTGAAAGATCTTCTATACTTCTTGTAATACATAGAGTGTTGCCCCTAAAGTGAGGGAAAGATCCCAAAGAGGACAAAATCAAAAGATCCCAAAGAGGACAAATGAGAGATAAATAGAAAGAGCCATTGAGGCCACAAAAAAATAAAAAAAAGAGAAAAAAGAGAATAAGAAATAAAAAGAGAGAAGGGGGCACACTACTATTTCTTTTGAGAGATCCACACTCGTACTACATCTTATACCTTGTACTCCATAGAGATTATCATTCATGCATATAGCTATGTGGGGACCTTTACACTATAGAACTTGGCTTGTATATTCCAATGATGAGCCTCCTCGAAAGAGCTCTAGGTCTTCTTGAGCAAGCAAGTTGGATGCACCCCCACTAGTTCCATTGGAGAGCTTACCTTAGCTCATATGTGCATCCATTGCATGGAAATCCCTACTTCTCACATCATATCTATCATTTGGCTTTCTCTCGCCGATGATTGTCCTCATTGATGTGAGCCTTTCACACCTTTTTTGTCTTCCCCCTCTATCATTTTTCTCTTTTTGCCATCCTAAGTGTCGACTTTCTTGCTTACGCTCATCCATTGCATGAGTGCTCAAAATATCGAAAGGGAGTGGATCATTTTGACTTGTACCTGGCTGACGGTCTGGGGATGAGTCAAGATAAGATTCCAAAGAAGACCAAGTGTGAAATTTTAGTAGATTAAGTTCTCAACAATACAAAAACTATGTTTTACTATCATATATCCCTATCCCCTTTCTTGCACGCAAACACCATTTGGAGACATTCGAGTCACAGACAGCGAGAGCTCTTGCACCTTTACGTTCTTATGTTACTTGTTACAATGCTAATATAGACTCTTGCTTGTTATGACTTGAATTGGATTACGTGCCTTGATTGCCTTACTTAAAAGTTCTTATATGGTTGATAGCATGTCACCACAGAAACTATGCTTGTTATCATTTACCTACTCGAGGACGAGCAGGAATTAAGCTTGGGGATGTTGATACCTCCAAAACGTATCTATAATTTCTGCTTGCTCCATGCCTCTTTTGTGTGATATTGCTATGATATTTATGCAGTTCCATACACTTTTGATCATATTTGGACTAACCTATTAACTCAGTGCACCACAGTGCCAGTTCCTGTTTTCTGCTGTTTTTCTATTTCAGGTTTCCCTTATATTAAAAGTGCCCTGAAAATTCCGAGAAAAATACAGGAAAAATCAGCGTATCGGGAGCTTCAAGAAAAACCAAGGCAAGGCCAAAGGGGAGCCTGGGGTGGCCCAGGCGGCCACCCGGCGCGGCCCCACCCCTGGCCGCGCCAGGGGGGCGCCTGGGGCCCCACCTCCGCCTCTGGTGACCCCCTTTGGCATATATATTGCTCGCGTCCCGAAACCCTCGAGGACGGAACCCTTTTTTACGATCTCGCCTCTGTTCCGCCGCCGCCGCGCTTCCAAGATCGGGAGCACCAGGAGAACTCTTCCCGACACCCTTTCGGAGGGGAGAACCACCACCGGGAGCTTCTCCACCACCATGGACGCTTCCCGGATGAGTTGTGAGTAGTCCCCCTTGGACCATGGGTCCATGAACAGTAGCTATGTGATGTTCTCCTCCCCTCTTTGTTCTTCATGGATTAGACCTCGTGAGCTGCCCTACATGATCGAGGCACATATGTAATCTTTATGTTGTTGCTATGCTGAGTTTGCTGGGATCCGATGGATTATGAGATTATGTTCAGATTGTGTGTGAGTAATATATTTGATTCACCTCTTTTATATTTATGCTCTTGAGTAATTCTTGCATGTTCTCCGTTGCTATTTATTGCTTTGGCCGAGTAGTAGGTAGTAACTCCAAGAGGGAACGTTATGCTTGATTGTGGGTTCATGCCCTCGATGACTAGTTTGAGTGACAGAAACATGAGTCTAGGGGATGTGCTGTTGCCACAAGGAGGAAAACAACGGTGCTTGTACTTGCGGGTGCAAGGATTGTTTACTTTACGCAAAGTTCTTTTAATGCAGTTGTCTGTTGCTTTGAGTTTACACTTTGGGTGGGACTCGCAACTTAATACCAGTGAGATGTTCTGGATAGATATCTCAAGGTGGATGATTAGTAGTAGATGCAGATGGATTTCGGTCTACTTGCCTTGGCGTACCGCCCATGCTTTTGAGCCTCTACCTTTCTTTACAGCATAGTTAGCATTGGTTTGCGCACATAATCCTGTCAATTGCCTAGCTGTAATTTGTTTACCTCGCTTAGCTGTTTTATCGTCTTTTGGGAGAGAGACATCACTAGTGAACATCATGGGACCCCGGTCCATATTACCATCACTGATCACACCCGCTATTTACTTCCTGTTCTTATTTCCTAGTTGCAGTCATACCTATCACTATTACCTCTTGCGTTTGATCCTTTGTAAACAGCAAGGCCAGAGGGATTGACAACCTCTCTGTACTCGTTGGGAGCAAAGTTATTTGTATCTGTGTGCAGGTCCTGTCAACCGCTAAGTTGGCGCCGTTAGCGTTGACACCTACTTGTTGGCCCTCGGGGTCTCACGGGATTCGATCCTCGGTACCTTACCAAGGGAAACTTGCCGTTATGCTACATCTCAAACCTTCCACTTGGGGTAACCAACGAGGGGCGAGAAGCCATCAGTCTCTCTGGCCGAAGCAATAGGAGTCTCAGCGCCGTCTTGGGCACAGCCAATCCTCACATTCCTGCTCAGAGGAGAGCTGCCAGCAGAAGAAACTTTGGCACGGCAAGTCCAACGCCGAGCTTCAGCGTACACCATACTCAACAAAGAGCTTGCCAGAAGAAGCGCAACAGGCGTCTTCCAGCGCTGTGTAGAAGCAGCAAAGGGGATGGCTATCCTGAAGGACATTCACCAAGGGGAATGTGGCCATCACGCGGCCTCAAGATCCCTTGTCGCCAAAGCTTTCCGCCACGGTTTCTTCTGGCCGACTGCTTTGGACGATGCCAAAGATTTGGTAAGAAAGTGCAACGGCTGCCAGCGCTTTAGTTCCAAGCAACACTTGCCGGCTTCTGCACTCAAGACTATTCCGATCACTTGGCCATTTGCCATCTGGGGCCTGGATATGGTAGGCCCTTTCAAGACAGCCAGAGGAGGCTTGACACATTTACTCGTGGCAATAGATAAATTCACCAAGTGGATCGAAGCCAAACCCATCAAGAAACTCAATGGCCCAACTGGTGTACCATTCATCGCAGACATCACAGTCCGGTATGGTATACCACACAGCATCATCACCGACAATGACACAAATTTTGCCAAAGGCGCACTTGCCCGTTTCTGTGCAACACAGGGCATCCGACTGGGCCTAGCATCCGTGGCCCACCCACAGTCCAACGGCCAAGTCGAGCACGCCAACGGCCTTATACTGTCCGGCATCAAGCCCCGGCTGGTCAAACCTTTGGAGCGATCAGCCGACTACTGGATCGAAGAATTGTCGTCTATCCTTTGGAACCTCAGAACCACTCCGAACAAATCCACCAGCTTCACTCCTTTCTTCCTCGTGTATGGGGCCGAGGCCGTCATCCCAATGGATGTTGAGTTTGACTCGCCTCGCGTCACCATGTATACAGAAGCTGAAGCCAAAGAAGCACGTGAAGACAGTGTAGACCTGCTGGAGGAGGCCCGGCTGGTAGCACTCAGCCGCTCCACCATCTACCAGCAGGGTCTCGGCCGCTATCACAGTCGGCGATTCAAGCCACGCTCCTTCCGCGAGGGGGACCTTGTGCTTCGGCTGATCCAGCGAACAGCCGGCCAGCACAAGCTCTCGGCTCCTTGGGAAGGACCGATCATCGTCAACAAGGTACTAGGCAACGATGCCTACTACCTCATTGATGCCCAGAAGCCAAGAGCACGCAAGAGAGACGACTCAGGCAAGGAGTTGGAGCGCCCATGGAACGCAAACCTACTTCGTCGCTTTTATAGCTGAAAGACAGTATGTGTCGCGCTTTCTAAAGTTATTTTGAGAACCATTGGGACCCCCGAGGATTTCTCGGGGACTGCCCAACCCTTTATCTATATGATAAGAATCATGCCTGTGAATGATTATTGTTCACTCCTTCGTCCGGCACCGGAGCCTAGCAGACGGCCCTGGGACTGACGGCCTAGCCCTATGTCTAAGAAATTTTCCTTAAATAGTCAGACAAGTAATGTGATGGCATCCAAGCCCTCTCCCGCATCAAGTCACAGACTCGCAGAACGCGGCTGTCCGACTGGTGGGAGCCAAATGCAAGAAAGGGTGCCCACACAAAAAATGGCTAAGGAAGAAAGACATAGGGCAAGCCGGCCCTTCACACAAGCTGTCGGCTGTCAAACAGCCGGTCAGCCGGTTCTAGGCTTGGCCAGGCCACCTTCTAGAGGGCGGGATACTTGCCAACCCTGAAAACAGCCAAGCCCCTGACCCAGCCGCAGAACTACAGAGTGGCTGTCTGACTGGCAGGGCGGCAGTTAAAGGAGACGGCAAGAAGAAAATCGCCACAAGGAAACTAGGGCAGGGCTAATCCTAGGACTCGGCACAATTGCATAAAAACCATGCAGCATTAAAAAGAATATTTACATCCAAAAGGCCTCAAGGGCCGCCTTGAAGTGACAACTTACTGATACACCCAGCGGGTGGAATTGTTCGGATTAACCCTATAAAGTCTTACAGAGAAACAAGAAACAGAAGATACAAAATAAAAAACTTAAGGCGCAGCAGGCTGGGCAGGCGGCACGACAGAGCCGGCTTCCGAGGGGGCCGCCTGGTGGGTCTTGGTCTGGCCGCTTCCTGCGGCAGGCGGGGCCACCACACCTGGTCCGCTTGTCGAGGACTGGTCCGGCTGGCGGCTGGCAGACAGATCCGCCTCCTGGGAGCTAGTCTCCTCATCGCTGCCTTCCTCCTCCTCATCCCCTTCACTGGAGGCGATCTCCTCGTCTGGCTCCTCCGACACCGCCAGGTCCAGCCCGAAGTTGCCAGGCGGCACCACATGGCCTCTGTCGTCCAACTCTGGGATGAAGACAGAGGTGTCGGCGTACTCGGCAAGAGCGGCGGCGCGTTGGACGAGCTCCTTCTGCACCACGGCCAGCTCCGGCCGGGCCTCCGCACGGAAGGTCTCCAGCTGCTCAAGGTGTTGCGGAACGTTGCATGGGAAACAAAAAATTTTCCTACGTTCACAAGATTAATCTAGGAGATGCATCTACGAGGGGAGAGTTGGATCCACATACCCTTGTAGATCGCTAAGCGGAAGCGTTCAAGAACGCGGTTGATGGAGTCGTACTCGCCGCGATTCAGATCGCCGAAGATCCTAGCACCGAAGCAACGGTGCCTCCGCGTTCTTCACACGTACAGCTCGGGGACGTCTCCTCCTTCTTGATCCAGCAAGGGGGAAGGAGAGGTTGATGGAGACACCGGCAGCACGACGGCGTGGTGGAGATGGTGGTGAAGGATTCCAGCAGGGCTTCGCCAAGCACCGCGGGAAACCGAAGATTGTTATGGGAGAGGGAGGGCAGCGCCGAGGCACGAACGTGTGTGGCTGCCCTCCCTCTGCCTCTCTTTATATAGGGGGAGTAGAGGGGAGGGGGCGCCCTAGGGTTTACCCCTAGGGGCGGCGGCCAAGTGGAGATGGGGTGGGCGGCGGCCAGGGCTGCGCCAGGGTTAGGGTTCCCCCCCCCCCCCAGGTGCCTTGCCCCCCAAGCTAGGGGGTGCGGCAGCCCTAGGAGGGGCCAGCCCCCCTTGCGCATGAGGAGAGGGCCCAGGGGGGGCGCACAGCCCTATGAGGGCTGTTGTGTCCCCCCTTTGTGGCCCATTAGGCCCGAAACTCCTTCCGGGACCCTGAAACCCCTTTCGGTCATCCGCCGTCTTCCCGATACTCCCCGGAACACTTCCGGACTCCGAAACCTTTCATCCTATATATCAATCTTTGTCTCCGGACCATTCCGGAGACCCTCGTCACGTCCGAGATCTCATCCGGGACTCCGAACAACCTTCGGTAACCATGCACTGTTCTCACTAACAACCCTAGCGTCACCGAACCTTAAGTGTGTAGACCCTGCGGGTTCGGAAACTATGCAGACATGACCGAGACACTCCCAGGTCAATAACCAATAGCGGGATCTGGATACCCATATTGGTTCCCACACGTTCCTCGATGATCTCATCGGATGAACCACGATGTCAAGGATTCAGGCAATCCCGTATACAGTTCCCTTTGTCTCGTCGGTATGTTACTTGCTCGAGATTCGATCGTCGGTATCTCTATACCTAGTTCAATCTCGTTACCGGCAAGTCTCTTTACTCGTTACCGTAATACATAATCCCGTGACTAACTACTTAGTCACTTTGAGCTCATTGAGATGACGTATTACCGAGTGGGCCCGGAGATACCTCTCCGTCACACGGAGTGACAAATCCCAGTCTCGATCCATGTCAACTCAACAGACACCTTCGGAGATACCTGTAGAGTACCTTTATAGTCACCCAGTTACGTTGCGACGTTTGGCACACACAAAGCACTCCTACGGTGTCAGTGAGTTACATGATCTCATGGTCATAGGAACTTATACTTGACATGCAGAAAACTATAGCGATAACTGATACGATCAAAAGCTATGTTTAACGTTTGGGTCTCGTCCATCACATCATTCTCCTAATGATGTGATCCCCTTATCAAATGACAACTCATGTCTATGACCTGGAAACCGCGGTCATCTTTGATCAACGAGCTAGTCCTGAAGAGGCTTACTAGGGACACAAAGTTTGTCTATTTATCCACACATTTATATGAGTTTCCAATCAATACAATTATAGCATGGATAATAAACGATTATCATGAACAAGGAAATATAATAATAACTCTTTTATTATTGCCTCTAGGGCATATTTCCAACAGTCTCCCACTTGCACTAGAGTCAATAATCTAGCATTACAAGGTAATGAATCTAACACCCATAGAGTCTTGGTGTTGATCATGCTTAGCCCGTGGAAGAGGCTTAGTCAACGGATCTGCAACATTCAAATCCGTGTGTACTTTGCAAATGCTTATGTCCTCCTCCTTGACTGAATCGCGGATGGAATTGAAGCGTCGCTTTATGTGTCTGGTCCTCTTGTGAAACCTTGGTTCCTTGGCTAGAGCAATGGCACCAGTGTTGTCACAGAAAAGAGTCATTGGGTTCAGTGCACTAGGCACAACTCCAAGATCTGTCATGAACTCCTTCATCCAGACACCTTCCTTTGCCGCCTCCGAGGCAGCTATGTACTCCGCTTCGCATGTAGAATCGGCTACCACGCTTTGCTTGGAACTGCACCAGCTTACCGCTCCCCCGTTGAGAATATATACGTATCCGGTTTGAGACTTAGAGTCATCCGGATCAGTGTCAAAGCTTGCATCGACGTAACCCTTTACGACGAGCTCTTGATCACCTCCATAAACGAGAAACATCTCCTTAGTCCTTTTCAGGTACTTTAGGATATTCTTGACCGCTGTCCAGTGATCCATACCAGGATTACTTTGAAACCTTCCGGCCATACTTATGGCAAGGCTGACATCTGGTCTTGTGCACAGCATTGCATACATGATAGAGCCTATGGCTGAAGCATAGGGGACGACACTCATCTTTTCTCTATCTTCCGCAGCCACTGGGCATTGAGTCTTACTCAACTTTGTACCTTGCAATACCGGCAAGAACCCCTTCTTGGATTGATCCATTTTGAACTTCTTCAAAACTTTATCAAGGTATGTACTTTGTGAAAGTCCTATCAAGCGTCTTGATCTATCTCTATAGATCTTGATGCCCAATATGAAAGCAGCTTCACCGAGATCCTTCATCGAAAAACTCTTGTTCAAATACCCCTTCACGCTATCCAAAAATTCTATATTGTTTCCAATCAGCAATATGTCATCCACATATAATATTAGAAACGCTATAGAGCTCCCACTCACTTTCTTGTAAATACAAGCTTCATTATAAACTTGTACAAACCCAAACGCTTTGATCACCTCATCAAAGCGAAGATTCCAACTCCGAGATGCTTGCACCAGCCCATAAATGGAACGCTGGAGCTTGCATACTTTGTCAGCATTCTCTGGATCGACAAAACCTTCTGGTTGCATCATATACAACTCTTCCTTAAGAAAACCGTTAAGGAACGCTGTTTTGACATCCATCTGCCAAATTTCATAATCGAAATATGCAGCTATCGCTAACATGATTCGGACGGATTTAAGCATCGCTACGGGTGAGAAAGTCTCATCGTAGTCAATTCCTTGAACTTGTGAAAAACCCTTTGCCACAAGTCGAGCTTTATACACGGTGACATTACCGTCAGCGTCCGTCTTCCTCTTAAAAATCCATTTATTCTGAATGGCCTTCCGCCCTTCAGGTAATACTTCCAAAGTCCATACTTTGTTTTCATACATGGATCCCATCTCGGATTTCATGGCCTCTAACCATTTTTCGGAATCCGGGCCCACCATCGCTTCTCCATAGCTCGTAGGTTCACCGTTGTCTAACAACATGACCTCCAAAACAGGGTTACCATACCACTCAGGTGCAGTGCGTACCCTTGTCGACCTACGAGGTTCGGTAGTAACTTGATCAGAAGCTTCTTGATCATCATCATTGGCTTCCTCTTCAACCGCTGCAGGCTCCACAAAAACATCTTTCTGTGCTGCGCAACTCTCTGGTTGAAGCAGAGGTTCAATAACCTCATCAAGTTCTACCTTCCTCCCACTCAATTCTTTCGAGAGAAACTCTTTCTCGAGAAAGGACCCGTTCTTAGCGACAAACACTTTGCCTTCGGATCTGAGATAGAAGGTGTACCCAACAGTTTCTTTTGGGTATCCTATGAAGACACATTTGTCCGCTTTGGGTTCGAGCTTTTCTGGCTGAAGCCTTTTGACATAAGCATCGCAACCCCAAACCTTGAGAAAAGACAACTTGGGTTTCTTACCAAACCATAGTTCATACGGTGTTGTCTCAACGGACTTAGATGGAGCCCTATTTAAAGTGAATGCAGCTGTCTCTAACGCATATCCCCAGAACGATAGTGGCAAATCGGCAAGAGACATCATAGAACGCACCATATCTAATAGGGTTCGATTACGACGTTCGGACACACCATTACGCTGTGGTGTTCCAGGTGGCGTCAACTGTGAAACGATTCCACATTTTCTTAAGTGATTGCCAAACTCATAACTCAGATATTCTCCCCCTCGATCAGATCGTAGGAACTTGATCTTCTTGTTACGATGATTTTCAACTTCACTCTGAAATTGCTTGAACTTTTCAAAAGTTTCAGACTTATGCTTCATTAAGTAAATATACCCATATCTACTTAAGTCGTCAGTGAAGGTGAGAAAATAACGATATCCACCGCGCGCCGTGACACTCATCGGACCACACACATCAGTATGTATGATTTCCAATAAGTCACTTGCCCGTTCCATTGTCCCTGAAAACGGGGTCCTCGTCAACTTGCCCATGAGGCACGGCTCGCATGTGTCAAGTGATTCAAAATCAAGAGACTCCAAAAGTCCATCAGCATGGAGCTTCCTCATGCGTTTCACGCCGATATGACCCAGACGGCAGTGCCACAAGAAAGTGGTATTATCATTATCAACTCTACATCTTTTGGCATCAATGTTATGAACATGTGTATCATTACTATCGAGATTCAATAAGAATAAACCCCTCACTTCGGGTGCATGACCATAAAAGATATTACCCATATAAATAGAACAACCTTTATTCTTTGATTTAAATGAGTAACCGTCTCGCATCAAACAAGATCCAGATATAATGTTCATGCTTAACGCAGGCACTAAATAACAATTATTCAGGTTCATAACTAATCCCGATGGTAATCGAAGAGCGAGCGTGCCGACGGCGATCACATCAACCTTGGAACCATTTCCCACGCGCATCGTCACTTCGTCCTTCGCCAGCCTCCGTTTATTCCGCAGTTCCTGTTTAGTGTTGCAAATGTGAGCAACCGAACCGGTATCAAATACCCAGGCACTACAACGAGAGTTGGTAAGGTACACATCAATAACATGTATATCACATATACCTTGCTTGTTGTTGTTGGCCCCCTTCTTGTCTGCCAGATACTTGGGGCAGTTCCGCTTCCAGTGGCCGTTCCCCTTGCAATAGAAACACTCAGTCTCTGGCTTGGGCCCAGCCTTGGGTTTCTTCACTGGATGAGCAACTGCCTTGCCACCCTTCTTAGAGTCACCCTTCTTGCCCTTGCCATTCTTCTTGAAACTGGTGGTTTTATTGACCATCAACACTTGATACTCCTTCTGGATGTCTGCCTCAGCGACTTTCAGCATCGAAAACAGCTCGGCGATGGTTTTGTTCATCCCTTGCATGTTATACTGCTGTACGAAGCTCTTGTAGCTAGGCGGGAGTGACTGGAGAATTCTGTCAATGATAGCCTCGTCCGGGAACACAAGTCCCAGATCAGCTATGCGGGTATAGTACCCAGACATCTTCTGTAAGTGCTCACTGACAGACGAATTCTCCTCCATCTTGCAAGCAAAGAATTTATCGGTGGTCTCATACCTCTCGATCTTGGCATTCTTTTCAAAGATGAACTTCAACTCCTGGAACATCTCATATGCTCCATGACGTTCAAAACGCCTTTGAAGTCCTCCTTCCAAGCTATACAATATGGCACACTGCACTATTGAGTAGTCATCCGAACGCGACTGCCAGGCGTTCATAACGTCCGCAGAGGCCTGAGGAGCGGGGGGTTCACCTAGCGGTGCATTTAGGACATAAACCTTTTGGGCAGCTGTGAGGATGATCCTCAGATTGCGGAGCCAGTCCACAAAGTTGCTCCCATCATCTTTCAGTTTAGCTTTCTCTAGGAACGCATTAAAATTCAGGGGAGCTACTGCGCGAGCCATCTACAACAAAAGATTTGCAAAGACATTTTAGACTATTGTTCATGATAAGTGAGTTATTACCTAATCAAATTATTTATAACTCCCACTCAAATTGACATCCCTCTGGTCATTCGAGCGTGACATGATCCAGATCCACCAACCCAAGTCCGATCATCACGTGAGATGAGGTGGTGTCAATGGTGAACATCTACATGTTGATCATATCTACTATATGACTCATGCTCGACCTTTCGATCTTCCGTGTTCCGAGGCCATGTCTGTACATGCTAGGCTCGTCAAGTCTAACCCGAGGGTTCTGCATGTGCAAAACTGGCTTGCACCCGTTGTATGCGAACGTAGAGTCTATCACACCCGATCATCACGTGGTGCTTCGAAACGACGAACCTTCGCAACGGCGCACACTCGGGGGGAACACAATTTTATCTTGAAATTTTAGTGAAGGATCATCTTATAATGCTACCGTCGTCCTAAGCAAAATAAGATGCATAAAAGGATTAACATCACATGCAAATCATAAGTGACATGATATGGCCATCAACTCGTGCTTTTGATCTCCATCTCCAAAGCACCGGCATGATCTCCATCGTCACCGGCGCCACACCATGATCCCCATCATCATGATCTCCATCATTGTGTCGCCATCGGGGTTGTCGCGCGCCCACCATGCTCTTACTACTATTGCTACCGTTTAGCGATAAAGTAAAGCATTACAAAGCGCTTAATGATTGACACGCAGGTCATACAAAAATTAAAGACAACCCTATGGCTCCTGCCGGTTGCCGTATACATCGACATGCAAGTCGATATTAACTATTACAACATGATCATCTCATACATCAAATATATCTCATCATGTCATTGGCCATATCATATCACATACATACCCTGCAAAAACAAGTTAGACGTCCTCTAATTTGTTGTTGCATGTTTTACGTGGCTGCTATGGGTATCTAGCAAGAACGCTTCTTACCTACGCAAAGCCACAACGGTGATATTCAAGTTGCTATTTAACCTTCTACAAGGACCGCCTTGTTCTATTCCGATTCAACTAAGATAGGAGAGACAGACACCCGCCAGCCATCTTATGCAACAAAAGTCACATGTCTGTCGATGGAACCGGTCTCATGTACGTGGACATATAAAGTTGGTCCGGGCCGCTTCATCCCATAATACCGCTGAATCAAGAAAGACTAAGGAGGGAAGCAATCTAAACATCAACGTCCACAAACCCTTTTGTGTTCTACTCGTGAAAGCATCTACGCAAGATCCTAGCTCTGATACCACTGTTGGGGAACGTTGCATGGGAAACAAAAATTTTTCCTACGTTCACAAGATTAATCTAGGAGATGCATCTACGAGGGGAGAGTTGGATCCACATACCCTTGTAGATCGCTAAGCGGAAGCGTTCAAGAACGCGGTTGATGGAGTCGTACTCGCCGCGATTCAGATCGCCGAAGATCCTAGCACCGAAGCAACGGTGCCTCCGCGTTCTTCACACGTACAGCTCGGGGACGTCTCCTCCTTCTTGATCCAGCAAGGGGGAAGGAGAGGTTGATGGAGACACCGGCAGCACGACGGCGTGGTGGAGATGGTGGTGAAGGATTCCAGCAGGGCTTCGCCAAGCACCGCGGGAAACCGAAGATTGTTATGGGAGAGGGAGGGCAGCGCCGAGGCATGAACGTGTGTGGCTGCCCTCCCTCTGCCTCTCTTTATATAGGGGGAGTAGAGGGGAGGGGGCGCCCTAGGGTTTACCCCTAGGGGCGGCGGCCAAGTGGAGATGGGGGGGCGGCGGCCAGGGCTGCGCCAGGGTTAGGGTTCCCCCCCCCCCCAAGGTGCCTTGCCCCCCAAGCTAGGGGGTGCGGCAGCCCTAGGAGGGGCCAGCCCCCCTTGCGCATGAGGAGAGGGCCCAGGGGGGGCGCACAGCCCTATGAGGGCTGTTGTGTCCCCCCTTTGTGGCCCATTAGGCCCGAAACTCCTTCCGGGACCCCGAAACCCCTTTCGGTCATCCGCCGTCTTCCCGATACTCCCCGGAACACTTCCGGACTCCGAAACCTTTCATCCTATATATCAATCTTCGTCTCCGGACCATTCCGGAGACCCTCGTCACGTGCGGGATCTCATCCGGGACTCCGAACAACCTTCGGTAACCATGCACTGTTCTCACTAACAACCCTAGCGTCACCGAACCTTAAGTGTGTAGACCCTGCGGGTTCGGAAACTATGCAGACATGACCGACACACTCCCAGGTCAATAACCAATAGCGGGATCTGGATACCCATATTGGTTCCCACACGTTCCTCGATGATCTCATCGGATGAACCACGATGTCAAGGATTCAGGCAATCCCGTATACAGTTCCCTTTGTCTCGTCGGTATGTTACTTGCCCGAGATTCGATCGTCGGTATCTCTATACCTAGTTCAATCTCGTTACCGGCAAGTCTCTTTACTCGTTACCGTAATACATAATCCCGTGACTAACTACTTAGTCACTTTGAGCTCATTGAGATGACGTATTACCGAGTGGGCCCGGAGATACCTCTCTGTCACACGGAGTGACAAATCCCAATCTCGATCCATGTCAACTCAACAGACACCTTCGGAGATACCTGTAGAGTACCTTTATAGTCACCCAGTTACGTTGCGACGTTTGGCACACACAAAGCACTCCTACGGTGTCAGTGAGTTACATGATCTCATGGTCATAGGAACTTATACTTGACATGCAGAAAACTATAGTGATAACTGATACGATCAAAAGCTATGTTTAACGTTTGGGTCTCGTCCATCACATCATTCTCCTAATGATGTGATCGCGTTATCAAATGACAACTCATGTCTATGACCTGGAAACCGCGGTCATCTTTGATCAACGAGCTAGTCCTGAAGAGGCTTACTAGGGACACAAAGTTTGTCTATTTATCCACACATGTATATGAGTTTCCAATCAATACAATTATAGCATGGATAATAAACGATTATCATGAACAAGGAAATATAATAATAACTCTTTTATTATTGCCTCTAGGGCATATTTCCAACACAAGGCTCAGGCCCGGATACCATTTCTTGACGAATTCAAGGGCGGTCCGCGTGCCAGCCCTCGCTGTGGAGCCTTTCCAAGCCTCGAAGCGTTGGCCGGCCGCCTCCAGCCAGTCGGCAGTCCGACTGGGAGTGCGGAGTGCTGGCACACCTGGCCAGAGGGCGGCCAGGACCTGGGCGCCAGCACGCTGCAGACGGCGAAGCAGACGATGGACCGGCAGGAGACGCACCCAAATGGCAAGAAGCTCCTCGGCCAGGGTCCTGGGTGCATTGGGTGCGATCGCCCGGCCCGCCTGGCGCCTCGCAGCATGCTCGGCCTTGATGGCCTGGGTGGTGGCCACAGAGTAGCCCGGGAAGAACTCTGCCAAAACGAGAAGAAGGATCAGAAGAAAAGAAAGACGGCTGTTATAGACGGCGAATACAAGATGAAAGGGTAGACATCTCACCGTCAACCATGTCTCCAATGACTACGTAGCCGTCTTGGAGAGCCGCCTCCTTCTCGGCCCAATTCGAGCACTCGGTCTCGAATTTGGCCCGCAGAAGTGTCTCGGTGTCCGACATCTTCCTAAGCTCGACCTTGTGGGCAACCGCTTGGTCCGCTAGCCCCTTGGCCAGGCGGTCGCGGTCCTGAGCGGCAAGACCATGCTCTCGCTCCTTCGCAGCCAGCTCCGACTGGGCCTCGCCCAGCTGGCTGCGGAGGTCGGCTGCAACCGCTGGCAAGGGAGGAAGAAGAACAACAAATGCCAGCGGCAAAAAGATAAAGATGGAGTTCCAAGCCACCTGCTCAGCAGCCGGCTCAGAACTCGGGGACTACACCCAGCGGGTGCGCTGACGCGCCCCCGCAAGGAGAAGAGAAGGCACTCACCTTGGCTGTCTGCCAAGGCAGCCTGCAGTTGTGCCAGCTCCTGGCGCTGAGCGTTGTAGGAGGCCACGCGGAGGTTGTGGTACTCCTGCAACAAGACGCAAGATCAGCCCACGACGTACACTTTGGAGTTCCAAGCCGCCTGCTCAGCAGCCGACTCGGAACTCGGGGACTACACCCAGTGGGTGCGCTGACGCGCCCCCACAGAAGAAATTGAAGGAATAAAAACAGAAGAACACGAAGCACACGTACTCGAACGGAGGACCGTGTGGCCACGAACTCCTGCACCGCCATCTGCACGACGTTGCCCAAGGAGTTGAAGTGGTCGAGGACGTCCCGCGACGCGACGATCCATGCGCCGCCACCTTCGGGCCTCCAACCTGACGGCGCCGCGCTGGTCGCCTCATTCTCCGGCGCGGACGAGCTGGCCACGCCGCCCCCACCTGCTGCGGCACGGAGACCGCCCTCGCAGGGCGCCGACGGGTTGGGGCTCGGAGGGCCGGTTGCGGGCCAGTCACCGGCACGCCCCCAGTTGGCGGCACCTCCGTCCCCGCTGGCCGGCTGCCCTGCTCCCCAGCAGGCGGCGCGGGGGGCGGCACCTGCTTCTCCAAGACGACGCAGTCGTTCCCCCCGTTGTCTGGAGTCAGCTGCTCGTCAGCAGTCGGCGCTTGGGCTGACGGCTCCAGGGAGCCTGCCTCTGGGTGGACGGTGCGGCCCGTTGGCTGCTGGGAGCCCGTCTCCTGCCCCCGGGTTCGGGCTGCGTCTACCTGGGCCTTCTTGGCGGCTTCGGCCTCCGCCCTAGCGGCGGCATCGGCCACCGCTCGCTCGTGGTTCGCAGCCTCGCGTTCCGCGCATGCCTCGCGGGCATTCCTCTTGGTCACCTCCCGGAGCGCGGCGGCGGGATCCACGCGAGGGGGCGCAGGAGGGGCATCCGTGCCCCCCACAACAGAGCCCGCTGGCACCCGCGAGAGGGAAAGCGGTGCACTGCGCGGATATCCCAAAGAAACGGGGAGTCAATCAAGAGGGGGTCGGCTGAGAAAGATGAGTATTACACAAAGGAGGGATGCAAAACACTTACCCGGACACAATCGGCCTGGCCTTGGGCATCTTGGGCACATTCGCCCTGGCGGCCGCCTCCCGACGCCTGGTGGCGGCGGTCGACAGCCGGAGCTTCTTGGGCGCAGCACCAGACGGCCTTGATGAGGACCGCTGTTTCCCACCACCGGCTGTGCCAGACGGCCCAGCCTGCTGGCTGGCGCGGACGGGTGCCTCCTCCACCTCCTCATCATCGTCCGGCCAGCTCTCAACGCCGCCTTCTGGCAGGCCGCCCGATGGCTGGCCCCCGCCACCGGTCACCTCCTCCTCCTCCATAGCGGCGGCCCCAAAATCGGAGTCGCTTGTGTCGCTCTGGGAGCAATCCGGTTCCAGGGGGCAGCCCGGCTGGCCAGAGCCCGGCGCCGGCTGGCCGGGGAAGATCTGAACAAGACATCAGGGTCAGACGGCTACAGCAGTCGGACGTAACAGAAAGAAAAGAGAGAGTTGAAGAGCGTACTGCGGGCGGCTGGTTGCCGCGGCTGTACGGCGGCTTGCCAAAGGCCCAGCCAGAGTCGGAGACTTTGCAGTTGGAGATATGGTTCACCAGGTTAGCTACCTCCCTGTATGGCAGGGGCTTGGTGCACGTCCGACTGGGGTCCCGGCGCCCGCTCATGTCACAGATCAGATGAGGACGGCGCTGCAGTGGCAGCACTCGACGCTCTGCCAGCGTGAGCAACATATCTGCGAAGACCAGGCCCTCGCTGTCCCTCAGCTCCCGGAGACGGCGCAACGCGATCGAGGCGCCTTCCGTGAGGGAGGCAGGCCGGGTCTTCCAGGAATCGCGAGGCTCGGCGGGCGGACCCGGCACCCACTCCGGCAGACAGATGAAGTCCTGCTCAGGGTCGACGTTGGAGACGTAGAAATACGTCTTCTGCCACTGCTTCACCGACCCCACAAGCTGCGGCGCCGGGAAGAAATTCCTCATCCCACTGCGCTTCACCACGATGCACCCCCCGCACTGGGCGGGCACGCTCTGGACGGCGGTGCCGAGCTTCACGTAGAAGAGCTCGATCCAAAGCTCTATGGTGGGGAGGATGCCGAGGTATGCCTCGCAAAGAACGACGAAGAACGAGAGTGTCACCATCGTGTTCGGAGTATGGTGGTGAGGTTGGATGTGGAAGAACTCTAGGAAGGATCGGAAGAAACCGCTCGCCGGTAGGCCGAAGCCGCACGGGAAGTGCGAGCAGAAGACGACCCGCTCGCCTTGCCGCGGGGCTGGCCTGATCTCCGCCACCGGCGCGAGGCGCACGGTGACCCTGTTGGCGGGGGGCAGCTTTCGCGACCACCGGAGGACGTCAATGTGCTCCTGCAGGACCTCGCTGCCGTCCCACTGGCCATGGTGTCGGGGAGGCACTGGGGCGGACATGGTGCAGGCGGCTGCTCGCTGTGACGACGACGAGAGGAGCAAGGAAAAAGAAGGAGGACGGGGAGGAGTGAGCGCGAGAACAGTGCCAGCTCCTCTCCCCCAGCCTATATATAGACCCGGGCGGCGAAGCCGAGGGGACGGGCGTGGGATTAACCGCTCCACGCCCCGCACGACCCCCGCCTTTCGCGCGCCTAATCCACGCGCATTAAATGCGCGTGGGAGGGTAATCGATTATCCCTGCCACTCTGGATCCGCACGGGGACCGAGGCCCTGTAGTGGCGGGCCCCGGCCCACTGTTACGTCCCGTCACGCGCATGGGCTGGCAGGCCGACGCGACGGGGCGGTGACGCGTGGGGAGCTGCCAACGGTCAGCGGGCCTGCTCGACTGCCTGCCGACCAGGCGGTGCCTTCCGCCCGAAGATTCTAAGACGACGGTTCGGCTGCTGGAGGCCGGCTCCATCAGCGCAGGGCTGGCTGCCAGCAGACGGATATCCACGGAAGACAGGTGAAGGACATTGAGCCTGCCTAAGGGGGGAAGCTGCTGGAACCCCTCGGCCCTCCAGCGCCCACCGCGGAGTTCCACCAGCTTCGGGGACTACTGTCGGAGATATTGACCATGGGTACCCTCGGCGACCACCCTTGGTATTTCAAGACAAATAACAGCCGCCTGGTCCACCGTGGCCGTCTGCTCATCGGGCCGCCTCCTAGGGTAGCCTGCCCTAGGAGTCGGCTGCCAACAGGCGGCAGGGACCCAACATGCGGCAGCACCAACAGCACCAGCTAGCAGACGGTCCCATATCCCTCCCTCGAGACGCGTGCTGGGGGACCCCCATGCAGCAGAGGCGTGGCTACATGTGAACATGTCCTTAGAAGATCTATAAGGGCGTGGCTACAGTGAACGAGTACCTTATGAATATCTCCTAAGCGGCGGGTCACTGTAGCCATGTTGCTTGTGACCAAGCATCGGTCAGAGGAGGCCACGATCCCACTACTCACAGATGGCAGGGCCAGCAGGCGGCTGGCCCCATTAGCCAGCGAGTAGCTCATGAACAAGCCGCCCCTGGCAGACGGCCAGGGGAAACGGCCGCCTGGTAGCAGGCGGCAAACCTCGCCCTAGAAATCTGGACCTCATCAAGATGACAAGACATGGCGTGGTGGTAGTGTACGGCAGGAGACGGCGGCACTATAGCCACTTCCCTCCTGACGAGGCTGTCTTCAGCAGAGGTGCATCTACAGTGAAAGAAAAGCACGAGGGCCCGCAAGCGGCGGGCCCCAGCAGGCAGGCGGCAAGGTCGGCGCCGGCAGACACTGACGGCTGGGAGCCACGCCGTCGAGGTTACCATTGTACCCATGGGGGTTAGGCCTATATAAACCCCCCAGGGTCCTCCATAAGGAGGGGTTAGAGGGTTACGAGATTGAACCCTAGAAGAGAGATAGGAGGTGAGCTAGCCTTGTTCATCTTCTTCCTCCAGACCACACAGCTCAAGGAGCAACCTTGTAGCTACCATAGTGACATCATGTCATGACGCGGAGCCCCCGCAGAGCAGGACTAGGGGTGTTATCTCCTCGGAGAGCCCGGAGCCTGGGTAAGATCCGTACGCGTCCTAAGTTCCGCCTCATCCCGCTTCCCGAGCCCGGCGGTGTTCTTTTGACCCCATGCATGATAAGCCATCCATTGGCATATGTCGTTCCAAAACCCCGACAGGACTGGGATGGGGGATTGGGTGGGCCTGGGGTGTCGTAGTCCTGCGTGGGTGTTGTCCGGACTCCCGCAAACCCCCTGACTTTGTCTCCAATTTGCGGGAGAAAACACATCAGGACTGCACCGCGTGGCCAATATAAGCTCGTGTTGGATGGCTTCCGCGGTCCGGGCAGCACGGTCCGGACGTATGCCAGTGGTTTGAGGGTCGCCGTTTGCAATGCATCCAATGAATCAATGCACATACTTAAGATTTTTTGGTGTGTCCATCTTCAAGACCGCTTCGATTTTCTTTGGGTGGCCTTGATCTCACATCCAGAAGTGACGAAACCAAGGCGCTTCTGCAGGTAATCCGACGACACATTTCTCTAGGTCAAGCTTCAAGTTCATCTGCCTGAGGTCTGTGAAGGTTTCTGCTAGATTCGTCCAGTGATCATCCCCGCACTTGGACTTTACCACGATGTATTTGCCATAGGTGTGGAAGGTTCTGCCAACCCGGTAGCGTCAACATCTCCGAATACACCACTGGTAAGTCGCACCAACATTTTTTAGATCAAATGCATGAAAATGTAGGAGAAAGTTTCCTAGGGGATGATGAAGGAAGTCTTGATATCGTCTCTGTGCTTCATTTTTGTCCGATGATAACCTGAATATGTGCACAAATTATGCAAACACTCGAAACCGGCCATGTAATTGATCACTTGGTCGATACGTGGCAGAGCGAATGGATCCTTGGGGCATGCCTTGTTCAGGGGTTGGTACTCAACACACATGCGCCATGTGTGGTTCTTCTTGGGATACAGAGCGACGAAGGAGACCATGGATTGAGAGAATGATCAAGAGAGATGATGAATATATGATTGATACGGTGAAGTAACCAGTGGCAGAGGCATGGGGTGGCTAGCATGGGCCAAATATGAGAGAAGGGAGAGTAGCGGTGGAGCTAGGAGACAGACGATTGATCAAACTGGAAGAGTGAGGGGATCAACGGGGAGGGAAGATTCACCACCACGCCGGTTGCCGGACTATCAGCGAAAGTCGCCTCGAACGCAGTCCATTTGGACACGTATCCTCGCTATTATAGCTGGGCAATTAATTGGACCTTAATTTTTTTTAAACAAGCTGGACCTTAAGCTGGTGCTAACGAAATGTTACACATATTTTTTTTGTTCCCAAGCATCTATGTGGCATTATTTTGGCAGTCGTTTTTCTAACACCAACACATTTATTTTCTCCTTAAAAAAACACATTCTATTTTCTAAAATCACGGCACACAACCAAACATGACCCAATGGGCCGGTCGCCCATGTGTGCCCGGCCCATGGTGTGCACGCAACCGCCTCTGCCTCGAGCACCCGACCCCAATGAGAGGCTCCCAACGGTAATATCTCCGACCCACCGACCAACCGAGACCGACCCCTCCTGTCTTGTCCTGCCCACACGGTCCGGATCCAACCCCAACCCACCACCGCCACCAGCCCCACTCCCCTCTGCTTCCCGCCGCCCGCCGAGGCCGTCTCCGGCAAGCACCTTCCCCGGCGACACCGCCCCTTCCCCGGGGGCCCGCCCGCGTCCAGGCGCGCTCCCTCCCCGCGCTCCGGCCGTGGCCGGCCCGCTCCTCCTCCTCTCTCCGTCCGGGGCCCCGGGTCCTGCCTCCCGCCTCGCCTCCTCGCTCGTCCTCGATTCGCCGTCCGTTCAGGTTTGCAACCGCGCCTAATTAGTTTTTGCTCGATCTCGATTCGTCCATTTACAAGCCGCGCCTGATTTGATTTTGCCCGTCCTCGCCGTCGCCCGTTTGGGGTCGCGTCCTGTTCGATTTCGCTCGTCCTCGCCGTCGTCGTCCGTGTGGAGTCGCGCCCGATTTGATTTCGCAGTCGTCCTCTCCGCCGTCGTCTGTTTACTTTAGAGTCGCGTCTGGTTTGATCTCGCGTGTCCTCGCCGCCGTCCCGATGCGCTCGCGCGCGTGTTCTTGGTCCGTCTCGCCTCGTCGGGGTTCTCCGTCTCGTTTGCGAACTACCGGAAATTCTGCCTGCGCGCGCTTCTGTTATCCGAACTAGTCGGGGTTCCGTGTTCGCGTCGGTTGCGGGAACGAACGGGCCCGGTTTCAAAATTGGATTACGGCCGGAGACGGGAAGCAGTGTTCGTTTATCGTGCTAGTTCAGATCATTTCCTCTGTTCGGTCACCTGCGTTGCTCTTGCTCTGTTATTATACTTTGTCAATTCTTTTTGGCCCTCTGTCAGTTCTTGAGTTACAGGGTCCATTAATTCTTGACTTCTTGCTGTACCGGCTAGGCGTGGGTGCTCTCATATCCTAGATTCAGAGACGGGGTGATTCCTTACGCTTGTTCTGATGGTGTATACTGCTTATGTTCTTTCCAGTTTGTTTCTTTTTACCATGCTTTGCTTGTGTGTTCCTGCTGCTTGACTAATTGAACACCTGCTGCTGCTACTGTGGGACAATGTTCCTTCTTTTCTTCCTGAGTTGCTATTTCCGTTCAAGTACTCACAGGTGTTCTAGATGACCTGCTGCATTCTAGATTGCATAGCATAACTCCAGAATTTTGTCATTGCACACGTGGGCATATTTTTCTGTTGTGAGCATAACTCCAGGATTTATTTATCTGTGAAAGCACATGTTTTTTTATCAATGCTACTAACTTCTGTCACGTCCCCAGTTAGTGTGTTGCTTGTTTACTTGTGATGATGGTGTTCCAATTATACTCTTATGCTCTGACATTTGTTAATCCCCAGTTAGTGTGCCTGAAAAATTATTGTTTGTCCTGTTAAATTTTATGGCACCAACCTAGTATTTTTTTAGTGTAGACAGCTAACTTCTTTTTTCTTAAATTTTTAGTGATATATGTGTTTTGGTATGCCCTGTGTTGATAGTATATATTCTTCTTTTGTACAGTATTACTTATGTCCAGTCACTGGATAGTGCTTTTCTTGATGTGCCTAGACTTTGTGACAATTAATTTGTAGTGCGATCATTTTTCATTGATCATTGAGCTTCTGACATCCTATTGCGTAAAATTCTATTGTAATGTTTATTTGATCATTGAGTAGTTAATATTGATTCTGCGCACGCTTCCGTTATCGGACAGACACTCACAATCCTGCGTTTCGTGTTTGCGGCAGAGCGATGAATGATTACGTTTCGTGTTCTTGCGTTTTGTGTTCGCCGTCTGGTTTTGAATTTAGATTACGGAGACGGCGAGGCCAGCAAGGTCAGTTTCAGATAGCTTCCATTGCTGCGTTGTTCGTCGGCGATTTCCAGATCTCAAACGCGTGCGCCCTTGTGATACTCCGGTTTGGCTCGCTGGTCGTTACGGTTGTTCTTATGTTCTTGAATAACCCCATCTTATACGCAGAGATGAGGTGATTCGTTATGGTTCTTCTGATGGTTTCTTATGTTCTTTCGAATTGGGTTTTTCTTGTAATGCTTTGCTTATGATATATGGGGTTGCGTTCTTCTATGGTTTGTATACTATTTGATGTGGAACGTAGAAATATTGATATCACTTCTGTGCTTTTATACTAGATATGGTGTGTTTTGTCCAAGTTATTAACCACATCTCTTACAAATTTTCCTTGAGATGGTACATGTTTATATGACAGGAGTGTTTGATGTCTTAACGAATATTGATAGTTCCTGATCATAGGTAACATACCAGTACTTGTTTAGTGCAGACAACTTACTATTGTATTTTCCGAACTTTTTTGTGTTATGTGGATATCATATTCTAATACTCTTCTAAGTATTTAAGGTACAGACTTGTGGATCTGGACATGTCATAGTTGCTCTTTATTGTGTTGCAAAGGACACTGAACGGTTTGGCTGGGCCATTGCACGGCCTGGCTAATCAGGTACATTTGATTTTATGTGTAGTTGATGTTCTCTGCCACATCATGCTCAACTTGTGCTTGCCAAATGGATCTCCTGGAAAAAAATGTTCGTAATAAATGAACAAATTGCAGAACTTGTGGGTGTGCTATTGACCCACTTGCTTTTGCACATGATGTTAAGAAGAAGAAAAGCATACACCCTGTTATTTTAAAATGGTGTATTTACTGTTTTGATGCGCATAAACTGATACTAGTCACCATATACTGCAGGAAGTGTTGCTATGGATCAATTCTGTAATGGAAGACATTGAAGAGTGGAAAGATAGCTTATCTCAAACCGAGTTATATCTATTTAATTATCAAGCACTAATTATTGCTCAAGGACTATAGTTTTATAAGACCTCGTAATCTTGTCTGTGAGTAGAGAAAATAATGCAATATAGGGAATTACTGTTGCCACTAATTTCATGCTCACATGGGTTGTAGAAACCTAAATATCTAAGTATACCTTCGTGTATCATGTCCCTCTTATGAAGCGCATTTCAGGAATCTAAATATCTATGTCTTCTTTAGTGTTACTGTTTGGGAGTTCTTGTTAAAGTTGCAATTAATAATGTCTCATTAAGAAACTTTGTTAAGCTACTGAAAACAGTCATTGAAATTAGCCGTTAGTGAGTAGTATGATTTCTATTTATTGCAATCATGTCAAAAGGTCTTAGCTATTCATATTTCTAGGCATTAGCTGCCATCAACGTAAATAAAGATAGAATAAGTGTGCTCATTTTAATTTTATAAAATACCTAGTATTGAAAGATTATGTAGATCAAAGCTGGTTAATTTATACATGTGCAGAAAAAATGTACAAAGAATGCTTGCATCATGCTTGTCATCTTGTGAAAGAAATCATTCAGTGAATTTACTGCTATTTCAGTGTCTTCATGTAAATCTCATAGAGAATGTTTATCTCTAGATTTGTATCACTACCACAAATAACTGACATAATATCTGTTTCTGTGTGCTTTGTAACTGCTCACTATAACCGTGTTTCTCCGGTGACTTTGTAATTGATCTTGTTGTTATTATGTAAAAAACTGTTGCAACATTCTTGATCTATAACCGTGCTGGTTATCTATATCCAGGTTGTAGTGATTAGAGTCAAGCTTGCAGAGCTGTATGAATCTGAACAACAATGGTTGAGAAAAGCATACGCCCTGTTATTTTAAAATGGTGTATTTACTGTTTTGATGCGCATAAACTGAGAATAGTCACCATATACTGCAGGAAGTGTTGCTCTAGATCAAATCTGTAATGGAAGAGACTGGGAGTAACATTACAACAGACCAACTTAAAGAATATGTATGGAAGAGTGGAAAGGTAGCTTATCTCAAACCGAGTTATATCTATTCAATTATCAAGCACTAATCATTGCTAAAGGACTAGTGTTTTGTAATACCTCATGGTCTTGTCTGATGTACCGCATTTCAAAAATCTAAATATCTTTGTCTTCTTTAGTGTTACTGTTTGGGAGTTCTTGTTGAAGTTGCAATTTATAATGTCTCATGGGTTTAAAATTTGTTAAGGAGTAGTATGAATTCTATTTATTACAATGATGTGGTCTTAGTCTTAGCTATTCATATTTCTAGGTATTAGCTACCATCAAAGTAAACAAAGATAGAATGTGTGCTAATTTTAATTTTACAAAAGACCTAGTATAAAAAGATCATGTACATAGAAGCTGGTTAATATATACCTGTGCAGAAAAATGTACATAGAATGCAGTGTCTTCATGTAATCTCATAGAGAATGTTTATCTCTAGATTTGTTTCACCACCACAAATAACTGACATAATATCTGTTTCTGTGGGCTTTGTAACTGCTCACTAAATGTGACTTTGTGATTGACCTTGTTGTTATTATGTAAAAATGTCTTGCAACATTCTTGATCTATAACCGTGCTGGCTATATGGAGGTTGTAGTGATTAGAGAGAAGCTTATAGAACTATATGAATTTGAACAACAATGGTCAAGTGCAGCACAAATGCTTAGTGGCATTGACTTGGACTTAGGAATCAGGTTGAAACAAGCTTTTTGTCTCTCTTTACAAGTCATTGGATTTTCTAAGTCTGGGAAATATGACCATCTTCTTAAAAACCAGGATGCTTGATGACACAAATAAATGATCCAAGTGCGTCCAGATTGCACGACTCTATTTGGAGGTTAGTCCTGTTTTTAACCTTCATTGCATTGTCAGCTAGACTAATGTAGTTCTTCATTTTGTAGGATGATGATGATGCAGTGAATGCTCAAGCTTTTATCAACAAAGCCTTGTTTTTGGTCACAAACAGCAACCAGGAAATTCTGAACTTACAATACTAGGTTTGTTGGTTCATAAATAGTTTAATAATCTATATGTCTACAACTAAGGATAAAAATTCAGTTCCCTTCTTATATCTCTTGTAGGCCCGCTATGCTAGCAAGTCGTGTTTGGAACTGATATTGCTTCCATATTTTATTCTCAAAAATCTTGATGGAAAATGTTTCTTAGTGCTGATGTAACATGCACAATATTGGCTGGTGCTGCTGACCCACAATGCTCTCGTGTTCTTGCTACATTGTACAAGGTATTGGCTCTTAGTTCATCTCAGTGTCCTGTGATTTCACACCTTTTTTTATTCAGCTTATTATCATTAATTGCTGCAGTAACTTGTAACCATCATGTTCGTCTTGTCTCTTGATCCTGTTTTGCCAATTAGAAACCATCAATGCAGTGTGGCTTTATGGAGTCGCGCCATTTATTTAGACTTTTAGTCTCACTTGGTTAAGTTGTTACCACCTCCATTTCACGCACACCCATTCTGAGATTTAACATTGACTATTGTTTATGAGTTTATGGGAAGTTTGCACTGCTAAACTATTCTAGTTGAATGCTGAACAAGAGATCTAAGGTTGCTTTTCACTATCAATCTTATTTGAACTTGCAAGAAAAAATTATAAATTACTGATGTCTGGTTGCATCCATAGGTTGTTCCTGGCAATGATCATGGAGTTCTACCAGGGACGAAGCTGCCTTGTAGGCATTGGGGTCAATTGACCCCAATGAAACTAGGAAATCCTTCATTAGATTAGTACTAAATACTATGTATTTATTGAAGATGACCCCATTGCTATAGACATGACCCCAACAAACATTTGTTCTAGCTTCGTCCCTGAGTTCTACGTAATACAGACCCAAGATACTTGTGCCAAAGGGAGTTCGTATTGAAATATTTACCCGAGGACCCTCTTTTCCAACTGGTGAGTTAGAATCCTTTATCTAACTGCATGGTTTCTCTTCGGTTCGACAATCTCAGTGGAACATATTGTTATTCGCTTTCAGGAATGAAGATGTGAATCACCCTCACCCCTCTAGGGAAATCAGTTTACTCATTCAAGTTCTGGAATTTATTTATAGTTTTCTGAGTTTACTTCGGTCTTGCATGTATTAGCTTTCTCTTTGTGCCCCTATCTATGTCTGTTTCTTGTGTGCAAGCTCTCCATTCTGTGTGCGTGACTCTGTGTGACTTGATGGTGAATATGTGGCCTTTTCTTTGTGCTCCTACCTATGCGTGTTTATTGTGTGCAAGCGCCCCATTCTATGTGTGTGACTCTGTGTGATTGATAGTGAATATGTGTGTGGCTTGATTGTGTGTGGCTTGACTGTGTGTGTGAGATTGTGTGTGGCTTGATGGTGAATATGTGTGTGGCTTGACTCTGTGTGTGTGTGGCTTGATTGTGTGTGTGGCTTGACTGTGTGTGTGAGATTGTGTGTGGCTTGACTTCGTGTGTGTGGCTTGATTGTGTGTGGGACTTGACTGTGTGTGAGAGATTGTGTGTGGCTTGATGGTGAATATGTGTGTGGCTTGACTGTGTGTGTGACTGTGAATATTGCATTTGCTTGATGTTGTGCCTTGTATAACTTGTGTTTTATATGTCACGATTGATTTTTGTTTGTTGAATGTGAACAGACCTAACACTATTTTTTTCTAAACTTTTTTGTGATTATGTGTTATGTGGATATCATATTCTCTTTTGTATTATTGTTGTCCAGTCAATGGAATAATGCTTTTCTAAGTATTTAAGGTACAAACATGTGGATCTGGACATGTCACATTAGCTCTTTATTGTGTTGCTAAGGACACTGATGGGTTGGGTTTGCATACAACGCAGGTATATTTACCTTCTTTACATTTTGCGATGCTGATGCCTGAAGTTCCGTTTATTTAGCCAAATTTTGCTACTTCTGGCTACTTATGTTTTTAGATGTGTTGTATCCATAACTACCTATTGGCACCTGATATTTGTGCTCAAAATGCAGTATGGACAAACAAAATCATCTCATTGCAAGGTGGACGTATAGGCAAGCAATGTCAAGAGAGGTACTCTTTTGATTGCTTTATTTTTATGGTTTGCTTAAATGCATTCCCCCCTTTGTGCAAGGCAAACAGGGAATGTTTACTAATTCAGAAACACACTGGTTATATAAAAGAGCTTATTGGTAAATATGAAGCTGATTTTGAATTCATACATAACATATTAGGTGGCATAATCATCTGAATCCGGACATACAGAGAGATGCTTGGACTGTTAAGGAGGAACATGCACTGATTAATGCCCATCGGGTATATGGGAATAAATGGGCAGAATTAGCAAAAGATCTTCCTAGAAGGTACTGCCAAACAACTTACATCTTATTGGATAATGTATAGCCTAGCCTTGGTCCTCTTTATCACCAGATTCCTAGCCCCTGCCACTTCCTCATTCTTTGCTGGACATCATACCATCATGTACCAGACATCTGAATATTGCAGGAATCAGATACTTCTATTTGTTCTCAGGTTCTTCTCACCTATAGCAGTCAAAGACGACAAACCAAGTGAATTACTGGAGTTGCAAGAGACACAGAATCATCGGTAAGTTTCCATCCTTTCAAATGGTCGAAGTATGAATTTTGATCAGTTTGTCTAACTTGTTTTATACTGAATCGTTGATTCCTTTATAACTTAAATACACACACATGAATAATTACTTATGCTTGTATGATCATAAACTGATGTCAAGTATTTTTGACTCATATGATGCTTATTACATCACAGGTCATCTAAATCTTCCTTTCTAATATGAGTGTTGGTGCTGCTCATGACGTAAGCTACTTTTCTTGCTTCAAGAATAATAGAAACATCATTTACATTGTGGTCACTCACATTTTAAGTTGCTCATGTCATTTCAGGCTAGCCATCGGCTTGGAAGCGATGAGAGGCAACCACTGTTGTCAACTTGAACCGTATAATTTTTTAGGTATGAATGGCTTGCCTTAGCCATAATTTCTATAATAATGTTGCTCATGTTATGCCTTGCTTTCTCTAGTAAGTAGAACAAGAACACATTTAACATATCTTTTCTGTCCATAGGCCTACAAACTTGTGGGTAGTGATGAAGATAATCACTTAATCAGCCTCTAACCGGCTTCCTGTTTTCAGGAATGAAGATCTAAATCACCCTCACCCCTCGAGAGAAATCAGTTTAGTCATTCAGGTTTTGGAATTTCTTTATAGCTTTCTGAGTTTACTTCAGTCTTCCATGTATTTTCTTTCTATTTGTGCCCCTATCTATGTCTGTTTCTTTTTGTTTCTTGTGTGCAAGCGCTTCATTCTATGTGTGTGACTGTGTGTCTGACTCTTGTGTGGCTTGACTATGTGTGTGTGAATATTGCATTTGACTGTGATGTGTGACTGTGTGTTTGACTATGTGTGTGACTATGTGAATATTGTGCATTTGGCTGTGATGTGTGACTGTGTGTGTGTGACTGAATATTGCATTTCGACTGTGACTTTGTGTGGCTTGACTCTGTGTGTGTGGCTTGTATGCTTTGCTGAATGATTGGTTGTTGTGTTACTTTGTGTGGCTTGACTCTGTGTGTGTGGCTTGTATGCTTTGCGGAATGATTGGTTGTTGTGGCTTAACACTGCCATTGCCGGTCTCAAGCCCAGATGTGAAAATGTGGAGGGAGCTGCAGTTACCTCTGTATTGTTTTGCCTTAGAAGTGTGTATAGAAATTTATGGTTTGCCTTAGAAGTGTGTATAGAAATTTATGGTTTAGGTTATTGTCCTAATCGAATAGTGAATCTACATAATGTGGGATTCAAGCTTGAAATGCGCAGCCAACTCCGCCTCCGCCTTCATAAGCCGTGGGTCAATCGTTAATATGACGTTTGTGGTTCGGTCGACCCGTTGTCCAACCTTGCCACCTCTTCGATCCAACCGGAGTTTGTAAAAAGCACGTCAGGGCTTCCTGTGTCCGTCCCGCCGCCAATCTTCCTTTTTTAGCTCTAAAAAAATCTTCCTTTTTTTCTTCATTCACGTGACTCCTTCGGTTCTGCCCCTGCCGATCCCCTCGATCTCACCTTCCAAATGTGCAACCAACTCCGCTTCGGCCTACTTTGCGCGGCCAGCAGTGGCACACACCACGCGCTTTTCGCTGAGTTTGTTGCACGGAAGGATCGACGGTGGCAGGCGGGTCTGCCGCCCCAACAGCTGTATGGCATGGCCTGAACCATGAGTGTGGGGCTCACCGACGTCTTTTGCTTTCTGATTATTGATCGATTTGTTCCTCACAGCATTTTTAATGACGTTTCATGATTTTTTTCAGTTTCGTACCATAATGTGTGTTTCCTCACAGGCTAGAAATGCAATTAACTCAATCACATGAATATGTAGTTATAGGCATGTGTGTACGGCTATACAAGAAGTTTCATAGTGTCAAAACTGTGATCTCGATATGCCAATTGTGTCATTTATTTTACATGGTCGATTTGGCATCCAATCCAATGCATCCCATGCCTTATTTATCTCACTCACTCATCAAAGCACCCTTTTTTGTGATACGTGTGTTTCGTTATGTCTTGTGTGGATATCATATTCTATTTCTGTATTACTGTTGTCCAGTCATTGGAATAGTGCTTTTCTGAGTATTTACGGTACATACATGTGGATCTGCACATGTCACATTTGCTCTTTATTGTGTTGATAAGGACATTGTTCCTACAACAGTGTCTGAACATGGCACAATTCCACCATCAACTCAATAATGAGGCACATCTGCAACAATTGGATATTTTCATCCAGTACCACCACAGGCATCAGAAGTTTAGTACGCTGATATAATTTCTTGCATCATTGATATAGTGGTAGTTATTTTTATTCAGTTACATATGTATCCTTCTTTGCATACTGGAGCACTCTCTCGTTCGAACTATGTTCCACCTGCAGCATTTGGTGCTGGTAGTGTATCTGAAGCACCGTAGACAGAAAGACTCTTTTTGTTCCTGGTCATATTCGACTTGGATATTAACATGGCCCTCATTTCAAATCGATGTACTAGACTTGAATCATTTGCAGGATGAAGTCGAAGAGGCACAGATGGCAGCAATCAACAAGGAAATTAAACGGGTGTTGACAGAAGTTCTTCTGAAGGTTTGTCGTTGCATGGAGGTTATTTACTTACGGATGGCAGCAATCATTCTAGGGTTGGCAGAACATATACTTCTGTTCTAAATTCAGCAAGACTGTCATTTCTTACTTTTGTATTTTTGTCATTCCCGAATACTGATGATCTTTTTAATGAGATCACAACCAAAGTTCCCGAATGAAGATGATTCATCAGCTGAATGTGAGTGAATTATACTAAAAATTAATGTAAATTGGTAAATTACATTACTGATTATCGCCTCTGCCTTGCAGCAAATGAGACCACTGGTCTCTCTAGCTCAAAGGAGCTTGATCTGGGAGAATCAAAAGTCAAGACCAGAGCTGAAGTTGTAGTCCCTGCTAAGCCAAACAATGCTAGCTCTACTGGTCGTTCTGATGGTATTGGGCTAAGTTCTCCTAAAGGTGCTCTTCTTGGTCTTGCTAGTTATGATTCAGATGATGAGGGTTTAATTCCAAATTTATCATCTGAAATTAAAATTGGTGCAGCTCATCCTAAATAAAGCAAGTTCTTGAAAAACATAAAGCGGACATGGTTTCCCAGAATTTATTTTCTAAAGAAGGAAAAGCTTATTATTAACTTTCTATTTTTGCCCCAATCGGTCCGTTTCTTTCATTTCTTGTGTGCACGTGCTCCATTGTGTTTGTATGTGTGACTGTGTGTGTGATGTGCCCCTATCTATGTCTGTTTCTGTCTGTTTCTTATGTGCAAGTGCTACATTGTGTGTGTGTGTGTGCGCGTGTAATGTGCCCGTATCTATGTCTGTTTCTTTGTCTTTCTTGTGTGCAAGTGCTTGATTGTTTCTATGTCTGTTTCTTATGTGCAAGTGCTACATTGTGTGTGTGTGTGTGATGTGCCCGTATCTATGTCTGTTTCTTTGTCTCTCTTGTGTGCAAGTGCTTGATTGTGTGACTATGTGTGTATTGCATTTGTTCGATGGTGTGGCCTGTATGCTTTGCTGAATGATTGGTGTTGTATAACTTGTGTTTTGTATTTTCTGGTTTAACACTGCATTTGCCGGTCCCAAGCCCGGATGCGAAAATGTTGAGGGAGCCACAGTTACCTCCTTTGTATTGTTTGCCTTAGAAGTGTGTATAGAAACTACTCTATCCTACTTGAACAGTGAATCTTCACATAATGTCATAACATGTGATTCAAGCTCTGAAATGCATCCTTCCTTGCTATAAAAAAATCTAGCAAGTGTAATTGTTGTTAGAATTTGTCACGTCTCCTAAATTAATCTCGCTTGTTTCTTAAATCTTGTCAGCACTAATGTTCTTTTCTCACTGGTTTTACTAAATATCAGTCATATGTCATTATTTGGCATTTTGTGGCTGTCTAATCATGCACGAATCTCAGCGTCTGTCACTCGCGAGTGTGTGCCGGGTTTATTTGTTGTTGGGCTTTTTATTCGGGTTGTCGGTCGCCCACTCTTTGTTTGGACTCCGACACGTGTGGGGGTGTCATTTTTAGTTGTGTGTCATTTCTAGAGGGGGTGAGCTGCTGAGAGTGTGTGTGAGAGAGAGGGGGAGAGCTGACTTCGGCGCATGGCTAGTAAGGCACTGTGTAGGCTCATGCATAGCTCACTTTGGCGGACGGCCAGTAAGGCACTGTGTAAGCTCATGCGTCCCCTTTCCCCCTCTTTGATTCAATTTTTTTTTCGAGGAAGAGCATGCACCTCATTCCCGTCTGAGAGCCAAAAACGATTCTCCTCAGTGTTCGAGTGCAGTTGTGCGGGGCGATGGTGGAGAAATTGGTAGCCATCTAGCCCAACTTGGCGACCATGGCGAGGGGGGGTGAATATAATCCGTCTGTTTTCGTGTGTTCACTTTTTTGGACAGTTTAAGTTCTGTGCCTGACTTCCGTGCCTCCTATTTGCCCCCTCCCCTCCTTTCACATCAGATAACTTTGGTTAATTATGTAAAACTGAGTTAGCTCATCGGTTCAGCTGAGGGGGGTTGTGCCAGCATGTGTTTTATTGGGTCGAAAGTGGTGGTGTCTTTTTTGCCATTTTTGTTAGTTTAGTGTCTATATTGTGCCGTGTACATGATCTTCATTAGCATAATGGACCTTGTATACAGATTTTTGAGACTCAGTTCGTTGAATATAGTAGCAAAAGAGCCCTTGCCATGCAATAGGAAAAAACACATAATCTCCAAAGGCCATGGCAACATTTTGCTCCATCATGGAGATACACTATCACTCTTAATTTCGTGAAATCATGAACATTTTTAAACTCTTGAACATACTTGAAATCATGAACAATTTTCAAATTCATGAACACTTTTTACAAATTTTCGAACATATTCTAAAATTAAGAACATTTTTGAATTCAAGAGCATTTTATAGTGTTTGCAACCATTTTTTTAATTAAATTATGAACATTGTTTAAACAATTCTTTTGAATGGGCGACCATTTCTAGAACCAAAGAAAATTTGTTTGGAATTTGGTGGAACAATTTTTAAATTCATGAATATATTTTTTGATTTAACGAACATTTTTTGAAATGCATCATCATTTTTTGACAGCGAACATTTTATGAATGAATAACTATTTTGTAAGTCACACACCGTTTTTGAATTTTTAGGATATTTCATCGTTCATGAACATCTTTTGTATTGGTGAAACTTTTTCAAATTTATTAACATTATTTTATACACAAACTATTAAAAAAATCATGAACATTGTTTTATTTCACGAACATTTTTCTTCATTTTCAGAAAATTTCGAAGACCCAAATTATTTATAGTAAAAAAAACGAAAACATAGAAGAAATTTCTTTTTTTAAGAAAAACAGGCCACACGTTCATGGGTATAGGAGGTCCCTATCGGATGGGCCGTCGTAGGTGGGCGATTCCCCAGTGTAAAACGTTTTTTTTATCACTTATAGGCGACATTGGTGTGTAAAATTTTGCAATTTCCATGACGTACCGCGACAAGCAATAGCGACTATATTATTAGGTAATTATTGATATTTCATCATCTACTAGCTATGTTTAGCAACAGGGTATTTGTATTTTTCGCAGGATGCTTCTGCTAAATATTCAATTATGACCTAGGTAATTAATGTTTTTCATGTAGATAGCCTCAGGTGTTTCATGTAGACTGCCAATAAAAAAAATAGGTGGAACTTAATAGGATTCAATGTGTACAATTCAGTCCAATGGTTGATCAGTCATCATTTTTTTATCTACATTTTGGCTTACATACAAACATAATTTGTTACAATTCTTTCCACTGCATGTTCAGTGTTCCATTTTTTTCAGTTCATTGCGTAGTTTTTTCCTTGTGCAAATGAATGCTTCTTTTTATAGTATTTAATTTTTTCAATTAGTTATCTCTTTAGTTTCTTAAATCTTGTCAGCACCGATGTTCTTTTCTGCTAATACTTCTACTAAAATCACTCATCTGTTTTTATTTGGCTTTAGGTTGAATTTTTGTGGCTGTCTGATCATGCATGAATCTCATTGTGGCATGTGTCCCTCATTTGTCTGTCACTCGGGAGTTCGTGTCGGGTTTGTTTGTCGTTGGGCTTTTTATTCGGGTTGTGGGGTCGCCCACTCCTGGTTTGGACTTCGACCCGTGTGGGGGTGTCTTTTTCAGTTGTCTATCATTTCTAGAGGGGGTGAGCTGCTAAGTGTGTGTGTG
>LR738711.1:724355337-724437332 GCA_902687465.1 Secale cereale
CCGTCAACTCCTTATTGAAATTCTAAGTTCGGTTACTAAACTACAGTAGGTTGTCAGTTCCTATAATGTCATTGGCTAGACATTTCCTTTAATAAATTGCAAGCAAGATTTAGAAGCACTATATGATCAGTTACTAATTGCTTCCTGGATCTGCAGAAATTGTTGCCTTCCTATAACTAGTGTAACTGCAGAAAGTTTAGGAATGTTGCTTGTCCAATCAGTGTGCATGCAAGATTGACGAAAGGTCTATGTGATGACAAGACTATTGTCATCAATCTATAGAATATGGAGTAATCTTAGGAATATTGCTTGTCCAATTAGTGTGTAAAAGCAAGATTTTGAATCTGCAGAACTTTGATAGGCTTGGCAGGTTTAGCATGTCCTAGGAACATTGCAAGCAAGTTTTAGGAATATGGAATCATTTTAGGATACATATTCAAAGTCTAAACTGATGATTGCATGGTCAATGTCCAAATTAATGAAAATAATTCAAATTAATTCTAATAAATCCAGATAATTACAATTAATTCTAATGAATACAATTAATACTAATAATTCAAACAATCTAAATTAAATCAAACAAATTCAAATAAATCCAAATAAAATTCAATTATACTCCAACAAGGAGTTGATATACAAGGATTAGATAAGACATACACATGGACATGACATCAGGGCCTCTTGGTCCCCTCTTGACACAAGATTACACAAGACATGTACAAGGATTACACAATTCGCATTCCAACATTCCTTTTCCTTTCCTTTGTTTTCTTTCTCCCATCTACTGCCCTTCTTCTATAATGGCTTTGGTCTCAACAACTAGCTAAACATCGCAAGGTAGAAAGATTATTTGCCTTCTATCATTCTAACGGTGGTTTTTGTGCAAGTGTAGGAGCTTGTATTTATTTCCTCTGTTGTTTTTGTAAGTTCAACCATAACTGGTTGTAGTGTCACAAATCTTTTAAATAGCTTGTGGACCTCATAGTTCTCAAACTCTTCTTCCACACCATGTGCCAATTCCTAGATATTTCTAGCTAATTTGCAGTCGGTTAGGGAATGGTGAGAGAGTTGTGGAGCAAAGGTCTAAAACAATAAACTCGGGGTTGTTTGGTTGTTGTTGTAACAATCGAATGTCAAGGTCAGTTTGTGCCACAGCTTCGCGAAAACCTTCATCATTAGGTTGCATGTGGCTTGGCATTATCATGTTGGATGAAGATGGTTGTTCCGTCATCTTCGTTAAATCACTTATCTTGAATTGCAACGATCACTTCATTGATGAGCTATGTAGACATTTTTGGTCACTTTCGCTAATTTGAGTTCTCTAGTCCCCCTTGCATGTTTTGACTTTCTCTAACAACCTCAGTCTCTTCGATAGATGCCCAAGTACTGACCTTTCCATTGAATGTCACCTTCCCCATCACGGATGTATATTGTCTTGGCTACAACAGTTAGGAACATGACATTCCCAAAGGCACTTTGCCATCTGCCATGGCAGATGGCAAAGGCATGGTCGGCGGATGGCAAAGGCTTTGCCATCAGCCAGCAGATGGCAAACAGTTTATCTGAAATCCAGTGGGCAAAGGCTTCTTTGCCATCTGTTGGCTGATGGCAAAGAGCCCGTGCCTTTGCCATCAGCTGGCAGATGGCAAAGCCTCTTAACGGGGTTAGCCCCGTTAGAAGGCTAACGACATACTTTGCCATCTGCCAGCAGATGGCAAAGGCTGCAGGCTCTTTGCCGTCTGCCAGCAGATGGCAAAGGCTGCATGCTTTGCCGTCTGCCAGCAGATGGCAAAGAACTTTGCCATCTGCTGGCAGATGGCAAAGAGCCCAAATAGGCCAGCCCAAATTTTACATGTAGATGACACGTGGCCTCTTTGCCATCTGCCAGCTGATGGCAAAGCTCTTTGCCATCTGCCAGCTGATGGCAAAGTACCTATATTGCCCCATTTAATTTTGTTTTTTCTTATATCAATTCATTTTCACAGAAAATCAAACACAAATATATTTATATGACCAATATAGCATATTTAACACATATTACCAATAGTCATGAATACATATATATCCAACACATGTTACCAATAGTAGCAAGTTTCATCCATACATATACATAGTTTCATCAATATTACACGGTTTCATCCATAGGTAGCAAGTTTCACAAGGTCAAAACAAAAACTAAATACAAGCACTCCATCAACCCAAGCTTCCATGATCTTAAGCAAATTTGTAAAATGTGAAAGAAGAAAGTTAGAAGAAAACCAAAAACTTTGCCATGGAACGGGCAAACTTGATGCCTTGCTGTCAAAAAAAACTTGATGCACAGCTCCAACATTAAGCATTAAGCATTAAACGGATAAACTTGCCTAAACTCAGAGAAATTCTAGGCTGATTGGCTCAAGCATTAAGCTAGTCTGCAGAAACAAACATGTATATGTATATACGCTTTTTGTCAGTGAAGACGCCCCTGGCACATATATTCGAAAAAAATTGGTTTCTGTCATGCAAACCATAATTTAGAAGAAGACACATATCTTGGAATTAAAGAGACACATGACAAAAGCCTAAAACTACCGCGTATCCGGTAACCATCAGAATCAAAGTCCCCGTAAATCAACAGCCAACACTGAACTTAGAAGAAAGTGAAAATTAAACAAAACTACAAGGTTTACGTACCCAGTAGTATGAAGAAGCCCAGTGAGAGTCGCACCCAGTGAGAAGGTAAACCCATATCCAATTAGGAGGATAGGAGGTGTTGAAGCAAAGGAGTCGACTTCACCTATGCACAACAGGATTATCCTTCCAATTGTGAAAGGGATAAATGCCAAATTTGCAAGCTAGGCTCAGTCAAATGGCTATAAGTAGCACATGTCAAACAAGAAAACACATGTAGAAGGTATGCAATCAAAGAAGAAAACACAACGTAAATGCCAAAGGAGAAATTACCCAAAACGTGGCGATCACAATGTCGGCCACCGTGTCACACTCGCCATCGCCGACCCTATGCTCCTGCGGGGCCGGGGCAGCCAAGTAGTGCTCCCAGGTCATTCCTAGCTCTGGTCTAATAGTACAAACTAGTGGTTGGGGCGCACCACTGGTGCGCCGCCTTGGAGGAAGTTGGGGCGATGCCAGGCGGGATGCGCCCTTTCCACTGTCCTCTTTATACTATGCACTGCAACTATTTATACTATGCATTGTCATTGTCATATTTGTTCTCCACCAACAAAAACACAATAATACAAAGGTTTGGCTCAGCTAACTCACCCACTTAACTCGCACACGCATCACATTCCGTGACACAAGCACAACTATAACAACTTGTCACTTTCTTGGTGTTTGTTCACACCACCACCACCACTACCAATGGCACCCCACTGCATTTTGCTCTCTGTATCCGGTCCTTGATGGCAGTATCCTGAGTAATTATTACAGCAGCATCACTATGTCTCTTTGTCCTAAATTTCATGTTTGACTACTCTGTTAAGATTCCTTGAAAATACTATACCATGACAAGACAGTGCTCCGCGAACTTCTCCAAGAAGTTAGCCACCCAGGGATCCGCGTTTGCGAGCCACTCTTCATGGTCTATTCCAGCCGTCTTTGCAACCATTTGCAACTACCTAGCACACAAGGATGTAAACACAACTGATAATCATCAGGCCTAGATCTGTAGATTGCCCGCAAGTATGATTTGAACTGAGAACCCCCATGGCTTGTTACCTTTTCTTCTTGTACCTTCACAGTCTCCTGCAGTCTATTTATCTTCTTATTCACTTGCAATTGTTTGTCCTGAAAAGAAGACGACTAACATGAGTTATTACCTGGGCTGGGAGACCAAGCGAATAACATCACAATGTTCTTGAAAGACCCAAAAAAATAAGCCATGTGCCAAGATCTACTTATCCAGTAGCAACTGGCACCTTACCAAAGCACAGTTAAATATCAAATATGCTTGGGGAATACATTTCAATATTAATGGCCGAAACAATAGCAGCAGAGTTTAAAAAAACACAAAATGATATTGGTGTAGAAGTTTAGTTCGAGAAGAAATATTGCAAGTGCAGCACAGTTAGAAGCTGATTGTCTAGTTCAAAATATAGGAGCTTGGAAATACAGAAGATAGAAAGTTTGCTGCAAGAGAAACAAAATGTCTGAATGAGCTGGACAACCATAACTCTGTGAAAGACATTCAGATTCCGGTGCCAGTTAACTCAATCAAAAAGACATAACAGAGGTTGGCCTGAACTATAGACAGTTGGGTTCCCTTTTTCTTGAAAAGTGCATCTGCAGATTGCAATTGTGTGAAACCTTCTGAACGCTCATCCTTTTATTTATTTACACTACCAAGTACTCAGGTTTGTGCAAAGAAGAATTATGTCCATAATACGCATATCCATGAATTTTGTATAACTCACAACAACACAGCTACACCTTACATGAACCAATCAGATTTGTAGACCGTGGCGTATCATTGACAATGGAGGAATAAGAACATAGTGGGAGATTAATGATTGCTCACAGGAGAGAAATTCAGTGTCCTCGTCGAGGGGCTTCATGTTGATAGAAATTCAGTTCAGGTTATCCTATTTCACATTCATAGAATATGTGTAGGGAAAATAATAATAATCAAACATGTACTCTACAGAATACTCCAGTATTCAATGTGAATCCTAGTCCATGCCAAAAGGAAAAAAAAAATAGAAGAGGCTCTGCATGGAATAAATTCAGAAAAGGACATATTGCCTTAGTGTAAAGTAAGCAGAGGCGACAGAACAAGTTTCCTGATAATGCCAAACCTAAATAAGAAACCTGAAGTTATCCTTTAATGATCGACAGTAAAAATAAAATAAGAAACCGAAAATTCTACTCTTCCATATGTAACTTTCAATTACCATAATCGAAAGAATATCCTCTCGCCTTCACCATAAGCCATAAATCAAATTTTTTGCCATACCTCTGGTTTCATTCCTAAATTAATCTTATGTAACTTTCGAGAGGTGGCACAGCCCCGCTACACACTTGTTCCTCCTCCTCAGGATCCTCAATTCCTCATCTAAAAGGTTTCGTCTGCGTGTGCGTGCCTCTGGTTTCATTCCTAAATTAATCTTATCTTGAGTGTGGTGATTGTGCATGTCTGTTTGTGCTCTCAAGGCATTCAACCTCTGCTGTCGCTTCTTCTGCAGGTTTATGTGGATGGAACTACCACCATATCCGCCCAGCCTTTTGGTTTGGTTTTGTGATGTTGACGCACATTATATTTCACGTTCCTACAATCTACCTTTCAGTTTTGACTTGTGATGCTTACGTACATTTTCTTTCTACAACTTTGATATTTGCCTCCTTCATGGATGTGTGGAACTACAAGAATGAGCGAAGCCGCTGTCATGACAAAAAGCAGAATGATGACAGAGATACCGAAAGATTTTCTAATAGGAGGCGTGAAATAAAAAGGCAAATGTAAAGCTCTTGCATCAATCTTCAGACTGCTTCCTGCAAATTTTCCTGCAGAACTACAACATGGTAGTCTTGAAGTAAATACTTTTTTTTGTTATTTTCTATGTGTTTTTAGCACAATAGATAGTTAATATTGTTTTACCTCTCATGTTCAAGATGAGGGCGACCAATTAAGAAAATAGTTTGGTGAAGAATCACCGTAGCTTCTTCTGCCGCAAACATCTGTTCATGCCTATGACATCTTCAGGGATCTTTTTTTTGAGGAAACTATTTTGTTTACACTATCCTATTGACATGTCTATGGCAGCAGTGAAACTTAAACGAACACTTCTAGGCTAGATATTATTAAAGTGTACATACCTATGACATCTTCTGGGATCTTTCAGTTTTGCCAGTCATTTGAACTATTTGAGAAACTTAAACGAACACTTCATAGGGTGGTTACTGTAACCAGATATGTAAAGTCGGGATTGGTTTACTTATTTCTTGTATGTGCTATTCAATCCAACAAGGAAAACAAAATGCTAGAGCGAAAGTGACAATTGAGAGGCCCTGTACTCACTCTTGTACATGGAGCAAAGAAGAAAGAGAGAACAAGATGGCTTACCAGGCGTGTCCAGCATACAACAACATCTGGACCGGAGGGGCCTCACGGAGGCGTCAGTCGGTCGGGGGCGTGGTACGGTGGAGGTGCTGCTCGGCGTCGGTCGGGGGCGTGCTCCCGGCTCTGCTCACGGCCGTGGAGTATGTCGGGGTCGTGTGGCTGGCGGGCGGGGGCTCGAGCGCCGCCGGCAGGGGCAGGCGCGGCGGCGCCGAGGTTGCGCGGGGCGGCGGCAGCGGCGGCGAGGTCGCGCGGGGCGGCGGCGGCGGCAGGCGCGGCGGCGGCGAGGTCGCGCGACGGCAGCGGGGTGAGGCGCGGCGGTGGCGGCGAGGTCGTGCTGGGCGGCGGGGCGGCGAGGTCGCGCGACGATGGTGGCGATGTCGCAGGGGCAAGGCAGGCGTCGATGGTTGGAGACAAAAGCGGCGTGGGGGCGTGCGGGATGAGAGAGGGAGGGGATAATTAACCCCACAGTTTTTTTACCTTAAAAAAACCCATCTCTTTGCCATCTGCCAGCAGATGGCAAAGAATCTTTGCCGTCTGCTGGCAGATGGCAAAGAGGTGGGGCTGGTACGCCGTTAACCCCTTGACGGCAACAGGATTTGGCTACCTCTTTGCCATCTGCTGGCAGATGGCAAAGAATTGGCTGATGGCAACCATGTTCTTTGCCATCTGTCAGTTCTTTGCCATCTGTTTTTTATAAGCAGATGGCAAAGAAGTTCTTTGCCATCAGCTGGCAGATGGCAAAGAGCTGGCTGATGGCAAAAACCCAAATTCCAGTAGTGACAAGATTACACAAGACATGTACAAGGATTACACAATTCGCATTCCAACATTCCTTTTCCTTTCCTTTGTTTTCTTTCTCCCATCTACTGCCCTTCTTCTATAATGGCTTTGGTCTCAACAACTAGCTAAACATCGCAAGGTAGAAAGATTATTTGCCTTCTATCATTCTAACGGTGGTTTTTGTGCAAGTGTAGGAGCTTGTACTTATTTCCTTTGTTGTTTTTGTAAGTTCAACCATAACTGGTTGTAGTGTCACAAATCTTTTAAATAGCTTGTGGACCTCATAGTTCTCAAACTCTTCTTCCACACCATGTGCCAATTCCTAGATATTTCTAGCTAATTTGTAGTCGGTTAGGGAATGGTGAGAGAGTTGTGGAGCAAAGGTCTAAAACAACAAACTCGGGGTTGTTTGGTTGTTGTTGTAACAATCGAATGTCAAGGTCAGTTTATGCCACAGCTTCGCGAAAACCTTCATCATTAGGAAGGGCATGTGGCTTGGCATTATCATGTTGGATGAAGATGGTTGTTCCGTCATCTTCGTTAAATCACTTATGTTGAATTGCAACAATCACTTCATTGATGAGCTATGTAGACATTTTTGGTCACTTTCGCTAATTTCAGTTCTCTAGTCCCCCTTGCATGTTTTGACTTTCTCTAACAACCTCAGTCTCTTCGATAGATGCCCAAGTACTGACCTTTCCATTGAATGTCACCTTCCCCATCACGGATGTATCTTGTCTTGGCTACAACAGTTAGGAACATGACATTCCCAATGTTGTTAGTATTCTACATGATGCGCTCAGGTTCATGTTCATCTAGAAGTAGATAGTACTTGTTCTTCACTCTTGTCATACCATACCACTTATCATCTATATGCACCATGTTTGTCATTTGCTTGAATATAGGAAGGGAGTTGAGATGCAATGTTCATCAAGCATGGACATTCACAACTACAATCCTGCAATCTTATTTTCTGGCTTGAGGAAAGGCTTGACAGTATTTGTGATGTTCTTAAGCTCATTCAATGGAAACCTATTGTGCAGGGTCGAGCGGGAAACATATAGAGACCTTGTGAGAGCTTGCACTATCCTTCTTCTATTGAGTGAGATTGTCGAGCTTATCTTTTTCTCTTTTGGCCAACTCTTCCTTTCTTCCCGTTTGAGACATCCATTTCTTGGCCGTCGGGCATCCATTTTTTGCGGCTGCCCAAATTCTTTCAACCCTTCATGTGCTTATATTTAACAGGGTTTCAACAAGCATCTTGTCATATGGTTGAATGGCTCATTCTCTTCTCTCGATTACTCGCAAAGGAAAGTAAACACCAAACCTCTCCTTATCTGATAGTTCATTCCTTTTTGGATTACTTGCAAAAAGGAGCAAACATAAATTTAGGAACATGTGCAAGCAAAGTAATCCAAACTTGTCGTATAGATGTTGCACCATCTCTAGAATCATGGAGTCTTATCGAGCTTCTTCTTCCCCATTCAGCAATCAAATTCAGATCAAGATCTTTTTGTTCTTCGTCTCGAGGAACCAAGTTCAGAACAAGAGATTCATCTTCTTCCTCTCGAGGAATAAAGTTTAGATCAAGAGCTTCATCTTCCTACTCTTGAGAATTCAAATTCAAATCCATAATGATTTCCTAATGCTATCTATAATCAATGACAAAAGATGAATGCACATGTGGTTAGCACCATAACACAAGACGGAAAAGGATATACACAAAAAAAAGGTTGCCATGGCATGCAGCCAAACTAGAAAGGCTGACATGGCAACCAAACTTGAAAAGGCTACCATGACAGCCAAACCAGAAAAGGTTGTCGTGGCAACCAAATGAGAAATGCTGCCATCACAACCGAACTAGAAAGGCTGCCATGGCAGCCAAACTAGAAAGCCGTGCATTTTTATTATTGAGCCTCCATGGTTTAAAATGTATACATGGAATCATTTAAAGTAAACTGAATTTAGAATGCGTATACACTAGATTGCAAAATGCTAGTAGCACTTGGTACTCATAGAAAGCCCATAAGACTGAATTTAAAATAAATTGACACCCTCAGAATTTTCAGCTATAGAAATATTCTAGCATTGCAAACATCATGAGATTTCAAGTCTTCAAAGTGCTATATAAAGTTCAGTTCAAAAGAAAAATTCTAAGCAAAGGGATGTGTGTAAGCAAGGATCCTCCCAAAATCTCATTTTGCACACAACCATGCTACACCATCAGCTTGCAGAAAAGTAGCAAAATATCCACCCCCCAATCAATGATTCTACCCACCATTATTTACATGGTAACTTTTGCCTATTTTTTGAATTATTAACTATTAATAATTTTATAAAGAAAGATTAAGCCCTAGATCATCTTGCTACTTCATGTTACATTACTTAATGCTACTTCTACATGAGAATAGCCTTACCACCAACCATGCTACTTCTTGCAAAAGAAAATGGGCTCTAAAATATTCAACCAATTCACATCCTTACCACCAACCAATTAGGTACACCTCATGTATGGTTAGGATACCTTAACCATCTAATAAATGAGATCATTTCTCCTAATTAGCCTTATTCTCATCATTTCTCCTAATGATGAGATCTCCTTATTAAATTACTACTCATGTATGGTTAGGATACCTTAACCATCTTTAATCAACGAGCTAGTCTAGTAGAGGGTCACTAGGGACACAATGTTTGTTTATGTATCGACACATGTATTTGAGTGTTCGTTGAATAAAATTATAGCATGGACAAGAAACACTTATCAAGAACAAGGAATATGATAATAACAATTTTATTATTGCCTCTAGGGCATATTTCCAACATAAATTAACACCGGAGTATACTCATTGTGTTTGTCAGTAATTATTTGCACGAACTTGTTATGACACCTCAATTGCTAGGATATTCAAATTAACACCAAATTAATTCTAGTTGAAATTAACACTAGAGACACTTAATTGTAAATGTTTGTGATGAAATTAACACTTGAAATTAAATTCATTAGCACCGAATGAGCAAATGTTTGCTAGGAAATTAACACATGAAATTAACTGAACTTGTACTGAATTAACATTGAATTAGAAAATATTTCTCAGGTGAATATTGGTGTCACTAGAGACACTGAATAATTCAATGGAGACATTGAAATTACACTAAATGGCAAATATTTGCAATTCACCAGAAATTCAAAGAACTGAAATTAACACTGTAGATACTTAATTAGCGGGAATAAGATAAGTAGTTTCGAGAGAAATTGAAAGCGTTTCGGGGTTACTAGAAGCATTTCGGGTATACGGGATAATACCGGAAAATGATATATAGAAGGAAATTGTTATTGGGGACCTAATATAAATAATAGAAGGCTTAGATAATTATCTAGGAGCCCCTAATATTTATTTAGAATCAATGGGCTAAAGAAAATGCCAATAAGGCCAAGTAGGGAAAAGTTATTGGGCCTATAGGCCCAATAAGAGTTGGGGGCAATCCTAGCTTGTATGAAAAGGTAGAGGGGGCGAACTGGAAAGAAGGGGGACTCGTCCTCCCCTAGGAAAGTGCACCAAGGATGGGGAGTCTTCCTCCCTTAGGTGACGCCCTTCCCCTCTCCCTACACCTATATATACTAGAGGATTTTGGCCCTTGAGACACACAAGTCTTGGAACCTCTTGTAGTTCTCCAGTTCTCCGGTTCTAGTTCTAATTTAGATTTGATCTAGATTTGAGATAGATCTAGTTATCTCCACTCCTCATAATAGAGAAGACCCATGAGGTTCTCTTCTCCCCTCTCTAATTCTCCCGTGACGCTAAGCTCTGGATGAAAAGCTCTGCCGGGTCATACGTATGCGTGAGATCCACATAGAGGCCATGCTTTCAGTTTTCAGTTCCAGGGATCATCGTGAACGGTTTGTGGAACTTCAAGTATGATCGACATTGACTCTTCTTGAACTACAACTCGTCGGTACCGATCTGATCTAACCTCTAATGCCTTTTCATAGTGATCCGACATCTTGATCATAGAGCAAAAAAATTCTAATTTGTTTCCCAACACGTAACCATGGGGGCTATGAGCCGATTGATTGGTCTTTGCCCGAGCCGATTGAGTGTGATTCAAATTGTGCGATTGAGTAACTGCAGAATTTTGTGCCATTGCCCCTTTCCACAAAGCTTGAACATGTCGAATTCCTTCTGCTGCTGATACGGAGGGTTGGAAGGCGCCAGCTATTCTTGTGACAGTGGCCAAATTCTGCACCAGTATGCACAAAACCCTGGACCTTTTGTGTGCCTGTGTTCGTCCATAGCTGCTTCCTTGGCCCACTTGAATTAGGGATGTTGCCGAACCTTGCTTCTAGAGCTTGCTCCTTCAACCTCTGACGCTCCCTTTCGGCTAAGGTGTCCATACAGGCGGCCTCGAGCCTAGCTCCTCATGGAGTATCAGTTGCAATTGGGGTTTGTAGAGTTTTTTTCTACCACTCGTTTGAGCTCATCAATCTATTCCTGAGTGGCGCGATGATTTTGTTATCAGCGTGCGCAAAGTCGCCGTTGCGATCGTTGAACACTTTGTCACCGCCATCCTGATTGTCCCATCCATCACGAGTGCGTGCGGCAGACGGTTCGCCCATGCCAGGTGCCCCATAGGATATGAAAACCTTAGCGACGAGTGAGTGTCTCCCACAACTTTCCTCATCCTCGTGGATGGATGCAAAGATATCATGACTTGATTCATTAGGCCCGAGCATAGGTACCTCAAAGGCTGAAGCCTAGTGTGAAGCCACGTGCCAGGTCCAACAGCGACGACATGGTTTGCCCGTATGCCTATGGTGACGACGAATCAAAGTCTGCCATGACTGGTATGGGACCGAGCGCCGACGGAGTAGAACGCTTTCGTCAGTGACACAGGAGTGCGCGGGTCATCCTGAAACCACACCAAATCATTGGCGACAGAACCAATCAAGCGAAAGATCTCACTTCAGGTGACTAGCGCCACTCCAGTAGCCAGAGAAGATGTAAATTCCACTTGCGCTGTAGATCACGAGATGCGTAGCCCATGGTGGACGCTAGTTGTCATGGGGATTATCCTAATAGCACAAGAGAGAGGTTGGGATGACCCTAGATCTTGCTAGGTTCAACTATAACACAAAGAGGTTTTAGCAGGTTTAGGCCCCTCTCAAAAGAGTAAGATGAAGGAAATATGCCCTAGAGGCAATAATAAAGTTGTTATTTATATTCCCTTATATCATGATAAATGTTTATTATTCATGCTAGAATTGTATTAACCGGAAACTTAGAACATGTGTGAATACATAGACAAAACAGAGTGTCCCTAGTATGCCTCTACTAGACTAGCTCGTTAATCAGAGATGGTTATGTTTCCTGACCATAGACATGTGTTGTCATTTGATCAACGGGATCACATCATTATGAGAATGATGTGATGGACAAGACCCATCCCTTAGCTTAGCAATATGATCGTTTAGTTTTACTGCTATTGCTTTCTTCATGACTTATACATGTTCCTCTAACTATGAGATTATGCAACTCCCAAATACCGGAGGAACACCTTGTGTGCTATCAAACGTCACAATGAAACTGGGTGATTATAAAGATGCTCTACAGGTGTCTCCGAAGGTGTTTGTGGTGTTGGCATAGATCGAGAATAGGATTTGTCACTGCAAGTGTCGGAGAGGTATCTGTGGGCCCTCTCGGTAATACACATCATAATAAGCCTTGCAAGCAAATGACTAATGAGTTAGTCACGAGATGATGTATTACAGAACAAGTAAAGAGACTTGTCGACAACGATATTGAACTAGGTATGATGATACCGACGATCGAATCTCGGGCAAGTAACATACCGATGACAAAGGAAACAACGTATGTTGTTATGCGGTTTGACCGATAAAGATCTTCGTAGAATATGTAGGAGCCAATATAAGCATCCAGGTTCCGCTATTGGTTATTGCCCGGAGATGTGTCTCGATCATGTCTACATAGTTCTCGAACCCGTAGTGTCGGGGATATGCCCCGCGGCGTAAACCGGCCGGAAGTATAACCCGGTCGGACTTGACGGATCATTTGAGACGGTTTACACTTGGCGATTCATTGGCGTCCCGCCCTGACCAGACGGTTTTTATGATTCACGGGTAACCCGGCGGGCGGATCACGGATGATAAGGCCCAAGGCCTAGAAGGCCGGTTCATGTTATGATGGGCCGGTTTATGAAGAAAGCACAAGGAATATTCTCTTACAAAGGAAGCAAGACTAGGACTCCTTGTAATAAAGCAATCCTAATCCTACTAGGACTAGTCATGTAACCCGCCCCTTCAAAATATATAAGGAGGGGCAGGGCTCCCCAAAGAGGGACATGTTCTCACAAGTTTCTAGGGCTAGAAACAAAGAGCCGGTTTACCGGCGACACCATGAGGATCATAACGAGATCTAGCCTCAAACAACATGTAAGGCTATTACCGGATGATGTTTCCCGGGGCCCGAAGCTGTCTAAATATTTGTCTTGCGTTGCGTCTCTCGATTCCGCTCAACCCCTCTCAAGCTACTACATAGATGCGCTGGCCTCACGACTAAGTCCTTACCCTAGGACATCTGCCGTGACAATTCCACGACAGTTGGCGCCCACCGTGGGGCTCGCGCACGGTGGTGATGAGTTCTTGGAGGGATCTCTCCAGGGATCCAGGAGTTTATAAGTCTCTGTACGATTCGAGCAAATCCGATCAGTAAAATTTCTGAGCGTGAGCCGGCAGCAATCCATCAAGCTGTCAAATCACCAAATTTTTGAGATCGTCAGCTCTGTTGAAGTCTGATTAGGCGTACTATTCGGTGTATCTATGCGTAGCTGCTGTTGTTATTTCCTTCAATATACAATAATCCGAAGCCAGATCGATGTTGGAAAGTATCACATGCAAGAGGCCGAGACCGACGGGAGTTCTATACGCGTGCAAGTCACCAAGTTTGCTGCTCCAACGTCCCATACACTTTTGTGCTGACAATACATTGACCAAGTCCAAGTGCTTATCACAAAGGAAAAGGATTCCATCAGTGGCGGCCCACATCGCCCGTTCACATGGGCTGCTAGCCCCGGTTCGGCCTCGGCTTCGTTCCAAGTGGCCGCCTTGGGCAGCTGTGTTGAGCCGCCACCATACCTCACTCGTCGCCTACCCTTGAGCCGCTCCTACTGCGATCGTCTCTGCAGCCACTCCCGTTCAGTCATGTTCTAAGCTATCACTGTCGCCTCTCCAAGACCCGGCCCTCGTTCCGAGTCGCCGGAGGGCCTCTGTAGCCGCTCCCGTTCAGCCGTGTTCTAAGCCGCCGTGGCTCCGCTGGCTGGCCTTTCGCGCCGTGGCACTAACACGCACAGTCATTGGCCCGCCGCTCACTTCGACCGCACGCGGCCGCCGTCAAACCGCCGCATCTGCGGTCGACTCTGCCGTCCTTCACTGCCATATGCCACTATGGCCGGTTCTACCTTTGCCCCGTGTGTTTCGCTACTGCCATGAGCCGCCGTGGCCGGCTCTACCTCTATCGCGACACTGCCACTACTACTAGACCTCACCTCGCCGGTGTTGACACTGCGGTCGACCCGCCGTACGCTGCTTCAAGTCGTCGTTTCCTTCGACGTGCTTCGCTGCTACTTTTTGCTGCATGGCTGCAGCTCCGCCAAGTCTCCATTGCAGCCTCGTTTGGTCTCCGCATTGAACCGCCACTATTCCAACCAAATCGGCCTGCTCTTACGCGAGCTCATTCCTGTGGTTCTGAACCGGCCTTCATCGCCAGTTCGAACTGTCAGCCGGCCTCTCGGTGCCTCAAATCGCTGCCCCTCCGGTCGCAGACCGCGATTCAACCTCAGTGAGCCTCGAGTCGGACTCACCACAAGCCGCCTTGTCGGCCTTTAACTTTGCCGAGCCGTTGAGTTACCCTGCCAGCCGTGAAGCTCGCCCCTCGGTGCTGAGCCGCCCCTGTCCGAGGGGCCCGTCTGTCGCCGTCATCAAGCTTCTTGTTGAGCCGCCCGTTGGTGAGCCATCGCTACGTTGAGCGGCCGGGCGCCGGCCTGGCATCTCGTCTCCAAGCGGCTGGCCTACCGGCCGCCTCTGCTGTTTTTGCTGCTCCGGCCGCTTCAGAGCTTTGTCCCAGTCGCTTTGATCCGGTTGGTTGCTCCCGTATACTTCTCCGACAGAGGAAAAAGATGAGACGAGGCCAAAGGAAAGGGAGTGTGCCAGTACCACTGATTTATGAAACAACACAACATGGTCATCAGTTAGTGCTATTTAGTACTCCTAATTACTGCCCGCATATCAGACGAGCTGTGTTCGCGTGCGCCGGGCAAAACATCAGGTGATATCCGTCCAGTCTGTTTTTAATAGTACGGATTAATTTTTGTGTGAACAATTACTTGGATTTGTAATATTGTTTTGCATGACAATTATTAATTATAAATGAGGCATTATACTACGAGTACAAAGCATATACGTTGCTCGATGTCGGTGTATTTGGATTGACACCTATGGGATCACAAGAATCCCTACTACGGTTGCAGGGCGCGGGGTTGAGAGAAGAGCGGATCTAACGATCGGGACACGGTTCCTTTACCCAGGTTCGGGCCGCAAAGATGCGTAAAACCCTACTCCTGCTTTGGTGGATTATATTTTGGTGTTCTTCAGCTAACGAGGAGCTCCAAAAGAGTCGTGAGGGGTTCCGAAAAGCCGAATCCTCCTCTTGGTCGCCTCGGGTCTCCTTTTATAGGGAAAAGGGGTTGCCACAGTGGCACACAGGAGGTGGAAAGGGCACAGTGATGCGAGGTTATCCCTCGCATTACAGGACAAGGTGCATTTAATGCGCCCTGCTTAGGTGTCCTTGCTTTATCGGGGACAAGGGGAGACGCCCGTCTTGTCCGTCGCCGCTCCTCCTCGTGTCGACACGCGCCCTGGCCAGCGGTGCCTAAGGTGCCATGTAGGCAGACAGGCAGCTGATGTGGCGCAACGGCGGGCCTCCACGAAGACCTATGGGTTGCCACGCAGGAGCCTGTCCAGCTGGTTGGGTCGGCAGCTGCGTGGGTCGGTGGAGACCCAGTTGGCGCGGGCCTGATGATGGCCCCGTGGGTGTCCTCGGCAAGGACCTTACCGGGGCCCCGGCAAGGGTCTTGCCGCGGCGCCTGCAGTCATCCCCGGCAAGGTGCTTGCCGGGGGCCTTGTGGATCCCCTTGGCTGGGATCCCGCCAAGGATCGTCGTCTTCTTACCTTGTATCTGATCTTGAAGGTCTTCACAAAGATCTGCATGCCACCACGGGGATATCTCCCAAATCGTCCTCCCATGGGGGTGGCGGACTCAAGGGTGATTCGCTCCGTAGGCGGGGGGGCGAGCTGCCGCGGCAAGGGTCTTGCCGGGGCTGCCAGAGCCGGCCCCGACAAGGATCTTGCCGGGGAAAACCACTTCGTCCCCTTGCTCTTTGTGGTCTTGTTCTTGGCGTCGCTCCAGTCTCCATCTGGCTTCAGTCTTGCCCTGCCTTACCGTGCTTGGTGTGATGGCACCGTGGCTCAGACTGCCCGTGCACAGTCATAGGGGTACAAAAAGTGTACCCCTCTTTTTGTACACCGACAGGAGCCCCCGGGCCTGGGCCACACATAAGCGCGACACGTTGTTGGGCCAGGCCCAGAATGGTGCGCGGGCAGGCGGGGTGGTTCTTACCGTGGTAAAATTTCCGCGTGCTGCGCCTCCCACGATCTGCGCGCGCGGCGCAGGGTGGAGGGGCGTGCGTGACGTGGGCGGCATGCGTGGGACGGTTTCCGCACGCATGCGTCACGTCGTAGTAAATGCGAAAGGAGGCGGCCCGCGCCTTCCCCATAAAAAGGAATAACCGCGAGCGCGCTGCTCATTTCCTCCACTTTCCTCGCGCCCCTTCCAATCTCAGAGCCGCTGTTCCCTTGCTTCCTTTCTTCCGAAGCCTTCGCCGTCGTCCGCCGCCGTTGCTTTGCCATCCCTCCCCTCAGCCTTCCCATTCAGCCGCCATGGCGTCCAAAACCTGCCAAGGGCAAAGGGGCGGCCAAGGGTGCCGGGCCTTCGGCGCCGCCGGAGGGCGCATTCACGGGGGATCGGACGAAGGCCGCCATCTTCATCCCGTCGTCGGTCGACGTCTTCGAGCTCCGGGCCGTCTTCAAACCCCTTTGGGGGGCGGAGACGGGGGATCGGGCGAAGGGCTTGGGCCATCCGGCGACGCGCGTCGTTCCGGCCGCCTGTGCTCCGCCCAGCTCAAATCGGTATCCCTTCGTCGATTATTTCTCCTGCGGGTTGTGTCCTCCTTTCTCCGACTTTTTCTACGACATCATGCACACTTTTGGCTTCTGTCTTTTGGATTTCACCCCAAATGCGGTGGCGTGCATGGCCTTCTTCGCGCACCTCTGCGAGGGCTTTGTCGGAGTGCAGCCCAACACGGCGCTCTTCCACCACTACTTCATCCCTCGGATCCAGCCGGGAGGCTCGGTCTCCGAAGGCATCGCCTGGATTCCGAGACTCAAGGTGGTGTACCCGGAGGGCGCCGTGAAGGAGAGGTGGGAAGAATGGCGCGGCCGGTGGTGCTGGATCGAGGAGGACGAGCCGCCAACGTTCTGCAAGGTCCGTCGGGTGCCGCCGGTCCGCGGTAGCGGTTGGAGCAACGTCGACGCCGCGGACGGGAAGCTCGTCCTTGCCGTCACCAGGATCACCCGGCTTGTCCAAGCCGGACTCACCCTCGTGATGATCGGGGCGGATTTCATCCGCCGTCGGATCGCTCCGCTGCACCAAAAGGGGAGGCCGGCCTGGCTCTTCAGGAACCCGGCCGACGCCATGCGGCTCCGCACTGGCCTCAAGCACAACTTTACAGTGATGGGACATGCCCATTTCTGTCAGCGGCTCTTCCAGCTAGATGTGAGTCACGGAGGTGAGGTCGAGCGGACCGGCAAGGCTGCGAAGGCCGCCGGCAAGGCCATCAAGGGGCAGCTCTTCAAGTTGCCAGCGAGAGTGATCCCGCTGTGCAACAATTCGCGCCAGTCCGAAATCGTCGCCATGATGCCGGAGTGCAGCGCGCACGGCCCCGTCCCGAGCTAGCAGGAGCCGGAGGACGAGGTCGTGCAGCAGTTCCTTGATTCCCCGGTCGAGGTGTGCGTCAATCCCGACGCCGAGCGGTGGCTCGTCAAGGACACCACCCCGGAGGAGCTGGACTACATCGCCGCCAGGGCGAAGGAGGCACAGCTCATCAAGGAGGCCGGCAGCGCCGGAGGTATGGAGGACCAGGCCGCCGCGGCTACGGAGGAGGAGGAGTTTGCCCAATGGGCAGCGGTTGCCGGAGAAGCTAGCAGCGCCATCACCGGGAACCCATTGGTTGAGGATGTGGCCGACGAGTCGTCGTCGGAGGAGGATGTGGCGGCTGGCTCGGCGCCAATCAGGGGAAGAGGACGAATCTTGCGGCGGGCCTGCTCCGGCGAGCCGGTCCGGCCCGGCAAGGGTGCGCAGCCTCAATTGGCCCTGGAGGAGCCCGGGCGCCTCACGAGGGCCACAGCGGCGAAGAAGTCGGCGAAGGTCGCCGAGAAGAAGAAAGCGGCAGCTCCCTCTCCATCGAGGCGCGCACGAACTCCGCTCCCTCCTTCGCCTCCCCTGGCAGACGTTGATTCGGAGGGCGACGTGGAGTTCCCCTTCGACCTTGGGCCCCTCAGCCCGAAGAGGAAGAGGAAGACGACAGAGGAGGAGGAGGAGATGGACGAGTAAGTATTCTTCATCATCACCCCCATCTCTCTTGCTCATGCCACTCATCTTAACTTGTCTTTGCTTCTTCAGGGATGCAGAGACATTGGCCCAGAGGGTGAAGAGGGCCAAGGCTTCAGCGAGCAGCCAGCCCCCGGCCGGGGCTACAGAGACACCACTAGTGGTGTTGAGCAGCTCCAACGGCAGCCCCCGGCACATTCCCCAGCGTAAGTCCGCCAACCTTTTCTCGCTCGACATGCAGTAGGCGTCAGATGCTGAAGGCGTCGACCTTGCCGGTTCTGTAGGACGGGAGCAGCAGCAGGAGCCGCGGGGGGCCACTCCCAACACACCACCCCCATCGACCACACCGCCACGAGGGGCGTCCCCGGCAAGGGCACCAAGCATGGAGCCCACACGCATGGAGGAGGAGGAGGACTTGGGTGCTAGCGGCCCGCCTCCGGCGTCCAATGCCGGCGGGGAGGGAACTTCCGCTGCACAGCCCGGCGCTGGTGAGTTGCCCGCCTTTCGCCTTTGCTCTTCCCTTGTATTTTTTTTGACTTCGTTTCCCCCGTGTCGGCCCAGGCCCTCCTCCAACGGATCTCGAGGACGTGGACGTCGTCATCGAGGAGGTTGCCGAGGAGGCCGTGGCGGAGGCCGACGATATTGCCGCCGGAGAGGCCACCAAGGACGCCGTCGGGGCCACTGTGGACGAGACCGCCGAGGACGCCGCCAAGGGTGCCGCCGAGGGCGCCGGCGGTGGGCCTGCTGGGGAGGCCGGCAAGGCCACAGCTGAGGAGGAGGCGACTAATAACCAGCCCTCTTCCTCCGCGCCCCCGGGCCCTGGCAAGTATCTGAAGGTGAGCGACAACCTCTCCGTCCACCTTGCCGGGGCGTCAAGCTCCCGGGCGCCCGCCGGGGAGGAAGTCTTCGACGGCGAGGTGTTCGCCGTCGCCGGGCTCAAGGTTGTTGAAGAACCGAGCGCCGGTGGGGACGGCTCCCCAGAGGAGCAGCTCTTCCGGGTCATGGGGGCCAACTTCCGGAAGCTCCAGGCGCTCTACCGCGCTCGTTTGGACAAGGTTAAGTCCAGAATGGCGGCGGTGGACGAGGCGGAGGCGGACTTTCAGGCACGCGTACTCGAGGCGCAAGCCTGGTTCCACCAGTCCCGCGAGGAGCAGAGGGCCTCCCGGGAAGATCTGGCCCAGCGCAACGTGTAGCTCATCATGAAGATGGCCGCCATCGAGAAGGCCCAGGAAGAGGTGGCGAATTCGGCTGCCGCGGCGGAGGCTGCCCGGAACCAGCATCAAGCCGCTCTCGATTCCCAGGAGGAGGACCTCTGCGCGTGTGAGGTGAAACTTGCCGCGACACTCCGCGGCAAGGATGAGGAGCTCGAGGCTCTTGTCGAGCGGCGGACTCACGAGCTGGGGCAGAGGCACAAGGAGGCGCTCGATGCCCAGGCTCTGGCTCACGCCGGCAAGATACAAGAGCTAGAAGTGGAACGGGACAGGCTGAAGGAGCAGGCCCTCAAGCTGTGTGACGAGAAGACCAGACTCAACTACGCCTTGACAGAGGCGCAGGGAGTGGTCATCAGCAAGACTGGGGAGCTCTCCGATGCGCAAGGCTCCATCAGAGATCTCAGGCTGAGGCTAGAGAATCTCGAGAAGGCGTTGGCGGAGAGCTCTGTTCGGGAGGGGGGCTTGGCCAAGAGCCTGGAGGAGAAGAAGCAGTTGCGGGCAGACGAGGGCGCCTCCCACCAGGAATACGTGGTGGAGGAGAACAGGTGGATCAGCCGGCTGGAGGACATCGCCGGCAGGGTTACCTCATAGTTGGCCCTCATGGGGGTGCCTAACGTGAGGTATGCCCCTGAATGGAGCGGGTCCGTCAACGCCAAGCTGACCCTGTTCTTCGAGGGCGTCCTCAGCGCCTTGACTGATCTTCACTCCAACAGAACGACCATGCTTGCCGGGGAGGCCTGGCGGCTCTGCCGGGGAGTCATGACCAAGGTCCTCACCAAGGTGACGTTCTGGAACCCCGCCCTCGACTTCGAAGCCGCGATGGACAGCTTGCCGGAGGATGCCAACCTCACGGCGCTCAAGGAGCGCATCAAGCCTGTCATCAGCCGCATCGACGAAATCAAGAGGGTGGAGGGCCAGCGCCGGGATTAGATATCCCATTCTTCTTTGCCGCTGCCCAAGACAAATTTTATCTTTAGTTAGAACCGCAGCGATGGCATGATGTAATATAAATTTGAAATATTTTCAGAACCATGCATGTTATTTTCCTGTTTGCTGCCTCCCTGTGTTTCCACCCTACGTTAACTGGGTAGGCTTGCCGGCGCGAAATACCAAGCGGCGTCTTGGGGACGGGTCCCCATTGGCCTACCGGGTGAGCGTGCTACCGTGTTTGTCACCTTGCCGCTCTCAACGCAGCCGCTCGGACTGTCGAGTTTGACTCGAGTCAGAGTCGAGAACTTTGTCGATTGCGGAAGGGTCTGCCACCTTGCCGCTCCCAACGCAGCCGCTCGAACTGTCGAGTTTGACTCGAGTCAGAGTCGAGAGCTTTGTCAGTCGCGGAAGGCTACCCTACCGTTTCAACGCAGCCGTTTGAACTGTTGAGCTGACTCGAAACAGAACAAGGCGTTGCTGATCGGGAAGGGCCCCATCTGCGTGCAGGTTTCTTTTTGCACAAGGAATGACAGCTCCGAGGATAATAACTGTAAATTATAGGATAGAAATATGTACAGTTCGATGTAACTTAGCTTTTTATTTGCAGCCGCTCGAAAGCAAGTCTTTTGGCTCCCTCAAAGAGCCACGGAGACGAGAGAGCGTCGGGCCGATCACCAGAGCCGATTCTCACAACTGCGCCCCCTACCTGGCGCGCCAAAGATGTCGGTGTATTTGGATCGACACCTATGGGATCACAAGAATCCCTACTACGGTTGCGGGGCGCGGGGTTGAGAGAAGAGCAGATCTGACGATCGGGACACGGTTCCTTTACCCAGGTTCGGGCCGCAAAGATGTGTAAAACCCTACTCCTGCTTTGGTGGATTATATGTTGGTGTTCTTCAGCTAACGAGGAGCTCCAAAAGAGTCGTGAGGGGTTCCGAAAAGCCGAATCCTCCTCCTGGTCGCCTCGGGCCTCCTTTTATAGGGAAAAGGGGTTGCCACAGTGGCACACAGGAGGTGGAAAGGGTACAGTGATGCGAGGTTATCCCTCGCATTACAGGACAAGGTGCATTTAATGCGCCCTGCTTAGGTGTCCTTGCTTTATCGGGGACGAGAGGAGACGCCCGTCTTGTCCATCGCCGCTCCTCCTCGTGTCGACATGCGCCCTGGCCAGCGGTGCCTGAGGTGCCATGTAGGCAGACAGGCAGCTGATGTGGCGCAACGGCGGACCACCATGAAGACCTGTGGGTTGCCACGCAGGAGCCTGTCCAGCTGGTTGGGTCGGCAGCTGCGTGGGTCAGTGGAGACCTAGTTGGCGCGGGCCTGATGATGGCCTCGTGGGTGTCCTCGGCAAGGACCTTGCCGGGGCCCCGGCAAGGGTCTTGCCGCGGCGCCTGATATCATCCCCGGCAAGGTGCTTGCCGGGGGCCTTGTGGATCCCCTTGGCTGGGATCCCGCCAAGGGTCGTCGTCTTCTTACCTTGTATCTGATCTTGAAGGTCTTCACAAAGATCTGCATGCCACCACGGGGATATCTCCCGAATCCTCCCCCCATGGGGGTGGCGGACTCAAGGGTGATTCGCTCCGTAGGCGGGGGGGGCAAGCTGCCACGGCAAGGTTCTTGCCGGGGCTGCTAGAGCCGGCCCCAGCAAGGATCTTGCCGGGGAAAACCGCTTCGTCCCCTTGCTCTTCGTGGTCTTGTTCTTAGCGTCGCTCCAGTCTCCATCTGGCTTCAGTCTTGCCCTGGCTTGCCTCCCTTGCCGTGCTTGGTGTGATGGCATCGTGGCTCAGACTGCCCGTGCATATTCATAGGGGTACAAAAAGTGTACCCCTCTTTTTGTACACCGACACTCGACTGTCTGCGTGGTTTACCGTGCCTGCGATTAACGCGCCCATCCGCGCCACCTTACAACGCCACGGTCGATTCACCCGTCCACCCTCACGGCCGGTCCATGGCCATCTCTCGCGATCGCGCTGGTTTACAACGCTGAGGCCGTCTTTCACGACCGCGCCGGCTTACACTGCCGCGGCCGACTCATCTGTTATCCGGGCGAATCAGGTGATATCTATCCTATTTATTTTTTAATCCATATTAATTCATCCGAGCAAAAATACTTCGCCCTGCTGTATTTTATACGCAGGAAAACCATTCATTACGAAGTGGTGTTATACCGCGGAGATGGAGGCACGCCAACATCATTTGGCACAAGTGGACGTCGTTACTCCATGGACTCCCACACTAGCTTACAGTGCCGTGGCCATCTCTCGCGATCGCGCCGGTTTACCACGCCGTGGCCGTCTTTCGCGACCGCACCGGTTTACGACGTGAAGGACAATTTGCTCATCTGCGCCGGCTTACAACACTGCGGCCGATTCATAAGTCTGTGTTGCCCCTGATGCTGCGGTCGTTTTACTGCCCGCCCTGCGGTCCGGTCTATTCAACATACCGGGTTGGCTAACAGACACCAATGAGGATCATAAGGTCCAAATACATCAGGTGATATCCATCTAAATCTATTTTCTTGGTATATATTGTTTTCCTCAAGAAAACAGTTACTTTGATCCGTATATTTTGATATGCAGGACAGTTATTTATTAAAGGGACCAAAGAGAGTTTGTTGCACAGCACAACTCAAACATAGGTACCCGGCAAGCACAACTCAGAAAGAGTATCACATGGGAGTTTTGCTGAAAACTCACAATGACTTCTTAAACCGGCGCCCCTAATAACATCAGGGAGTCAACTGTGTTTTTCTTCAACGGAGTATCACATGGGAGTTTTCTCTGAAAACTCACCATGGCCTCCTAAAGTGGCACCCTTAATACATCAAGGGATCAGCCATTGACAATCATCGAGTTGATCACCTAAAGACAAGACCCCTCAGAGGTTTTGAAACATTGGGTGGTGTGTCATCGATGATTATGTCAAATATGGAGCCTGGCAGGTCGCAAAAAGCCTATGGAGCCTGGCCGCTCGCAAAAAGCCTATGGAGCCTGGCAGCTCGCAAAAAGCCTATGGAGCCTGGCCGCTCGCAAAAAGCCTATGGAGCCTGGCAGCTCGCAAAAAGCCTATGGAGCCTGGCAGCTCGCAAAAAGCCTATGGAGCCTGGCAGCTCGCAAAAAGCCTCGAATTTAGAGCCTGGCAGCTCACAAAAAGCCTCGAATTTAGAGCCTGACAGCTCACAAAAAGCCTAGAGCTTGGCAGCTCACAAAAAGCCTCGAATTTGGAGCCTGGCAGCTCACAAAAAGCCTCGAATTTGGAGCCTGGCAGCTCGCAAAAAGCCTCGACTACATGGTCTTATTTGCCTGAAAAATCTTTTATTTCTCTGATTTCACAAATCTTGGTCGTCATGATCATTGGTTTTTTAACCAAGTCCATTGATGTGAGACTGGACAACTACAAAGTTGACCATATTTCTACAAAATTAAAGTCTGGGTCATGAACACCAGCGAGAGTTAAACCGGCATTCATCGTAACCCGGGTCGGCCTTCATGATGAGCCGACAAAGTGTCAAAAAACAGATTGGCAGTACATGATCAGTTATAATGACCGGTGTTTATTAAACCGGCCTGGCTTTTGACTATAAGTCGCCAGTATGAGATAAGATAATGACCGATGTTTATTAAACCGGTCTGGCTTTTGACTATAAGTCGCCAGTATGAGATAAGATAATGACCGGTGTTTATTAAACCGGCCCGGCTTTCGGCTATAAGTCGCCAGTATGAGATAAAATAATGATCGATGTTTATTAACCCGGCCTGGTTGTGATCAAATATCACTGGAACCGGTCTTCAAACCGGATTATATTCTTCAAATCTTTAATAGCCAACATGGCTGGATGTTTATTATGGATATCAATAACTAATATTATGATTGGGGTTTTCAAAGTCGCTTTAGCGCAATGGATATCATATTGTCAATGGTATGATTTATTCTACAATAAGAGGAATAGTCCCGAGTCGCTGTAGGCTAACGACCCGGCACTTGGGGGCTACATTATTCAAGTTGAGATTACAAAAAATATTCAAGTCTCATGTCGCTGCAAGCATGCACCATGACACTTGGGGACTAATGCAAAGTCATTTTTTGTTCACCTTATTGAAGACCCGACTCATCACATAGTAATGAGCCGGCCCTTGGGGGCTACCAATTGCTCGTGTCAACAAACAAAAGGTACACAAGGATTAATCCATTATATTGAAGGGTCCACTTCTCAGTTGATAAAGCACAAAGCTCTTAACCTTGTGGATGTGGGTTCAAGCCCCATGATGGGAGTTACATCAGATGATGTTATTTAAATTGAAGTATATATCAAGTCCCAGCTCAGTATTATCTTACTAAGCCGAGCCTTGGGGGCTACATGTTGTTGTTTAAGTCTACATGATCATATTTTCAAAGTCCCTGTTCATTATTGCATAATGACCCGACACTTGGGGGCTACATAATATGGAATATTCAGTTTCATAGTGATTGGGATGAACAATCTGGATTTCTTCAAGATTACAACTTTTATATTCAGACAAGTCTTAAGATATCGCTATGTTCTCCTCTTAAGACTTGGGGGCTACAGGAAATATGCATATAAAGGAGGAACATCTTCAAATTCTCAGTTATGGGTAAGTCCGGAAGATTAATTGTGTGACCCGGTGTTGGTAACAATCATAACCCGGCGTCTATAATAGTCATGACCCGGAATTATCAGTTTTTATAACCCGGCAATGGTGGTAATCATAAACCGGCATCCTCAAGCTGGCTGGATATCAGTTGAATATTTCAAAGACCAATATTTTTTGTCAAATCGAAGCATCGAAGGCCGATTCAAATGGATTCTTGATTTACAATATTTCTTCTGCAAGCAAATTGATTATGAAGCTGGTCTATGGACCCGGAGTTTTCAGAAGAAGTGCCTGGATTTTTTGCATTGGTAATGTTTGAACATATCTGCTAAGGAGATTTGCTATGAGATCATGGATACATACCAAGGAGGAAATGACAAGAATTTAAGGATGATCAGGTGCCGGTTCAGGAAAATATTTAACCTGGAGCACAATCTTACAGGATCAGTTTAACATGGATAAATCCAAATTAAACTGGGGGCTAATGTCGGGGATATGCCCCCCGGCGTAAACCGGACGGAAGTATAACCCGGCCGGACTTGACGGATCATTTGAGACGGTTTACACTTGGCGATTCACTGGCGTCCCGCCCTGACCAGACGGTTTTTATGATTCTAGGGTAACCCAGCGGGCGGATCACGGATGACAAGGCCCAAGGCCTAGAAGGCCGGTTCATGATATGGTGGGCCGTTTTATGAAGAAAGCACAAGGAATATTCTCTTACAAAGGAAGCAAGACTAGGACTCCTTGTAATAAAGCAATCCTAATCCTACTAGGACTAGTCATGTAACCCGCCCCTTCAACATATATAAGGAGGGGCAGGGCTCCCCAAAGAGGGACAGGTTCTCACAAGTTTCTAGGGCTAGACACAAAGAGCCGGTTTACCGGCGACACCATGAGGATCATAATGAGATCTAGCCTCAAACAGCACGTAAGGCTATTACCGGATGATGTTTCCCGGGGCCCGAAGCTGTCTAAATCTTTGTCTTGCGTTGCGTCTCTCGCTTCTGCTCAACCCCTCTCAAGCTACTACATAGATGCGCTGGCCTCACGACTAAGTCCTTACCCTAGGACATCTGCCGTGACAATTCCACAACACGTAGGGTCCGCACGCTTAACGTTCGATGACGAATAATATTATGAGTTATGTGATTTTGATGATCGAAGTTTGTTGAGAGTCCCTAATGAGATAACAGACATGACGAGGAGTCTCGAAATGATCGAGAGGTAAAGATTCATATATTGGAAGGCTATATTCGGACATCGGAAAGGTTTCGAGTGATTCTGGTAGTTTTCGGAGTACCGGGGAGTTACGGGAATTCGTTCGTGGAGTTGATGGGCCTTAGTGGGACTTAGTGGGAAGGAGAGGCAGAATCCAGGAGGTGGCGCGCGCCCCTCCCAAGCCCAGTCCAAATTGGACAAGGGGTTGGGGGCGCGGCTCCCCTCTCCATTCCTTTCCCCTTCTCCTTTAGGTGGAAACCTACTAGGACTTGGAGTCCTAGTAGGATTCCCCTTCTCCCGGTGCGCCTAGCTTGGGTGGCCGTCCACCTCCTCTTCCTCCTTTATATACGTGGCCAGGGGGCACCCCAAAGACACACAAGTTAACATCAGTTTTAGCCTTGTGCGGTGCCCCCCTCCACTGTTACACACCTCGATCATATTTTCGCAGTGCTTAGGCGAAGCCCTGCGTCGGTAACTTCATCATCACCATCACCATGTCGTCGTGCTGACGAAACTCTCCCTCGACGCTCAACTGGATCAACAGTTCGTGGGACGTCATAGAGTTGAACGTGTGCTGAACGCGGAGGTGTCGTATGTTCGGTGCTTGGATCGGTTAGATCACGAAGACGTTCGACTACATCAACCGCGTTACTAGACGCTTCCGCTTTCGGTCTACGAGGGTTCATAGACACACTCTCCCGCTCGTTGCTATGCTTCTCCTAGATAGATCTTGCATGATCGTAGGATTTTTTTTGAAATAGTACGTTCCCCAACAGTGGTATTAGAGTCAGGTCTATGCATACATGATATGCACGAGTAGAACACAATGAGTTATGGGCGATAATAGTCATATTGCTTACCAGCATGTCATGCTTTGATTCGGCGTTATTGTGAGATGAAGCGGCCCGGACCGCATTAGCGTACGCTTACGAGAGACTGGTTTCACTGTTACAAGCATTCGTTGCTTAAAGGTGACCGGCGGGTGTCTGTCTCTCTCACTTTAGTTGAATCGAGTGTGGCTACGCCCGGTCCTTGTGAAGGTTAAAACAACACACTTGACGAAAAATCATTGTGGTTTTGATGCGTAGGTAAGAACGGTTCTTGCTAAGCCCGTAGCAGCCACGTAAAACTTGCAACAACAAAGTAGAGGGCATCTAACTTGTTTTTGCAGGGCATGTTGTGATGTGATATGGTCAAGATGTGATGAGTTATACGTTATTGTATGAGATGATCATGTTTTGTAAGTTATCGGCAACCGGCAGGAGCCTTATGGTTGTCTCTTTATTGTATGAATTGCGAAAGCCATGTAATTGATTTACTATATCACTATGAGTTAGCGATAGTAGTAGTAGCAATAGTTGGCGAGACGACCACGACACTACGATGAAGATCATGTTGTCAAGCCGGTGATGATGGAGATAATGATGATGCTTTGGAGATGGAGATCAAAAGCACAAGATGATGATGGCCATATCATGTCACATATTTTGATTGCATGTGATGTTTATCTTATTATGCTTCTTATTTTGCTTAGCACGGTGGTAGCATTATAAGATGATCCCTTACAAAATTTCAAGGTACAAGTGTTCTCCCTGAGTATGCACCGTTGCGAAAGTTCGTCGTGCCAAGACACCACGTGATGATCGGGTGTGATAATCTCTACGTTCAAATGCAACGGGTGTAAGACGGTTTTGCACATGCAGAATACTCGGGTTAAACTTGACGAGCCTAGCATGTACAGACATGGCCTCGGAACACTGGAGACCGATAGGTCGAGCGTGAATCATATAGTATATATGATCAACATAAGATTTTCACCATTGAAAACTACTCCATCTCACGTGATGACCGGACATGGTTTAGTTGATTTGGATCACGTGATCATTTAGATGAATTTCGGGATGTCTATCTAAGTGGGAGTTCTTAAGTAATATGATTAATTAAACTTTAATTTATCATGAAATTAGTCCTGATAGTATTTTCAAATTATGTTGTAGATCAATAGCTCGCGTTATAGCTCCCCTATGTTTTTGATATGTTCCTAGAGAAAACTAAGTTGAAAGATGTTAGTAGCAATGATGCGGACTAGGTCCGTGATCTGAGGATTATCATCATTGCTGCACAGAAGTATTATGTCCTTGATGCACCGCTAGGTGACAAACCTATTGCAGGAGCAGATGCAGACGTTATGAACATTTGACAAGCTCGGTATGATGAGTACTTGATATTTTAGTGCGCCATGCTTTACGGCTTATAACCAGGACTTCAAAAACATTTTGAACGCCACGAAGCATATGAGATGTTCCAAGAGTTGAAAATAGTATTTCAGACTCATGCCCGTGTCGAGAGGTATGAGACCTCTGACAAGTACTTTTCCTACAAGATGGAGGAGAATAGCTCAACCAATGAGCATGTGCTCAGAATATCTGTGTACTACAATCGCTTGAATCAAGTGGGAGTTAATCTTCCAGATAAGATAGTGATTAACAGAGTTCTCTAGTCACCATCACCAAGTTACTAGAACTTGTGATGAACTATAATATGCAAGGGATAATGAAAACAATTCACGAGCTCTTCGTGATGCTGAAATCAACGAAGGTAGAAATCAAGAAAGAGCATCAATTGTTGATGGTTAACTAGACCACTAGTTTCAAGAAAAGGGCAAGGGGAAGAAAGGGAACTTCAAGAAAAATGGCAATCAAGTTGGGACTCCCGTGAAGAAGCCCAAAGTTGGACCTAAGCCTGAAACTGAGTGCTTCTAACTGCAAAGAAAATGGTCACTGGATGCGGAAGTTCCCTAAATATTTGGCAGATAAGAAGGATGGCAAAGTGAACAAACGTATACTTGATATACATATTGATAATGTGTACCTCACTAGTGTTCATAGTAGCCCTTGGGTATTTGATACTTGTTCGGTTGCTAAGGTTAGTAACTCGAAACATGAGTTGCAGAATAAACGGAGACTAGTTGAGGGTGAGGTGACAATGTGTGTTGGAAGTAGTTCCAACATTGATATGATCATCATCGCACACTCCATGTACTTTCTGGATTAGTGTTAAACCTAAATAAATGTTATTTGGTGTTTGCGTTGAGCATGAACAAAATTGGATCGTGTTTATTACAATACGGTTATTCATTTAAGTGAGAGAATAATTGTTATTCTGTTTACATGAATAAAACCTTCTATGGTCATACACCCAAGGTGAATTTTTTTATTGAATCTCGATCGTAGTAAATACACATATTCATAATATTGAAGCCAAAAGATGCAGAGTTGATAGTGATAGTGCAACATACTTGTGGCACTACCGTTTAGGTTATATTGGTGTAAAGCGCATGAAGAAACTCCATGCTGATGGACTTTTGGAATCACTTGATTTTGAATCATTTGATGCTTGCGAAACATGCCTCATGGACAAGATGACTAAAACTCCGTTCTCTGGAGCAATGGTGCCAGCAAGTGACTTATTGGAAATAATACATACTGATGTATACGGACCAATGAGTGTTGATGCTCGTGGCGGGTATCTTTATTTTCTCACATTCACTGATGATTAGAGAAGATATGGGTATATCTACTTGATGAAACACAAGTCTGAAACATTTGAAAAGTTAAAAGAAATTCAGAGTGAAGTAGAGAATCATCGTAACAAGAAAATAAAGTTTCTACGATCTGATCACGGAGGTGAATATTTGAGTTACGAGTTTGGTCTTCATTTAAAACAATGTGGAATAGTTTAGCAACTCACGCCACCAGGAACACCACAGCGTAATGGTGTGTCCGAACGTCATAACCATATTTTATTAGATATGGTGCGATCTATGATGTCTCTTACCGATTTAAAACAATCGTTTTGGGGTTATGCATTAGAGACAGCTGCATTCACGTTAAATAGGGCATCATCTAAATCCGTTGAGACGACACCGTATGAACTATGGTTTGGCAAGAAACCTAAGATGTCGTTTCTTAAAGTCTGGGGCTGTGATGCTTATGTGAAAAAGCTTCAACCTGATAAGCTCGAACCCAAGTCGGAGAAATGTGTCTTCATAGGATACCCAAAAGAAACTGTTGGGTACACCTTCTATCATAGATCCGAAGGCAAGATATTCGTTGCTAAGAATGGATCCTTTCTAGAGAAGGAGTTTCACTCGAAAGAAGTGTTTGGGAGGAAAGAAAACTTGATGAGGTATTTGTACCTTCTCCCGAATTGGATAGTAGTTCATCACAGAAATCAGTTCCAGTGATTCCTACACAAATTAGTGAGGATGTTAATGATGATGATCATGAAACTTTAGATCAAGTTGCTACTGTACCTCGTAGGTCAACCAGAGTACGTTCCGCACCAGAGTGGTACAACAACCCTGTTCTGGAAGTCATGTTACTACTTACTAGACCATGATGAACCTACGAACTATGAGGAAGCGATGATGAGCCCAGATACCGCAAAATGGCTTGATGCCATGAAATCTGAGATGGGATCCATGTATGAGAACAAAGTGTGGACTTTGGTTGACTTACCCGATGATCGGCAAGCCATTGAAAATAAATGGATCTTTAAGAGGAAGGCTGACGCCGATGGTAACGTTACTATCTACAAAGCTCGACTTGTTGCGAAAAGTTTTTCGATAAGTTCAAGGAGTTGACTACGATGAGACTTTCTCACCCGTAGTGATGCTTAAGTTTGTCCGAATCATGTTAGAAATTGCCGCATTTTATGATTTTTAAATCTGGCAAATGGATGTCAAAATTGCATTCCTTAATGGATATCTCAAAGAAGAGTTGTATATGATGCAACCAGAAGGTTTTGTCGATCCTAAAGGAGCTAACAAAGTGTGCAAGCTCCAACGATCCATCTATGGACTGGTGCAAGCATCTCGGAGTTGGAATATACGCTATGATGAGGTGATCACATCATATGGTTTATACAGACTTTTGGGGAAGCCTGTATTTACAAGAAAGTGAGTGGGAGCACTACAACATTTCTGATAAGTATATGTGAATGACATATTCTTGATCGGAAATGATGTAGAATTTTCTCGAAAGCATAAAGGATTTTTTTAAAGGAGTTTTTCAATAAAATACCGCGGTGAAACTGCGTACATATTGGGCACCAAGATCTATAGAGATAGATTAAAACGCTTGATAATATTTTCAATGAGTACATACCTTAATAGGATTTTGAAGAAGTTCAAAATGGATCAGTCAAAGAAGGAGTTCTTGCCTGAGTTGTAAGGTATGAAGTTGAGTAAGACTCAAAAGTCAAAACCCAACCAGGGCAGAAGATAGAGAGAGAATTAAAGTCATTCCCTATGCCTCAGCCATAGGTTCTGTAAAGTATGCCATGCTGTGTACCAAACATGTTGTGTACCTTACCATGAGTTTGGGAAGGATGTACAATATTGATCCATTAGTAGATCACTGGACAACGGTCACAATTATCCTTAGTTACATGATGACTAAGGAAATGTTTCTCGATTATGGAGGTGATAAAGAGTTCATCGTAAAGAGTTACACCGATGCAAGCTTAGACACTAATCTAAATGACTCTAAGTATCAGTCTGGACGCGTGATACCTCTTGAGCTTGCATTGTATTCCCTCGAAGAGGAAAGGGAGATTGTCGGTGTACAAAAAGAGGGGCACACTTTTTGTACCCCTATGACTGTGCACGGGCAGTCTGAGCCACGGGCACCACCACAGCAAGCATGGCCAGGGAGGTGAGCCAGGGTAAGACCAAAGCTCGATGGAACTGGAGCAACGCCAAGAACAAGACCACAGAGAGCAAAGGGACGGAGCGGCTCCCCCCCCCCCGCAAGATCCTTGCCGGGAGCCAGTTTCAGCAGCCCTGGCAAGACCCTTGCCGGGGCCGGCTCTGGCAGCCCCGGCAAGACCCTTGCCGCGGCAGCTCGCCCCATGCCTACGGAGCGGATCACCCTTGAGTCCACCGCCCCCATGGCGCGAGGATTCAAGAGATATCCCCGTGGTGGCATGCCGATCTTTGTGAAGACATCCAAGATCAGATACAAGCTAAGAAGACGACGACCCTTGGCGGGATCCCAACCAAGGAGGACCACAAGACCTCCGGCAAGCACCTTGCCGGGGATGACAGCAGGCGCCGCGGTAAGACCCTTATCGGGGCCCCGGCAAGGCCCTTGCCGAGGACACCCGCAGGGCCACCATCAGGCCTGCACCAACTGATTTTCCACCGCCCCACGCAGTTGCCGACCCAACCAGCTGGACAGGCTCTTGCGTGGCAACTCGCAGATCTTCGTGGAACCCCGCCGTTGCGCCACCTCAGCTGCCTGCCTGCCTACATGGCACCTCAGGCACCGCTGGCCAGGGCGCGTGTCAACACGAGGAGGAGCGGCGATGGACAAGACGGACATCTCCCCTCGTCCCCGATAAAGTGAGGACACCTAAGCTAAGCGCATTAAATGCGCCTTGTCCTGTAATGCGAGGGATAACCTCGCATCACTGTACCCTTTCCACCTCCTATGTGCCACTCTGGCAACCCCTTTTTCCTATAAAAGGAGGCCTGAGGCGACTAGGAGAAGGATTCGGCTTTTTCGAACTCCTCACGACTCTTTTGGAGCTCCTCACTAGCTGAAGAACACAAACATATAATCCACCAAAGCAGGAGTAGGGTTTTACGCATCTTTGCGGCCCGAACCTGGGTAAAGGAACCGTGTCTTGACTGTTAGATCCGCTCTTCTCTCAACCCCGCGCCCCGCAACCATAGTAGGGATTCTTGTGATCCCATAGGTGTCGATCCAAATACACCGACATCTTTCACGTGCCAGGTAGGGGGCCCAGTTGTGGGAATCGGCTCTAGCGGTGGGGCCAGCACTCCTTTGTCTTCATGGCTCTTTGAGGAGGAAGGAGGCCGGAAGATCTCCGTTCGAGTGGCTACAAATAGGAGCTAAGTTACATCGAACCCTGGATATTTCTATCCTATTATTTAGAGTTGTTATCCTCGGAGCTGTCGTTCTTTGTGCAAAAATAAACCTGCACGCAAATGGGGCCCTTCCCGACCGGCAAGGCCTTTGTTCTGTTCCAAGTCCGCTCAACAGTTCAAACGGCTGCGTTGGAAACGGTAGGGTAGCCTTACGCAATTGGCAAGGCTCTCGACTCTGACTCGAGTCAAACTCGACAGTTCGAGCGGCTGTGTTAAGGGTGGCAAGGTGGCGGACCCGGCGGCACGCTCGCCCGGCAGGCCAATGGGGACCCGTCCCCAAGATGCCGCCTTGGGTTTTTCGCGCCGGCAAGCCTACCCAGCTAGCGTAGGGTGGACACACAAAGGGGACAGCAAACAGGAAAATAACATGCATAATTTCAAAGATGTTTCAAAGTTATATTACATCATGTCATCACTGCGGTTCTAACTAAAGATAAATTTTGTCTTGGTCAAGAACCTGCAGCGGCAAGGAAGAACGGGATGCCTAATCCCGGCGCTGGCCCTCCACCCTCTTGATTTCGTCGATGCGGCTGATGACGGGCTTGATGCGCTCCATGAGCGCCGTGAGGTCAGCATCCTCCGGCAAGCTGTCCATCGCGGCTTCGAAGTCGAGGGCGGGGTTCCAGAATGCCACCTTGGTGAGGACCTTGGTCATGACCCCACGGCAAGCGTGGCCGTTCTGTTGGAGTGAAGATCAGTCAAGGCACTGAGGACGCCCTCGAAGAACAGGGTCAGCTTGGCGTTGACGGACCCGCTCCATTCAGGGGCATACCTCATGTTTGGCATCCCCATGAGGGCAAACTGTGAGGTAACCCTGCCGACGATGTCCTTGAGCCGACTGATCCACCTGTTCTCGCCCGCCACGTATTCTTGGTGGGAGGCGCCCTCGTCCGCCCGCAGTTGCTTCTCCTCCTCCAGGCTCTTGGTCAAGGCCTCCTCCCGAGCTGAGCTCTCCAACAACATCTTCTCGAGATTCTCCGGCCTCAGCTTGAGATCTCTGATGGAGTTTTGTGCCTCGGAGAGCTCCCCAGCCCTCCTGGTGACCGCTCCCTGCGCCTCCGTCAAGGCGCAATTGAGCCTGTTCTGTTCGTCGGACAGCTTGAGGGCCTGCCCCTTCAGCTCGTCCCGTTCCACCTCCAGCTCTTGTACCTTGCCAGCGTGGGCCAGAGCCTGGGCATCGAGTGCCTCTTTGTGCCTCGGCCCCAGCTCATGAGTCCGCCGCTCGACAAGGACCTCGAGCTCCTCATCCTTGCCGCGGAGCGTTGCGGCAAGCTTCGCCTCACGCACGGAGGGTCTTCCTCCTGGGAATCGAGGACGGCTTGATGCTGGTTCCGGGCGGCCTCCGCCACGGCAGCCAAGTTCGCTGCCTCTTCCTGGGCCTTCTCGATGTCGGCCATCTTCATGATGAGCTCCGCATCACGCTTGGCCAGTTCTTCCTAGAAGGCCCTCTGCTCCTCGCGGGATTGGTGGAACCAGGTTTGCACCTCACCGACTCGCGCCTGGAAGTCCACCTCCGCCTCGTCCACTGCTGCCGCTCTGGACATGACCTTGTCCAGACGGGCGCGGTAGAGTGCCTGGAGCTTCCGGAAGTTGGCCCCCATGGCCCGGAAGAGCTACCCTTCTGGAGAGCCGTCGCCGCCGGCACCCGGTTCGTCGACAACCTCGAGCCCGGTGGCCGCGAGCACCTCGCCATCGAAGATTTCCCCTTCGGTGGGCACCCGGGAGCTTGACGCCCCAGCGAGATGGATGAAGAGGCCGTCACCCACCTTCAGGTACCTGCCGGGGCCCGAGGTTGTGGAGGAAGAAGGCTGATCTTCAATCGCCTCTTCCTCGGCTGTGGCCTTGCCAGCCTCCCCGGCAGGCCCATCACCGGCACCCTCGGCAGCGCCCCTGGCGGCGTCCTCGGTGGCCTTATCCGCGAAGGCCCCGACAGCGTCCTTGGCGGCCTCCTCGACGGCGATCTTGTCGGCCTCCCTCGCGGCCTCCTCAGCAACCTCCTTGATAACGGCGTCCACGTCCTCCACATTTGTTGAAGGAGGGCCTGGATAGTGATGGGGAAGATGAAGCCAAGAAAAAGGATAAGGGAAAAGCAAAGACAGAAGACAGACGACTCACCAGTACCGGGCTGTGAAGCGGGAGTCCCCTCCCCGCCGGCGTCCGGCGCCGGGGCAGAGCCACCAGCGCCCAAGTTCCCCTCTTCCTCCATGCGTGTAGGCTCCATGCTTGGTGCCCTTGCCGGGGACGCCCCTCACGGCGGCGTGGTCGATGGGGGTGGTGTGTTGGGGGTAGCTCCCTGCGGCCCCTCCTTCTGCTGCTCCCGTCCTACAAAACCGGCAAGGTCAGCACCTTAGCATCAAACGCCTACTGCATGTCGAGCGAGAAGAGGATGGTGGACTTACGTTGGGGGCTGTGCCGGGGGCTGCCGTCTGGGCTGCTCAACACCACCAGTGGTGTCCCTAAAGCCCCAGCCGGGGGTGGCTGCTCGCCGAAGCTTTGGCCCTCTTTATCCTCTGGGCCAGCGTCTCTGTGTCCCTGAAGAAGCAAGAACAGAACAAGATGAGCGGCATGGTCCAGGAGGATGGAAATGGCAGTAAGAAATAGAATACTTACTCGTCGTCCATCTCGTCCTCCGCCGCCGCTTTCCTCTTCCTCTTCGTGCTGAGAGGGCCGAGGTCAAAGGGGAACTCCGCGTCGCCATCAGAATCGACGTCTGCCGGGGGAGGCGAAGAAGGGGGCAGAGTTTGTGCGCGCCTAGATGGAGAAAGGCTGCCGCCTTCTTCTTCTCGGCGGCCTTCGTTGACCTCCTCGCCGTCGTGGCCCTCGTGTGGCGCCCGGACCCCTCCAGGGCCAATTGAGGCTGCGCAGTCTTGCCGGGCCGGACCGGCTCGCCGGAACAGGCCCGCCGTAGGACTCGCCCTCTTCCCCTGACTAGCGCCGGGCCGGCCGCCGCGTCCTCCTCCTCCGACGACGACCCGTCGGCCGCGTCTTCAACCAGCGGAGCTCCGGCACTGGCGCTGCTAGCCTCTCCGGCAGCCGCCGCCCACTGGGCGAGCTCCTCCTCCTCCGCGGTCGCGGCATCCTGGTCCTCCATACCTCCGGCGCTGCCGGCCTCCATGACGAGTTGTGCCTCCCTCGCCCTAGCGGCGATGTAGTCCAGCTCCTCCGGGGTGGTGTCCCTGACAAGCCACCGATCGGCGTCAGGCATGACGCACACCTCGACCAGAGTGTCGTAGAATTGCTGCACGACATCATCCGCCGGCTCCTGCCAGCTCGGGACGGGGCCGTGCACGTTGCATTCCGGCATCATGGCAACGATCTCAGACTGGCGCGAATTGTTGCATAGCGGGACCACCCCCGCTGGCAGCTTGAAGAGCTGCCCCTTGACGGCCTTGCCGGCCTTTGCGGCAGCCTTCGCGGCCTTGCCGGTCCGTTCGACGTCGCCGTCACGACCCACATCCAGCTGGAAGAGCCGCTGGCAGAAATGGGCATGCCCCATCACTGTGAGGTTGTGGTCGAGGCCGGGGCGGAGCGGCATGACGTCAGCCGGGTTCCTGAAGAGCCAAGCTGGGCTCCCCTTGTTGTGCAGCGGGGCAATCCGAGGGCGAATGAAGTCCGCCCCGATCATCTCAAGAGTGAGCCGGGCCTGGGCGAGCCGGTTAATCCTGGTGATGGCGACGGTGAGCCTCCCGTCGGCGGCGTCGACGTCGCCCCAGTCGCTGCTACAGACCAGCGGCGCCCGGCGGACCCTGCAAAATGTTGGCGGCTCGTCTTCCTCAATCCAGCACCACCGGCCGCTCCATTCGTCCCTCCTCTCCTTCACGGCGCCCTCCGGGTACGCACCCTTGGATCTCGGAATCAAGGTGATGCATCCAGAGACGGCGCCTCCCGGCTGGATCCGAGGGCTGAAATAGTGGCGGAAGAGCGCCGTGTTGGGCTGCACCCCGACGAAGCCCTCGCAGAGGTGCGCGAAGAAAGCCATGCACGCCACCGCATTTGGAGTAAAATCCAAAAGGCGGAAGCCAAAGGTGTGCATGGCGTCACAGAAGAAATCGAAGAAGGGGGGACACAACCCGCAAGACAAGTAATCAACAAAGAAAGGGTACCGATTTGGGCTTGGTTGGGCGCAAGCGGCCGGAACGACGCGCGTCGCCGGATGACCCAAGTTCTTCCCCCCCCCCCTCGTCTCCGCCCCCCAAAGGGGTTTGAAGGCTGCCCGGAGCTCGTGGACGTCCACCGTCGATCGGATGAAGAAAGCAGCCTTTGTCCGGTCCCCCGTAAACGCGCCCTCCGACGGCCCCATGGGCCCGGCGCCCTTGGCCACCCCCTTGCCCTTGGCGGGTTTGGACGCCATGGCAGCTGAGTTGGATGGCTGAGGAAGAGGGATGGCGAAGCAATGGCGACAGACGACGACGAAGGCTTCGGAAGGAAGGAAGAGAGGGAACAGCGGCTCTGAGATTGGAAGAGGCGCGAGGAAAATGGAGGAAGTGAGCAGCGCGCTCGCGGTTATTCATTTTTATGGGGGGAAATGCGAGCTGCCTCCTTTCGCATTTACTGCGACGTGACGCATGCCTGCGGAAACCGCCCCACGCATGCCGCCCACGTCACGCACGCCCCTCCACCCCGCGCCGTGCGCGCCGGTCGTGGGAGGCACATCGCGCGGAAAATTTTACCACGGTGAAAACCGCCCCGCCTACCCGCGCACCGTTTTGGGCCTGGCCCAACAACGCGTCGCGCTCATGTGTGGCCTAGGCCCGGGGGCTCCTGTCGGTGTACAAAAAGAGGGGCACACTTTTTGTACCCCTATGACTATGCACGGGCAGTCTGAGCCACGGGCACCACCACAGCAAGCATGGCCAGGGAGGTGAGCCAGGGTAAGACCAAAGCTCGATGGAACTGGAGCAACGCCAAGAACAAGACCACATAGAGCAAAGGGACGGAGCGGCTTTTCCCCCGGCAAGATCCTTGTCGGGAGCCAGTTTCAGCAGCCCTGGCAAGACCCTTGCCGGGGCCGGCTCTGGCAGCCCCGGCAAGACCCTTGCCGCGGCAGCTCGCCACACGCCTATGGAGCGGATCACCCTTGAGTCCACCGCCCCCATGGGGCGAGGATTCGGGAGATATCCCCGTGGTGGCATGCAGATCTTTGTGAAGACATCCAAGATCAGATACAAGCTAAGAAGACGACGACCCTTGGCGGGATCCCAGCCAAGGAGGACCACAAGACCTGCGGCAAGCACCTTGCCGGGGATGACAGCAGGCGCCGCGGCAAGACCCTTGTCGGGGCCCCGGCAAGTCCCTAGCCGAGGACACCCGCAGGGCCACCATCAGGCCCGCACCAACTAAGTTTCCACCGCCCCACGTAGCTGCCGACCCAACCAGCTGGACAGGCTCCTGCGTGGCAACTCGCAGATCTTCGTGGAACCCCGCCGTTGCGCTACCTCAGCTACCTGCCTGCCTACATGGCACCTCAGGCACTGCTGGCCAGGGCGCGTGTCAACACGAGGAGGAGCGGTGATGGACAAGACGGACGTCTCCCCTCGTCCCCGATAAAGCGAGGACACCTAAGCTAAGCGCATTAAATGTGCCTTGTCCTGTAATGCGAGGGATAACCTCGCATCACTGTACCCTTTCCACCTCATGTGTGCCACTGTGGCAACCCCTTTTTCCTATAAAAGGAGGTCCAAGGCGACCAGGAGAAGGATTCGGCTTTTTCGAACTCCTCACGGCTCTTTTGGAGCTCCTCACTAGCTGAAGAACACAAACATATAATCCACCAAAGCAGGAGTAGGGTTTTACGCATCTTTGCGGCCCGAACCTGGGTAAAGGAACCGTGTCTTGACTATTAGATCCGCTCTTCTCTCAACCCCGCGCCCAGCAACCGTAGTAGGGATTCTTGTGATCCCATAGGTGTCGATCCAAATACACCGATAGAGATGCAGCACATTATCGAAGTATTTCCCTCAGTTTTTGAGAACCAAGGTATCAATCCAGTAGGAGACCACGCGCGAGTCCCTCGCACCTGCACAAACAAATAAGAACTTCGCAGCCAATGCGATAAGGGGTTGTCAATCCCTTTACGGTCACTTACGAAAGTGAGATCTGATAGAGGTGATAGTTTATATTTTTGGTATTTTTAGTTTAATAGAACAGCAAATAAAAGTGGTAAAAGTAAAGTAGATATAGATTGATATGTTGAGAATAGACCCGGGGGCCATAGTTTTTTTCTAGTGGCTTCTCTCATGATAGCGATATTCTACGGCGGGTAAACAAATTACTGTCGAGCAATTGATAGAAAAGCGAATAATTATGAGACTATCTAGGCATGATCATTGTATATAGGCATCACGTCTGAGACAAGTAGACCGAAACGATTCTGCATCTACTACTATTACTCCACACATCGACTGCTATCCAGCATGCATCTAGTGTATTGTGTTCATAAGAATAGAGTAACGCCTTAAGCAAGATGACATGATGTAGAGGGATAAACTCAAGCAATATGATATAAACCCCATCTTTTTATCCTCGATGGCAACAATACAATACGTGCCTTGTTGCCCCTACTGTCACTGAGAAAGGACACCGCAAGATTGAACCCAAAACCAATCACTTCTCCCATTGCAAGAACTATAGATCTAGTAGGCCAAACCAAACCAATAATTCAAAGAGACTTGCAAGGATATTATGAGCACACATACAAAGTTTAGAGAAGAACCAAATATCTTTCATAGATAACCTTGAACATAAACTAACAATTCATCGGATCTTGACAAACACACCGCAAAAAGAGATTACATCGAATAGATCTCCTCGAAGACCGAGGAGAACTTTGTATTGAGATCCAGAGAGAGAAGAAGCCATCTAGATACTAGACATGGACCCGGAGGTCTGTGGTAAACTACTCACAACTCATGGTGAGGGCGATGATGATGATGATGAAGGCCTCTGTGATGGATCCCCCTCCGGTGGAGCTCCGGAACAGGCTCCAAGATGGGATCTCCATGGGAACAGAAGGTACGGCGGTGGAATTAGGGTTTTCTCTCTGCTCACAGAGTTTCTGGGGTACGTAGACTTATATAGGAAGAAGGAGGGCACCGGGTGACGCTCGAGGGGGCCACGAGGGAGGGGGCGCGCCCCCATCCTCGTGGGCCAGCCCTCCGTCCCTGACATGGTTCTCAAGCTCCGCGTGCGTGATTTTCTCCAAAAATATCTCTCGCGAAGGTTTCATTCCGTTTGGACTCCGTTTGATATTCTTTTTCTGCAAAACCCTGAAACAGGCAAAAAAACAGCAATCTGGACTGGGCCTTTGGGTTAGTAGGTTAGTTCCAAAAATGATATAAAAGTGAAGGATAAAGCCCATTAAACATCCAATATTTCATAAATAATAGCATGGAACAATCAAAAATTATAGATACGTTAGAGACGTATCAAGCATCCCCAAGCTTAATTCCTGCTCGTCCTCGAGTAGGTAAATGATAAAGAAAGAATTTTTGATGTGGAATGCTAAACAATATAGTTTTTCAATGTAATTCTCTTAATTGTGGCATGAATGTTCAGATCTGAAAGATTCAAGATAAAAGTCTATATTGACATAAGAAATAACAATACTTCAAGCATACTAACAAAGCAATCATATCTTCTCAAAATACTATGGCTAAAGAAAGTTATCCCTACAAAATCATATAGTGTTGGCTATGCTCCCTCGTTATCACACAAAAATATTCATATCATGCACAACCCCGATTTCAGCCAAGCACTTGTTTTCATACTCTATCTTTTCAAACCTTTCAACTTTCACGCAATAACACTTGTATGAAAGTTTTTCCTATACTCATCTTGGATGCCTATCATATTAGGACTAGTTTCATAACCAAAGCACCTTACCATGCTATTCTAAGAGACTCTCAAATAGATATAAGTGAAGCATGAGAGATCAATAATTTCTAAAAAATAAAACCACCACCGTGCTCTAAAAGATATAAGTGAAGCACTAGAGCAAAACTATCTAGCTCAAAAGATATAAGTAAAGCACATAGCATATTCTAATAAATTCTAATTTATTTGTATCTCTCTCAAAAGGTGTGTACAACAAGGATGATTGTGGCAAACTAAGAAGCAAAGGACTCAAATCATACATGACGCTCCAAGCAAAACACATATCATGTGGTGAATAAAAATATAGTCTCAAGTAAAGTTACCGATAGACGAAGACGAAAGAGGGGATGCCTTCCCGGGGCATCCCGAAGCTTAGGCTTTTGTTTATCCTTGAATTTTACCTTGGGGTGCCTTGGGCATCCACAAGCTTAGGCTCTTGCCACTCTTTGTTCAATAGTCCATCAAATCCATACTCAAAACTTGAAAACTTCACAACACAAAACTTAGCCAAAAATTACGTGAGCTCCGTTAGTATAAGAAAACAAACCACCACTCAAAGATACTGTAATGAACTCATTCTTTGTTTATATTGGTGTTAAACCTAATGTATTCCAACTTCTCCATGATTCATACCCCCCGATACTACTCATAGATTCATCAAAATAAGCAAACAACACACGAAAAACATAATCTGTCAAAAATAGAACAGTCCGTAGTAATCTGTAACTTTCGAATACCTCTGTAACTCTATTTTTTTGAAATAAATTGGTGGACATGAGGAATTTGTCTATTAATCATATGCAAAAATAATCAACTAAACAACACTCTCCAGTAAAAAAATGACAGCCAATCTCGTGAGCGCTAAGTTTCTGTTTTTTACAGGATGATCACACAGACTTCACACAAGTCTTCCCAAAGGTTCTACTTGGCACAAACACTAATCAAAACACAAAACCATATATAAACAGAAGCTAGATGCAATATTTATTCCTAAACATAAGCAAAAGCAAAGAAAATAAAATTGGGTTGCCTCCCAACAAGCTCTATCATTGAATGCCCCTAGGTAGGCACGATACAAGAATAGATCTATGTATTGCCATCTTTGGTAGGCAATCCATAAGTGGCTCTCATAATAGATTCATAAGGTAATTTAATTTTCTTTCTAGGAAAGTGTTCCATGCCTTTCCTTAACAGAAATTGGAATCTAATATTTCCTTCCTTCATATCAATAATTGCACCAATCGTTCTAAGGAATGGTCTACCAAGAATAATAGGACATGAAGGATTGCAATCTATATCAAGAACGATGAAATCTACAGGCACATGATTCCTATTTGCAACAATAAGAACATCATTAATCCTTCCCCAAGGTTTCTTAATGGTAGAATCTGCAAGATGCAAATTTAAAGAACAATCATCAAGTTCATGGAAACCTAACAAATCACACAAAGTTTTTGGAATTGTAGAAACACTTGCACCCAAATCACACAAAGCAAAGCATTCATGATCTTTAATCTTAAATTTAATAGTAGGTTCCCAATCATCATAAAGCTTTCTAGGGATAGAAGCTTCAAATTCAAGTTTTTCTTCATAGATTGCATTAAAGCATCAACTATGTGTTTGGTAAAAGCTTTATTTTGACTGTAAGCATGCGGAGAATTTAGCACAGATTTCAACAAGGAAATACAACCAATTAAAGAGCAATTATTATAATTGAATCCCTTGAAATCCAAGATAGTGTGTTCATCGCTATGCAAAGTTTTGATCTCTTCGATTCCACTTTAAACAATTTTAGCATCAATATCTAAAAACTACGAATCATTGGGACGTCTTTTAACTAAGGTTGACTCATCTCCAGTCCCATCTTTATCAAGATTCATACTATAAAACAAGGATTCAATAGGAGACACGTCAATCACTTTCAGATCTTCATCTTTATTTTCATGATAACTAGAAGAACACGCTTTCATAAAGCAATCTCTTTTAGCACGCATCCTAGCGGTTCTTTCTTTGCACTCATCAATGAAATTCTCATGGCTTTGAGAGACTCATTGATATCATGCTTAGGTGGAATAGATCTAAGTTTCAAAGAATCAACATCAAGAATAATTCTATCCACGTTTCTAGCCAACTCATCAATCTTAAACAATTTTTCTCCAAGCAAAGCATTGAAATTCTTTTGTGAATTCATAAACTCTTTAACACTAGTCTAAAATTCAGAGGGTATCTTACCAAAATTTCCATAAGAGTTATTGTAGGAATTGCCATAATTATTAGAGGAATTACTAGGAAAAGGCCTAGATTAAAGTTCCCTCTATAAGCATTGTTACCAAATTATTCCTACCAACAAAATTCACATCCAAAGATTCAATATTATTTTCAATCAACACGTACAAAGGCATATCATTAGGATCAGAAGAAACACTCTTAGTAAGTTCATCCATCTTTCCACCGAAAACACTAATCTCTTCAATAGCATGCACTTTTTTACTAGTAGATCTTTCGGTGTGCCATTGAGAGTAGTTAACCATAATATTATCTAGGAGTTTGGTAGCTTCTCCTAAAGTGATTTCCATAAAAGTGCCCCCCGCGGCCGAATCAAAAAGATTTCTCGAAGCAAAATTCAAGCCAGCATAAAAGTTCTGTATAATCATCCATAAGTTCAAACCATGTGTAGGATAATTACGTATCATTAATTTCATTCTCTCCCAAGATTGTGCAACATGCTCATGATGTAGTTGCTTAAAATTCATAATATCGTTTCTAAGAGAGATAATCTTAGCGGGAGGAAAAACTTAGAGATAAAGGCATCTTTGCACTTATTCCATGAATCAATACTATTTCTAGGCAAAGAGGAGAACCAAGTTTTAGCACGATCTCTAAGTGAAAACGAAAATAGCTTCAATTTAACAATATCATTATCTGTATCCCTCTTCTTTTGCATATCGCACAAATCAACAAAGTTGTTTAGATGGGTAGCGACATCTTCACTAGGAAGGCTAGAAAATTGATCTTTCATGACAAGATTCAACAGAGCAGCATTGATCTCACAAGATTTAGTATCGAAGATAGCAGCAATCGGAGTGCTAATAAAATCATTATTGTTGGTATTGGAATAGTCACACAATTTGGTATTATCTTGAGCCATAGTGACAAGCAAGCAATCCAACACACAAGCAAACAAGAGGCAAGCGAACGGTAAAACACACGAAATAAGAAGGGCGAATAAAACGGCAAGGGTGAAGTGGGGGAGAGGAAAACGAGAGGCAAATAATGTAGTGCGAGGGATAAGGGTTTGTGATAGGTACTTGGTATATGACTTTTGCGTAAATCTCCCCGGCAACGGCGCCAGAAATTCTTCTTGCTACTTCTTGAGCTTGCGTTGTATTCCTTCGAAGAGGAAAGGGTGATGCAGCACAGTAGAGTAAGTATTTCCCTCAGTTTTTGAGAACCAAGGTATCAATCCAGTAGAAGACCACGCGCGAGTCCCTCGCACCTGCACAAACAAATAAGAACCTCGCAGCCAACGCGATAAGGGGTTGTCAATCCCTTCATGGTAACTTATGAGAGTGAGATCTGATAGATAGGATAGGATAATATTTTTGGTATTTTTGGTATAGAAACAGAAAGTAAATAATGCAAAGTAAAGTAGATGGAAGATTAATATGATGAGAATAGAACCGGGGGCCACAGGTTTCACTAGTGGCTTCTCTCATGATAGCAGAATTCTACGGTGGGTGAACAAATTACTGTCAAGCAATTGATAGAAAAGCGCATAGTTATGAGAATATCTAGGCATGATCATTTTATATAGGTATCAGATCTGTGACAATTAGACCGAAACGATTCTGTATCTACTACTATTACTCCACACATCGACCGCTATCCAGCATGCATCTAGAGTATTAAGTTCATAAAAACAGAGTAACGCCTTAAGCAAGATGACATGATGTAGAGGGATAAACTCAAGCAATATGATATAAACCCCATTTTTTTCCTCGATGGCAACAATACTATACGTGCCTTATGGCCCCTACTGTCACTAGGAAAGGACACCGCAAGATTGAACCCAAAGCCAAGCACTTCTCCCATTGCAAGAACTATAGATCTAGTAGGCCAAACCAAACCAATAATTCGAAGAGACTTGCAAGGATATTATAATCGTACACAAAAGATTTCAGAAAACAATCGAATATTGTTCATAGATAATCTTGATCATAAACCCACAATTCATCGGATCTCGACAAACACACTGCAAAAAGATTACATCGAATAGATCTCCTCAAAGATTGAGGAGAACTTTGTATTGAGATGCAAAGAGAGAGAAGAAGCCATCTAGCTAATAACTATGGACCCGAAGGTCTGTGGTAAACTACTCACAACTCATCGGAGGAGCTATGGTGTTGATGTAGAAGCCCTCCGTGATCGATGCCCCCTCCGGCAGAGCTCCGGAACAGGCCCCAAGATGGGATCTCACGGGAACAGAAGGTTACAGCGGTGGAATTAGGGTTTCTTCGTGCTCCTCGATGTTTTCAGGGTATATGGGTATATATAGGAGAAAAAAGTATGTCGGTGGAGCAACATGGGGCCCACGAGGGTGGAGGGCACGCCCTGCCCCCTCGTGGGCACCTTGTTTCTTCTCTGACTTGTACTCCAAGTCTCTCATGAAGATATTGTTCCAAAAATAACTCTCCCGAAGGTTTTATTCCGTTTGGACTCTGTTTGATATTCCTTTTCTGTGAAACACTGAAATAGGAAAAAAAACTAGCAATTTGCACTGGGCCATGGGTTAGTAGATTAGTCCCAAAAATAATATAAAAGTGTATAATAAAGCCCAATAAACATCCAAAACAGAATATATAATAGCATGGAACAATAAAAAATTATAGACACGTTGGAGACATATCACTCTCCTTATAGTCTCTTATTGTTAAAGTTTCTTATAAAACTTTTCCTGCAGGTTTGTTAACTGGGCACCCTAAGGGCGGAGTGTCCGGTTTTGAGGGTGATGTGCTGCAAGAGCTTTCGAGGATCCATGAACGGGCTTGGAAGGCCATGAAGAGTATGGCTAGAGCTCTATGGCCTGGCGACTCACCTCCAGAAACTATGGAGGATTTGGCGGACCTGTTCAAAGGGGCTCGACGCCGCTTTGAACTATGGAAAGCGTCAGCATGCCGCATGGGTGCTCGAGAAGCATGGGCCATGGTGAAGACGTGCTACACTCGTCTTGATCCAAATCACATGGCCCGCATGGGACCTCGAGGGTCTGATGGACACGAAATTCGTCCGCGTCTGGTATATGACCAAGTAGGGATAGCTGCCAAACTTTCCCAACGGGACTGGAAGCTAGACAACCTTATAGAGGGAATAGAAAATGAGTAGTCGTTTGATTCTATGTATCAATGTACCTTTACCATCAAACTTATCTCCGGCCGAATTTATATAACGTTTGTCATGGCCGACCATCTACTTCGACCTCCATAAACCCAAATGCTGGAGTGCTTCCGAATACTATATCTATGTTAAAACATGTGATATGTTCGGAAACCAGGCAATCCGGTCATAATTGCGTGAACAGACGAACTAAGTGTCATGGTTCTAAGTCTGACAGTGAGGGTAGGGGGTACGAATGGAGAGGCAAGGTTCTAGCTATGGCGAGGTTGTACACAGAGTGTTTAGCGAGTTCAGGCCCTTCTTGGAGGAAGTAAAAGCCCTACGTCTCGATGCCCGGAGGCTTGGTCGACTGATGTGTGTATGAAGGTGTTACAGCGGTGCAAACCCTTGTTCTGGAGGAGGGGGGTGGCTTATATAGTATGCCAAGACCCCAGCCATGCTCCATGTTACCAAGGGTTTAAAGGTACATTAAGGCAGGCGTTACAGGTAGCGCCTGCAGTAAAGGGTAGTTAAGGGGTTTACTACAGTGAGTAATTATAGGACCGTTGCTGTTCCAAGAGGCGTTTGTCCTCTGGAGGTCGAGTGCTTGGTACGGTCGAGTGGAGTTGAGTCGTCCTGCGTACATGAGTCAGTCGAGTGAAGTGTCTTCTTGGACCGTCTCAGTCGACTGTCTCCATTGTCGTGGGTCTTGTCTTTTGATCTTCCAGGATAGTGACCTTGGGTGGGGTCCCTTGGTCAGGCCTATGACCCTACCCTAGGTCTGTAACCTTGTCAGTAGCCCCCGAATGGATTGAGGCTTGAGCAAGGGGATGCTGAGGGAAGCTCTGGTCTTGGTTCGACGTCCTTGGGGTATATTGTTTCGAACCTCGTGACTTCGGCAGGCTCTCTCAGTCGAGTCTTGGTTGCCTTGATCGATTCTGAAACCATTAGTGAATCAGTTGCTTCTGCGTCGACCGGATGTTTTGTGTCGACTGGGTTTTATGTTAGGCGTCGGGCGCCATGAGTGCGTGCCGTTTTCGACGGAATCAGTTGCCTTCTGTCCGCCGGATCCGGCGGGACTTTCGAAATTTGGGGAAGCGCGCGGGGCGGGGCGTGTCGCATCAATCGGAGGGGTGCGGTTCGAACGCCTCGATTCTCGCGCCTCCTTTTTCGCCACGTATCGCGTCGACGCCTGTTACGGGATCGGATAAGATCGCCTGGGGCCACCGGTCAGCCACTCGACCGAGCCGTTATAAAGGCGCGTCGAGTCCGCTGCGGGGGGTACTGTGCGCCTGGCTTTCGCTCGTCCCCCTTCTCTTCTCCGCAGCGTTCTTGCTTCTCCGCCGCGCCCCCACTCCTTCCTGCTTCTCTCCGCCGCAACTGCCGTCTCGCGAGCCATGGTTAAGGACAAGACTGCGGCCATGGAGCGCTCCAAGAAGGCGGCGTCGGGGAAGGGGCGGCGAGCCGGCCGGGTCGGTTCGTCGTCAAGGTCCGGACTCCCCGCTGGATGGATCCAGGGGGATTGGATCCGGTCCACCGTTGTGGTGGAGGATCTGGAGGAGCTGGAGGAGGAGGGGCTGATTGCCGGTGGCTCCTGGCGGGCGCCGGGAGGAGAGCTCGAGCCCCGGCCGCAGGAGGGTGAGTGCGTACTCCACGCCACCCACGTCGACCGAGGTTTCTCTACTCCCCCGCACCCTTTCTTCCGCGCGTTTCTGATCTTCTTCGGTGCCCAGCTGCATTATTTTACGCCCAACTCCATCGCCTTTCTCTCCGCTTTCATTTCCATGTGCGAGAACTTCCTCGGTTGCCGACCGCACTGGGGCTTGTTCAAGCACATCTTCACCTGCCGCTCCCAGACTGTTAAGAGAGTGAACCCGAGTGACGGCAAGACGCACGTCCTCCAGGCGTGCGGCGGGCTCGGGGTTCAGCTTAGGAATAGGAGCGCCTTCCCTCCCATGAACCTTCCAGAGTCGATTCGGGGCTGGCATTCGACCTGGTTTTATTACAGGGACAGTCCGACCCCGGGCCAGTCGACTGGCCTTCCTCCATTTACCCTAGGTCGAGCCAGCCCGCCTCCTTCGATGGTAGTGAGCAAGGCCGAGAGGGCCGAGGTAGACATGCTGATGGAGAGGGTCGTCCAGCTAGTCCGCGAGGGGGTCATGGGGATGGACTTGCTCGAGGTGTATATCTCGCAGAGGATCCAACCGCTCCAAGCCCGGGACCACCCGATGTGGCTGTACTCCGGTACTGACGACTCGTCGCGAGTCCACCCGGAGGCGGCCGACTCGAAGTACGTGGTGCAGTGCCTGAAGAGCATCACCGGGAACAAGGACAACCCCAGGGGGTCTGGAAGGATCATCTCGTTCGACGCTGACCACCTGCCAGACAAGGTTATCCTTCTGTTTCCGAGTGACATATCTGTCGACTGGTTTGTGGTTTGCGTTTGATGGTTCTGACTGGTATTTGGTCGAACTTCTTTCCTTTGCAGATTTATACAGAGATGTACTCGCTGCCCAACGGGGACTTGGGTCTGGAGGGCGAGGAGGGCACGGGCGACGCCACCGAATGGAAGTCGGAGGAGGAGACCGAGGAGAGCGAGGATTACAGCAGTGGGGAGGAGGTCGAGTCACCTCCCCGTGTCGAGCGCCGTTCCAAGGAGAAGAATGACCCAGGGGCCACTCGACCTCATGTGGGTCCTTCGGGGTCCCAGACTCCCAAGCGTACCCGCACAACCACCCCCGAGCCAGCTGAGAAGACGCCCAAGCAGCCCAAGGTCACCACCACCAAGCCCCGGAAGGCCTTGCCAAGGATTAAGGTGGACGTACCCATCGCCTCCACGTAAGTGTCGTTTCAGCTTGCTTTCCTCTGTTTCTTGGGGGTCGACTGCAATACTGGTCGACTCATTTCTGGACTTAACCTTCCAGAGCCGCCGCTTCCACGACCTCGATGGACATCGAACGGGGTCGAGACGACGAGGAGATCGCGGATGTCGCGACATCTCGAGCGGGTATGGGCTCTATGAGATTCGTTTTTGTCCTTCTTTTCTTTCGCGGGCGATAGTCGATTGACTTGGTTCCCTGTTTGATCTAAAGCGACGCGTCTTGTCATAGAGCTGCCGGACGACGACGAGGACGAGGAGCAGCTGGGGGAGGACCACTGGCGCGCAAGGAGGAAGGGCCGGAAGGCGCCTTCTGGCTCGGGGGCCAGCGACCCGAGGACGCGGCCCGAACCGCGGTCTCATTCGCTGTCCCTGTGTCGACCGCGCCCGTCGTCGACCCACCGTCTGCGTCGGGCATCGACCCAGCGCCCGCCTCGGTTGTCAACCCAGCGTCCACTCCGGTTGTCAACCCAGCGTCCACTCCGGTTGTTGACTCAGCGCCGATCCGCGCCGTCGACCCAGCGCCTGCGCCTGCGGCCGGCTCGACGCCTGCTGCTTCGTCTGTCCTTTTCTCCACCCATCGCCTCCCGGAGGACCCTGTGGGGGCGGCACAAGAGGCCGTTCGCCAGGCGGAGGTGATGATGGGGCGGACGAAGGCGGCGTATAAGGCCAGCATGGCGGCTTACGACGCTAGCTCTGCTCTTCGGGCCAACGTCCAGGTATGTTGTCGGAGTACTTTCTGATTTTGAGAAAAATCTGCTTGTTTTGTTTTGTGAGGTATCACACCCACTGGGTGTTCTTCTTTTCCTGTCTTCCTTGAGCTCGCGCCGGGCTGACCTCGGCCGAGTGAAACCAGTGGGGGCACGCTCAGTGCACCCACTGGGTGTAGTCCCCGAGACCGTGGTCGACTGCTTGCTGTCGGCCATGGTCTTACTATAGAACTTCCATGCTGTTGAGTTTTTTTTTGCTGCTCACGCCGGACTAATCTTGGCCGAGTGAAACCAGTGGAGGCACGCTCAGTGCACCCACTTGGTGTAGTCCCCGAGGCTGCGGTTGAGTGAACTGACTCGACTGTAGTCTTATAATCTTGCTTTGTTCTGTTGATGCAGAAATCTTGCGAGTTCGGGGCCAGGTTTGCAGATCTTGAGCAGGAGCAAATCCAGCTCAATCTTGACTTGCAGTTGGCTCGGGACCATCTGAAGAAGACGCAAGACGATGTGGCTGGTAACTTACTTCTGCCTCCTGTCGACTGACTTTTCCCTGGAGTGTTCCTTCATGTTCATCTATCCAGTGGCGGCTTTGGTAGGTCAACTGAGGGTGGCTTTGGAGCAAAAGGACCTTGACCTGGCGGCGGCGCAGCAGGCGGCTCAGGAGAAGTCAGAGCTGGCAGCAAAGAAGTTGGCCTCTGTGGGCGCGCTCGAGGCGGAGATTATCCGACTGAGAGGCTCACTCGACGCGGCCAACCAGGAGGTGACTCAGCTGAAGAAGTCCAAGGCCGACTTGAATGACAAGTACGAGGCTCTCTTTCGGAAGAGGCTCGATCTTGAGGCGTATCTAGGCGACATCACCAAAAAATGGTACCTCGTGCTCGAAGGTATGTCCCCTTTGGATAGGTTGAAATTGGGTTGGTCGACCCGTGTCCTATCTGCTGACTCGACTTGCTTGTTCTTGGTGCAGAGTTCTGTCGTAACTTCGAAGAGGAGACTGGCCGGGTCGAGCCTGGCTTGGACCCCACCAATTCCATCGTGAAGGACAAGGTTTCCATGAACATACTGAGGCTGGAGTCCCGCCTTACTGCAGCCACTGATTACCTGGGGCGACTGAAGGCGGTGATGGCTCGAATCGACGCTGCGCTCTGGAGGGGAACCGTGCAGGAGAATGACCTCGAGTCCTTGATGACTCGACTCAACGAGATCCCCGACCGAGTGCAGGAATGGAAGAAGTCGGCTGCCCGGGGAGGAGCAGACGTGGCGCTGTCTTTGGTCCATGTGCACTGCAGGGAGGTGAAGGAGATGAAGCTTGCTGCGCTGAAGGTCGCAAACACAAAGGAGCTCCAATTCCAGTCCTTCATGGAGACCTTCCTGGAGGCTGCCACTCGTATCGCCGATGGGATTGATTTGGACGAATTCGTTGCGCATGCAAGCCCGCCTCCTCCCGAGCCATGACTTTGATACATTGAACTTATTTGCCGCGGAATGCCGCGTGGATTTGTACTCGTTAAACTCTGGTGGGTCTGCGGCCCAAGTACTTTTGCCCGAACCTTGCGGGGCTTTTATTTGATTTTGATCTTTTGGTTCGTCGCTCTTCTTCTGACTATCTGAACCTTTGAGTCGACGTCTTTGACTAAGTTCGCCCCCGAGTGAGAGGGTCGCTCTTCACTTGAAGTAGAATGTTAATAACTTAGGCGATTCCAAGCTACGTTGTACTTGTGGCGGAGTTCGGAGGACCGAACCGCCTTGTACCTGTGGCGTAGCTTGGAGGATCGCAGCTAAGCCCCCGAGTGAGAGGGTTGCTCTTCACTCGAAATAGATAGTTGTAGCTTAGGCGAGTCGCAGGGTCGCAGCTAAGCCCCCGAGTGAGAGGGTCGCTCTTCACTCGGAGTAGAATGTTTATAACTTAGGCGATTCCAAGCTACGTTCTACTTGTGGCGGAGTTCGGAGGACCGAACCGCCTTGTGTTTGTGGCGTAGCTCGGAGGATCGCAGCTAAGCCCCCGAGTGAGAGGGTTGCTCTTCACTCGGAGTAGATAGTTGTAACTTAGGCGAGTCACGGGGTCGCAGCTAAGCCCCCGAGTGAGAGGGTCGCTCTTCACTCGGAGTAGATTATAACTTAGGCGATTCCAAGCTACGTTGTACTTGTGGCGGAGTTCGGAGGACCGAACCGCCTTGTACTTGTGGCGTAGCTCGGAGGATCGCAGCTAAGCCCCCGAGTGAGAGGGTTGCTCTTCACTCGGAGTAGATAGTTGTAACTTAGGCGAGTCACGGGGTCGCAGCTAAGCCCCCGAGTGAGAGGGTCGCTCTTCACTCGGAGTAGAATGTTTATAACTTAGGCGATTCCAAGCTACATTGTACTTGTGGCGGAGTTCGGAGGACCGAACCGCCTTGTACTTTGGCGTAGCTCGGAGGACCGCAACTAAGCCTCCGAGTGAGAGGGTTGCTCTTCACTCGGAGTAGATAGTTGTAACTTAGGCGAGTCACGGGGTCGCATCTAAGCCCCCGAGTGAGAGGGTCACTCTTCACTCGGAGTAGAATGTTTATAACTTAGGCGATTCCAAGCTACGTTGTACTTGTGGCGGAGTTCGGAGGACCGAACCGCCTTGTACTTGTGCTGTAGCTCGAAGGACCGCAGCTAAGCCTCCGAGTGAGAGGGTTGCTCTTCACTCGGAGTAGATAGTTGTAACTTACGCGAGTCACGGGGTCGCAGCTAAGCCCCCGAGTGAGAGGGTCGCTCTTCACTCGGAGTAGAATGTTTATAACTTAGGCGATTCCAAGCTACGTTGTACTTGTGGGGGAGTTCGGAGGACCGAACCGCCTTGTACTTGTGGCGTAGCTCGGAGGATCGCAGCTAAGCCCCCGAGTGAGAGGGTTGCTCTTCACTCGGAGTAGATAGTTGTAACTTAGGCGAGTCACGGGGTCGCAGCTAAGCCCCCGAGTGAGAGGGTCGCTGTTCACAAGGAGTAGAATGTTTATAACTTAGGCGATTCCAAGCTACGTTGTACTTGTGGCGGAGTTCGGAGGACCGAATCGCCTTGTACTTGTGACGTAGCTTGACTTCTCACGTTGCGGGCGTGGAATCCACGCAGGTCCTGTTGATAGATGGTCGATCGGATCAGGGCCATCTCTCTTTCCTCTTCTAAAAGGTCGACTGCATCCTGACGAGCTTGCTCTGCCTCAGCTTCGGAGAAGAGTTCTACTCTGGGGGCATTGTGTAATAAGTCGCTTGGCAATACAGCTTCGGCCCCATAGACCAGGAAAAAGGGGTACGGCCAGTCGACCGATTCGGAGTTGTCCTCAGACCCCACAGGACGGAGGGCAGCTCGGTTACCCAAGCCCCGGCGGCATGCTTGAGGTCACGCATGAGCCGTGGCTTTAAGCCTTGGAGAATCAGCCCATTTGCTCTTTTCGCTTGTCCATTCGACTGAGGGTGTGCTACGGAGGCTTAGTCGACTCGCGTCCCTTGGGAAGTACAAAAAGCTCTGAATTCATCCGAGTCAAAGTTGGAGCCGTTATCTGTGATGATGCTGTGAGGGACCCCATATCTGAATATTAGTTCCTTAATGAAGCTGATGGCGGTGCTCGACTCGAGGTTCTTGATGGGTTTGGCCTCAATCCACTTGGTGAACTTGTCGACTGCCACCAGAAGGTGAGTGAATCCGCTCCTGCCTGTCCTGAAGGGGCCGACCATATCTAAGCCCCAAACAGCAAAGGGCCAGACTAGTGGGATGGTTTTGAGGGCGGATGCTGGCTTGTGCGACATGTTGGAGTAGAACTGGCACCCTGCGCATTTATCCACAATATCCTTATCCATCTCGTTGGCGCGGGGCCAGTAAAATCCGGCTCGGTATGCTTTGGCCACGATAGTCCGAGAGGAAGCATGGTGGCCGCAAGTCCCCGAGTGGATTTCATCCAAGATCAGTCGACCTTCCTCTGGATCTATGCAGCGTTGGGCGACTCCAGTGACGCTTTCTCTGTAGAGTTGACCTTGAATGACCGTGAATGCTTTGGATCGGCGGACGATCTGGCGCGCTTCTTCTTCATCTTCAGGGAGTTCTTGCCTGAGCAGATATGTTATATATGGTACAGTCCAATCAGGTGTGATTACTAGGACCTCCATGATCAAGTCGACCACGGCAGGCACTTCGACCTCTGTCGGATCGGCTGCACTGACTGGCTGCGGGGGCTCTTCCGTGAAGGGGTCTTCCTTGACAGAGGGAGTGTGCAGATGCTCTAGGAACACATTCTTGGGTATGGACCTCCGAGTCGACCCAATCTTTGCGAGATCGTCGGCTAGCTGATTCTTTGCTCTGGGCACATGATGGAGCTCTAAGCCTTCAAACTTCCTTTCAAGCTTTCGTACTGCACTGCAATAACTAGTCATCGCCGGGCTCTTGACGTCCCATTCTTTCATTACTTGATTCACCACTAGGTCGGAATCACCGTAGACCATCAGGCGACGGACGCCGAGTGAGATGGCCATACGCAACCCATACAAAAGTGCTTCGTATTCAGCCTCGTTGTTTGATGAATCAAAATGGATCTGAAGGACGTAGCTGAGCTTGTCGCCCCTAGGAGAGATCAGGACCACGCCTGCACCGGATCCGTTCAACATTTTGGATCCATCGAAGAACATAGTCCAATGGTCCGACTGGACTTGAGTCGGAAGCTCTTGTTCTATCCACTCAGCCACAAAATCCGCTATGGCCTGAGACTTGATGGCTTTCTTCGCTTCGAACTTGATATCTAACGTAAGAAGTTCAATCGCCCATTTTGCCACTTGACCGGTTGCATCTCGGTTGTTTAGTATCTCTGATAATGGGGCGTCGCTCACGACTGAGATTGAGTGATCCGAGAAATAATGGGCAACCTTTTTTGCAGTCAAGTAAATCCCGTACACAAGTTTTTGGTAATGTGGATACCTTTGCTTGGAGGGAGTCAAAACTTCGGATATGTAATAGACCGGGCGTTGGACCTTGTATGCCTTGCCCTCTTCTTCCCGCTCGACCGTGAGTACAGTACTGACGACTTGTCCGGTGGCAGCAATGTACAGCAGAAGAGGCTCTCCGCTGACTGGGGCAGCGAGCACCGGCTGGGTGGACAGCAGGGCTTTGAGTTCCTCAAACGCTGCTTCGGCTTCGGGATTCCACTCGAACTTGTCGGATTTCTTCATGAGTCGGTAGAGAGGCAGTGCCTTCTCCCCGAGCCGAGAAATGAATCGACTCAATGCGGCCAAGCAACCAGTAAGCTTCTGGACGTCGTGTATACGCTCGGGGCGTTTCATTCGGAGGATGGCGCCGACCTTCTCTGGGTTGGCGTCGATTCCCCGTTCGGAAACGAGAAAACCGAGCAACTTGCCACCAGGAACTCCGAATGTGCATTTTGACGGGTTGAGCTTGATATCGTAGCTTCTGAGGTTCGCGAATGTCTCAGCAAGGTCAGTCAGTAGGTCGGAACCTTTCCGTGACTTGACTACTATGTCATCCATGTATGCCTCGACGTTCTGACTAATTTGCTTTATTAAGCACTTCTGGATCATGCGCATGAAGGTGGCGCCGGCATTTTTGAGGCCGAAAGGCATGGTGACATAGCAAAAACACCCGAAAGGGGTGATGAAAGCTGTCTTTATTTCGTCGGGCCCATACAGACGGATCTGATGGTATCCAGAATAAGCGTCCAGAAAGGACAAACGCTCACATCCCGCAGTCGAGTCGACTATTTGATCGATGCGGGGAAGAGGAAAATAATCTTTCGGGCAGGCCCCATTGATGTGCTTGAAATCGATGAACATGCAAAGAGACCTGTCCTTCTTGGGGACCATGACGACGTTGGCGAGCCACTCGGAGTGGTATATCTCGCGGATGAACTCTGCTGCTAGGAGTCGAGCCACTTCTTCGCCAATCGCCTTTCACTTCTCCGCAGCGGATCGACGGAGGTGTTCCTTCACAGGTTTCACCTTCGGGTCGACTCGCAAATGGTGCTCAGCCAACCCCCTGGGCACACCTGGCATGTCTGATGGTTTCTATGCGAAGATGTCCCAGTTCTCACAAAGGAACTGGATGAGCGCTTCTTCCTATTTGCTGTCGAGGGTGGTGGAGATGTGGGTTGGTGCTGCGTTGGGGTCGGTGGGGTGGATGTGTACGGGTTTTGTGTCCCCGACCGACTGAAAAGCTGACTCGGAAGCCAGCTTCTTTGCCCTTAGCAGGTCGCCTGGATCCACTTCCTTCTGGTATTCCTCCATCTCTACTGCTGCCATCTGCTCGTCGACGATCTTCGAGCCTTTCTGGAAGCATTCTTCCGCTTTCTGCCGGTTCCCAGTGATGGTTATGACACCGTTGGGTCCCGGCATCTTCAGCTTGAGGTAGACGTAACATGGTCGAGCCATGAACCTGGCCTAGGATGGCCTACCCAGGATGGCATGATAGGCACTATTAAAGTCCACCACTTCGAACGTCAGCTTCTCCTTTCGGTAGTTCTTGGACTCACCAAAGATGACGTCGAGTGAGATCTGGCCAAGTGAGTCGGCCTTCTTCCCGGGGATTACCCCATGGAACCTCATGTTACTTTCCCTTAGCTTGGACATCGGAATGCCCATATCCCGGAGGGTTGCTGCATACAGGATATTCAAGCCACTGCCTCCATCCATAAGAACCCTGATCAGTCGAGTGCCTTCGACCACTGGGTCGACCACCAACGCCTGCCGCCCAGGGGTGGCGATGTGCGCTGGATGATCAGACTGGTCAAATGTGATGAGGGTCTTCGACCATTTCAGGAATGTGGGGGTCGCTGGAGCAACCATGTTCACTTCTCTGTTGATGATCTTCAGTCGACTCTTGCTCTCGACGTCTGCGAAAATCACCAAGGTGGAGTTGATGCGGGGGTATCCTCCGTCGCCTTCCTTGTCTTCGGACTCTTTCGATTTCTTCTCTTTCTCAGTAGACTGGTCCTTCTGGAAACTCTGGATCAAGAGTCGACACTGTCGAGTGGTGTGCTTGGGGTACACCAAGTTTCCCTCTTCGTCCTTCTTAGTATGTATGGGACACGGCTGGTCGAGCATATCATCTCCAGCCTGACCCTTTCCTTTCTTGGGGGCCCAGGAGCCTTTGGGCTTTTCTTTGCCCTTCCCTTGGTTGACCACTGCGGCTTCTCCCTGAGCAGCTGGGTCGGCCTTACGCTTGTTCTTCCAATTGTGATTCTGGTCGTCCTGCCCGACTGGTTTCTTGCCGCTACGGAGCCGATCGGCCTCCTCGCCATTGGCGTACCGACTGGCAATTTCCATCATTCGCGACAGGGACATGTCGCCTGTTCGCCCAAACTTCAGATTTAACTCTCGACTGCGCACGCCTTCCTTGAAAGCGCACACCGCCTAGTGCTCGGAAACGTTTTCCATCGTGTGATGCAGAGCGGTCCACCGCTGAATGTAGTCTCTCAAGGTTTCACTCGGCTTCTGCGTGCAGTGCTGAAGCTCTGCGAGCCCGGCGGGTCGCTTGCAGGTGCCTTCGAAGGTCCAAACGAACACCCGAGCGAGCTCTTCCCAACTGTATATGCTCCTAGGGGCTAACTGGTTGAGCCACGCCCGAGCGGAGCCTCCCAGCACCAAGGGGAGGTGTTTCATGGCCACGTCGTCGTTGCCTCCTCCGATCTGCACGGCCACTCGGTAGTCTTCCAGCCATATGTCCGGCTTCGACTCACCGGTGAATTTGCTTACTCCGGCCGCCAGCCTGAAGTTCGGGGGATCTCCGCGGCCCTGATTGCGCTGCAGAAGCACTCGGGCCCGGAGGCCGGCGCTCGGCTGCCGGAAGGTTGGTCCCCGCCTCGCTCGTCCCTGGATGCCCGGTTACGATCGACCCGACCTTGCACAAGGATGGACCTCGCGTCGAAACCTGGCCGCCGGGGATCCGGGGGAACCCTACACTCGTCGTCTCGCAGGCGCCTGCCCACGTGCCGCGGGGGCGAGTGTGACCCACTTCCCGGAGGAGGGGTAGGCGCTCGATAACGGTCGTTGCGTCCATGTCGACGGTCGAGTGGGTTGTCGTTCCGACCGAGGAGCCGGTCATGCCGCGGACCACGTTCCTCACGCCTCAGGGGCGATCTTGGACTGTGGGCTGACCATACGGTGTCTGCAGCCACCGATCTGCTGTGAATCCTGTTGCGCGACTGAGAGACTTCCGCGTTTTACTCTTCAGCCGTTCGGAGCAAAGCACGGATCTGCTAAAGGCCTCTTCCAGCTTCCGGCTGGGAGGGCTGAATCGACTTCGCGATACGAGCCGTGGCTTCGAGGTTTTGGACTGGTGTGCGGAACACCTGAGTCTCACGCTGACGTGATTGCCGCGGCCGTCGACTGGACTCGGGGGCCAGTCGGCGGGCCTGTTCGTCGAGTGAACGTTGGATGTTTTCCAGGCGCGCGCGCTCGGCCAATGTGGCCACGCGCGTGGCTTCGAGGGCCAAAGCTTCTGGGGAACCTCCCATGATGGGGGTGAAGAGCGCATCTCCGTTGCGGCGACAGAGCTCAGCTCTTTGCTCGGAGGTGAGGGGCTGAGGGACGTAACCGTCGTTGTCGTGCGCCCGATCGCCACCGCTGCCGCCGTTCTCCCCGCGAGGAAAACCTGGCGGGCTGTAGCGCGGATCGACCATGAGGATTTCCGCCGTGGGGTCGCTGCTTCCACACTCGGAAACGGAATCTTCGAGCCCGACCGACTGATCGGCCGGCCCGTAAAGGTAACCGTCGGGCTCAATGGCCACGACTTGTGGGGTGGCCGTTTGACGGGCCACCGCATGTTTCACCCACCACTGGAGCCGTGAGCGACCGGATCGCTTACGGCGGCGTCCAGCGGGGAGAGTGGCCGACTAGTATCGGGTCGACGGCTGCAGAAGGAGGACGCCGCCGGCTCCGGCATGAAAGTGCGTGTCTCCGCGGGCGGGCAGAGCCTCAACGTCGAGCGGGGCTTCCTGAAGCCACGCGGAGTTGTCGGCGACGAAGACCAGTGCGCCGAGCCGGATCTCGTGGCCCGACGCCAAAGCGCCGCCTGACACCATGATGAAAGTGGTCGGGGAATGGATTGCAACTTCACCAAATGTCGCTAAGACGCCTTGCCCCATGGTGGTCGCCAACTGTCGTGGTTCTAAGTCTGACAGTGAGGGTAGGGGGTACGAATGGATAGGCAAGGTTCTAGCTATGGTGAGGTTGTACACAGAGTGTTTAGCGAGTTCAGGCCCTTCTCGGAGGAAGTAAAAGCCCTACGTCTCGATGCCCGGAGGCTTGGTCGACTGATGTGTGTATGAAGGTGTTACAGTGGTGCGAACCCTTGTTCTGGAGGAGGGGGTGGCTTATATAGTATGCCAAGACCCCAGCCATGCTCCACGTTACCAAGGGTTTAAAGGTACATTAAGGCAGGCGTTACAGGTAACGCCTGCAGTAAAGGGTAGTTAAGGGGTTTACTACAGTGAGTAATTATAGGACCGTTGCTGTTCCAAGAGGCGTTTGTCCTTTGGAGGTCGAGTGCTTGGTACGGTCGAGTGCAGTTGAGTTGTCCTGCGTACATGAGTCAGTCGAGTGAAGTGTCTTCTTGGACCGTCTCAGTCGACTGTCTCCATTGTCGTGGGTCTTGTCTTTTGATCTTCCAGGATAGTGACCTTGGGTGGGGTCCCTTGGTCAGGCCTATGACCCTACCCTAGGTCTGTAACCTCGTCACTGAGTTCGGGGAGTTATGTTATATTACTATTTAACATAAGAAACATCTTCCAGAGAGAATAGTTTAGTTAGGGGTTCCTTTCCCTGGGTCGGCTTGCATAAAGATGCGGGCCTAGGCTTTCGATCCTATGACAAGGACAGTAGGATGCCATATCCTGTGATAGTTTAAGATACACTTTAGAATGCGATATGTCGTGTATCCGCCGACCGATTATTCCCTTAAGAGCGCTAGCTTTCGGCTTTACCCAGTCTGAGGTACATATCCGGATTACCCGGTTGTAACAATCGCAGAGGTGCTCCCTTTATGCCCTAGCCGAACAATCAGAAATGTAGGGGTAAGCATAGGAGCCAGGCAACCCAGCTTGGCCAGCACTTAAGTCATATTGGTGCATATAATGGCAAGGATGGACTGTAAAAACAGGCGGCATTTTTAAGCAATAAGCTTTATTGGTAATGGGCTTCGTTAAAGAAGCCCCTAGGTATGTTTGAAGTAGGTACATTTGAGGATGTACTCGTCATGTGACAGTTCGGGTGAGCCGAATACTTGCCAATCGAAGAAAATGTAAAGAGAAAACGGGAAAGAAAACAAAAAGTAAAAAAACAAGACCTAACTTGTAAAGAGGAAGAAATTGCTGCCGAACTATCCATAAAATAGTCGGAGCCTGGCAGCGTTCCATGGGTCGGCTCAAGGCGGTTGTCCTGTGCATTGCGAAGGTGATAGGCTCCACTGGTGAGTACTTCATCAATAATGTAGGGGCCCTCCCATTTTTGTTTGAGATTGTCCTTTTTCTTCTCCGGGAGGCGTAAAACAAGTTTGCCAACGTTGTATGTTTTGGCCCTTACTTTTCTGCTCTAGTATCGCCTAGCATGTTGTTGGTAAAATGCGGAACGTGCTAGCGCTGTATCGCGCTCCTCTTCATGTCCATCTAGGTCGTCTTGCTGATCTAACTTGGCTTCCCTTTCCTCGTACATGCGCACTCGAGGTGAGTCATGAATAATGTCGTAGGGCAGAACAGCCTCAGCGTCGTACACCATAAAAAAGGGTGTATACCCGGTCATACGATTAGGTGTCGTCCGCAGCCCCCAGAGTACGGAGTCAAGATCTTCGACCCAGTGTTTATTAGACTCCCATAGGGAGCGCACTAGTCGGGGTTTAATGCCGCTCATTATCAGACCATTGGCTCTTTCGACTTGACCGTTTATTTGAGGATGGTATACGGAAGCATAGTCAAGTTTAATACCTAATTTTGCGCACCAATTTTTTACCTCATCAGCTGTGAAATTGGAGCCATTATCTGTGATAATACTATGTGGTACACCATAGCGGTGTACTACACCGGATATAAAATCTATCACAAGCCCTACTTTAGCTATTTTTATTGGCTTGGCTTCTATCCACTTAGTGAATTTATCTACCATCAGCCGTAAGTATTTTCTTTTATGACTTCCCCCTTTAAGGGGTCCAACCATATCAAGCCCCCAGACCGCAAAAGGCCAAGTAATGGGGATTGTTCTCAGAGCGGTGGGAGGCATGTGACTTTGATTTGCAAACAGCTGGCAGCCAACGCAGTGTTGGACTAAGGTTTGGGCATCTGCTCGGGCAGTAGGCTAGTAAAAGCCAGCGTGAAAGGCTTTGCCTACGAGCGCCCATGTTGTGGCGTGGTGGCCGCCCATTCCAGTGTGTATTTTAATGAGAATTAGCCTTCCCTCCTCTTCGGAGATGCACCTTTGGAGGATGCCAGTTGTGCTTTTCTTATATAATTCACCTTCGTGAACTTTGTAGGCTTCAGAGCACCGGACTATGCGGCGGGCCTCATTTTGGTCATCGGGGAGTTCTTGTCTTTTAAGGTAAGAAAGGAAGGGCTCTGTCCAGTGGGCTATGACAACCACGATTTCGTGAGCCGAGGGACTTGTCTCTATGCTTGAGTCTCCGATGACATCTTGATTGAGTTCGGCCGGGGGTGTGTTCGGATCCGAATTCGTATCGCTGCTCGCGTCCTGCCATATTACTGATGGCTTAAACAACCTTTCCACAAATGTGTTCGGTGGGACGGGGTCACGTTTAGCTCCCATGCGTGCGAGTACGTCAGTGGTCTGGTTATTATCCCAGGCTACATGATGAAATTCCAACCCCTCAAATCGAGCCGATATTTTCAATATAGCATTGCCATAAGCTGCCATTTTTGAATCCTTCGCATCAAAATCTCCATTAATTTGGGAAATGGCGAGGTTTGGGTCTTCGGGTACCTCGAGGCATTGTATGCCCATAGATAGAGCTTGTCGGACACCATGCAAGAGGGCCTCATATTCGGCCGCATTGTTCGAGTCCGTATACATAATCTGTAGAACGTACCGGACTGTATCCCCAGTTAGAGATATCAATATTACACCGACCCCCACTACGGCTAGCATTTTGGAACCGTCGAAGTACATTGTCCAGTGGGAATATGAGCCATACTCTTTAGGGAGTTCGGCTTCGGTCCATTCTGCGACAAAGTCGGCCAACACCTGGGATTTAATACTCCGGTGCGGTTTGTAGGATATTTCAAACGGTAAGAGCTCAATGGCCCATTTGGCTATGCATCACATGGCGTCTTTATTTTTAATAATATCCTTGAGTGGTACCTCGGATGCCACTGTGATTGAACACTCTTGAAAATAGTGTCGGAGTTTCCGAGATGACATGAAGACCGCATAGGCAATTTTCTGATAGTGGGGGTACTGTGATTTGCACGGTGTTAGAACCTCGGATACATAGTATACGGGTTTTTGAACGGGGAATTTATGTCCCTCTTCGTCTCCTTCAACGACGAGCACGGCCTTTACTACCTGGTGAGTGGCTGATATGTACAGCAGCATTGGTTCGCCAACACCGGGGGCAGCTAGGATTGGGTTGCTCGCTAGTAGAGCTTTTATTTCTTCCAATCCGGATGTGGCCGCATTCGTCCATTCGAAATTGTCAGTGCGTCGTAGCAATCTGTAAAGTGGCAATGCTTTTTCTCCTAATCTAGAGATGAAGCGGCTTAAAGCCGCTACGCAGCCTGGTAGTTTTTGCACTTGCTTGAGATCGGTTGGTATTTTGAGTTCTGACAAGGCCCGAATTTTGGTTGGGTTAGCTTCGATTCCTCTATGGGATACGATAAACCCTAATAGCTTTCCGGCTGGAACGCCGAAGACACATTTTTCTGCATTGAGCCTTATGTCATATTCTTAGAGGTTGGAAAACATAAGGCGGAGATCATCCACCAAAGTCTCGACGTGTTTGGTCTTTATGACTACGTCGTCAACATATGCCTCCACTGTTTTGCCAATTTTCTTTTCTAAGCATGTTTGAATCATGCGTTGATATGTGGCGCCAGCGTTTTTGAGTCCAAAGGGCATAGTGTTGAAACAAAAAGGGTCGTATTGGGTGATAAATGTCGTTGCAGTCTGATCGGATTCCTTCATCTTTATCTGATGGTATCTGGAATAACCATCAAGGAAGCACAGCGAGTCGTGTCCGGCCGTCGCATCGATAATTTGGTCAATGCGGGGCAAAGGAAAGGGATCCTTTGGGCAAGCCTTATTCAGGTCTGCGAAATCGACACAGAGGCGCTAGGATTTATCCTTCTTCGGTACCATGACTAAGTTAGCTAGCCAATCCGGGTGTTTCATTTCTTTGATGAATCCAGCTTCTAATAGCTTGGCTAGCTCCTCTCCCATTGCTTGTCTTTTGGGTTCAGAAAACCGTCGCAGTGACTGCTTGACCGGTTTAAACCCTTTGATAATGTAGAGGATGTGTTCGGCCAGCCTGCGTGGGATTCCCGACATATCTGAAGGGTGCCAGGCGAATATATCCCAGTTTTCCCGAAGGAAGGCGCGTAACGCGCTGTCTACCGCCAGATCCAGCTGTGCCCCGATGGATGCTGTCTTGTTAGGGTCTGTTGGGTGCACTTGGAATTTGATGATTTCGTCTGCTGGCTTGAAGGAGGTAGACTTCGATCTTTTGGCGAGGATTACATCGCCCGCATCCACCTTCGATCGTGGGGTGGTTAGTTCTTTGGCCGCGAGGGCTTCGGATAATGCTTCTAAGGCTAAGGATGCCTTCTTGTTTTCGGCTTGGAGTGCTCTATCCGGATCGCTTGTTAATGTGATCACCCCATTGGGCCCTGGCATTTTAAGCTTCATGTACCTGTAATGGGGTATAGCTTGAAAGCGTGAGAAAGCGTCCCGTCCTCGAAGGGCGTGGTATCTGCTATGAAAGGGCACAATGTGGAAGAGTAGTTCCTCCGATATGTAGTTGTCGGGTGTTCTAAACACTACATCGAGCTTAATGCTTCCCGAACACCGGGCTCCATGGCTTGGTATAATTCCTCTAAAGGTTGTATTGGTGTGCTCAATGCGGGATTTCTCGACCTGCATTTTTGCAAGCGTTTCCTCATATACGAGGTTTAGTCTACTTCCTCCGTCCATCAGTACTTTAGTGAGGTGGAAGCCATCTACTATTGGGTCTAGTACAAGAGCTGCTGATGCTCGGATCAGCCGGACTCGAGGTGTGTCTTCGGTAGAAAAACTAATTGTCGTGTCGCTCCATGGGCTTGCAGAGCTAATTTGGTAAACCTCGGCAAGTTCGCGATTTGCTCTCTTGCGACAGTTGTTTGAGGAGAACGTCCCGAAGATAGTGAAGACATCGATGTCCTTCTCCCTTGGTACGGTGGAGGTAAGAATTGTCGTGCCACTTTTTGCTACCTACCGGAGTACCCAACATGCTCTAAGGCAATGGTTAGGGACGTTGTCCGGGGTTGCATGTATTTGGCAAGGTGTATCGAGTAGTTCGTCCAGTACGGACCTGCTCCTTAAAGAGGGCTTGTTCTTCTTGCCAATAGGCGTGTTATCGGATGACCTACTAGGGTATGTACGTTTAGCCTTGATAATGTACTGTCTGTATATGGACTGCTCAAGAGGTGTATTCTGGGCTTTCCAAGTGTTTTCCATTGCGCAGTACTTCTGTACTAACTGTGATAATTCTGTGAAACTCAGAACACGACGTCGGTTGACGGCGTTCAAGACTCCCTCGTCCGTGCAATTGCGGTAAAATAGGGAGACCGCTTTGTCGTCGCAGCAGTCCCTGACCTTGTTCTTAATAAGTAGGAATCTGGCCCAGAAGTGGTTGACTGTTTCCTCGGGCTGCTGTTGTATGTTCGCGAGGTCATCTATGTCTGGAAGTCCGGATTTACTTGGAGAGTTATTCCCAGGGTGGGTGGGTGTTGGTAATTTTGAATCCCGGTCCAAAGTGGTATTCGGGGTTTTGACAACCTCCGATGGTGACAATCCGGGTTCGATAGGATCCAATCGTTCCGTGGGCTCGACGTCAGTCCCAGAGCTCAAAGAACACACAATGCCTCCCGATAGGAGAGTGTTTGGCTCGATGGGTTCGGAGATCCGAACTGTGGTGGTCTCCGTCTTAAGAGAAGTCTCTATGGCTCCGTCCTCAACTACTGCCACCAGATGAGTGATCAGGGAAGGATCAACCTCATCATGGCCGGATCTAAGTCCGATCTGATCTCCTGGCGATGAAAGCCCCAGGGTGGCGATGCGATCCAGCAGCTTGTTTATGGGCGAGAGTTCCGCCGAGGTCGCGTCATCGGAGTGGCCGAAATCGGCATAAAGGTGGTGCTCGATGGCCGCAGGGGGTGCGGCCGACCAAGAGGCCATGCGGGCGCATACAGCGAATCCACAGAGCTGGAGAACCTGGCCCATAGCCAAGTTATTTCTGAGGGTGATCCCGTCGTTGATGACGAGACGAGCCATCGATCGCTCATTGCGAATGCACAACGGAGCTCTCATTGAAAGCACCATTGTCGATGTCAAAACCGGCAGATCTCGGGTAGGGGGCCCAAGCTGTGTGTTTAGAGGATCGATGGTAATAGGAGGCTGGGGACACGATGTTTACCCAGGTTCAGGCCCTCTCGATCGAGGTAATACCCTACTTCCTGCTATATTAGTATGGATGAATATGAATACAAGAGTTGATCTACCTCGAGATCATAATGGCTAAACCCTAAGTCTAGCCTATGAGGATATTGTGATGATGCTCTCCTATACAGACTAAACCCCTCGACTTATATACATGCCAGGGGGGACCTGGGGTTACAAGGGTGACTTGGGGAGGAAGTAACTGATACATCCGAACTCTACACTTGCCCTTCTGTACATAAGAGTCCTGACTGAATATAGAGGAGGGTCTTCTGCTTCTTCTTTACGTGGCCCATCAGTACGGCCCAGCTTCGATGACCCGGAGGCCTGAGGACCCTTGAATACAGGACTCCCTTAGGGGGCATCGCACACGGCTAAGAAACAATTGATGTGCTTTGGGGTGTGAGGGAGTCCTGGAATAAGGGATCCTCGGGCGTCCGGCTTATTATTAATGGGCCGGACTGGTGGGCTATGAAGACATAAAGGCCGAAAACTGCACCCATGTCCGGATTGGACTCTCCTTGGCGTGGAAGGCAAGCTTGGCGACCAATTACGAAGATTCCTTCTTATGTAACCGACTCTATGTAACCCTAGATCCCCCCGGTGTCTATATAAACCGGAGGGAGTAGTACGGATGGCAGATACACACATTACCATAGTCACACAGGCTAGGCTTCTAGGGTTTAGCCATTACGATCTCGTGGTAGATCCACTCTTTTAATACTCATATTCATCAAGATCAATCAAGCAGGAAGTAGGGTATCACCTCCATAGAGAGGGCCCGAACCTGGGTAAACATCGTGTCCCCAGTCTCCTGTAACCATCGACCTTAGACGCACAGTTTGGGACCCCCTACCTGAGATCCGCCGGTTTTGAAACCGACACTGGTGCTTTCATTGAGAGTTCCACTGTGCCGTCAACGAAAGGTTCGATGGCCCCTTCAATCGTCGGTAGTGACGCCATCCAGGGAGAACCTTCCTCCCCGGACAGATCTTCGTATTCGGCGGCTTCATACCGCGGGCCAACTCGCTTGGCCATCTGGAGCAGATCGACAGCTACGTCCTTGGCCATCGAGTCAGATTTGGGAGCTTGAACTACGTCACGGACATCCGTGGAGACTTGATCTTCGACGGATTTGAGACCGCGGCAATCGCTCCCCTTTCTCCGATGAACATGACTTAAATCTGTCATCAGACCACGTCCAAGAGATGGATCATGTTGCTTCAATGGCCTTAAATCCGGTGCAGATTGTACCATCTTAAGCCACAGAGTCCGCGACGTTGGAGCCGCACACAGACTCGACACCTCGCGATATTCGCGTCAACGGAAATCCGGACTCGTCTCCGGCTATAAGTTCCGAACAATATCCGTCTGCGGACACCGAGCTGGATCGGTTATCGGTTTTCGAATATGGCGCCGCAGACATCTTCCAACACTCGCCCCTGGGCGACGTACTAAACTCGTTAAAAACATGTCCTTGGCAGGGGACTCATAGCCGAACTATGTCCGGTTCGAACTAGGGGCTGACGACGGAGAATTTTGCTTCCCACCCGCCACCCACTTCAAAGCCACTTTCGAGGACTTAACCAACATGCTTGATTACGGCTCCGAAGACATCGATGGCATGGACGACGATGACGAAGAGGAGCAAGGTCAAAACCCGCCATTTACTGGGCGGTGGACGGCCACTTCCTCATACGATGTGTACATGGTTGATACACCTAAAAAAGATGATGACGATGACAAAGAAGATCAAGTTGAGAATAAACCTCCTGAGACACAATCCAAGCGCTGGCAGCCTAAACGCCGTTCTAAGTCACGTCACTCAAAAGACAGCAACACTGGCACCGGAGAAAACAATACTCCGGACGACGCCAAAAACAAGGAAGACCCCGTCGGAAGAACATCCGAACAGGAGGAACAAAATAACGGGCAAGTCAGCCCTGATAAACATGCTATGTCTAACGATGCGGATGACGATAGTTACCGTCCATCCTCCTCCAAGGAGGAGAGCCTCGGTAGCAAGGATTTCATCGTGCCTGAGGCACCCCTAGAGCAGGAGTGCTTCAAGCGCCGGCTAATAGTTACTGCAAGAAGCCTGAAGAAAAAGCAGCAGCAGCTTCAAGTTGATCAAGACCTGCTCATTGACAGATGGACCGACGTCCTAGCAGCCGAAGAATATGGCCCCAAGCGTCCAGTCAAGAGTTACCCGAAACGCAGACTGCTACCTCAGTTCGATGAGGAGGGGCCGGAGCCCATACCGCCCTCGCGCAATGCGGACCGACCACCTAGTGGCCGAGATAAAACGACAACTCATGCCGAACACCAGCCCTCCCCAGCACCTCGTAAAAACAGATACAAAACAGCTCGGGACTATACATACGACCTTCGGCAGGACCTGGACAGTAGAGCAGGACACACCAGATCAATCTACGGATCGCGAGGACGCCCTTCGACTCGCGACGACGGCTACCTATTCGGACGGGACAAACCTAGTCACGCAAGGGCTGATAACCACAGGCAGACTTCATCGGAGGTGCGCCACGACGCGGCCTGATATAGAGGCGTCGCACACCCTCTCTGCTTCACAGACGAAGTACTGGATCATGAATTCCCCGAGGGGTTCAAGCCCGTCAATATTGAATCATACGACGGAACAACCGACCCCGCAGTATGGATCGAGGATTTTATTCTCCACATCCACATGGCCCGAGGAGACAATCTCCACGCCATCAAATACCTCCCACTAAAACTGAAAGGGCCAGCTAGACACTGGTTAAAAAGCCTGCCTGAAAATTCCATCGGCAGATGGGAGGACTTGGAAGAAGCTTTTCTTGACAACTTCCAAGGCACTTATGTCCGGCCACCAGCCGCTGATGACTTAAGTCATATAGTTCAACGACCTGGAGAATCAGCCAGAGAATTTTGTACTAGGTTCCTAACAGAAAAGAACCAGATCATTGACTGTCCGGATGCCGAAGCCCTAGCGGCCTTCAAACACAGCATCCATGACGAATGGCTCGCCCGCCACCTTGGCCAAGAAAAGCCAAAATCCATGGTAGCCCTCACGGCATTCATGACCCGCTTTTGCGCGGGTGACGACAGCTGGCTGGCTCGTAGCAAGAACACAACCAGTGATGAAGGCCCCTCTGAGGCCAAAAACAGCACCGGCAAGCTCCGGCGCAATAGACACAAACACGGCAGCAATTGCAATAACACCGAAGACACTACGGTTAACGCCGGATTCAGTGGCTCCAAGTCTGGCCAGAGGAAGAAGCCCTACAAAAGGAACAGCGAGGGACCATCCAGCCTGGACCGCATACTCGACCATCCATGCCAGAAACATGGCACCCCAGACAAACAAGCCAATCATACCAACAGAGATTGTTGGGTTTTCAAACAGGCCGGCAAGATAAATGCCGATAACAAGAAAAAGGAATCACAAAGTGAGGATGATGACGAAGAGCCCCGGCGGCCGAACACGGGGGGGGCAGAAGAAATTTCCCCCTCAAGTCAAAACGGTGAACATGATATATGCTACACACATCCCCAAAAGGGAGCGCAAGCGCACACTCAGGGATGTCTACGCGGTAGAGCCAGTCGCCCCGAAATTTAACCTGTGGTCGTCATTCCCGATCACCTTCGATTGTCGAGATCATCCAACTGGTATCCACCATGGCGGTTCGGCCGCACTGGTTCTCGACCCAATCATCGACGGATTTCATCTAACACGAGTCCTAATGGACGGAGGCAGCAGCCTCAACCTGCTCTATCAGGATACAGTGCGCAAGATGGGTATTAACCCCTCACGAATCAAACCCACAAAGACTACCTTTAAAGGAGTCATACCAGGCGTAGAGGCCCGTTGTACGGGCTCAATCACGCTGGAAGTAGTCTTCAGTTCCCTGGAAAACTTCCGAAGCGAAGAGTAACTCTTCGATATTGTCCCCTTCCGCAGCGTCTACCACGCACTGCTCGGACGAACCGCGTTTTCAAGATTCAACGCGGTGCCACACTATGCTTATCTCAAGCTCAAGATGCTCAGTCCACGCGGCGTCATAACAGTCAATGGAAACACGGAACGCTCCCTCCGTCCAGAGGAGCACACAATTGTCCTGGCAGCAGAGGTACAGAGCGGCCTTCTCAAGCAGAACCATAATCTGGCTGCCGAGCCCCTGGACATCATTAAGAGGGTCCAGACTACACTGCAACAGGATAGCTCAGCTCATCAATTCGATTAGCAGTACGGCCTCCGTCCCAGCACCAACGTGGTAGTGGCATTCATACCACGCGTACATAATTACGCACTCAAAATTCCATGGGCGCTGACGGAGGCACAGCTAGCTTGTGATCCACAGTTCGGCTAGACCGATCCCGGACTCACATACACCTTCACTACTTCCTCTTCCCTTTGCAGGTTTTACACAGGCCCCCTTCGAAGGCCTGATTGCTGGTCTTGTCAAAGGGTAAGTACACCAGAATGGCACGAAGCACAGGCGTACATGAGAAGCCCTAGAGGCCAATTTAACAATTTCTCTACCTGTTTTCAGGACTCACACACAGCTTGCCTTCGGTGACGGCATGTTAAACAGTCGTTTGTTTATCACACTATTTGTATCGATGCGCTTTAACGCATCAATCCAATTATAATGGAAACAGTTCGTGGCCCATGTTTAAGAGCCACAAATATTACCTCTGCTCTTTTTCTGTTCTCCTTTGACATTAATTACTTACATTCTGGCACCCGTACACTTTGGTACGTTTCATATTTGCCAGGGGCTCCTCACCGCCCCATAATACGGCAGCAAAGTCCGAACACTTCTTATAGATAAGTTCGGCACCCTGAATTTAGCATTATATGCATTGGCTCCGAATCATGTCTTTGGTCAATAGTTGGGTTGCCCGGCTCCTATGCTTGCTACCCTACGTTTCGCTACATCGGCTAGGGTAGTAAAGGGAGAACTACTGTAATTGTGCCCGAGTTTACCTGGATGAGCACCTCGGTAGAGAAAGATGAAAACTGACTGTCATGAGGCGGCGAGAGCCGGTCAGCTGTTCGAGAGGTTGAAAATCGCTGGAGATTTTTTCCGCATTACGCGAAGGATTGGTACTTCCCGATCAGACGCTGACAGCACTCTGGTTCGTATACCACGGGCTGCGCCCATGTTTTATTATAAAACTCCTATGGCTAAGTGAGGACATTTAAGCCGCATAGTCTGATTGCCTGGTTCATTGCGCTAAACAACTCCTTCAAGGACCATATAATTGGATAAAGATTGCTTAGATTCCATCCCGTACACCTTCGTACTACCTACGTGAGGGCAGAAGCCGGAGACTGGCCAACCCTCAGATTCCATACAACACGGCCGCACAGGAGGAAACAATTAAAACATAACAAACATTACATTACAAACTGGCTTTGTTTTCATACAAGGTAAGGACAAAAAATGAATGTATTCATTCGAACATAATGTCATGCCCACACTGCGCTGCTGCAAGTCGAGACCCTTCTAGAACATCCTCAAAATATTTCTCGGGTGTGCGGTGCTCCTTGCCCTCTAGCGGACCCCTGGCCACCTCGACGGCGTCCATCTTCACCCACCACATCTTGCAACGGGCGAAGGCCATGCGGGCACCTTCAATGCACACTGATCGCTTGACGATGTCTAGCTGCGGACAGGATTCCACCACCCGCTTCACAAGGCCAAAATAACTGCTAGGTATAGCTTCGGTTGGCCACAGCCGGATTATTAAATCCTTCATGGCCAGTTCGGCCACCTTGTGCAGCTCGACCAACTGCTTCAGTTGATCGACAAAGGGCACCGGATGTTCAGGCACAGCATACTGCGACCAGAACAGCTTCTTCGTGGAATTCACTTCTCTGGCTCGGAAGAACTCCGTAGCATCGGACACGCTGTGGGGTAGATCCGCAAAAGCCCCTGTGCAACTCTGAATCTGGGTTAGTAAAAGGTATTTCCTCTCCGCATACTTGCTTTGCATGTTAAAAGCCTTACCCGCCGCAATCTTCTTTGCCTCCTGGATCTCCTGAAGAGCTTCCCGGGCTTCAATCCGTGCGATCTCCGCACTCTCGCGAGCCTTGGCAAGTTCGGTCTCTTGAGCCGACGCCTCATGCTCCAAGGCTTCACACTTCTTCACCGCGTCCTGAAGCTCCTGTTGGACCTCGCTGACCCAGGCCTTCAGCTTCTTACGGGCGGCTTGCTGCTGGACAGCCTTCCCCTCGGCTTCGGCCAGGGCATTTTTAGGACCTCGACCTCAATCGCCGCCCCTGCACATATTATGACAATCCGGTCAACACTCACCACATATTATTTGCGAGTACACGGCAAGTCGTCACTCACCTTGCTTCTCCTGGAGCTGAATCTTCACCTCACCGACCTCGTTCTCGGCCCGCTCCAACCTCTGCTTCAGTTCGGAAACTTCTGCAGCATGTGAGGTCGCGGCCAACAGGGACGCCTGCTCATTCATACATATCAAGTTAGTCTCCTGCAAAGAGTTGATCCTCTGTCCGGCCTCTCTTTCCGAACACCGGACAGTGTCTCAGGGGCTACTGTCAGCACGGGGCATTCTCTTTTTTACGAGACTTACCTCAAAACCTGTCAACAGATTATTGCAGACCTCGTTCAGTCCGCTCTTGGCGGACCGAACCTTCTCGATCACCGTACCCATAAGGACACGGTGCTCGTCCACAATGGAGGTGCTTTGTAGCACCTCCACCAGTTTGTCCAGTGCCCCTGGTTGGACAGGGGTCATCGGTGGAATTTGTTGGGGATCGTTGCAGAAAAACAAAAAAAATTCCTACGCATCACCAAGATCCATCTATGGAGTTTACTAGCAACGAGAGGGAGGGAGTGCATCTTCATACCTTGAAGATCGCGATGCCGAAGCGTTACAAGAACGCAGTTCGTGGAGTCGTACACGCAGCGATTCAGATCGCGGTCGATTTCGATCTAAGCGCCGAACAACGGCGCCTCCGCGTTCAACACATGTATAGCCCGGGGACGTCTCCTCCTTCTTGATCCAGCAAGGGGGAGGAGAAGTTCGGGAAGAGCTCCGGCAGCACGACGGCGTGGTGGTGGAGCTTGCAGTTCTCCGGCAGGGCTTCGCCAAGCTCTACGGAGGAGGAGGAGTTGGGAGGGGAAGAGGGCTGCGCCAGGGAAGGGGTGCGGCTGCCCTCTCTCTCCCTCACTGTATATAGGGGGAAGGGGGGGAGGAGGAGGCGCCCTATGGTTTCCCTAGGGGAGGGGCGGCGGCCATAGGGGAAACCCTAGATGGGTTTGGGCGCCCCCGCCCCTAGGAAACTTGCCCCCCAAGCCGGGAGGGGCGGCTGCTGTAACGCCCGGGTAATCAAGCTACAGTAATCCTCTTGTAATGATGCCACGTCACCATGATTACTTTTTCTAAACTCGCGTTGATTCAAACCCCGTTCAAATTCTAATATAAAATCAAGTCAACTAAAAAATCAAATGTCAAAACTAAAATGTTCATAATGTTGCAAATAACCCTCAAGTATTTTTCATGGAGAAATCAAATAAAAATGGAACTTTATTTTGTCCCTAGCAACATTTATTTTGGTCGTTTAAAATTCCAACAAGTAGTCTTACATTCCCCAAACCACTTGAAACATGGCGGGCCTCTCCAAATTAATGACCACTACTTCTGTGACAAGTTTCATGTTGAACCAAACTCATTTGGTAATAAATAAAAATGTGAAGCAGTGGTGAAAGGAATAAGTAGAAAAGAGAGAGGAAAAAGACTAAAATCCTACCGTGTTTTCGGGCCATATATGACCATAATGCACATGGCCCAGCCCACCACAGCCTTTTTCCCCTTCTCCTGTTCCTCTGTACAGAGAGGAGCACAGGGGCCATGGCGTGTCACGCATCCACCCTCACCATGGCCGCTGCCGTCATCGTGTCGGCCATCTCGCGGTCCTCCTGGTGGATAAGAACGTCGCGCACGCACTGAACCCTAGCCACTTCCCCCCAGTTCCAGATCCACCTCTCCCCTCCCCTCTCGCTCGAAACTGAGCTCAGCCGCGCGAGCTCGTCGCCACCGATCGCCGTCAACGTGGCCACCGTCCACGCTGCACCTCGTCGGCGCGTTCCCGAGCACCGCCGCCGTCGACTATGTCCTCTACAGCAAATCGTTGGGGACGGGAGCCACTACATCGTCGCCCCGTCTTCTTCTTCCTTGGGCACCATCGCCATTGTCGATGATTCTGGCTACCCCACGCCTCCCCACGCCCACTGAGCACATCTGCAGGCTCATTGTGAGCTACACTCCTTCCCCCATTTATTTTGCTCCCGTACGTGCTCGGAGTGGCTAGACCTGCCATGGCCGAAACGAGCTCCTCCGTTGAGCTCTTCGCCCCTTTGCTCACCGCAGCCACGGCACCTGTCGCCGCGCCCTCAGCTCCTCGCACCATCACGCCCCCTTGCAGCCACTGCCTCGCCGTCACGCTCGTGGCCCGCCCCCACGCGTGACCCCGCCGCCCGGGTCCGGTGCTCGTCCGCCGTCCATCCCTCCGGCGCGGGCCGCCCCTGCCCCGACCTCACCTGCTGTCGGCGACTCCTCGCCAGGCCTTCCCCCGCGCCCCGCCGGCACCCATGCGGTCGAGCCCGCACCTGGCCCCAACCGGGCCAGCTCCGGCCGGCCACCCTCGCCGCGCCAGCGCCTGTCCGCCGCGTTGCGCGCTCCGGCTTCTGGAGTCCGGCGCCCGCGCGCCGAAGCCGCCCCCCTCCTCTGACGTCGTCCTCCGCCGGCGCCAGGCCCGCCACCGCCTGGGGCCGCAGCTCGCCACGGTTGGCGCTGCAGGCGCCCCGCCATGCGCCCCGCCATGGCCGTGGTCGTGGCTTGGGTCCGCCTCGACGGGCACCCACGCCCGAACCGTTCGCCCGCCCCGTTAACACGCCCCGCCTCGCTGGCTTGGGCCACTTCCAGCGGGCCCCAGCGCCCAGCCCCTGTCCTTAAATAAAGGGTTTAAAAAAATATGAATAAAATATTTAATTAACTAATTAATTCGATAATTAATTAGCCTAATTAACTAGGATTTATTAGACTAATAACTAGTTTAGTAGAAAACTGTAATTAAGTAAATAAATAGTCAATGACAGGGGGTCCCCACCCCCTGTTGACCAGTCAACGTTGACTGGTCAACTGGGACCCACTGGACCCACTGTCAGCCCCATTTGTAAACTGTTGGGTAGCTTTCTGAGTACCCCTAGCCTTTAGCTATTTATTTTCGAATTAATAATAATTTCATAATATGGTTAAAACTTTAGAAAATCATATAAAATAATCTATAACTCGGATGAAAATGTTTTATATATGAAAATCGCTCAGAACGACGAGACAAATCCGAATACGCGGTCCGTTCATCCGCCACACATCCCAAACTTAGCGAACATGCAACTTTCCCCCTCCGTTTCATATGTCCGAAAAAGCCAGACTTTGGTGATACTTTCCCGGATGCTATCCCCCTTCGCCGGTACCGTGTAGCACCGCGTTGGAGCACCCTAGCACTGCGTGTTAACTTGTCGTGCTTCTTTATTGCATCTGTATGCTTTATATTTATTGTTTCTCCCCCCTCTTCTCCCCGGTAGACCTCGAGACCGAAGATGCCCCGGTGATCGACTACGGTGTTAACGATCCCTCCTTCTTGCCAGAGCAACCAGGCAAGCCAACCCCCCTTGATCATCCCGATATCGCCCACTCTCTTCTCTCTTATGCTTGCATTAGAACCGGTACTGCTTTTTGTATGATCCTATTCTGATGCATAGCCTGTTGTTGATACCGCTTTCATACCTTACATGTTTATACTAAACTGCTTAGTATAGGCTGGTTAGAGATTCACCAGTGACCCCCCCCCACACACACACACATTGTCCCGACTGCCCCGCTGGATTATCAGAAGACCCGATCAACGGGATCGAAGACCAGGACCCGGCACCGCACATCACTTTCCCCTTAGTTGCTCGACACTACTGGGTTACTATGGAGTGCCGAGGGGTGAGACCTCATCAGCACTTCTAATGTTAACCTTGTAGGTTAGTTCATCGGTTGTGGTCATCGAGGGTGATTCCTCTTTCTCCACTCCCGATAACGACACTATCGTGCAAATCCTCAAGAGTGGACCTCGAGGGTGACTCCTCTTTCGTTCACCTTGACGATAAACATCAGGTGGAATTCCATCGAGGGTGATTTCCTCAGGTTTCCCTTTGGTGTCAGACACACAGTTACTATGGTTACTATGACTTTACACTGAACCTGGTTACTAAAGACGGGTCGACCCTGAGGGGTACCCGTGCGAGCTTAATTGCGAGTGATGTGTAGTCGGGTTGACCTGGAAGGTGCCCGCGAGATAAATACGATGTGTGGCCGGGCACTCGCCCTTGCTGCAAGTTCTCGCGACGGGGCGATGGGGTCACATGATCGTGAATCTCTGCTCGTTACCGCGCGTTCCCAAGACACTAAACGGTTTGGATATTTGATCCGAGGGGCCTGTGGCCTGATAGCACTAACCACCACGTGGGCATAGTATGGGCGTTCTGCGTCATATGCATCAGCCGAAGCTTAACTGACATCATGCAACTGAGCGGCACGCGCCGGGTTGGACTGCATAAGCCCCTGCCTTTTTAAGGAGGTAGCCCAGGTCTGCTCACCGGCCGCGTACGCAACGTGCAGGAGTTCCTGGGGTGATTGGCCCATGACCCCTGGGGGCATAGGGTTTAGTCCGGCGTGCATGACCTCTCTATTAAGCCTAGGTCGGGTTGCAGCGTATTGTTTGGCCGAGGGCGGGCATGACCAGATGGTGTGTCCGGCCGGTGTTAAGCAAATGTGATGGGTAAGTTGGTGCACCCCTGCAGGGAAGAAAACATCTATCAATAGCCTGTCCTACGGTATAGGACACTTCGAGTTGTATCCCGATCGCTACAACTAGAACTGGATGTTGAGGCATTGTTTGGATATGTTGCTTCGGGAGTCGAGAAAGGATCCCGGAGCATTGGAACAACAACATAAATATGACTTATGATATACTACTCTACTTCCCCCTCTTCCTGCAAGACGGTGGTTTCCAGAAGATGCTACTCTTCGATAGGACTAGCGTCCCCCCTTCTTATTCTGGCATTCTGCAGCTTAGTCCAGATATACTACCCTTTTCGTTGATACCGATGCATGTGTAGTGTAGATCCTTGCTTGCGAGTACTTTGGATGAGTACTCACGGTTGCTTTGCTCCCCATTTTCCCCCTTCTTTCTTCTCTCTAGTTGATGCAACCAGATGGTGGAGTCCAGGAGCCAGATGCCACACTTGACGACTGCTACTACCCCGACGGAGCCTACTACTACGTGGAGACAGTTGACGACCAGGAGTAGTTAGGAGGTCCTAGGCAGGAGGCCTTGCCTTTTCGATCGTGTTGCTTTGTGCTAGCCTTCTTAAGGCAAACTTGTTTAACTTATGTATGTACTCAGATATTGTTGCTTCCGCTGACTCTTGTGTATTCGAGCCGTCGAGGCCCCTGGCTTGTAATATAAAGCTTGTATTATTTTATTTGTGTCTAGAGTTGTGCTGTGATATCTTCCAGTGAGTCCCTGATCTTGGTCGTACACATTTGCGTGCATGATTAGTGTACGGTCAAATCGGGGGCGTCATAAGTTGGTATCAGAGCCGACTGCCTGTAGGAACCCCCCTTTCCAACTCCTTGGCCGAAGTTGAGTCTAGTCTTTGAAAATTTGTTTTACTAACTTGGCTGTGTGGCTTACGGGCCCACGTCGCCAATTGGGTGGTATTAGAATCTTTTACTCCTCGTCTATACTCTGGCACTCTGTTCTCTCTTCTATTCGGGTTAAATGAATTTACTAACTACATTAGGTTCTCGTGACGACTTTCCCCGGAGAGCCCCTTCATTCGGATGGTTGCCTGCTTCACCAGAAGATTTTGAAGAGATTCTTTGATGTTTCCCCGAGACCCTTGTACCCTTCGCCATTGCAATTCCATATCACTGATAAATCTCTAAGGATAGTTGCATACACTTGTCGTCCATACCTTCATTTCAATTGTTCTTGTTATTACAAGATACCCTGAAATACTTTGGATATTCCGAGAATCCTTTGTGCCTGCGCAGCTCCTTTGCCACATGAATACCCTTATGTATAATTCCTCCCATTTGCCGAGTATCCGCTCATCCCCATTCATGTGTTTCACAAGTCTCAGAAATATCATTCGACCTTTGGAAAATCTGGAGCAGCCTCTTGCTCTTGAAATTCTTGCTTGCTTACATTATGGTTAACCCCATAAATCTAGTAGTCTTATTGACATCCTTTGTCATTATCATTTTGAGTCCATTGATTCAACATGTTGCGAATGCTCGCAATCCTCGATCCTAGAATTCATCCTTCTGGCTCAGACGTCATGTTGAACATGAGCTGGATCTCGACCAATCAAATTGCCGTCGATTGTACCCCAAAGTCATTTTAACTTACCCATCCTTAATCAGAGCGGTTGCTTCTGATCGTTTGATTTGGAAATCATAATTCCTTTGCATTTGAGATTTGAATTAGTCAGTTGTTTCTATAAACTGATATCCCTCCATCCCTTCTTATGGTTGAGTACCGATGCTCACATCAGATCCCTGGCAGACCACCAGATCCTTTGTTGGATTTTATCCGACATCGTCCTTTATATTCTAATAGCTGGTGAGTTCTGCCATGATATATAATGCCTTGGGTAAAATATATCATCTGCTTTCTCAACCATGCTCTGCTTTCGAGCTTGTATAATTTGCTCCTGAAGTAGCGTAGTATGAGTCTAAGATGCCCCGATGGGCTAAACTTATGCCTTCCTTAATCTGTGCGAACCCGAAAGTTTTCCAAGGTTCATACTCCTCTGGTAATTCACCAGGCAAGTCTCCGCAATCAATTCATTTTTAATAAAGCTGTGAATGAAAGCTTATGCATTGAAGAAGTGGGAGTCAACCTTGAACTTTGTGTTCATGCCCATGGACCCGATGTGGAACTTATCATAAAGCTTCTCTTAAATTAATTATCCCCTTGATATAAGTTCATCTTATATCTGGGATCTGGCCTTTTTCAATCGTGGTTCCGACCATGTTCTTCTTTAAATACCACTTCTTGTGCAGATTTAAGCACTTGTCTCCTACAGAGCAATACCCCCAGCCCAACCTCTACGTTGAGCTGTCGTCGAGTATTACCCCCCTGGTATCTCGAGATTATCACGGAACTGCATAGCTTCCTATGAGTTCTTCATTATGTGTTACATTTTCACTGATTGCAATTTTCCTCGGGTTCTGAGATGTTTGACACTCGGGGACCCCGATAAGTGAATCAATTCCGCACTCCGATTCAGTAGCTCTAAGTAACCTCCATTGCTAATGAGTTTATTAATTCTTCAAGTTATATCTAGCCTCTTCGGCTAAATCATTATCGTGCATATTTTAACTGTGCTACCTGGTCCTTCTTCACGGAGCATAATTTCGGCAATGAGCTAAGCTTACGCCGATCTTCCTCGGCATATCATTTCGCCTTGAACAGCTAGCTTGATTTCAAGTTTGTATTGTACTAGTGGTTTCAATAACCTTTCGCTCCATCATTCATTTGACTTGATGTCATCGCCGATCGATTACATCCTAATGAAATCTCTCGACAAATGTGTCATGATCACCATAAATTATGATTTGCCTTCTTCCAAGTCGTGAATCGAATTCTTGATGGGAAATACCATCCTTGCCCCTCGATGATTTGTGTTATCATCGACAACATTTATGCCTTCGCGCCAACACAAGCTGGTTCATATAATTTTGGAATTACATCCTTTTTGACATGATGATGGATTGCAGCTGAACCCGTCAGGCCACATCCTCATCTTTTCCTTGCTGAAAATGTAAGACTTATTCTATAAGTTGTTCCTGGTGGATCCTTTGTGTATTCATAAATCGAATCTTTACCCAATGATCATGCCGGTGCTATCTCGAAGCATGTCCATGTTACTCCGAAGATCCACAAGAACATGGTAAACGCAATGCTAAATGTTTTTGATCAACTATCCAACATAGTTGTGTGGGTACATATCATAATAATTCTTACCCCTTTTATCTATATGGTCATGACTTGATCTGCTGACACGTATATCATGCCCTGCTTAATCTTGGGGATGATTTACTCCTATTCATTATGTTTAAACATATTTTCCTTTCCATTTGTTTGTTTAACCTCTCTTTGGTCTACATATAATCTAAGAAGTAAGAATTTTCTGCTGATGTAAACACCTTGGTGTACAACTCTGTCAGTAAGACCCTATTACTATTGTTGATAACATTCTGGTAACCACAGATGGACGAGAACTTTTCCTATTGGTCCACCTCGTTTCAACGAGTAGGAAAATGGTTCTCTTTGTCCCTCGCCCTTAGTAACAACGTTGTTGCCAACATAACTGACAGTCTATGCTCTGACATGCCTTGCTATCATCGCCCTTCCTACTTATAACCCACATGGTGGGCCCATAACCCAAGGTCCCAGGATAGAAACTTGACTCTCTTGTATACCTTTGTTGCCAAAGATGTTCCTCTCACTTGGCTTCGTATGGAAATCACGATCCACATTCCTAGTGATCTATTTTGGCATCGGGCGCAATACTTATTCCCATTGCTCTGAACTCATTTCAACCTCCGATTCAGGCAACGAATGATTGCTTACCCGGTTGAAGCTTCTAATTGCACCTCATTATTTTGCTCTCGATGGCTTTCTTGAATTTCAACTCAAGAGATTCCTCTATGCCACATTCACTGAGATAGTCCCCAGGAACCTACCTTGTGTTGGGCTCCATCCTTGCCGAGTCTTTCTCCCCTTAATCTACCTCCTAAATCTCGGGACGAGATTTCTTGTAGTGGAGGAGATTTGTAACACCCGCGTAATCAAGCTACAGTAATCCTCTGGTAATGATGCCACATCACCATGATTACTTTTACTAAACTCGCGTTGATTCAAACCCCATTCAAATTCTAATATAAAATCAAGTCAACTAAAAAAATCAAATGTCAAAACTAAAATGTTCATAATGTTGCAAATAACCTCAAGTATTTTTCATGGAGAAATCAAATAAAAATGGAACTTTATTTTGTCCCTAGCAACATTTATTTTGGTCGTTTAAAATTCCAACAAGTAGTCTTACATTCCCCAAACCACTTGAAACATGGCGGGCCTCTCCAAATTAATGACCACTACTTATGTGACAAGTTTCATGTTGAACCAAACTCATTTGGTAATAAATAAAAATGTGAAGCAGTGGTGAAAGGAATAAGTAGGAAAAAAAGAGGAAAAGGACTAAAATCCTACCGTGTTTTCGGGCCATATATGACCATAATGCACATGGCCCAGCCCACCACAGCCTTTTTCCCCTTCTCCTGTTCCTATCTACAGAGAGGAGGACAGGGGCCATGGCGTGTCACGCATCCACCCTCACCATGGTCGCTGCGGTCGTCGTGTCGGCCATCCCGCGGTCCTCCTGGTGGATAAGAACGTCGCGCGCGCGCTGAACCCTAGCCACTTCCCCCCAGTTCCAGATCCACCTCTCCCCTCCCCTCTCGCTCGAACCTGAGCTCAGCCATGCGAGCTCGTCGCCACCGATCGCCGTCAACGTGGCCACCGTCCACGCCGCACCTCGTTAGCGCGTTCCCGAGCACCGGCGTCATCGACTATGTCCTCTACAACAAACCGTTGGGGACGGGAGCCACTACATCGTCGCCCCGTCTTCTTCTTCCTCGGGCACCACCGCCATTGTTGATGATTCCGGCTACCCCGCGCCTCCCTCACACCCACTGAGCACATCTGCAGGCTCACTGTGAGCTACACTCCTTCCCCCATTTATTTTGCTCCCGTACGTGCTCGGAGTGGCTAGACCCGCCATGGCCAAAACGAGCTCCTCCGTTGAGCTCTTCGCCCCTTTGCTCACCGCAGCCACGGCACCTGTCGCC
>LR738711.1:724437575-724583532 GCA_902687465.1 Secale cereale
CCACTGCCTCGCCATCACGGTCATGGCCCGCCCCCACACGCGACCCCGCCGCCCGGGTCTGGTGCTCGCCCGCCGTCCGTCCCTCCGGCGCGGGTCGCCCCTGCCCCGACCTCGCCTGCTGCCGGCGACTCCTCGCCAGGCCTTGCCCTGCGCCCCACCGACACCCATGCGGCCGAGCCCACACCTGGCCCCAACCGGGGCAGCTCCCGCCGGCCACCCTCGCCGAGCCAACGCCTCTCCGCCGTGCTGCGCGCTCCGGCGTCTGGAGTCCGGCGCCCACGCGCCGAAGGCGCCCCCTCCTCCGGCGCCGTCCTCCACCTGCGCCAGGCCCGCCACCGCCTGGGGCCGTAGCTCGCCACGGTTGGCGCTGCCGGCGCCGCGCCATGGCCGTGGCCGTGGCTTGGGTCCGCCCCGACGGGCACCCACGCCTGAACCATTCGCCCGCCCCGTTAACACGCCCCGCCCCACTGGCTTGGGCCACTGCCAGCGGGCCCCAGCACCCAGCCCCTATCCTTAAAAAAAGGGTTTAAAAAATATGAATAAAATATTTAATTAACTAATTAATTCAGTAATTAATTAGCCTAATTAACTAGGATTAATTAGACTAATCACTAGTTTAGTAGAAAACTGTAACTAAATAAACAGTCAATGACAGGGGTCCCCACCCCATGTTGACCAGTCAACGTTGACTGGTCAACTAGGACCCCCTGGACCCACTGTCAGCCCCATTTGTAAACTGTTGGGTACCTTTCTGGGTACCCCTAGCATTTAGCTATTTATTTTCGAATTAATAATAATTTCAGAATATGGTTAAAACTTTAGAACATCATATAAAATAATATGTAACTCGGATGAAAATGTTTTATATATGAAAATCGCTCAGAACGACGAGACGAATCCGAATACGCGGTCCATTCATCCGCCACACATCCCTAACTTAGCGAACATGCAACTTTCCCTCTTCGTTTCATCTGTCCGAAAAAGCCAGACTTCGAGGATACTTTCCCAGATGCTATACCCCTTCGCCGGTACCGTGTAGCACCGCGTTAGAGCACCCTAGCACCGCGTGTTAACTTGCCGTGCTTCTTTATTGCATCTGTATGCTTTGTATTTATTGTTTCTCCCCCCTCTTCTCTCCGGTAGACCCCGAGACCGAAGATGCCCCGGTGATCGACTACTGTGTTGACGACCCCTCCTTCTTGCCAGAGCAACCAGGCAAGCCAACCCCCCTTGATCATCCCGATATCGCCCACTCTCTTCTCTCTTATGCTTGCACTAGAACTGCTACTGCTTTTTGTATGATCCTATTCTGATGCATAGCCTGTTGTTGATACCGCTTTCATACCTTACGTGTTTATACTAAACTGCTTAGTATAGGATGGTTAGAGATCCACCAGTGACCCCCCCCCCCACATTGTCCCGACTGCCCCGCTGGATTATCAGAAGACCCGATCAACGAGATCGAAGACCAGGACCCGGCACCGCACATCACTTTCCCCTTAGTTGCTCGACACTACTGGGTTACTATCGACTGCCGAGGATGAGACCTCATCAGCACTTCTAATGTTAACCTTGTAGGTTAGTTCATCGGTTGTGGTCATCGAGGGTGATTCCTCTTTCTCCACTCCCGACAACGACACTGTCGTACAACTCCTCAAGAGTGGACCTCGAGGGTGACTCCTCTTTCGTTCACCTTGACGATAAACATCAGGTGGAATTCCATCGAGGGTGATTTCCTCAGGTTTCCCTTTGGTGTCAGACACACAGTTACTATGGTTACTATGACTTTACACTGAACCTGGTTACTAAAGACGGGTCGACCCTGAGGGGTACCTGTGCGAGCTTAAGTGCGAGTGATGTGTAGTCGGGTTGACCTGGAAGGTGCCCGCGAGATACGAGGCGTGGCCGGGCACTCGCCCTTGCCGCAAGTTCTCGAGACGGGGCGATGGGGTCACATGATCGTGAATCTCTGCTCGTTACCGCGCGTTCCCAAGACACTAAATGGTTTGGATATTTGATCCGAGGGGCCTCTGGCCTGATAGCGCTAACCACCACGTGGGCATAGTATGGGCGTTCTGTGTCGTATGCATCAGCCGAAGCTTAACTGACGTCATGCGACTGAGCGGCGCGCGTTAGGTTGGACTGCGTAAGCACCTGCCTTTTTAAGGAGGTAGCCCAGGTCTGTTCACCGGCCGCGTACGCAACGTGCAGGAGTTCCCGGGGCGATTGGCCCATGACCCCTGGGGGCATAGGGTTTAGTCCGGCGTGCATGACCTCTCTATTAAGCCTAGGTCGGGTTGTGGCGTATTGTTTGGCCGAGGGCGGGCATGACCTGATGGTGTGTCCGGCCGGAGTTAAGCAAGCGTGATGGGTAAGTTGGTGCACCCCTGCAGGGAAGAAAACATCTATCGATAGCCTGTCCTACGGTAACGGACACTTGGAGTTGTATCCCGATCGCTACAACTAGAACTGGATGCTGAGGCATTGTTTGGATATGTTGCTTCGGGAGTCGAGAAAGGATCCCGGAGTGTTGGAACAACAACATAAATATGACTTATGATATACTATTCTACTTCCCCCTCTAGCTGCAAGACGGTGGTTTCCAGAAGATGCTAGCCTTCGATAGGACTAGCTTCCCCCTTCTTATTCTGGCATTTTGCAGCTTAGTCCACATATACTACCCTTTTCGTTGATACCGATGCATATGTAGTGTAGATCCTTGCTTGCGAGTACTTTGGATGAGTACTCACGGTTGCTTTGCTCCCCTTTTCCCCCCTTCTTTCTTCTCTCTGGTTGATGCAACCAGATGGTGGAGTCCAGGAGCCAGATGCCACACTTGACGACTGCTACTACCCCGACGGAGCCTACTACTACGTGGAGATAGCTGACGATCAGGAGTAGTTAGGAGGTCCCAGGCAGGAGGCCTTCCCTTTTCGATCGTGTTGTTTTGTGCTAGCCTTCTTAAGGCAAACTTGTTTAACTTATGTATGTACTCAGATATTGTTGCTTCCGCTGACTCTTGTGTATTCGAGCTTATGTATTCAAGCCCTCGAGGCCCCTGGCTTGTAATATAAAGCTTGTATTATTTTATTTGTGTCTAGAGTTGTGTTGTGATATCTTCCAGTGAGTCCCTGATCTTGGTCGTACACATTTGCGTGCATGATTAGTGTACGGTCAAATCGGGGGCGTCACAGCTGCCCTAGGGGAGGCGCCCCCACCTCTCCAGGTTACGTGAGATGGGGTGGGAGGGGCTCTCAACCCCTTAGTGGGCTGATGTGCCCCCTCCCCTTGGCCCATAAGGCCCCCAACGCTTGTCGGGGCCTCCGAAACCACTTTCGGACACGCTGGTCGTCACCCGGTACCCCCAGAACAATTCCGGACTCCAATACCCTTTGTCCAATATATCAATCTTCGCCTTCGGACCATTCCGTAGTTCCTCGTCATATCCGGGATCTCATCCGGGACTCCGAACAACCTTCGGTAACCACATACTATTCCCATAACAACTCTAGCGTCACCGAACCTTAAGTGTGTAGACCCTACGGGTTCGGGAACCATGCAGACATGACCGAGATACCTCTCCGGCCAATAACCAATAGCGGGATCTGGATACCCATATTGGCTCCCACATGTTCCACGATGATCTCATCGGATGAACCACGATGTCGGGGATTCAATCAATCCCGTATACAATTCCCTTTGTCTACCGGTATAGTACTTGCCCGAGATTCGATCGTCGGTATACCGATACCTTGTTCAATCTCATTACGGCAAGTCTCTTTACTCGTTCCGTAAACATCATCTCGTGACCAACCCCTTAGTCACATTGAGCTCATTACGATGATGTCTTACCGAGTGGGCCCACAGATACCTCTCCATCATACGGAGTGACAAATCCCAGTCTCGATTCGTGCCAACCCAACAGATACTTTCGGGGATACCCGTAGTGTACCTCTATAGCCACCGAGTTACGTTGTGACGTTTGGCACACCCAAAGTATTCCTACGGTATCCGGGAGTTGCACAACCTCATGGTCTAAGGAATAGATACTTGACATTGGAAAAGCTTTAGCATATGAACTACACGATCTTGTGCTAGGCTTAGGATTGGGTCTTGTCCATCACATCATTCTCCTAATGATGTGATCTTATTATCAATGACATCCAATGTCCATGGTCAGGAAACCGTAACCATCTATTGATCAACGAGCTAGTCAACTAGAGGCTCACTAGGGACATGTTGTGGTCTATGTATTCACACATGCATTACAATTTCCGGATAATACATTTAAAGCATGAACAATAGACAATTATCATGAACAAGGAAATATAATAATAACCATTTTATTATTGCCTCTAGGGCATATTTCCAACAGAATTGGTGCACCCCCCTTTGAAGGAAGGGGTGCGCCAGATTTCGGGGCCGCATCGGTCCCCGGAATCGTATTCGGCTGAGGGCCGAACTGAATACGTCCCTCCTCGCCAATCTCCATGGGGATCAGCTCCCCCCTGTGTCCGGCAGTGGAGGTCTCGCCTCACGGCGCCTCCCAGACAGCATCCTGGGTCCCTCCACGACTCGGAGCGATCCTCCGGGACAACACTTTTGTGTCGTCCTTGGCCCCGAGGGAGTAAGCGGGCGGCAGCGACAGGCTGGCCATTTCCGTCGGATCCTACGAACCTCCAGATGAGGATCGCTGGATGTTGTCACGAGCAAGACTGCAATAGCACAATTAACCACGTCAACACAACAAAAAGGAGAGGCCGGTTATGCTTGCATACATGAGTCATAGTACTTACGATGTGGCGTGAGGCTTAGTGCGGAGGCGTCGCTCCGGACTGCTGTTAACGTCCCACGCGGTGTTGACCGCAAGGGCGCCCTTCCCCTTCTTGGGCGTTCCCGCCTCCAGGGTCGTGGATGCCCCCCTTTTCTTCTTCCCCTCCTCAGGGGGGGTTCTTATCCTCCTTTGCCTCCTCCTCCTCGTCGTCATCGTCCTCAGGGATAGAGTAATGGGCTTCTTCGTCTTCGGACATCACGTCCGAAGCACCCTTACAACGGGGGCCGCTTTTGGCCCCCTTGGCCTTCTTCGTAGCCTTCTTCTCCGGTGCCTTATATGGTGCCGGCACCAGCATCTTCGCCAGACGCGGGATGACCGGTTCTTCTGGCAGCGGAGCCAGACATTGGATCCGCTTCGCTATCTCCGTCCAATCCTGAAAAAGCAAATGATAAAAGCTCAGGCATCATCCCTGAAATAAACAAGTAGGGGATACATTAAAAATAACATACCTTGCTGGCGGGATGTTTAGTGTCGTGCCCTCCATCTGAATCTGTGGCCGACGGTTCCTCCTTGCCCTTGAAGAGCAACCTCCATGCACCCTCGTGAGTGGTTTCAAAGAGCCTCACCAGGGTTTGGTGCTTCTTTAGATTGAACTCCCACAGAGGGCGACTTCTTCGCTGGCACGGGGGGATGCGGCGAACCAGCATCACCTGAATTACATCGACAAGCTTGACGTTCTTGGCTATCATGCCTTGAACGCGCGTCTGCAGCGCAATCAGCTCATCGGATGAACACCAGTCCGGACACTTCTCGACCCAGGAGGTGAGTTGCGTGGGAGCGCCGGAGCGGAATTCGACAGCTGCGGCCCAGGTGGTGCCGCGGGGTTCTGTAATGTAGAACCACTGTTTCTGCCACTCCTTTACTGTCTCCACAAAAGTGCCTTTTGGCCAGGAGACGTTGGACAGCTTACTCACCATGGCTCCTCCGCATTCCGCGTGTTAGCGATCCACCACCTTCGGCTTCACGTTGAAGACCTTGAGCCACATCCCGAAGTGGGGTTGGATGCGGAGGAAGGCCTCACACACGACGATAAACGTCGAAATTTTGAGGAAGGAATTCGGGGACATATCGTGGAAATCTATCACGTAATAATACATCAGCCCGCGGACGAAAGGGTGGAGTGGAAACCCTAGTCCGCGAAAGAAATGAGGGATGAATACCACCCTCTCATTGGGCTCCGGTGTAGGGACGACTTGTCCCACGGTTGGCAGACGATGGGCGATTTCCTTCGCCAAGTATCCGGCCGCCCGAAGCTCAGCAATATCCTCTTCCTTGATGGAGGAGACCATCCACTTGCCCTGACCTCCGGATCTGTACATGGTTGAATGGTGGCTCGAGTGGAAAGGAGATGAGAACTTGGGCGCTTGAGCTCAAGATTGGAAAGACGGAGATAGAGAGAAGGCGTGGGAGAGGAAGAGGGAGTCATTATCCCCTTATAAAGGCAGTAAATATTAAATGCCCCCCACTCGCCTTAGAATTCGTCTATTCCCAAGGCTTGTGTAAATGGTACGATTGGGTTACCCATGCCCGCATTGATGAGAATCCCACAATAAGGGGACATGATCTCTGCTTCGACAAGACGTGCCAATGGAAACTGCGTCTCGGGGCGTGGAGCGTCGGGTACAAAGTGATCCGGAATTATGACCGATCGGATGTGACGTCATGCTACAAAAAGTTGTCAGTGGATTGGGCTCATGTAAAATTATATTCTCTCTGTGGTTGTGTATGGTGTGTACGACAGGTCTAGGTACTATCATTGCGTCCGAAGACTATCTTGGAGTTCGAAAAAAAGGGAACCCGCCTTGCAATGCCGATGACAATCTGCGCGCCGGACTCCTTATCATTGAAGCCAGGTTAAGGGGCTACTGAGGGAGTCCTGGACTAAGGGGTCCTCGGGCGTCCGGCTTATTATCAATGGGCCGGACTGGTGGGCTATGAAGACATAAAGGCCGAAGACTGCACCCGTGTCCGGATTGGACTCTCCTTGGCGTGGAAGGCAAGCTTGGCGACCAATTATGAAGATTCCTTCTTATGTAACCAACTGTATATAACCCTAGACCCCCCCCCCCCCGGTGTCTATATAAACCGGAGGGAGTAGTCCGGATGGCAGATACACACATTACCATAGTCACACAGGCTAGGCTTCTAGGGTTTAGCCATTACGATCTTGTGGTAGATCCACTCTTGTAATACTCATATTCATCAAGATCAATCAAGCAGGAAGTAGGGTATTACCTCCATAGAGAGGGCCCAAACCTGGGTAAACATCGTGTCCCCAGTCTCCTGTAACCATCGACCTTAGACAAACAGTTCGGGACCCTCTACCCGAGATCCGCCGGTTTTGACACCGACAGGGTGCCCCCTGCCCACGTATATAAAGGAGGAGAGGAGGAGGAGACCGGCCTAAGGGGACGCACCATGGGGGGAGTCCGACTAGGACTTCACTCCTAGTAGGATTCGCCCCCCCCCCTCTTTTTTTCCTTTCTTTGGAGTTGGAAGGAGGGAAGGAGAGGAGAGGGAGAAGGAAAGGGGGGTCGCGCCTCCTCCCCTAGTCCAATTCGTACTCCCCTTGGGGGGGCACCCCCTTGTGGGCTGCCATGTAGGCCCAATACTTCCTCGGGGGGTTCCGATAGCCCCTCGGTACTCCGACAAATATCCGAAACATCCGGAAACCATTCCGGTGTCCGAATACCATCATCCAATATATCAATCTTTACCTCTCGACCATTTCGAGACTCCTCGTCATGTCCGTGGTCTCATCCGGGACTCCGAACAATCTTCGGTCACCAGAGACACATAACTCTTAATACAAATCAACGTCGAACGTTAAGCGTGTGGACCTTGCGGGTTCGAGAACTATGTAGACATGACTGAGATACTTCTCCGGTCAATAATCAATAGCGGAACCTGGATGCTCATATTGGCACCCACATATTCTACGAAGATCTTTATCGATCAAACCGTAATGACAACATATGTTATTCCCTTTGTCATCGGTATGTTACTTGCCCGAGATTCGATCGTCGGTATCTTCATACCTAATTCAATCTCATTACTGGCAAGTCTCTTTACTCATTCCGTAATGCATTATCTCACAACTAACTCATTAGTCACATTGCTTGCAAGGCTTCTTATGATGTGCATTACCGAGAGGGCCCAGAGATACCTCTCCGATACTCGGAGTGACAAATCATATTCTCGATCTATGCCAACCCAACAAACACCTTCGGAGATACTTGTAGAGCATATTTATAATCACCCAGTTACGTTGTGACGTTTGATAGCACACAAGGCATTCCTCCGGTATCCGGGAGTTGCATAATCTCATAGTCAGAGGAATATGTATTTGACATGAAGAAAGCAATAGCAGTAAAACTGAACGGTCAATATGATAAGCTAACGAATGGCTCTTGTCCATCACATCATTCTCCTAATGATGTGATCCCGTTAATCAAATGACAACACATGTCAATGGTTAGGAAACTCAACCATATTTGATTAATGAGCTAGTCTAGTAGAGGCTTACTAGGGACACTGTGTTTTGTCTAAGTATCCACACATGTATCAAGTTTTCGGTTAATACAATTCTAGCATGAATAAAAGACATTCATCATGATATAAGGAAATATAAATAACAACTTTATTATTGCCTCTAGAGCATATTTCCTTCACTTATAACATGTAAAGTAGACCCGGGGGCCATAGGTTTCACTTGAGTCTTCTCTCATGATAACAAGTATTACCGTGGGTGAAAAAATTACTGTCAAGCAATTGATAGAAGAGCGAATAATTATAACGACATCTATGCAAATGATCATGAATATAGGCATCACGTCAGTGACAAGTAGACCGGCTCTTGCATGCATCTACTACTATTACTCCACACATCGGCCGAAACGATTCTGCATCTAGAGTATTAAGTTCGTAAGAACAGAGTAACGCCTTAAGCAAGATGACATGATGTAGCGGAATTAACTCAAGCAATATGATGAAAACCCCATCTTGTTATCCTCGATGGCAATAATACAATACGTGTCATGTCCCTTTCTGTCACTGGGATTGAGCACAAAAATACTGAACCCAAAGCAAAGCACGTTTCCCATTGCAAGAAAAACCATTCTAGTTGGCCAAACCAAACTGATAGTTCAAAGAGAGTTACTAAGATATTAAATCATGCATAGAAGAATTCAAAATAAACTCAAATATTATTCATAGATAATCTGATCATAAACACACAATTCATCGGATCTTGACAAAGACACCGCAAAAGAAGATAACATCAGATAGATCTCCAAGAACAACGAGGAGAATGGTACTGAAGATCAAAGAGACAGAATAATCCATCTAGCTACTAGCTATGGACCCTAGGTATGTGGTAAACTACTCACACTTCGTCGGAAGGGCAATATGGTTGATGTAGATGCCCTCCGTGGTTGATTCCTCCTCCAACAGAGTACCGAAAAAGGCCTCCAGATGGGATCTCGCGAGAACAAAATGTTGCGGCGGCGGAAAAGTGGGTTCGATGGATGTTCTGGGGTTTCTGGAATATATGTGAATTTATAGGCGGAAGAAGTAGGTCAGGGGAGGCACGAGGGGCCCACAAGGTAGGGGCGCGCCCTACCCCCTGGGCGCGCCCTCCACCCTTGTGGCCGCCTCGCAGATCCCCTGGCGTGTACTCCAAGTCCATATGGTGTCTTCTGATCCAAGAAAAATCCCCGTAAAGTTTCGTTCTGTTTGTACTCCGTTTGATATTCCTTTCCTGTAGAACTCAAAAACAAGGAAAAACATAAACTAGCAGTGGGCTCTGGGTTTATAGGTTAGTCCCAAAAATCATATAAAATAGCATATAATTGCATATAAAACATCCAAGATATATAATATAATAGCATGGAACAATAAAAAATTATAGATACATTGGAGACGTATCAATGAGATTGCGGAAGAACAGAGGCTTGCGGCCGTAGAAGAATTGTTTTGAATCTCGCTCTGAGGGCTTCAGAGTATATGTGAATTTATAGGCCAAGAATTAGGTCGATCAGAGCTATGTGGGGCCCACAAGTCAGGGGCACGCCGGCCTAGCTTGTGGGGTCCACGTGGGTCTTCTCGTCCTCCCCCGAAGCTTCTAGGGTCTCTTATGTTCAAGAAAAAATAACTGTAAATTTTCATCATGTTTGGACTTCTGTAGGTATGGTTTTCTATGAAACAAAAAACATGCAGAAAGCAGGAACTCGCACTGGACACTAAATAATAGGTTAGCCCATAAAAATAATATAAAATAGCATATAAATCATACAAAAGTGATAATATAATAGCATGAAACAATAAAAATTATAGATATATTGGAGACGTATCAAGAATGAGCACTATAATGACCACATCATGGTTAGAACATGCCACTTGTTTCACTTGATCTAACATGGCTATCACAACTTACAATGTTGTCTTTCATTCTTAGGATCACCCCAAGGACGCCGAGTACCTCAACAAGCCCATCCAAATCTACTATCAGATGCAGACCATCTTCTCCCGGGGTCTAGCTATTGGCAAGGATGCCATGGTATCCAACGAGCCTCTTAGTGCACCTTCCTCTAACTATCCTGAGATCTAGGAGCCAGAGACCATCATTCTTGATGGCCCTAACAAGGCCGGTGATCATGGTCTTGGTCTCGTGAGGAAGAGGAAGAGGCTCGCCTTCGTGAAGGAGGAGTTGAGCACCTTGACCAGCATGATGGAATCCATCAAGGAGGTGGCATCCGACATGAGGGACAATAGGCATCTCGATGTGCACCTTGACCTCTACAACACTGCCATTAACATTGGGGGTTCAATGAGGAGGCTTTGATGGTCACTCTTAGCCACCTCCCGAACAACATGACACAAGGTCCTGGGTTTGTTGGGATGGAAGTGGAGCACACGACGCTCTGTCTTAGGACCTTCCTGAGTAAGCACTATTATGTGTAGTGCAAGGGTTTCTGGTGGTGGTGACAGGCTTTGATGGTCACTCTTAGCCACCTCCCGAACAACATGACACAAGGTCCTGAGTTTGTTGGGATGGAAGCGGAGCACACGACGCTCTGTCTTAGGACCTTCCTGAGCAAGCACTATTATGTGTAGTGCAAGGGTTTCTAGTGGTGGCGGCATGCTGCATGCATGCTGAGATGTATATTTTGTGGCAGCTAGGGTTTGAATTTTTTTTTGAAGGCATGAATATATTGTTGTTGTGGTATATACTAACCTCTTAGGTGATTTTGCAGTGGTATGATTACACCCTCTTTTGATGTGATGGTAGGATGACGCCATAGTAGGTAGGATGAACTTCTGGTGTTTTCAGGTATATGATATGTTGCTTATGTTCCATATGTTCTTGTCAACTTGTCTTTCTTGTTGAAATTTCGTTCTTTTGCCTTGCTAGATTTAAGTGGTATGTGGTGTATTCGGAGAGTGTTTGAAGAGTCTACAGTTCATGGTAGGCATGTCATGAACAAGTGCATGGTTACAAGCGCAACTGCTATTGAGAGATTTTCTATGAGGCAGAGGATGGCCACTCTAAGTTTGCGCTTAGAAAGAAGAGCAATCATGAAGTAGTGGTTAGGGTGTATGTCAAATTGGGTTAAGCGGGCTGAAGAACTTCATAATCTTTGTCCAATTCATCATGATTGTGGTTTTGTTGTTATCCTATCCCTCTTGTCCCTCTTTATGATGGTATGCATCATGCAATGACATCATTCGTTACGGTGGTAGATGGTAAGCTCACCACATGGAGTGCAATGTAACCACATCACCGAATGTGTGTAATCAAACACGATGTACTGCATCAGCCCAGCCAAAATCCTAAAATGTGGGCAATCAAATGATGTTCTTTTTCTTGTCCTAATGCAACCTCGAGCTTTGTGGGTAACCAAATGGGTCGCAGAACATGACCCATGTGATGTATCACTTCAACCATGCTCCATGAGGACACTCGTATAAGGAGGCCAAAATTCATGCGAGCAACCAAATATGCCCATACTAGCCAAGTAAATTTGCAACAAAAAAAAAGTCAGATCGATTTGTTCCTGTGGACTAGGAGCACCATACAGTTACATTTGCAAATTGACTTTTGGACACTAGACTATATAACCCTTGAATTCAAGATATAGTCTAACTCGCATATGAGGTTTGGACACTAGACTATATAACCCTTGAATTCAAGATATAAAAAGGTAGTCCGAAGAACAGTATTGCTGCCAGTGTTGCAACCTCTGCATGCTCGAATGATGACTCAACAAATTATAACTTTGTTACCCGAGGGACTAATATGAGAAGTTGCTACCATATAAATGTTTTTTTTTTGAAAAAAGATTTAGATTTATTATAAATGTTCATTAAAAATACAAAGCACCTCGAGCATAAATAAAAAATTACATTGAGGTCTCTAGACCACCGAACGACCACTACCGCTGCCAAAATAAGCCGTCAACGCTCCCCTACCAAAGTCGGCTTGACCTTGTTGATAACAGTCGCGAAGCCTTCGTGCACGTACTCCTAAGGGCCAGCGCCCTGAAACCGTAGTTATTGTTGAACCCTTATTTTAAGATCTGCAGCAACTAACACCAAATCTAGTCGTCGTGAACGCATGATGAAAAACCCTAACTCAACGCCCCAAGGAGATAACGTAAATTTACGTTGAAACTCTGTTGACTACGTACAAATGGGCGAACTTAAGGAGGAATGGAGTGCGGAAGACAAACTCAAAGAAAAAAAATGTCATCATCCACCCGAACGCTGCACCGACGAGGACTATAAAACACTACCCTAAACTACTAGCCGAAGCAAAGGTAACAAAGTTTCCCGCCCCAACCGCATACCGACATGCAGAAGAAAGGCAAATCCACGGACTCACCGGCTGAGGCTGAAGCGGAGATTTGCCAAGCCACCGAAGGAAAGATGAAGCATCCTAGAGTTAAGTACGTATTTCTCTACAGGTTCACTGAAAAACTCTATTCTTCAAAAGCTTTATTGGCCGACAGTACATTTTTTTAAAAGTCGCATATTCATGGGGCGGAGGTCGTTTCCGTGGAAACTGAGATCCCGTGGACGCGCTATGATATTGATTCCGCCGCGGGGTCCGACGTGTGTTCATGTGCAGGATCTCGGATGCGCCGCTGGCATTCCCTGTAGCCGCATCCGCATTTACCATTGCACGGGGAAGCAGACGGCGGGGGCCGTGGACCTTCCCCTCCACACGTCCGAGAAAACGCTCCTCGATAGAAAACCAGTGACCGACGGTGACGGTGACGGGGTCGACATAGCGCACGCCGTTTGACCCGACGGCGTCAGGCAGGATCCACCGCGCCGACCGGATCACGAGCCGAGCCCGCGCGCCGCGGACTCGCCCGCCTCGGGTCACGGTCGCTCGCACCCACCAACGAGGAGGCGTCGCCGCTTTTCTTCTCTTTCTCGCGTGCGCTGGAGCGGACTCTACGAAAGGCGAAGGACTTTTCCTGCTGCACCCCTTGTAGATCCAAGTATCACGGGGCCGGTCAATAAACATCTTGCTTTTTAGTTTTGATGATTCGAGGTGCACGGATGCAACCCACTCTTTGTTCGATCGCTCTAGTTTGAGTTTGGGCGTGGTTAACAGAATCGTAGCATCCTACGTTAACATCTCCGTCTGACAGTGCTGGCGCGGCGGCTTTTAATGGCTATTGAATTCATGCTTCTATCAACCCATTCAAAAGTCCGAACTAATGAAGAAAAATGTGTAATATATTTTAACACTTTTTCTAATGTCTAGAACTCACGATCTATTGTCTCGAATATCATACTGAATTCATGCTTCAACCAACTCATCTAAAAATCCGGACTCATGAGGCACGATGGAGCATCAAATACCGATGTGTTAGTTAGACACACCTTTTGGCCAATTTTTATCTCTTGTTTGGTTGGAAGATACAAAAGCTCTTCGTGTGTGTACCCACTAAATGATCCCCAACTTGCTATTGCTACTAGTTACTCCCTCTGCTATGTATTATAGAGTATTCCAATATTTTTCTAAATCAAATGTGTATAGAAGCGTTTTATTGTGTTTGTTCGCTCATTTTAGTTTATAATTGTCCATGTTGAAATATCCAAAAGGTCATATAATTCAGAAGATGGGTGACACGTTTTATTTTTCATTCCCTGCTGTCATCTCAAAATATTACCATTGAACATAACAGTAAAATCAAAACAAAATCGAAATTTTTTGTTGAGGAGAAACATTAACAAAAGTTTTAAGTACTTGCAAAAAATGGTCATGAAATCATATTCCTAGAAGGCATAAAAAAATCGGTACTCTGAAAATGCTACTTTCAACAGCATTTTTAAAGCATTGAATTTATTTATTTGGCGCCACGCCTTACAGGAGTATGATTCGCTCAAATGAGCTCGGGAGCAGAAGGACACTTTCGCGAACTGGGCCTATATCTTGTTTCTTGAGGTACAGTTTATACTAAATCATGAAACTACAGGGGTTTTCATGCAAAGAACAGCGCACCAATTAAAAATTTCAGATTTATTACGACTGCGTAGCAGCGGCCAGTTCACACTGTGTCGCTGTCGCCCATTACTGCTCCGTCGTCGTCCACAGCGACGCCAACGCTGCACCCAGACCCCGCGAGATCCAGAGCCCAGCACTAGCAGGTCGGGGAGGAAGAAGGTCCAGGACCCGCGAGGCAGGCAAAGGGGATGGCGGGCAGCGGAGGCGGCGCGTACAGGGCGGAGGACGACTACGACTACCTATTCAAGGCGGTGATCATCGGCGACTCCGGCGTCGGCAAGTCCAACCTGCTCTCGCGCTTCACCAAGAACGAGTTCTGCCTCGAATCCAAGTCCACCATCGGGGTCGAGTTCGCCACCCGCAGCCTCCAGGTCGACGGCAAGGTCGTCAAGGCCCAGATTTGGGACACCGCCGGCCAGGAGAGGTGACTGCCTGCTTGCCTCCCGTCTCTTAATTACTAGCAGTACCTCTCGCCGCTTCCCGTCAATAGCTGCTCAAATCGGTAGTACTAGTAGTAGTATGCTCGCCAGTATGGATTTGCTTGCTTCATGATCTGTTTCTTAAGAACCAGGATGCTACCTTCCCTTGGCCATCAATTTGCTCTATCAAATTAGTTTGGTGATGCTGGTAATCGGATGATTGCTGCATTTTTGTTCCCAATCTAGACGACGATCTTGGTAGAGTATGCACGGACGTGGGTTGGAGTGGGGTAGTAGATCAGTGGTTAATAGCAAATGAGTATTACTGCTTGGTATCCCAGTTCACGTCTGGGTTTCACTTGGTTGTTCCTGCAGGGTAGATTGGACGCCCGTTTGTGATTTAGCGCTCGGAACTTCCGTGTGTTGCATCTATAAGTTTAGTGGTTTGGGGGTGAAGCAGTTGAAATCATTGTTGTGAACTAGTGGTTGTAGTTTCATCTTTCATTGGCGTGCATACATAAATCAGTGGAGAGATGCATCGTGACATTGTTGGATTGCGCACCAGCACACTTGGTGTGACCATGCGAGGGGTGTGATTGGAGAAGGAAAGGTGTGTCACAAGTATTGGGAGATCTGTTGGTGTGGCCTTGGGGATGAAATGACCACTGCAGAGGGTTCATCTTGCTAGATCTCGTGGTAGAACTTAATCATTGAATCACTATGTTTCTGCATCATGTGGTGGCATAATCACATTTGTACAATATAAGTTGGTTCCCAACTCAGAGCATCTCCAATAGATGATGTAAAATACATCACCAAAAAGTGGTTGGAGTAAATTTTACATCACCAAAGACATGCAACTCCAACAGATGATGTAAAAATAGGCCAGCAGCACAACAGCAGCCAATAGCAGCACAAAAATTTCAAGATCATCGCACACATAATCAACAATATGTCAAATTCAACATCAACTCCACATAAGTGCATCATATCAGACATAGTTCATGATCCAACAAACAAAAGTGCACATAAACATAAAGATAAAACATAGTTTGCGGTTCTTCCCTTCGCATTCTCAACAAAACCCCTCTCTTCCATGTCAAGATTCTCATCACCAAATGTTGTATCATATTCTTGTGATAGAATATCTTGAGAGACAAAAATCCCCGGTCACAACATTTGTCATGCGCATAAATGTGTCATCATCAAGGCTACAAATGCACATACACACAATCTCACATTCTATTCATATGAACATGACAAAAAAAAAAACAGAAAAAGGAGAAGATTTTTTTTACCTTTGCAACATTTCATCGAACATGTTGGAGACGGTGGCCGAGGGCGTCGACGGCTCCTCCTCCACGGTGGGCGGCGGGGCTTGAGGTGATCGGGGAGCAGGCGTGGCATCAACAGCAGCACTTGCCGCGGGCGACGGCGGCAACGAATCAGCAGAAGCAGCCACGACCGCCTTCGTCTTCTTCGGCCGGGACGAAGCGACGACGGGGTCGCACAGAGGCCGCTTCGAGCCGCCACCACATGGTTTGGCCGCGGCGGCCTTCTTTGGTGGCGCTCCCTTTCCGGCGGCGGCCACGGGACGGGGGGCGTGGGTGCAAATCCGGCACGGCGATTTGGGGGAGGCATGGCGGCGGCGGGAGATGCGGGGGCGGCCATGGCGAGGTGCGGCGGAGTGGCAGCGGCGGACGCGGGGTCCATGGGGTTTGGTGGTGGCCGGTGGGAAGTTTCAGCGCGGCAGTTGGGGGTGCGCGTGTGGACGGCTACGTTTTGCTCGGGCATGGCTGGTGATGCAAATTTCCATCACCAAATGCCCTATTTTACATCTGGAGCAAATTGTGAGTAAATTTTTTTGCATCTACATCATCTGTTGGAGCATCGTTTTGGGGGCTTAGTGATGTAAAATTCAGTTATTTTTACATCTATACATCATCTATTGGAGATGCTCTTATCTGGCCTGTAGTACGATGCAAATAATTTTGATCAGCTAGCTTTCTTGCCAGCAACTGAAGCAGCAGGTCACCGAGACCACTTTAGAGGAGCAACATATTTTCTTGGAACCGAGCTACCCCATTTTCTATCATTAACGGAAACACAAAAGCAGGGGACGCAGAAAAATAAGGTGCGGTTTCGATGCATCATCAGGAAACCCACTGCCTACTCTCGGCTCGGACACAGGTTATAGGATAAAATCCTGATTGCAGAATATAAGGAGCGGTATAAATTGCAGCGCTAACAGTCTTGATTTGATAGTTTTCTGCTATGCTTTGTTTACTAGACTATAGATATACATATCCATGAATTGGTTCATCAAGGGAATTCTTGCATCTTTGATAGGACAATATGATAGCTATGTGATTCCTGTTTGAGAATAAAGTGTTCACTTGGAAACAGCTCTCGCAAATATATTTCTATCCATCAACAAAATGACTCGCATGCTACTGGAACTTGCAAATTGAGAAATTAGATCTGAATGCTATGCAACTGTAATGGGAGACAATCATCCAACGTAAAATACTCCCTCCGTCCCAAAATAAGTGTCTCAACTCTACTACAACTTTGTACTGAAGTCAGTACAAAGTTGAGACACTTATTTTGGGACGGAGGGAGTACAAAATAAGCTAGGGTGGAGACCGTTCCTTTTCTCTAATTTATCAATAAAAGTCACCTATCATTACTTTTTCTACGGCGATTTATTTTCCCTTTTATGATGTCTAACTCATGTTATACTTGTGGGATATTTTCTGTTTAGCCTGTTAATACTTGTACCTTGTAAGTTCATTATCCCCTCCTATTCTCCGAGCCACCTTGATTATTGTTTAGATATAGACTCATACTTGCAGACATTTGTTCTGCTTTACCTCTGTCTTCTTAGAGATAGACTCGTACGCTTTTACCAAAGGAACATTACTTTTTACTTCTATGACCTAACTAAGGACACTGACTATGAAGTCGAGGATTGTTTGCTCAAGCCCACCATGTTGCTCTTGTTTATCTGGTTTTAGTGGAGAGGAAAAGGTGTGGCCCATCCCATGTCTCTTGCCCTTATCAGTGGCACCGCTAGCAGTTGGCACATAAATTCAATTATTCTGTAATTTCATCACTAACAAAGCTTTCATCCTTGACACACAAAGTGTATATTATATGGCATTTCACATCCGAATAACACCTTGGTTAAGAGATTGCGCTGTTCATTCTGAGATCTGCTGCACTGTATGGTATTCGATGTTCACAGCATTTATTTTCACTCTTGCACGTAATTGCTGTTTGTGTAGATCATTTCTAGCACGACTGGTGGAATCAACACTGGTCACTAGCAGCATCCCTTTTTTGATCAGTTATATGATTGCCTGATATTTTTCTCTTCATTTGTCAGATACCGTGCTATCACAAGTGCCTATTATAGAGGAGCAGTAGGCGCGTTGCTTGTGTATGATGTCACTCGCCGTGCTACGTTCGACAATGTGGCGCGCTGGCTAAAAGAGCTGAGAGATCACACTGATCCTAGCATTGTTGTCATGTTAGTTGGCAACAAATCTGATCTTCGCCACTTGGTGGCTGTTTCCACTGAAGATGGGCAGGAATATGCTGAGGCGGAGTCACTGTACTTCATGGAAACATCTGCACTAGACGCGACCAATGTAGACAACGCTTTCTCAGAAGTTTTGACTCAGATATACCGAATTGCGAGCAGGAAGATGGTTGATGCAGGAGACGACGGCTCATCTGCCCCAAGCAAAGGGGAGAATATAAATGTGAAAGACGACGTGTCTTCGCTGAAGAGAGCCGGCTGCTGCTCGAGTTAGGGTATAGATGCATTATTATTTGCTGCGTTTTCTACCGGTTGGTGTATCTTGTATTGCAACAAAACTGATTTGTCGATTCTCTCATTTTGCTGCGGTTATGGTGATGGCTAGGTTGGTTCAGCTTTCACCTGAAAACTGTTATGTCAGATTGATAATGATATTCTGCGAGTACTTTGTTTACAGTAGGATCTGAGCAATATTGTCTATTTTTTATCAGAACTGTGTAGGAGAACTGCGTGTAATGTATTATGACAGAAATAGAAAGTACAAGCAGGCAAAATTGAACATTTCCATCTAGCAGTGGCCCATTGGCGAGCGTCGTCTTTCATTTGCAATTTGTGTGTGTTCAAACTTAAGCTGACGCAACAGTATTAAAGAACAGATTTAAATCTAACCCATAGCTCAAGAAACAACAAAAGAGATCATGCTATGAATAGTAAGTTAACTCAAAACTGGCCTCTGAATTTTGGCACTTACACGATTTGATTTGTTGTTTCTCTCTCTTGTGCTATTACTCGATTATTAAGACCTGAATCGGTGAAATGGTAGGTTTCAGTCGTGCACATGTAAAAAAATAAAATCATATGCCCCCTCCTTACCAAAATGTTTCATTTTTTTATGTCCTATGCAAAAGCCAATTTCGAAGTGGGGCTGTGGGGGTCACGCAATTAGCAAAACAGGCTGCTAGGTTTTTTTTTTTTTTTGGAGAAACGTTTTTCTTTTCTTTTGAGGTTCGTCACTGCGGGCTGTGGGCAATTCACATACGCGGTGGTTTGTTACCTCCTACCAAGCAGCCCAGCCCACGATAAGAGGGCCAGGCTCGGCAACGACCAATGTCTCTGTCTCTCCCTTCTGCTAAAAAAAAGGTCCCTCTCTCACTCACGTCAGTGAGAACAGCTTCCAATTTGTTTTCTCTTGCCGGTTTGATTCTTCAGCTCAGGATAATGGCTCCAAACAGGACGCAACGTCATACAGTACGTTTGATCCGTCGATCGCAAACTTGGCCGGATGTGCCATTTTTCTACGATTGCTTAGCTGTTATCCCTTTTCCCCTCGTCTATGCCTTCATGCACTTTTCATCGTTTGTCCCTCTCTCTATCTCTTAGCATCCAAAAAGTCATAGTCCCCCATTCCTATTTTTTTTAATGTTTTCAATACGAACTACATTCGGAGCAAAATGAGTGAATCTATACTATTAAATATAGACATATGTTTAGAAACAAAGAAAGTAAATCGTAATGAAAGCTCTATAAAGACTTATATTTAGAAACGGAGGGAGTAGTACCGTTACTAGTTTTTTTGCATAATCCTGGGGCGCTGACACAGAATAATTCAACAGGTAATCCCAACGTATAGTGGTGTAAGTAGCACCTAACTGAAATTAATGCCGTGGAACGTGGATCAATAAGCATGTGATGGAGAGTTGATTTGTCCAAGCTTCTCCCTTTAAACAAAACCTGGGTGGGAGAATCTCTGCTGCGATGAGGCTGTGATGCAGAGCAGTTCGTGGATATAATACCGTAGGTCTGCTTCCTAACTCATACTAGGATAAGATAGTTAAGCGTCCTTTGGAGTGCTAGGCGAGAGCACTACTACGAATCTACCTACTCAACATCCATCGGTTCCCAACTCCTGGAGCATCACCGGCTCGAAATGCAACGCAACGGATTCGCATACAGTATATACGTACTCCTTTTGTTCTTAAATATTTGTCTTTTAAAGATTTTAACAAGTTACTACATACAAAGCAAAATGAGTAAATCTACAGTCTAAAATATGTCTACATACATATGCATATTATAGTTTATTTGAATTGTTTAGAAAGACATATATTTGAGAACAAAGGGAGTAGTACTCATTCATTTCGCTTTTGCTGCATGGATAGATGGATCAGTGGAGTTGGCTCCATCTTTTCATGCCAGGCCCAACCCAACCAAATAATTCGTTTGTCTGGTTGTAGGTAGATTCCTGTCCCGAAAATATCACGACCGGGCAGGGGCCCGACGGCGACAGGCCACGAATACGTACAGGGTATAGAGACCGAATTCAAGACATCGCACTCAAAGACGGCGTACGCGACCCGGCCCGGCGCGCAAATTTCCCGGGGGTCGGTGGAGCCGTCCGTCCGCGCCGTGGCATTTGCTCCGCCGGCCCGCGCCAGGCACCAAATTACCAAGCCGGCCGTGGCCGGCAAGGATGGTGGCGCGGCAGGGCACGCGGATCCGCGTGGCGAGGCCGGCATGTGGCGGCCTCGTGCGCTTCCACCCCAACCACCACCCCGCGCCACTTGCCCAGTTCGCCGCCACTTGCCGCTAGCCTCTGCGCCGGGCGAGGAGTGTCTATCTGCGCTACGCGTCACGGGTGACGAGGAAAACGCCTGAAAATGCCAACCTCTCGCTGCTTTTCGCCGGAATCGGACGTGTATCGTGACCGGAACTGCCCCCGGAGCGGCGCGGGCACCACAGCGCACAGGCGCACGGCCTTGGATATGGCGAGCGCGACGGAACCGAGGGAGTAAAATAAGCGGAAAGGAAAGCCACTCTTGAACAGCGAAAATCCTTTTGATCTGATCCAGGCTATGTACTACCAACCTCCAAATTACTCCGGGTAAAACTACGGCCGGAGGAAAAAAAAGAAAAGAAAGGGGGGGAAACGGGATCAGGAGCAGGGCGCGGTGGCCGGCAGGGCCAGCTCGCGCCGGCGGCCGAACACGATGGCGCACTCCGGGAGCTCGCCGAGCCCCGCGAAGAGCGCGTCCTCCCCCTGCAGCTCGCGCTCCCAGTCCTCTGGCGGCGCCACGTCGAACGCCGGCACGTACAGCGCCGTCCGGTGCCACGTCGGGTACTGGTCGAACCACCCGAAGTCGAAGCTCTCCTCCTCCACCCCGGCCGCCGTGGTCACCGTCGTGATCGCCGCGGGGTCGGCCAGGCCGATGATAGGCTTCTGTTCATGTTCCTCCTCCTGCGCTTCAGGCCCGTGCTCCGGCGCTTCAGGTCCGCGCTCGGGCTGGCACTCCACCGGCGTGCCAGGCTCAGGCTTGGGGTCCACCAGCCGCGGAGAGGACTTGGTCGGGTGGCAGCCGCCCTTGGGCGCCGGCCACGGGTGGTTGTGCTCGTAGGAGTAGGTGACGAGCAGCACGGTGGGGTCGGCGCGGCTGCGCTCCACCAGCTTCCTCGCCGGGCACCCCTTGGAGCTGCTGCAGCGGTAGTACCCCCTGAACACGCGACAATAATAATCCACACAAATCAGACGACTTACTTAGGAGTAGTAGTAACTGGTGATTTTAATTACCAGCCTGTCCTGCAAAGCTGTATCTAGGGTGGGTAGGCGTAATTACCGTGGGTAGGGGGATCCCTTGATGGGCTTCTGGCCGTACTTGCGCCACGCCCACGAGTCCGGCGGCGGCGGGCCCTCGCCGTTGGTCTTGGCCCGCTCGCCGCACTCGGCAATCGGCACCGACACCACCCTCTTCTCCACAGATCTCCGGCTGCAATCGATCGCAAACAAACATACATACTCGCTCAATCCTCCGCCGCGTAATCAAGATTCGAGATTCGACCGGTTCCATGGACGGAGATGTGTATGTACCTGCGCTTGGGCGGCGGCAGCGGGGAGGACGGCGAAGGGTGGTCGCGCTTGCTCTGGCCTCCGCCGGGCGACTCGGCGTCGGCGGGCGGCTGCTCGTCGACGGAGTCGGCCCGCGGCGAGTCCGTGCCGGTGCTGCAGTCCGACATCGGCGGCGCCTCGCCTAGGTATCCACGCCCTGCCGGCCCCGGCGGAATCGGATACGGACGGAGCTATCTGGGTGGGTTGGGCTAACAGAAGCCCCGGCCCGGCGGCTGGCTGGATGGCTGGCTGCTCCGGATAAAAAGCTCAAAGCGAAACCAACCCCGACTTTCCGAAAGCGTATGTATATATCTGCGGGATGGGCTTTGATGATGATCACTGGCCGCCACAACAAAGTGGAGTAAGTACTATCAGGTCGAGGGAGGGGGGAGGCGAGCAGGAGTAGTACTCGTACAGGGCCGGGTCGAGTGATGGATGGATGGGGGATGGTGGCGAGCAAATGGATGCGGCTTTCAATGATCTACGTGCGCGTTTGTATGTGTGCGTGCGTATGCGCTGGTGGTGGACGGGCGCTTTTGTTTATGCGCACGATGTTGCCATCCACCGGGCCGGGCGGGTGCGCGTACGTACTGTAATGTGAGTGTGCGCGCAGCGTTTTCGCCTGTTTGTTTAGCGTTCCGCGCAGCCCCGCCTCCGGCCCCCTGGTTCTGGATTGGATCGCTCTCCCTCCTCTCTCGCTGTCGCGTATAGGAGGAGGGCCGGAGAGGGCGACGTGTTGGGGCCGGGGGCGCGATTAAACTAGCGGAGGCTGCGATGGCGACCTCCTCCCTAACCGATCTGGCCAATCATGTCCGTGGCCTTGCCTCCCGTCGTGTACACACATGGCACATCTTTTGTTTTGTGCATGTGCGGAGCCGGAGAGAGATGATGATGATGTGCTTTGCCGCCCGCCTGATCCAGCGAGCCGCCCGTGATCATGTATGTAGCAGGTGTCGAGTTCGCCAAATTCGGTACCGATCCAACTGGAGCATCAGATTCCAATCCGACGGTCAGGATACGTCGATGCACACCACCACTCTGTACACGCCTTTCAGTTTTTGACCCGTAGCGCAAGCAGAGGGTTCCGAGTACTTCATGCGCCTTGCAGAGATGCTCTAGTCGATACACTATTTTCGCGTCGAATCATTACGAACCCTGTAGAACTAGCTCTATTTGCAAGTACTACGTCTGCAAGCGTACGCGCGAAAACCGATTGCTGTCGTACGTATGCGGAGTACGTAGTTGGTCGAAGGTGGCGAGATCCATCATCCATCAGATCAGATGGCGCCAAGCTTCATCCATCCATCAATTAATGATCCATGTGAAACTGCACCGCGGCTACTTGTTAATCCCATCTTACACTGTCAGTACTCCACGGTATCTTTACACGGACTCTGTCTGACAGATAAAAGCTTGTTAATTTTGGCGTGGGTATTGTAATGCTGCTTTGCTTTGGCAGTACATATAGCTAACTAATGCAGTACAGTACAGTGCAGCTTGCCAAAAGAAAAATCGGAGTACAACACAAGATCGATGCAGGATAATAATATTACTGGAAAGTGGTCCCGGCGTTCGCTGGAGCTTGGGTTCCCATGCCAGCGAAATGCGTTCCCACGTGCACTTCTTTTCTCTCTGCGCCCCTGCGATACGTGATTTTGACGTGCTCCAACTCAAGTCTGTTCCCCCTCGTCCATAGGATGGCATCTAGAAGCCTTATTTTGCCGGTCTCTTCTCATTTTCAGGCTTCACGGCCCTGACCCCGACCATATATAATACTCCCTCCATTCCACAATGTAGTGCTTCCTCTATCCTCGTGCTTCAACTTTGACCGTAAATTTAACCAACGAGACCGTCTGCGGCGGGAGCAAAAGTTATACCAATGAATTCGTATTCAAAAGAAGTTTTCAATCATGTAATTTTTTCTCCCGCCGCAGTCGGTCTCGTGTGTTAAATTTATGGTCAAAGTTGGACCTCGGGAAACGCGGGCGCACTATATTTCGGAATGGAGGGAGTACTCTTTTCGTACCTTTAACCGAAGTGTGCCCTTTTCTTGTTTCACCCGTGATCGTTCTTTTTATAGATTCCTGCTAAATTGCTTGATGAAGTTTTTTTTCTTTTCAGGTGAAAAAGTTACTCCATGTGATCCAAAAAAGAAGCCATGACGCTTTTTTTTTTGATCGACGAGAGTATTACACGTCCGTTTAAGCAAACAAATTTGTAAAAATAGTTTTTTAAAAAAATGGAGCTTTTTTGCGACAAAATGAACTATGTCATATTTTGAGCGGATAAAAAATAAAGTGCAGGTACAAAAAAAACATGAACAGTAGTGTTTATATAGTGTTGATTGTGTTGTATTTTTGCTCAAGATACGGTGTAAATCAAATTTTTCCCGAAACTTCTAATGTGTGTATTATCTAGACCATATTTCTTGCCACAAATCTTCAAAACTTGAGGCAACTTCTTGATCTCGTTTAGCTTCCTCAAAGGCCATAAGTTAAGCGAACCACACCGATAATACTCCTAGTTTACTCGGTTCACATGAGAAAGTCTCATCCATCAATCTCGGTGAAGCTTTGTTCTTCGGTATTTCGTTGAAGTCATGTGGGAGGAAATAGTTACTAAGGTGTTCCAAGTTCCACGACCCATTATCGTCTAGCAGCTCTGACATAAAACAAACTCTACATCACCCTTAGTTTGTGATAGGTTTATAGGAGTGGGGTCTAGGAATCCAACTATCACGCCACACCTAAATACTCCCACCATTCCCGAGTCTCTATATAAGCCTTTTCCAAAAGACCAACAACATGAGCTGTAACTTGCCACGAAGAAGACGCACTACCCGTCAATACGGTGTCCTTCAAATTGTCCTTTTTAGGAACCCAATAGAAGTTCCATGGTTATCAGATCATCACAAACTAAAAATGAAGCTTAAAACACCCATAATATATGTTGGCAAGGCTTGAGCAATATACTTAATGTGAACCTGCCTCTCTGGTTGTGCCAAGTGACCATCTCCCCACTTAATATATCACGCATGGATAGTGTTGAGGAACGTAGCATGCAATTTCAAAATTTTCCTACGCTTACGCAAGATCTATCTAGGAGATGCATAGCGACGAGAGGGGGAGAGTGTGTCTAGATACCCTTGTAGACCGAAAGCGGAAGCGTTTGACAACGCGGTTGATGTAGTCGTACACCTTCACGATCCGCCCCGATCTAGTACCGGGCGTATGACACCTCCGCGTTCAACACACGTTCAACTCGATGACGTCCTCGCCTTCTTAATCCAGCAAGACGGGCGAAGTAGTAGATGAGTTCCGGCAGCACGACGGTGTGGTGACGGTTGGTGATGAAGAATAATCTCTGCAGGGCTTCGCCAAGCACTACAGAAACTAGACGGAGGATAACCTAGAGAGTCGGGGATGCCGGCACACTGCTTGGTGTATCTTGATATGTCTCGGGTGCTAGCCCTGCCCCTCTATTTATATGTTGACCCTTGGGGTCGAAACTTGGAGTAAAAGCCTCCACAAAGTCGGTTTCACTCGAAAGGAAAGAGTCCTTCTCGAACTCTAGGGCCAGACGCCAGGGTTCGCGGCGTCTGGACCCAGACGCCAGGGATCCTGGCGTCTGGCCCCTGGACTTCGCAAAACTTCCTTTTGCGCTTTCCAAAAATCTTGTGGGCTTTCCCCTTTGGCCTAAATAAAGTGTCCTCGTATCCAAACATTTCGGGAAACATCCGGAACCCCTTCCGGAGGCCAAACACTATTATCCCATATATCAATCTTTATCTCTTGACCATTCCAGGGTTCCTCGTCGTGCCCGTGATCACATCCGGGACTCCGAATAACATTCGGTCACCAACATACATAACTCATTCAATACTATATCGTCAACGAACGTTAAGCGTGCGGACCCTACGAGTACGAGAACTATGTAGACATGACCGAGACATCTCTCCGGTCAATAAAAAATAGCCGAACCTGGATGCCCATATAGGCTCCTACATATTCTACGAAGATCTTTATCGGTCGAACCGCATAACAACATATGTTGTTCCCTTTGTCATCGGTATGTTACTTGCTCAAGATTCGATCGTTGGTGTTATCATAACTAGTTCAATCTCGTTACCGACAAGTCTCTTTACTCGTTTCGTAATACATCATCTCGTGACTAACTCATTAGTCATTTGCTTGCAAGGCTTATTAAGATGTGTATTACCGAGAGGGCCTAGAGATACCTCTCCGACACTCGGAGTGACAAATCCTATTCTCAATCTATAGCAACACCACAAACACCTTCAGAAACACCTGTAGAGCATCTTTGTAATCACCCAGTTACGTTGTGACGTTTGATAGCGTACAAGGTGTTCCTCCGGTATTCGGGAGTTGCATAATCTCATAGTGAGAGGAACATGTATAAGTCATGAAGAAAGCAATAGCAATAAAACTAAACAATCATAGTGCTAAGCTAACGAATGGGTATTATCCATCACATCATTCTCCTAATGACGTGATCCCGTTCATCAAATGACAACACATGTCTATGGTTAAGAAACTTAACCATCTTTGATTAACGAGCTAGTCTAGTAGAGGCTTACTTGGGACATTGTGTTTTGTCTATGTATTCACACATGTATCAAGTTTCCGGTTAATACAATTCTAGCATGAAGAATAAAAATTTATCATTATATAATGAAATATAAAATAGCAACTTTATTATTGCCTCTAGGGCATATTTCCTTCAGTGACCCACTTGCACTAGAGTCAATAATCTAGTTCACATCGCCATGTGATTTAACACTGATAGTTCACATCGCCATGTGACCAACAAAGGGTTTACTAGAGTCAATAATCTAGTTCACATCGCCATGTGATTAACACCCAAAGAGTACTAAGGTGTGATCATGTTTTGCTTCGTGAGAGTAGTTTAGTCAGCGGGTCTGTCACATTCAGATTTGTATGTATTTCGCAAATTTCTATGTCTACAATGCTCTGCATGGAGCTACTCTAGCTAATTGCTCCCACTTTCAATATGCATCCAGATTGATACTTAGAGTCATCTGGATTAGTGTCAAAGCTTGCATCGGCGTAACTCTTTACGACAAACTCTTTATCACCTCCATAATCGAGAAACATTTCCTTAGTTCTCCAGTTACTAAGGATAATTTTGACCAATATCCGATGATCTACTCTTAGATCACTATTGTACCTCCTTGCCAAACTCATGGCAAGGTACACACCAGGTTTGATACACAGCATGGCATACTTTCTAGAACCTATGGCTGACGCATAGGAATGACTTTCATTCTCTCTATATTTTTCTGCCGTGGTCGGGCTTTGAGTCTTACTCAACTTCACACCTTACAAATCAGGCAAGAACTCCTTCTTCGACTGGTCCATTTTGAACTACTTCAAAAATCTTATCAAGGTATGTACTAATTGAAAGTTTTATCCAGCGTCTTAATCTATCTCTATAGATCTTGGTGCTCAATATGTAAGCAGCTTCACCGAGGTCTTTTATTGAAAAACTCCTTTTAAACAATCCTTTATGCTTTCCAGAAAATTCTACATCATTTCAGATCAACAATATGTCATTCACATATACTTATCAGAAATGTTGTAGTGCTCTCACTCACTTTCTTGCAAATACAGGCTTCACCGTAAGTCTGTATAAAACCATATGCTTTGATCACCTCATCAAAGCGTATATTCCAACTCCGAGATGCTTGCACCAGTCCATAGATGGATCGCTGGAGCTTGCTCACTTTGTTAGCACATTTAGGATCGACAAAACCTTCTGGTTGCATAGTATACAACTCTTCTTCCATAAATCCATTAAGGAATGTAGTTTTGACATCTATTTGCCAGATTTCATAAATTCGACATTTGCTAACATGATTCGGACAGACTTAAGCATCACTACGGGTGAGAAAGTATCATCGTAGTCAACTCTTTGACTTGTCGAAAACCTTTCGTAACAAGTCGAGCTTTATAGACGGTCACAATACCATCAGCCTCAGTCTTCTTTTTAAAGATCCATTTATTTCCTATGGCTTGCCGATCATCGGGCAAGTCAACCAAAGTCCACACTTTGTTCTTATAGATGGATCTCATCTCAGATTTCATGGCTTCAAGCCATTTCGCAGAATCTGGTCTTATCATCGCTTCCTCATAGTTCGCAGGTTCGTCAAGGTCTGGTAACATGACTTTTAGAACTGGATTACCGTACCACTCTGGTGCGGAACGTACTCTGGTTGACCTATAAGGTTCGGTAGTGACTTGATTCAAAGTTTGATGATCATCATCATTAGCTTCCTCACTAATTGGTGCAAGAATCACTGGAACCGATTTCTGTGATGAACTACTTTCCAATTTGGGAGAAGGTACAATTACCTCATCAAGTTCTACTTTCCTCCCACTCACTTATTTCGAGAGAAACTCCTTCTCTAGAAAGGATCCATTCTTAGCAACAAAGATCTTGCCTTCAAATCTGTGATAGAAAGTGCACCCAACAGTCTCTTTTGGGTATCCTATGAAGACGCACTTCTTTGATTTGGGTTCGAGCTTATCAGGCTGAAGCTTTTTCACATAAGCGTCGCAACCCCAAACTTTAAGAAACGACAACTTAGGTTTCTTGCCAAACCACAGTTCATACGGTGTCGTCTCAACGGATTCAGATGGTGCCCTATTTAACGTTAATGCAACTCTCTCTAATGCATAACCCCAAAATGATAGTGGTAAATAGGTAAAAGACATCATAGACCGCACCATATCTAATAAAGTACGGTTACGACGTTCAGACACACCATTACGTTGTGGTGTTCCACGTGGCGTGAGCTGTGAAACTATTCCACATTGTTTTAAATGAAGACCAAACTCATAACTCAAATATTTGCCTCCGTGATCAGATCGTAGAAACTTTATTTTCTTGTTATGATGATTCTCTACTTCACTCTAAAATTCTTTGAACTTTTCAAATGTTTCAGACTTGTGTTCCATCAAGTAGATATACCCATATCTGCTCAAATCATCTGTGAAGGTCAGAAAATAACGATACCCGCCGCGAGCCTCAACACTCATTGGATCGCATACATCAGTATGTATTATTTCCAATAAGTCAGTTGCTCGCTCCATTGTTCCAGAGAACGGAGTTTTAGTCATCTTGCCCATGAGGCATGGTTCGCAAGCACCAAGTGATTCATAATCAAGTGATTCCAAAAGCCCATCAGTATGGAGTTTCTTCATGCACTTTACACAAATATGACCTAAACAACAGTGCCACAAATAAGTTGCACTATCATTATCAACTTTGCATCTTTTGGCTTCAATATTATGAATATGTGTATCACTACGATCGAGATTGAACAAAAATAGATCACTCATCAAGGGTGCATGAACATAAAAGATATTACTCATATAAATAGAACAACCATTATTCTCTGATTTAAATGAATAACCGTCTTGCAACAAACAAGATCCAGATATATTGTTCATACTCAACGCTGGCACCAAATAACAATTATTTAGGAGTAAAACTAATCCCGAAGGTAGATGTAGAGGTAGCGTGCCGATGGCGATCACATCGACTTTGGAACCATTTCACACGCGCCTCGTCACCTTGTCCTTAGCCATCTTCGTTTAATCAGTAGCCCCTGTTTCGAGTTACAAATATGAGCAACCAAACCTGTATCAAATACCCAGGCGCTACTACGAGCATTAGTAAGGTATACATCAATAACGTGTATATCAAATATACCTTTGTTCACTTTGTCATTGAAAGGATAGATATGGTTGACTAGAGGGGGCGTGAATAGGCAACTAACAATTTTTAGCTTTTCTTTACAAATTAAACTTAGCAACAAAATAGTTTGTCTAAATGTGAACTACGTTGGCAACCTATATGATGCAACAAACACAAGTACACAAGCAAGCACAGGGGATTAACACAATAAATCTTGCACAAGTAAAGGTAAGAGATAACCAAGAGTGGGACCGGTGGAGACGAGGATGTGTTACCGAAGTTCCTTCCCTTTGAGGGGAAGTACGTCTCCGTTGGAGCGGTGTGGAGGCACAATGCTCCCCAAGAAGCCACTAGGGCCACCGTATTCTCCTCACGCCCTCACATAATGCGAGATGTCGTGATTCCACTATTGGTGCCCTTGAAGGGAGTGACCGAACCCTTACAAACAAGGTTGGGGCTATCTCCACAACTTAATTGGAGGCTCCCAACGAAACCACGAAGCTTCACCAAAGTGGAATATGGCTTCGAGGTGACCTCAACCATGGATCCACAAGGGATTAGTGGGGGGAATCAAATTTCTCTTGGTGGAAGTGTAGATCTGGGCCTTCTCAACCAATCCCTAGAAAATCAACAAGTTTGATTGGCTAGGGAGAGAGATTGGGCGAAAATAAGCTTTTGGAGCAACGATGGAGCTTGGGGGAGAAGAGGTAAGTCTTCTTGGAGAAGAAGATCCCTTTATATAGTGGGGGGACACATCCAGCCGTTATGCAGCCCGCAACACGCATCTGGGCAGTACTACCCACAACGGTACTACCGCTTCCACATCGGTACTACTAGTGTGGCAAGCAGGCATAAGGAAACAAGACAGAGGGAGAAGGAGTACACGCACTACGGCGGTACTACCGCCCTGGGGGCGGTACTACCACCTACAGGCGGTACTACTGCTCCCTACAACCGATGGGAAACAGAGGAGGGGCAGAGTGCCAAGCGGCAGTTGGGGCGGCAGCAGAAGTGGTACTACCGCCTACAACCGGTACTACCGCGCCATACTCTGTCCTTACTACCGCTCCCCTATGTGGTCTTTTCCGGAAACCCAACACGAAAATTTGAGACCACAGCAGGGGCGGTAGTACCGGCGGTACTACCGCCTATAGGTGGTACTACCGCCTGGCCGCGGTACTACCGCTTAACACACACCACTACTCTTTTTGCACAACAAGGATACTCCAAAGAAGCAGGAAGAAGGCGAGGGTGCAAGGATAGTGTGTACGTGATGATTCCACCCATACTCTTTGATGTCAACTACACAACCTTCTTCTTGTAGACGTTGTTGGGCCTCCAAGTGTAGAGGTTTGTAGGACAGTAGCAAATTTCCCTCAAGTGGATGACCTAAGGTTTATCAATCCGTGGGAGGCGTAGGATGAAGATGGTCTCTCTCAAACAACCCTGCAACCAAATAGCAAAGAGTCTCTCGTGTCCCCAACACACCCAATACAATGGTAAATTGTATAGGTGCACAAGTTCGGCGAAGAGATGGTGATACTAGTGCAATATGGACGGTAGTTATTGATTTTTGTAATCTGAAAATATAAAAACAGCAAGGTAGCAAGTGGTAAACGTGAGCATAAACGGTGTTGCAATGATAAGAAACAAGGCCTAGGGTTCATACTTTCACTAGTGCAAGTACTCTCAACAAGGATAACATAATTGGATCATATTACTAACCCTCAACATGCAACAAAGAGTCACTCCAAAGTAACTATTAGCGGAGAACAAACGAAGAGATTATTGTAGGGTACGAAACCACCTCAAAGTTATTCTTTCTGATCGATCTATTCAAGAGTCCGTAGTAAAATAACACGAAGCTATTCTTTCCGTTTGATCTATCATAAAGTTTGTACTAGAATAACACCTTAAGATACAAATCAACCAAAACCCTAATGTCACCTAGATACTCCAATGTCACCTCAATGTATCCGTGGGCATGATTATACGATATGCATCACACAATCTCAGATTCATCTATTCAACAAACACAAGGAACTTCAAAGAGTGCCCCAAAGTTTCTACCGGAGAGTCAAGACGAAAATGTGTGCCAACCCCTATGCATAGATTCCCAAGGTCCTGGAACTCGCAAGTTGATCACCAAAACATACATCAAGTAGATCATGTGATATCCCATTGTCACCACAGATAAGCACATGCAAGACATGCATCAAGTATTCTCAAATCTTTAAAGACTCAATCCGATAAGATAACTTCAAAGGGAAAACTCAATCCATTACAAGAGAGTAGAGGGGGAGAAGCATCATAAAATCCAACTATAAGAGCAAAGCTCGCGATACATCAAGATCGTGCCATCTCAAGAACACGAGAGAGAGAGAGAGAGAGAGAGAGAGAGAGAGAGAGAGAGAGAGAGAGAGAGAGAGAGAGAGAGAGAGAGAGAGATAGAGAGAGAGAGAGAGAGAGAGAGAGAGAGAGATCAAACACATAGCTACTGGTACATACCCTCAGCCCCGAGGGTGCACTACTCCCTCCTCGTCATGAGAGCGCTAGGATGATGAAGATGTCCACCGGTGAGGGTTTTCCCCTCCGTCAGGGTGCCGGAACGGGGTCTAGATTGGTTTTTGGTGGCAACAGAGGCTTTCGGCGGCGGAACTCCCGATCTAGGTTATTTTCCGGAGGTTTCAGTATATATAGGAGGTGTTGGAGTTGGGGCAAGTAAAGGGGGTCTCTGGGCTGTCCACGAGGCAGGGGGCGCGCCCCCCACCCTCGTGGGCAGCCTGTGGATCTTCTCGTCCTCCTTCGGCACTTCCTGGGCTTCTTTAGGTCCAAAAACGTCCTCCGTTGAGTTTCAGGTCAATTGGGCTCCGTTTGATATTCCTTTTCTGTGAAACCCTAAAACAGGAGAAAAACAGAAACTGGCACTGGGCTCTGGGTTAATAGGTTAGTCCCAAAAATCATATAAAAGTGTATATAAAAGCCCATAAAACATCCTAGAAGGATAATACAATAGCATGGAACAATCAAAAATTATAGATACGTTGGAGACGTATTACTCTTCCAATACGGATCCCCTCTTGATAGTACAGTTATCCCTACGACTCAATTCCACCGAAAAAAAACAAAGGAAAATAATCTGTCTTTAGTGAAGTCCTCGAGGGGCAACAATCATCTAGTGCCCTTATATTTGATAACCTGAAATGCTTAATGCACACGATTAGTCCGCAAAAGTATTGTCATCAATCACCAAAACCAACCAGGGAAAATTATGCCCTAACAACCATCCTTCTTATCTGCCAAATACTTGGGGCAGTTCCGCTTCCAGTGACCAGTCCCTTTGTAGTAGAAGCACTCAGTTTCAGGCTTGGCTCCACACTTGGGTTTCTTTCCGGGAGTAACAACTGGCTTGCTATCATTATTGAAGTTCCCCTTCCTTCCCTTGCCATTTTTATTGGAAATAGTGGTCTTGTTAACCATCAACACTTGATGCTCCTTTTTTATTTCTACCTCCGCAACTTTGAGCATTGCGAAGAGCTCGGGAATTGTCTTTTGCATCCCTTGCATATTATAGTTCATCATGAAGCCTTTATAGCTTGGTGGCAGTGATTGAAGAACTATGTCAATAACACTATCATCATCAATAGTGACTCCAAGTTGAGTCATGTGGTTGTGGTATCCAGACATTCTGAGTATGTGTTCACTGACGGAATTGTTCTCCTCCATCTTGCAGCTATAGAACTTGTTGGAGACTTCATATCTCTCAACTCGGGCATTTGCTTGAAATATTAACTTCAACTCTTGGAACATCTCATATCATGTCGGTCAAAACGTCTTTCAAGTCCCGATTCTAAGTCGTAAAGCATGGCACACTGAACTATCGAGTAGTCATCACATCGAGCTTGCCAGACGTTCATAACGTTAGGAGTTGCTCCTGCAGCAGGCCTGTCACCTAGCGGTGCTTCAAGGACATAATTCTTCTGTGCAGCAATGAGGATAATCCTCAAGTTACGGACCCAGTCCGTGTAATTTCTACCATCATCTTTCAACTTAGCTTTCTCTAGGAACACGTTAAAATTCAAGGGAACGGTAGCACGGGCCATTGATCTACAACAACATAGATATTAAAAAACTATCAAGACAAAGTTCATGATAAATTAAAGTTCAATTAATCATATCACTAAAGAACTCCCACTTAAATTGACATCCCTCAAGTCATCTAAATGATCACATGATCCAAATCAACTAAACCATGTCCGATCATCACGTGAGATGGAGTAGTTTTCAATGGTGAACATCTTATGTTGATCATATCTACTATATGATTCATTCCCGACCTTTCCGTCTCCAGTGTTCCGAGGCCATGTCTGTACATGCTAGGCTCATCAAGTTTAACCCGAGTATTCTGCATGTGCAAAACTATCTTACACCCGTTGTATGTGAACGTAGAGCTTATCACACCCGATCATCATGTGGTGTCTCGGCACGACGAACTATCGCAACGGTGCATACTCAGGAAGAACACTTGTACCTAGAAATTTTGTAAGGGATCATCTTATAATGTGTGACGCCCTGAGACCGATGCGCCAGGTGTCTTCAATTTATTTGTTGCCGTTGCCATGTCATTTGCTTGCGTGTAGCTTTTCGCCATGTCATCATGTGCATGTCATCGGCATGTTTTCAAACTTGCATCCCTTTGTAGTTGCCCTATCTCCCCCGTCCTCTCTGTTGTCCGTTCTGAACCCAGACACACTCGCACGTGCCCGCGGCACCTCCAAAACCTCTTTTTGTAAGTGGCAGAAAAACGTTCTCGGAATGGGTTGAAACTTGGCGTGTGGTCTTATTATAGTGTAGACAGGCCGCCTGCCAAATTTCGTCGCATTCAGAGTCCGTTTGATAGCCCAACCGTTAAACTATAGCGGCACTATCGTCGGTTTGACGTCCCACGTTTTGGTCTCCGAAACCGTTGCCGGGCTGCTCTCTCTCTTCTCTCCCCGCAGCCTACCTCCTCTCTACACAGCCCACCGCAGCCCACTAGGCCTACCTAGACCCTCCCTCCATTTCAGATCGTCTGATCGGGATCTAACGGTCCGGAAATCACTCAAATCCCCTAACCCTAGCCCTCTTTCCTATTTAAACCCCCTCCCCTTGCCATTTTGTCCTTCTTCTTCCTCCTCCTCGAAATCCGCGCCCCCAATCATCAGCCAGCCGCCTCCCACCTCCTCTCCTTGCATTCCAGCGCCGGCCAGCCCTCCTTCACCACTTGGCGTGACCCGGTTGGCCGCGCTGCCACCTGAGATCCGCCCCAACCAACCAGAGGCTGCCACCTTGCCCTCCACCTCTCCCTCCTCCCGTCAGGGTTGCTGGAGCCCATCCGTGGCCCACCCCGGGCCGATCAGGGCCCAAGGCGCCCGTGCCGCGCCGCTTCCCGTCCCTGGCGCCCGCTCGCCGTTCCTCGACCCGACCTCCCGCTCGTCCCCGTTGCTCCACCGCCGCTCGCCGGACCTCCCGTCCCACCGGCGACCCCGCCGGAGTCCGCCGCCTTAGCCCCAGGCCCGCACCTTCGCCTTCTCTCTTCTCCCCCCCTGTCTCTCTCTCTCTCTCTCTCTCTCTCTCTCTCTCTGCTCCCTTCTCTAATTGCCGACGCCGGCGTGTGCAGCTCGCGCCGCCACCCTGCCCCGCCTCCGGATCTGCCTGGTACCTCCCGATCCGGTCGGTCCATGCCTGGATCCGCCGCCCCATGCCCGTTCCTGGCCAAATCCGCTCTTCCCCACCATGCTTGCATCGCCGGAGGCCGCCTCCATCCCGTAGCCGCCTCGCCCGCCGGTGACCTTCCGTCGCCGCCTTCAGTCGCAGCTCGAGGACGAGTGCGCCCACCCGTGCCGCCTCCCTTCGCGCGTGGGCCGGCCTCGTCCCGGCCCAGCTCCAGCCCGCGACACCAACGGGCCGCCTCCTATGTTTCCTGGGCCTCAGCCTATTGTGGTAAGCCCAGCGCCCCCTCTCTTTTCCCTATCTGACGCCATGTGCGATTTATACTATCATGCGCTCGTCCTGTTTTTTTCCAGATTAACGACTAAGTCCCTGGCATTTTGATAATATGTGTCCATGTTTGGGTGGCCATATCTTTTTGCATGTAGATGCATCATATCATGTTGTATACATGTTTGGATTGTGTTTGCTTGAAGTTTGAATGTATCTTGCATATTTGCGATGCTTGACTTGTTTTGCTCATATCTTCTAGGCCGTAGCTCTGAATTAAATGAACTTTATATGTAACTTGACTAGAATTTTGTGTAGATCATCTTGGTGCATGTTAACTTGTTGTTTAACTACTTTAACATAAGGTTTGTTTAGATCTGAACCGATTTCGAAATTTGCATATGAGGACTTACCGGAATTGTTATATGTTGTTTCTGGCCTCATTTAAACTTGCTTTGTGTGTTGATCTTGTGTGCTTCATCTCTTGCAATGATTTGCATCATGTAGCCTTGTCATGCATCATACTTGGTTGAGAATCTTGTCTTCTTCATGTGTTGTGTGTTTACCGTGTTGTTTGCTTCTTCTCCTTAGTTCCTGTTTCGTTGCGATCGTGAGTATTCTTTCGAATACACTTGATTCGCCTACGTGGCTTCTTCTTATTCATGGACTCGTTCTTCTTCCTAGTGGGATCTGAGGCAAGATGACCATCACCTTGGATCTCATTACTATCATTGGTATGCTAGTTGTCTCGATGCTATCGCTATATGTTGCGCTACCCACCATTTGTTCGTCAGCCTCCCTTTATTGCCATGAAACCTCTAACCTTTGACACCATCCCAGCAAACCGTTGAATGGCTATGTTACCACTTGCTCAGCCCCTCTTATAATGTTGTTAGTTGCAGGAGAAGATGAAGATTGCTCCATGTCGGATCTGGGTTTTGGAATATCGCAATACCTCTTAATTAAATTAATGCACCTATATACTTGGCAATGGGTGGAAGGCTTTTCCTTTTGCTTGGTGTTTTGTTCCACTCATGCCACCTTAAGAACCGATAAACCGGTGTCATGTTCCTCGATTTTGCGTTCCTAACGCGGTTGGGTATATGGGGACCCCTTGACATTTTACTTTGAATAAAACTCCTCCAGCAAGGCCCAACTTTAGCTTTAATTTGCAACATAATAAAAACTTAATTAATTAATTAAATTGCATAGGGAGTTAGCGCTACCCGAGGATTCTTTTCCACATACAGGGGGGCTAGTGCTGATGGTGTTGGTCCCAAACGGGCAGACTGCGGGGCCGCCCCAGGGAAACTCGAGGTATCTGGTATTACCCGTAGGCTGACCTATCCGGGCGTGGCCTAAGACGAGATACACGCGGCTACTATCAGGGTGTCGACACGCCGGGAGGTCTTGCTAGACCTGTTTTACCATTGTCGAAATGTCTTGTGCACCGGGATTCCGAGTCTGATCGGATTGTCAATAAGATAAGGGGTTTTTACCTCTGCTGATCGTGAGAGCTTTTGATGGGCTAAGTTGGGATACCCCTGCAGGGTTTTGAACTTTCGAAAGCCGTGCCCGCAATTATGTGGCAGATTGGAATTTGTTAATGTCCGGTTGTAGAAAACTTGGCAGAGGATACAAAATAAAACACACCAACCGTGTGAGTAACCATGACCGTCTCTTTTCACTTTGAGAAGAGAACACATTGGGGTTATGTTTGATTCGTAGGTAGTTTAGGATCACTTAGCGATCATTACTAGTTTGCGACCATTTGCGTAGATACTCATCTTATTCTTGTACTCGTAAGCTAGCCACCATATAATGCTTAGCCGCTGCCGCAACCTCACCACTTAACCTTTCCATACCCATTAAGCTTTGCTAGTCTTGATATCCATGGTTATGGGATTGTTGAGTCCTCGTGGCTCACAGATACTACAACAACAGTTGCAGGTGCAGGTTTCTGATGACTTGACGTGAGAGCGATGCTTATTTGTGTTGGAGTTTTTTCTTCTTCTTCTTCGTCAGTCTTGGGATAGGTTCCTAGTCGGGAGCCTAGGATAGCAGGATGGATGTCGTTGTGCTTTTCATGTTTTCATCCGTAGCCGGATGTATTGTGTATGGATTGTTGTATTCATGTGGGAATTGTATGACTTGTATGTATTCCCGTCTATGGATGTAATGGTATGATGTAATGATATCCATCTTGCTAAGCGCCCGAAATGCGGTTGTGCCCTAATCATGGGTTTATCACGTGATCGGGACAGAGTCGCATCTTGGGTGTGACAAGTTGGTATCATAGCCTCGACCGACCATAGGAGCCCCCTTGATTTATCGTAGTTTGGCCGTTGTTGAGTCTAGAGGAGAACTATTTTGGAGACTAGTTATATCGGAGAGTAGGAATTCTTTTTACTCCGCAGCCCCTTCGTCGCTCTGGTGAGGAATCTTGACGTAGGTGTTTTGAATTACTCCACTTCCCTTCAATTTTTTTAGGATCAAGCAGTTAATCTCCGTTCATTGCGATGTCAGCCTTTGTCATCCGGTGCAATTCTCGTCAAGTTGATTCGATCCCCTTCGTTGTTTTGCAAGATCAATCCTTAGTTCTTTCTCAACCGATGTTGTTTCCCCTTCCGAAGTGGGCTTTCTTTTTCCCACCCGCCCACCCTTATTCTTCTTGGAGGCGGAGTCCTTAATCGAGTATCCATCCTACTCGTGCGAAGCTTTTTCTTTCGTTCCTCAATTATTCAACTGGTGAATTCTCGTCTAGTTCGTCATCCTTCTTCTCTTTTCTTCTCCGATGAATTCTCCACTCGTTCGACATTCTTCATCTCTTTTCTTTTCCGGTGGTTCTAATTCAATTGGTATTTGGTGCTCATCATATTCTTTCCCTCGGCTTAGATGTTTCCCCTTGCTCGTTCATGATGACCCACAAGTGTAGGGGATCTATCGTAGTCCTTTCGATAAGTAAGAGTGTCGAACCCAACGAGGAGCATAAGGAAATGATAGGTAGTTTTCAGTAAGGTATTCTCTGCAAGCACTGAAATTATCGGTAACAGATAGTTTTGTGATAAGGTAATTTGTAATGAGTAACAAGTAGTAAAAGTAAATAAGGTGCATCAATATGGCCCAATCCTTTTTGTAGCAAAGGACAAGCCTGGACAAACTCCTATATAAAGGAAAGCGCTCCCAAGGACACATGGGAATTATCGTCAAGCTAGTTTTCATCACGCTCATATGATTCGCGTTCGTTACTTTGATAATTTGGTATGTGGGTGGGCCAGTGCTTGGGTACTGCCCTTCCTTGTACAAGCATCCCACTTATGATTAACCTCTATTGCAAGCATCCGCAACTACAAAAGAAGTATTAAGGTAAACCTAACCATAGCACGAAACATATGGATCCAAATCAGCCCCTTACGAAGCAACGCATAAACTAGGGTTTAAGCTTCTGTCACTCTAGGAACCCATCATCTACTTATTACTTCCCAATGCCTTCCTCTAGGCCCAAACAATGGTGAAGTTTCATGTAGTCGACGTTCACATAACACCACTAGAGGAAAGACAACATACATCTCATCAAAATATCGAACGAATACCAAATTCACCCGATGAGAGGATCGATGGTGATGATCTCCCCCTCCCGGAGGGATGTTTCCCTGGCAGAATAGCTCCGCCGGAGCCCTAGATTGGTTCCGCCAAGGTTCCGCCTCGAGACGGCAGCGCTTCGTCCCAAAAGCTTCCTTCTGATTTTTTCCAGGGAAGAAGACACCTTATACCAGAAGATGGGCATCGGGGGGTTACCAGGTGGCCCAAGAGGCAGGGGGCGCCCCCCACCCTCGTGGACGGTGGGTGGCCTCCCTCTGGTGCTTTCTTCGCCCGATATTTTTTTATTCCAAAACTGACTTTCATGGAGTTTCAGGACTTTTTGAGTTGTGCAGAATAGGTCTCCAATATCTGCTCCTTTTCTAGCCCAGAATCCCATCTGCCAACATTCTCCCTCTTCATGTAAACCTTGGAAAATAAGAGAGAAAAAGCATAAGTATTGTGGCATAATGTGTAATAACAGCCCATAATGCAATAAACATCAATATAAAAGTATGATGCAAAATGGGCGTATCAGTTCACCTCTCGCCATTTAATCATTTCGGAGTGTTGAAAACATCTCAGAAGTTTCGTGCTTGAATTCCAATTAGTTCGAGGTTGTCACCTCATTCGAGTCTTTCAATCGTTCGAGTGCATCATCTCCTTTTCAGTCTTTACCAACATTGTTTTCTTTTCGGTGGGATCATAACCCACAGGTCTTTTCCCATGACCTTACCTGACTCTTCTAATTTTGCAGAGTGATTCCCATTTTTTTTCAACTGTGACGTAAGTATGGATTCCATCAGTCATATGTCGTCTCCAAGATCGCTTTCAAATTCTTTTCATGTTTAGTTCAACTTTTATTCTTTCATTCGTCTGGAGTATCTCAACAATTCTTCATGGTATTTCTCGTCGTCGTTCTCAACATTTGAAGACCGAAAAAGAGTTTCCTCTAAATCTTGTACGTTCTCTCGACTATTCGTCGTTCAAGCTTAATGCCATCTCTTAAAATTGTTCCGATCATGACAAATTCTTGTGTTACACATTCGAAGTATTTCATGAATTCTTTCCATTGTGTTCCTCCAAAGGCCATCATTTCAGAAGATTTCTTCGTTCTCAGTTTTCAACTTTGTCCTCCAACTATTCTAAATTGATGTCTCTTCGTTCATCTCCATATTCTTCCGGTGCTTCGTTCAAGCATTCTTTGATCCGTTCGCGATCTCTTCGTTCTCTTGTATCTAAACTCCCTCGAGTTCCTTATTCGTTTACTAATTCTTCCCGACAATTCATTCTCTTTTCTTCGTTCGTATTCTAATTCTTTCCGATGATTCGTTCTCTTTCATCAGTAGGTTTCAATTTTGTGGTGGTTCGCTCAAGAGTTCTTTTCATGTTATTATATCAATTCATTCGTTCATTCCAATCCTATCAGTGGTTTATGAAGACTTTCGCAAGTTTTGCGCTATATCTCTTCCTAATCATTTCAACGCGAATAAGTAGTATGCAAATCCACTGCTTCTCATCAATTTAATTGGTGGATGATAAGCATAACATAATTCTTATTCTTGCCATCAAGTTGAGTAATACCTTCCTTTGGAGTTTGTTCTTGAGGAATAAATTCCAATCCCAAGTGTTTTCATCTTTTCTTTTCCGGAGTCCAAAGTTTTCTCGGCCATATCGTCGGAACCTTCATCTAAATCATCGCAAGGCTTCAATCTTATTCTTTCGTCCTTCAATTCTATCTCATCATCCTTTTGTTACCAGAGTTCTTCATGGTGGTTCATCATGAGTTAATTCATTCGTCCAGTGTTCATCATTAATTCGTGTGGAGCAGCTCAAGCATTATTCTTCTTGCATCTCGTAGTGCAAATAATTCTCCGTATTCTTTTGAAGTGGAGTTTTGCATTTCTTCCTTCATCTCATCTATTTAATCTTTTCGTTGTGGCACAATTCACCTCCAGTTTGGGATGATTTTCTTAAGTCCACAACAAGCTTATTCTTTTGTTGTTGATTTTCTTAACAACTCTGTTCAAGCGTTTCTCTTGAAGATTCTCTTTCAAATTCATTCGTGGTGGAACTGTTGTTCCCTTATCCGTTATTTTCATTTAACTCTTTCATTTCTTCCGGAGGCATCATGTTGTTCATCTCGTCAAGTATCATTCCATCTTCTCGAGGTTATGTTCTATTCATCCCATCTTCAGCCGGAGTGCTACCTAAATTACTTCGTTCGAATTCCTTTTCTATCACTTTTTAGCTGGAGTGGTTTCAAATTCATTCTTGTTCCTTCAGCTCTTGTATCATGTCTTTCTATCATCAAGATTCTCGTAATGTTCAAGTTCCTCTTTGGTAACGGAGTTTCTCAATCTCATTCATCTCCGTTGTGTTCATTCTTTCAAGTCGTTCGAATTCTCTAAGGTTCTTTGGTTTCACCTTCTTCCTTTTTCCCTTCCGTCTCGTTCCTAAGATCTCGGGACGAGATCTCTTGTTAGTAGGGGAGTGTTGTGACGCCTTGAGACCGATGCGCCAGGTGTCTTCCAGTTATTCGTTGACGTTGCCATGTCATCAACATGTTTTCAAACTTGCGTCCGTTCGTAATTGCCCGATCTCACCCATCCTCTCCGTTGTCCGTTCTGAGCCCAGACACACTCGCACGCGCCCGTGACAACTCCGAAACCTCTTTTTCTAAGTGGCCAAAAAACATTCTCGGAAGGGGTTAAAACTTGGCGTGTGGTCTTATTATAGTGTAGACACGCCGCCTCCCAAATTTCGTCGCATTCGGACTCTGTTTGATAGCCCAACCGTTAAACTATAGCGGCACTATCGTTGGTTTGACGTCGGACGTTTCGGTCTCCGAAACTGTTGCCAGGCTGCTCTCCCTCTTCTCACCCCGCAGCCTACCTCCTCTCTACACAGCCCACCGTAGCCCACTAGGCCTACCTAGACCCTCCCTCCATTTCGGATCGTCCGATCGGGATCTAACGGTCCGAAAATCACTCAAATCCCCTAACCCTAGCCCTCTTTCCTATTTAAACCTGCTCCCCTTGCCATTTTGGCCTTCTTCTTCCTCCTCCTCGAAATCCGCACCCCAATCATCAGCCAGCTGATAACCCACAAGTGTAGGGGATCGCAACAGTTTTCGAGGGTAAAGTATTCAACGCAAATTTGTTGATTCGACACAAGGGGAGCCAAAGAATACTCTTAAGTATTAGCAGCTGAGTTGTCAATTCAACCACACCTGGAAACTTAGTATCTGCAGCAAGGTAGTTTAGTAGCAAAGTAATATGGAGATAGCGGTAGCAGCAATAAAAGTAACAATAGTGTTTTTGTAGTTTTTGTAACAGTAGTAGCGGAAAAGTAAATAAGCAAAAAGCAATATGTGAAAAGCTCGTAGGCATTGGATCGATGATGGGGAATTATGTTGGATGCAATTCATCATGTAGAAGTTATAACCTAGGGTTACACAGAACTAGCTCCAGTTCATCAATGCAATGTAGGCATGTATTCCGAATATAGTCATACGTGCTTATGGAAAAGAACTTGCATGACATCTTTTGTCCTACCCTCCTGTGGCAGCGGGGTCCTATTGGAAACCAAGGGATATTAAGGCCTCCTTTTAATAGAGTACCGAACCAAAGCATTAACACATAGTGAATACATGAACTCCTCAAACTACGGTCATCACCGGGAGTGGTCCCGATTGTTGTCACTTCGGGGTTGCCGGATCATAACACATAGTAGGTGACTATAGACTTGCAAGATAGGATAAATAACACACATATATTCATGAAAACATAATAGGTTCAGATCTGAAACCATGGCACTTGGGCCCTAGTGGCAAGCATTAAGCATAGCAAAGTCATAGCAACACAAATCTCAGAACATAGTGGATACTAGAGATCAAACCCTAACAAAACTAACTTGATTACATGATAGATCCCATCCAACCCATCACCGTCCAGCAAGCCTACGGTGGAATTACTCACGCGCGGCGATGAGCATCATGGAATTGGTGATGGAGGAAGGTTGATGATGACGGTGGCGATGATCTCCACTCTCCGGAGCCCCGAACGGACTCCAGATCAGCCCTCCCGAGAGAGATTAGGGCTTGGCGGCGGCTCCGTATCGTAAAACACGATACTTCTTCCTCTCTGATTTTTTTCTCCCCGAAATTGAATATATAGAATCTGGGGATACGTCGGTGGACCACCAGGGGGCCCACGAGGCAGGGGGCGCGCCCTAGGGGGGGCGCCCCCACCCTCGTGGACAGGGTGTGGGCCCCCTGGTCTGGATCTTCTTGCAGGTATTTTTTATATTTTCCAAAATAATTCTCCGTGGAGTTTCAGGTCATTCCGAGAACTTTTTTTCTGCACAAAAACAACACGATGGCAATTCTGCTGAAAACAACGTCAGTCCGGGTTAGTTCTTTTCAAATCATGCAAGTTAGAGTCCAAAACAAGGGCAAAAGGGTTTGGAAAAGTAGAGACGTTGGAGACGTATCAACTCCCCCAAGCTTAAACCTTTGCTTGTCCTCAATTAATTCAGTTGATAAACTGAAAGTGATAAAGAAAAACTTTGACAAACTCTGTTTGCTCTTGTTGTTGTAAATATGTAAGCCAGCATTCAGGTTTTCAGCAAGATCATGAACTAACCACATTCACAATAACTTTCAGGTCTCAAGACTACTCATATCAATGGCATAATCAACTAGCGAGCAATAATAATAAACCTCGGATGACAACACTTTCTCAAAACAATCATGATATGATATAACAAGATGTTATCTCGCTAGCCCTTTGTGAGACCGCAAAACATAAATGCACAGCACCTTTAAAGATCAAGGACTGACTAGACATTGTAATTCATGGTAAAAGAGATCCAGTCATGATCACACTCAATGCAAATTAATAGTAATTCATGCAAATGAGAGAGGTTCTCTCCTACTAGTGCTCTTTGATAAAAGGATGATGGCTCTGCATAAAAGTAAATAGATAGGCCCTTCACAGAGGGAAGCAGGGATTTGTAGAGGCGCCATAGCTCGATTTTTAAATAGAGATGAATAACATTTTGAGCGGTATACTTTCATTGTCAACATAACAACCAAGAATCTCGATATCTCCCATGCTACGCACATTATAGGCGGTTCCCAAACAGAATGGTAAAGTTTATACTCCCCCAACCACCAACAAGCACACTCCACGGCCATCCGAATCCACGGGGTACCGTCCAAACAAGCAACATCCCTGGGGGAGTTTTGTTTAATTATTATGATTTGAGCATGGGACTAGGCATCCCGATTACCAGCCATTTTCTCATGAATGATGAGCGGAGTCCACTCATCATGAGAATAAACCAACTAGCATGGAAGATATAGACAACCCTAGTTGATACATGAGCTGTTCGAGCATACAAAACAAAATTTCATTTGAAGGTTTAGAGTTTGGCACATACAAATTTACTTCGAACGGGAGGTAAATACCGCATATAGGAAGGTATGGTGGACTCATGTGGAATACCTTTGGGGTTTATGGAAGTGGATGCACAAGCAGTATTCCCGCTTAGTACAGGTGAAGGCTAGAAAGAGACTGGGAAGCGACCAGCTAGAGAGAAACAACGGTCATGAACATGCATTAAAATTAATCAACAATGAATGCAAGCATGAGTAGGATATAAATCACCATGAACATAAATATCGTGGAGGCTATGTTGATTTGTTTCAACTACATGCGTGAACATGTGCCAAGTTAGATCACTTAATCGTTCAAAGGAGGATACCACCCCATCATACTACATCACAACCATTTTAATATCTTGTTGGCACGCAAGATAGACCATTATAAACTCCCAACTAATTAAGCATGGCATAAGCATCTATGATCTCTAATTGTCATTGCAAGCATGTTTCATTCATAACAAGCTGAATCAGGAACGATGAACTATCATATTTACAAAAACAAGAGACATCGAGTTCATACCAGCTTTTCTCATCTCAATTAATTCATCATATATCATCCTTATTGCCTTTCACTCGCACGACCGAACGGCGTGGATAATAATAATAGTGCACGTGCATTGGACTAAGCTGGAATTTGTGGACATTTTAATACAAGAGAGAAGACAAGGTAATATGGCTCAAGGTTAAACCAACAATATAGCATATGAGAGCCTCTAAGCATTTTAATCATGGTCTTCTACTCTTAACCCCCAAAGAAAAGAAACTATTTACACGGTAAAGCTCCCAACAAGCAAAAGAAGAACGGGAAGTCTTTTTGGGTTTTCTTTTAGTTACTACTGCAAGAAAAGTAGACTAGCTAGAAGCTACAACTAATATTTTTTTTGTTTTTCTTAAGGTTTTTCTAGCACTCGAGAAAAAGACTAAGAAAAAGAAATGAAACTAAACATGGATGGTATAGTGAAAGAGTGTGAGGACCGTCAACTAGAGTAAGTGTGAACATGAATGTAAAGTCGGTGAGAAACACGTACTCCCCCAAGCTTAGGCTTTTGGCCTAAGTTGGTCTATGGCCACGGATTGAAGCTACTCCCTCTAGTGTACTAAGATGTGTCCTCTGGGTGCCACTGGTTGGCGAGCTCATCCAGCTCCCACCCATAAACAGACTGACGGTAAGGGTCAAGCGGTAGCTCAGGATCAGGCTCTGAAGCTTGTGCCTGGCCTTGGTACTTGTAGAAGGCATCTGATGTAATGAGGTATATGCCTGTGGACAGATCAAACAAAGATGGTGCGGGCAAGGTAACAATTTCACAGTATATTTCATCAAACCTTAATTTATAATTAAGCAAACTATTCTTGTCTTTAACAATAAAATCATGGGCTACCATGCTCTTGTAGTCTAAATAAATAGGGGCAAGTAATTTTTTCTTCCTTCTCATGATGCCTAATAGGTATTCTAAAATGTTCAGCAAGGTGAGAAGCAAAAATGCCTCCAAAGACGGCCCCCTTTGAGCGGTTCAGACTCAGTCGTTTAGCAACGATGGCGCCCAAGCTAAAAGTCGTGTCTTGAAACAAAGCATGGCGTAAGATGACAATATCAGGGGCACTAAGATTCCCACTGTTCCCGCGACCAATTAAACATCTACTAGCAAATAAAGCAAAGTAGCGCAGAACAGGGAAGTGTATACTAGTGATTCATGCCCGTGAGACTTGTCTAGTTTCCCCTTTAGCTATCATGTCAATAAACCCTTCAACGTCTTCATGACGTGGTTCATCAAGTCTATCTCCAAAGGGTACCTTGCATATTTCACAAAATTTTAAGAGTGATATCTCCTTAACCTCGTCATATAAATGAAACTCCACTGTAGGTGGTGTTTTCTTAGCATTAAAATGAAAACTTTGCGTGAAAATATTGGTGAGTAAGAGATACTATTCACGCTGGTCGTGGAGGAAGTCGGTGAGGCCTGCATTATTTGCCAACCAATAAAAGTCTTCGTAAATCCCGGCGGACATCATGAAATCATTACAAGGCCATTCACACGGCCGAACTTCCGCCATGCGAGGAAGATTATATTTGGGATTCTTATTTTCTTCTTTCTTCTTCTCCTCTGAGCTCTTGCTGGAGCAGCCCCTCAACAATCTCTTTATCATTTTCCTTTTCTGAAAATTTCTGAAATTTTTAGTTACTCAAAATAAAAGTTAACCAAACTCAATAAGATTGATAGCAACAACTCCTATAAGTGCATAGAGACTATATCATGCATTAGAACTACTTGGGACCAAGAAAATTTGACATGCAAGCTCAAGAACAAGGTCACCACAGCAGCACAAATTTACAATAAATAAAGCACTAGAATAAAAACTAATTGGACCAATGGAGGAGTCACATACCAAGGAACAATCTTCCCAAACAGTTTGGTGAACAGTGCTTTGAGCAAGGAGATCGAAAATGGCAGCAAGATGAGCTAGAACTCGGGTTTGAGCTGGTTGGTGATTTTTTGGGGAGGAAGAAGAAGAGTGTGGGTGCAGGAATAAGTGGAGGGGGGGCACGTGGGGCCCACGAGGGAGGGGGGCGCGCTCTGGACCCTCGTGGCCAGGTGCTGGCTCCCCTCGCTATGTGTTCTGTGCCATATTTTCTCAAATATTCTAGAAAAAATCATATTTCATTTTCATGGCATTTGGAGAACTTTTATTTTCGGGGTATTTTTTTAATTGCACGGATAAGTCTGCAAACAGACAGGAAATGCTATTTTTGTTTTATTAATCCTAATTAACAGAAAGTAAAAAGAGGGTTGAGAAGGTTGTGCTATCTAGATTCACCTATCCATGCTCATCAAAAGAGAATCCATTAACAAGGTTGATCAAGTCTTGTTAATAAACTCTTTCCGAGTAGCATGAAACCGGAGAATTTTCGAATAACACTATGTTACCTCAATGGGGATATGTATGTCCCCAACAATAAGAATGTCATACATCTTCTTGGTAGTAGGAAGAGGAAATTCAAAACCTCCAATAGTAATAGTTGAAATTTTTCCAATATAATTGATATTGTGGACCTGAGGTTGTTTCTTCAGAAAGTGTACCGTATGCTCATTACCATTGACATGAAAAGTGACATTGCCTTTGTTGCAATCAATAACAGCCCCTGCAGTATTCAAAAAGGGTCTTCCAAGGATAATAGACATACTATCGTCCTCGGGAATATCAAGTATAACAAAGTCCGTTAGAATAGTAACATTTGCAACTACAACAGGCACATCCTCACAAATACCGACATGTATAGCAGTTGATTTATCAGCCATTTGCAAAGATATTTCAGTAGGTGTCAACTTACTCAAGTCAAGTCTACGATATAAAGAGAGAGGCATAACACTAACACCGACTCCAAGATCACATAAAGCAGTTTTAACATAGTTTCGTTTAATGGAGCAAGGTATAGTAGGTACTCCTGGATCTCCTAGTTTCTTAGGTATTCCACCTTTAAAAGTGTAATTGGCAAGCATGGTGGAAGTTTCTACTTCAGGTATCTTTCTTTTATTGGTAATAATATCTTTCATATACTTAGCATAAGGATTTGCTTTAAGCACATCAGTCAAATGCATACGCAAAAATATAGGTCTAATCATTTCAGCAAAGCGCTCAAAATCCTCATCATCCTTTTTCTTGGATGGTTTAGGAGGAAAAGGCATGGGTTTTTGAACCCATGGTTCTCTTTCCCTATCGTTCTTCCTAGCGACAAAGTCTCTCTTATCATAAGTTGATTCTTTGATTGTGGGTTATCAAGATCAACAGCAGGTTCAATCTCTACATCATTATCATTGCTAGGTTGAGCATCATCATGAACATCATCATTTATATTATCACTAGGTTCATTTTCATTACCAGATTGTGTCTCAGCATCGGAAACAGATATATCATTGGGATTCGTAAGTGTGTCAGCTACAGGTTCACTAGAAGCATGCAAAGTCCTATCATTTTTCTTTTTCTTCATCTTAGAAGAACTAGGTGCATCTAAATTATCTCTCTGAGAATCTTGCTCAATTCTCTAAGGGTGGCCCTCAGGATACAAAGGTTCCTGAGTCATTCTGCCACCTCTAGTCACAACTCTAATAACATAGTCAATATTTTTTACTATTTAAGTCATTGAGCAAATCATTCTCAGCCTTAAGTACTTGTTCTACTTGAGTGGTGACCATAGAAGCATGTATACTAATAAGTTTCAGTTCACCTTTAACTTTAGACAGATAATCACTCAAGCGTTCAATCATATAAGTATTGTGTTGTAATTGTCTACCAACATAAGCATTGAAGTTTTCTTGTTTCACAATAAAATTGTCAAACTCATCTAAGCATTGGCTAGCAGACTTATAACGAGGAATATCACCTTCATCAAATCTATAGAGAGAAATTACCTTCACTACCTGTGTCGGGTTATCAAGACCATATATTTCTTCAATAGGTGGTAAATTCTTAACATCTTCAGCTTTAATACCTTTTTCTTTCATAGATTTCTTTGCCTCTTGCATATCTTCAGGACTAAGAAATAGAACAGCTCTTTTCTTCGGAGTTGGCTTAGGGGCTGATTCAGGAAGTGTCCAATTATCTTCATTGGCCAGCATATTATTCAATAGTAATTCAGCTTGTTTAACTGTTCTTTCCCTGAAAACACAACCAGCACAACTATATAGGTGGTCTCTGAAAGCATCTGTTAGTCCATTATAAAAGACATCAAGTATATCATGCATCTCAAGAGGATGATCAAGCAAAGCATTAAGTAATTGGAGAAGCCTCCCCCAATCTTGTGGGAGACTCTCTTCTTCAATTTGCACAAAGTTATATATTTTCCGTAAGGCAGCTTGTTTCTTATGAGCGGGAAAATATTTAGCAGATAAGTAATACATCATATCCTGGGGACTACGCACACAACCAGGATCAAGAGAATTAAACCAAGTCTTAGCATCACCCTTTAACAAGAAAAGAAATAACTTAAGGATATAGTAATAATGAATCTTTTCGTCGTTGGTGAACAGGGTGGCTATATCATTCAACTTAGTAAGATGTGCCACAACAGTTTCAGATTCATAGCCATGGAAAGGATCAGATTCAACCAAAGTAATTAACTCAGGATCAACAGAGAATTTATAATCCTTATCAGCAACACATATAGGTGAAGTGGCAAAAGCAGGGTCATGTTTCATTCTAGCATTCAAGGACTTTTCTTTCAGCTTAGCTAATAATTTCTTAAGATCATATCTATCATTGCAAGCAAGAAAGTCTCTAGCAGTTTCTTCATCCATAACATAACGCTCAGGAACAAGAGGCAATTTATATCTATTGGTAGAAGCCTCATCATCACTTTCATAAATATTACCAGTTTCAATATTTGCATTCTCCCTAACTCTAGCAATTTGTTCATCTAGAAATTCACCTAGTGGCGCAGTATCAGGCATAGAAGTAGTTTCATCATACATAGCAGAACTGGCATCACACGTAGCAGAAGTGGCATCATTAAGAACATACGACATATCAGATTCAATAGCATGAGTAGGTGTTGCAAATTTACCCATAACAGAAGGAGAATCAAGTGCAGAGCTAGATGGCAGTTACTTACCTCCCCTCGTAGTTGATGGTAAGATCTTGGTTTTTGAGTCCTTCAAATTCTTCATAGTGATCAACAGATATAAATCCCAAGTGACTTAAAGAATAGAGCTATGCTCCCCGGCAATGGCGCCAGAAAATAGTCTTGATAACCCACAAGTGTAGGGGATCGCAACAGTTTTCGAGGGTAAAGTATTCAACCCAAATTTGTTGATTCGACACAAGGGGAGCCAAAGAATACTCTTAAGTATTAGCAGCTGTGTTGTCAATTCGACCACACCTGGAAACTTAGTATCTGCAGCAAGGTAGTTTAGTAGCAAAGTAATATGGAGATAGCGGTAACAGCAATAAAAGTAACGGTAGTGTTCTTGTAGTTTTTGTAATATTAGTAACGGAAAAGTAAATAAGCAACAAGCAATATGTGAAAAGCTCGTAGGCATTGGATCGGTGATGGGGAATTATGTCGGATGCAATTCATCAGGTAGAAGTTATAACCTAGGGTGACACAGAACTAGCTCCAGTTCATCAATGCAATGTAGGCATGTATTCCGAATATAGTCATACGTGCTTATGGAAAGAACTTGCATGACATCTTTTGTCCTACCCTCCCGTGCCCCCGGGGTCCTATTGGAAAATAAGGGATATTAAGGCCTCCTTTTAATAGAGTACCAGACCAAAGCATTAACACATAGTGAATACATGAACTCCTCAAACTACGGTCATCACCGGGAGTGGTCCCGATTGTTGTCACTTCGGGGTTGCCGGATCATAACACATAGTAGGTGACTATAGACTTGCAAGATAGGATCAAGAACACACATATATTCATAAAAACATAATAGGTTCAGATCTGAAATCATGGCACTCGGGCCCTAGTGACAAGCATTAAGCATAGCAAAGTATAGCAACATCAATCTCAGAACGTAGTGGATACTAGGGATCAAACCCTAACAAAACTAACTCGATTACATGATAGATCCCATCCAACCCATCACCGTCTAGCAAGCCTATGATGGAATTACTCATGTACTGCGCTGAGCATCATGGAATTGGTGATGGAGGAAGGTTGATGTTGACGATGGCGACGATCTCCACTCTCCGGAGCCCTGAACGGACTCCAGATCAGCCCTCCCGAGAGAGATTAGGGCTTGGCGACGGCTCCGTATCGTAAAACATGATAATTCTTCCTCTCTGATTTTTTTCTCCCCGAAAGTGAATATATAGGATCTGGGGATACGTCGGTGGAGCACCAGGGGGCCCACGGGGCTGGGGGCGCGCCCTAGGGGGGGCGCCCCCACCCTTGTGGACATGGTGTCGGCCCCCTGGTCTGGATCTTCTTGCAGGTATTTTTTATATTTTCCAAAATAAATCTCTGTGGAGTTTCAGGTCATTCCGAGAACTTTTTATTTCTGCACAAAAACAACACCATGGCAATTCTGCTGAAAACAACGTCAGTCCGGGTTAGTTCTATTCAAATCATGCAAGTTAGAGTCCAAAATAAGGGCAAAAGGGTTTGGAGAAGTAGATACATTGGAGACGTATCACGAGCCGCCCCCACCTCCGCTCCTCGAATTCCGGCGCTGGCCAGCCCTCCTTCGCCACTTGGCGTGACCCGATTGGCCGCGCCGCCACCTGAGAGACGCCCCAGCCAACCAGAGGCTGCCACCTCGCCCTCCACCTCTCCCACCTCCCGCCAGGGCCCGCTGGAGCCCATCCGTGGCACGCCCCGGGCCGATCTTGGCCCGAGGCGCCTCCGCCATGCCGCCACCCGTCCCTCGCGCCCGCTCGCCGTTCCTTGACCCGACCTCCCGCTCGTCCCCGTTGCTCCATCGCCGCTCGCCGGACCCCCCATCCCGTCGGCGACCGCGCCGGAGTCCGCCGCCTCAGCCCCATGCCAGCACCTCTGCCCTCTCTCTTCTCCTCCTCCTCCCCTTGTCTCTATCTTTCTCTCTCTTTGCTCCCTTCTCTAACTGTCGATGCCGGTGTGTGCAGCTCGCGCCGCCACCCTGCCCGGCCGCCGGATCTGCCCGGTACCGCCCGATCCGGTCGGTCCACGCGCGGATCTGCCACCCCACACCCGTTCCCGGCCAAATCTGCTCTTCCCCGCCATGCTCGCGTCGCCGGAGGCCGCCTCCGCCCCGTAGCCGCTTCGCTTGTCGGTGACCTTCCGCCGCCGCCTTTGGTCGCAGCTCGAGGACGAGTGCGCCCACCTGGGCCGACTCCGTTCACGTGTGGGCTGGCCTCGTCCCGGCCCAGCTGCAACCCGTGACCCCAACTAGCCGCCTCCTATGTTTCCTGGGCCTCAGCCTACTGTGGTAAGCCCAGCGCCCCCTCTCTTTTCCCTATCTGACGCCATGTGTGATTTATACTATCATGCACTCGTCCTTCTTTTTTTCCAGAAAAATGACTAAGTCCCTGACATTTTCATAATATGTATGCATGTTTGGTGGCCATATATTTTTGCATGTAGATGCATCATATCATGTTGTATACATGTTTGGAGTGTGTTTGCTTAATGTTTGAATGCATCTTGCATCAGCTCCGAATTAAATGAACTTTATATGTAACTTGACTAGAATTTCGTGTAGATCATCTTGGTGCATGTTAACTTGTTGTTCAACAAATTTACCATAAGGTTTGTTCAGATCTGAACCAATTTCGAAAATTGCATATGAGGACTTACCGGAATTGTGATATGTTGTTTCCGGCCTCATTTAAACTTGCTTTGTGTGTTGATCTTGTGTGCTTCATCTCTTTCCATGATTTGCATCATGTAGCCTTGTCACGCGTCATACTTTGTTGAGCATCTTGTCTTCTTCATGTGTTGTGTGTTTACCATGTTGTTTGCTTCTTCTCGTTAGTTCCTGTTTCGTTGCGATCGTGAGGATTCGCTCAACTACACATGGTTCATCTACGTGGCTTCTTCTTCTTCATGGACTCATTCTTCTTCCTAGTGGGATCTCAGGCAAGATCACCATCACCTTGGATCTCATTACTATCATTCGTATGCTAGTTGTCTCGATGCTATCGCTATATGGTGCGCTACCCACCATTTGTTCGTCAGCCTCCCTTTGTTGCCATAACCTATAACCTTTGACACCATCCCAGCAAACCGTTGAATGGTTATGTTACCGCTTGCTCAGCCCCTCTTATAGTGTTCTTAGTTGCAGGAGAAGATGAAGATTGCTCCATGTCAGATCTGGGTTTTCGAATATCACAATATCTCTTAATTAAATTAATGCACCTATATACTTGGCAATGGGTGGAAGGCTTGGGCGTTTGCTCGGTGTTTTGTTCCACTCATGCCGCCTTAAGAACCGATAAACCGGTGTTATGTTCCTTGATTTTGTGTTCCTAACGCGGTTGGGTATACGGGGCCCCCTTGATAGTTTGATTTGAATAAAACTCCTCAAGCAAGGCCCAACTTTGATTTTAATATGCAACATAATAAAAACTTAATTAATTAATTAAATTGCATAGGGAGTTAGCGCTACCCGAGGATTCTTTTACACATACATGGGGGGCCAATGCTGATGGTGTTGGTCCCAAACGGGCAGACTGCGGGGCCGCCTCAGGGAAACTCGAGGTATCTTGTATTACCCGTAGGGTGACCTATCCGGACGTGGCCTGAGATGAGATACGCGCGGTTACTATCAGGGTGTCGACACGCCAGGAGGTCTTGCTGGACTTGTTTTACCATTGTCGAAATGTCTTGTGCACCGGGATTCCGAGTCTGATCGGGTTGTCCCTAAGATAAGGGTTTTTTACCTCTGCTGATCGTGAGAGCTTGTGATGGGCTAAGTTGGGACACCCCTGTAGGGTTTTGAACTTGCGCAAGTCGTGCCCGCAGTTATGTGGCAGATTGGTATTTTTTAATGTCCGATTGTAGAAAACTTGATAGAGGATCTGAAATAAAACACACCAACCGTGTGAGTAACCGTGACCATCTCTTTTCACTTTGAGAAGAGAACACGGTGGGGTTATGTTTGATTCGTAGGTAGTTCGGGATCACTTAGTGATCATTACTAGTTTGTGACCATTTGCGTAGATGCTCATCTTATTCTTGTACTATAAGCTAGCCACCATATAATGCTTAGCCGCTGCCGCAACCTCACCACTTAACCTTCCCATACCCATTAAGCTTTGCTAGTCTTGATACCCATGGTTATGGAATTGCTGAGTCCTCGGGGCTCACTGATACTATAAGAACAGTTGCAGGTGCAGGTTTCCGATGACTTGACGTGAGAGCGATGCTTATTTGTGTTGGAGTTCTTTCTTCTTCTTCTTCGTCAGTCTTGGGATAGGTTCTTTGTCGGCAGCATGGGATAGCAGGATGGATGTCGTTGTGCTTTTCGTGTTTTCATCCGTACCCGGATGTCTTGTGTACGAATTGTTGTATTCATATGGGAATTGTATGACTTGTATGTATCCCCATCTATGTATGTAATGGTATGATGTAATGATATCCATCTTGCTAAGCACCCGAAATGCGGTTGTGCCCCAATCACGAGTTTATCACGTGATCGGGATAGAATCACATCTTGGGTGTGACATAATGCTACCATCATTCTAAGCAAAATAAGATGCATAATAGATAAACATCACATGCAATCAAAATATGTGACATGATATGGCCATCATCATCTTGTGCTTTTGATCTCCATCTCCAAAGCATCGTCATGATCTACATCGTCACCGGCTTGACACCATGATCTTCATCGTAGCGTCGTGGTCATCTCGCCAACTTTTGCTTCTACTACTATCTCTAACTCATAGTGATAAAGTAAAGCAATTACATGGCGTTCGCAATTCATACAGTAAAGAGACAACCATAAGGCTCCTGCTGGTTGTCGATAATTTACAAAACATGATCATCTCAGACAATATCGTATAACTCATCACGTCTTGACCATATCACATCACAACATGCCCTGAAAAAACAAGTTAGACGTCCTCTACTTTGTTGTTGCAAGTTTTACGTGACTGCTACAGGCTTCTAGTAAGAACCGTTCTTACCAACGCATCAAAACCACAACGATTTTTTGTCAAGTGTGCTATTTTGACCTTCAACAAGGACCGGCCGTAATCAAACTCGATTCAACTAAAGTTGGAGAAATGGACACCCACCAGCCACCTGTGTGCAAAGCACGTCGCTAGAACCAGTCTCATGAACGCGGCCATGTAATGTCGGTCCGTGGCGCTTCATCCAACAATACGGCCGAATCAAAGTAAGACGTTGGTGGTAAGCAGTATGACTATTATCACCCACAACTCTTTGTGTTCTACTCGTGAATGCAACTTTTAGGGAACATAGCATGCAATCTCGAAATTTCCCTATGCTCACGCAAGATCTATCTAGGTGATGCATAGCAACGAGAGGGGGAGAGTTGTAAGGGCATCTCTTGCCTAAGGTTTTGGTGATGATGACAATCCATGTGTGGACTAATCGTGCGTCAATATTACTCAGGTTTATAGCATGTGGCACAAGACGGTTAGGCCTTCCCTCTTTAAGGAAAAGATCGAAGACGGATGTTCCGATGCCTTTTTGTTTCTCTTGGTCATAGGAAATCCGTACTATTAAGAGGGAACCCACATCGGAAGGTAATGGGTGAATCAAGTCACGTACACAGATACTTTGCACCCACTATATTGCCTCCGTTCGTGGAGAGAGAGGTCCCCTTTTATTCTTCCTTATGTGTAGTTTCCTCTACAGCGGTAGTACCACCGTTGTAGGCGGTTGTACCGGTGGCCGGTAGTTCCGATCGAACCACCACCCCAAGTACCGCTCAGGGGTGATACCTTCTATACTGGGTGCGGTGGTAGACCGGTGGTGGCCCGGAAGTACCGGTGTTCTTCCCACGAAACCGGTACTACCGGTGTTCCGGGCGGTAGTACCGCTCTGACGACCATCGCACAGAAACTATCTGCCTGGCGGTAGTTCCGGCCCAACCACCGTCCCAACTACCGCCCTTGCTTGAAACCTTCTGGTTTCTAAGCGGTAGTTGACCGGTGGTAGGGCGGTAGTTCCGGTTTTCTCCGGAAGACCGGTACTACCGGGTGAGCCACCGGAAGTACCGCCTTGGTGCCATGGGCGCAGGTTCCTTCACTCACCGGTACTACCGGTTGGGTGAGCGGAAGTACCGGTCCTATGCTATTCTGCACATAACGGTTGGATTGTTGGTGACCCTATTTAAGGAGGCCCTTCTCCCACCTCCATCTTATCTCTTGCCTCTCTCTCTCCACCATTAATGCCATTGAAGCTTTCTTGCCCGATCTCTCTCCCTAGCTAACCAAACTTGTTGATTTGCTAGGGATTGAAGGAGGATACCTAGATCTACACTTCCACCAAAGGAAACTTGATTCCCCCATACTTTCTTGTGTGGATTTTTTTACTCTTGGGTGTTTGAGCACCCTAGACGGAAGAGGTCACTTCGGAGCCACATTCCATTGTGGTGAAGCTCCGGGGTTTCGTTGGGAGCCTCCAATTAAGTTGTGGAGAGAGCCTCAACCTTGTTTGTAAAGGTTCGGTTGCCGCCTTCAAGGGCACCACTAGTGGATTCACGGCACCTTGCATTGTGTGAGGGCGTGAGGAGAATACGGTGGCCCTAGTGGCTTCTTGGGGAGCATTGTGCCTCCACACCGCTCCAACGGAGACGTACTTCCCCTCAAAGGGAAGGAACTTCGATAACACATCCTCGTCTTCACCGTCTCCACTTGTGGTTGTTTCTATCCTTTACTTGTGCAAGCTTTACTTGTTTATCTTATATAGCTTGCTTGTGAAGTTGTGTTCTTCACTTTCATCTAGTTGTCATCTTAGTAACTTATCTAGACAACTTACTTTGACGCTTAATTTAAAGTGGTTAAGAAAAGCTAAAATTGTTAGTTGCCTATTCACCCCCCTCTAGTCAACCATATCGATCCTTTCAATTGGTATCAGAGCCTCGTCTCTTTTTAAGGACTTTACCGTCCAAAGAGTATGGGTGACAACGTAGTCGAGATGGAGGATCATTCCGGTGGAACTCCGTCCTTGCCTACGTCCGGTGGGGGAGCCTCGGTCTCTCGTGAGGAGTTCAATGTGGCCTTGACCACATTGAAAGAGTCACTAGCGACCGAGGTCAAAGGCATGTTTAAAGATTTGCTTGAGGGGCTTAAATTATCCACCGCACCGTTGGAAGTGGCTCGTCCCGCTACCAACATGTCGGAGGCTAATCCCGACAAGGGAGAAGCTAGTAGTGAACAAGCCCCTGTTACTAAGAATGGGAGTGGGATCTTTGCCCACTCCGCTCCTCCTACTCACTATGGAGGACCCGTTCCCACACCGCATTTAAATTCCGTTGGGCTTCCTCCCAAGTTTATCAAAAATTCTGATTTTGCTACTTGGGTGTTTTGTTTCAAACGTCATATAAATCATTGTTCTACTAATATTTGGAGAATCATTGAGCAAGGTTTTTATCCGCGTGATCCCGATAACATGACTCCAAGAGAAACTGCGGATCATCAATTCAACGAGTCCGCTCTTTGCATTCTTCAAGATGCTATCCCGCCAGAAGACATTGCACATCTTCGACCCTTCACTGTGGCCAAGGAAGCTTGGGAGCATGTTGGCACTATGTACAAGGGAAGCACTAGCATTCAACGCTCTAACTATGAAGTTGTGCAAGATGAAGCCGATGAGTTTGCTATGATCGAAGAAGAAGATCCTCGTGAACTTTATCGGAGATTAACTACCCTTGCGGTCTCTCTTCGAGATCATGGCAGTAAGGACACAGATGACAATTGGATCAAGCGCAAGTTCCTCAAGGCCATGATGCCCTATCATAAGGCCATGTCCTCTGTCATTCGTCAGAGACCGGACTTCTACCACTTATCCTCAAATGAAGTGTTGGATGAGTTCGTTGCCATGAGGATCTCGGATATGACCACCGACAATGCGGTCTTAAGAGCTCAACGATAGAAGAAGCCTAATCTTGCCCTGAAGGCCAAGGCTTGTGTGGAAGAAGAGGAGGTGGAGGATGATGATGAGTGTAGCCCCGAGGACACCAAATATGCCTATCATGAGCACATGGCTCTTGCTTCAAGGCAATTCTGGGGCAACAAGAAGAACACAAGACCCAACTTCAACAGGAACGATTCAAGTGGGAACAAGGGCAAGAAACGAGTGAGGACATGCTTCAACTGTGGAAATGTAAGCCACTTCGTTGCGGATTGCCCATATGAGAAAAGAGAAGACTTTGGAGGCAAGCTTATCCGGAAGGACAAATCAAAGTCTTATCCCAACAAGAACAACTTCAACAAGAAGACTCCTCCTAAAGGGTTGGTGGCCCAAGAAGAATATGTTGAGGATGATGATAATGATGAAGATGATGAGATGGTCACCATGGCCACAATTGCTATTGCTACTACTCCGCACTCATCTATCTTCGACTCACCAAATGAGAACATCACCGCCAAGTGTCTCATGGCCAAGGCCACCAACAAGGTAACCCCAAACATCAATACTACTATCACTTCTTATCCTTCATTGACAGATTGTATTAATGAGAGTGAGGGAACTAAGGAGGGAGAGAATGAATTTGAGTTGTTCGTGAAAAATCTCAAGGGCAAACCCAAGAAGCATTTTGTTGCTCTCTTGGAACAACTCGGTGAGGCCAATGACATGATCGAGGCTCACGAGGAAACCATTACTAAAATGGAAGGACATAGTCGAGATTATGCCGATGAGATATCGGATCTGTCTAACGCCCTAGAGGAAGAGCGTGGTCTTCGTTTGGCTCTTGAGGAGTCATACAACTATGATCATGCTAAATTAAAGAAAGATCTTGATCATGCTTTAGCTGTCTCTCATGTGTTTAATTCCGAGAAGGCAGAACTTGAGGTTGACCATGCTAAACTCAATGAAGAGTTTGTCATACTCGACAAGGCTCACAAGGCCTTGAAAGGTATGCATGCTACTCTCAAAGAGTCTCATGATCAACTCCAAGTTTCGCTAACTAAGAAAAAGGCTATCTTCCCTCGCATGGTATTAATTGATAATGCAAATGCTACTAACCCATGTTGCGAGCATGTGCATCTTGTTGAAGAAAATGCCGAGTTGAAGAAGCAACTTGAGAAAGGCCTTGTGACTTGTATACAAGGTGAGAAGAAACTCAACAACCTTTTGAGCAATCAAAACAAGGTTGTGGCAAAGGAGGGAATTGGGTTTGTTCCTAAGACCAAGAAGAAGAAGAATGACAAGACCAAGCAACCACCCCCTCTCCGACAAACTTTTGTGAAAGAAGGAGAGGGTGCATCAAAGAAGAAGAAAACGGTGAAAGGTGGTGGTGTCAATAAAACCTCCACCATACCATCAAACATAGCCGGCAACTTTAATCCTTCATATGTTTTATGTCATGCTAGTGATGGTCATGTGTTTGCAAAATTTGTTGGTTCTTCTTATGAGTACATTGAATGGTCCATTTGGGTTCCTAAGACCCTTGTTACTAACCTCAAAGGACCCATTACCAAATGGGTACCTAAATCCAAGCATTGATCTCTTGTAGGAGTTTGCTTCCGGTGGAGGATCATGGTTGCTCGATAGTGGAGCCACAAATCATATGACCGGAAGCAAAGACTTGGTGGTGGACGTGCATCTAGGTTCATCTATGGCCACCAACGTCGAATGGGGTGATGCTTCATCTTCTAAGGTATTGGGTCTCGGCAAGGTTGTTGTCTCTCATGATCTCACGATCGAGAAAGTCATGCTTGTTGAGTCCCTTGCATACAATTTACTTTCTGTTCGCCAACTTGCACTCATGGGCTTTGCTACATTCTTTGATATTGATACCGTGGCCCTCTTGTGGAGCAAGACTCTTAAAGTAGCCTATGTTGGGCATGTCGAGAACGGTCTTTATGTGGTTAACTTTTCGAAGCAACCCACGAAGGTCGCGACATGCTTAATGGCTAAAGTTGATGTGGGATGGCTTTGGCATCGCCGTTTGGCCCATGTCAATATGAGATCTTTGCAAAGTCTTCTCAAGGGGGACCATGTCCGTGGACTAACAAATGTTAGCTTTGCCAAAGATCGTGCTTGCAGGGCTTGCATTGAAGGAAAGTTACATGAGACGGCTCACCCTCCCACAACTATCATCTATTCAAAGAGACCCCTAGAGCTCCTTCACATGGACCTCTTTGGGCCTCCATCTTTTGATAGTCTTGGGGGTAGAAAGTACTGCTTGGTGATTGTGGATGATTACTCAAGATACAACTGGGTATACTTCTTCAAGAAGAAGAGTGAGACCCATCAAACCGTCATCAACTTTCCAAATGAAGCTCAACGACAACATGAAGCAAAGATTTTGATGATCAGAAGTGACAACGGCACCGAGTTCAAGAACTACACGTTGCATGAGTTTCTCAGTGATGAGGGGATCAAACATCAATATGCAGCTCCCTATACCCCTCAACAAAACGGTGTAGCGGAGAGAAAGAACCGAACTCTGATGGATGCGGCAAGAACCATGATGGCTGAATTCAAATCTCCATACAAATTTTGGGCCGAAGCCATCAACACTGCTTGCCATGCATCAAATCGGCTCTATCTCCGCAAAGGCTTGAACAAAACTCCATATGAGATACTTACCGGTAACAAGCCCAATCTCAAGTACTTCCGGGTATTCAGGTGTAAGTGTTTCATTCTCAAGAAAGGTATTCGCTTGTCTAAATTTGAATCTAGAGCTCACGAGGGCATATTTGTTGGTTATGCTACAAACTCTCATGCTTACCGTGTCCTCAACAAGTCCAATGGAATCATTGAGGAGACGAGTAACGTAGAGTTTGATGAAAATAACGGCTCCCAAGTGGAGCAAAGTGGTACTTGTGATGTAGGTGATGAAATTCCTCCTCAAGCCAGAAGAAGAATGGGTGTTGGATATATCCTACCCATTGAGGAGCCCCTTGTGGCCGAAGGAGAAGGACAATGTTCCACTCAAGTGGAACCCTCACCAACCCAAGACCCACACGCTTCCGAAGAACAAAGTGAAGGCCCTCAACCGGACGAACAAGGCCAAGTGCAAGGTCAATCACAAGATGGTGGAGAGCCACCAAATGATGCACAAGGCCAAGTTCTGTCCTCCAAGCAAGATCAAGGTCAAGATGAAGCTCGAGATCAAGATCTAGCTTCTGACGACGCTCAAGATGATCAACTCAATGCTCCTCAGTTATCACTTGAAGAGCAATTGGAGCATCGTGCTGCAAAAGTTGCCTCCAGGCTTGCTTCCAGAGAACATCACATGGAGAACATTCTAGTAAGCATCAAAAGGGGGGTAAGCACTCATAGACAATTAGCAAACTATTGTGCTCATCAAGCTTTTGTCTCCTGTGTTGAACCTCAGAAGGTTTATGAGGTGCTCGAAGACCATGATTGGCTCAATGCCATGCATGAAGAACTCCATAACTTCTAGCACAACAAGGTGTGGCGTCTAGTGCCAAGGCCAAAGGAGAACCATAATGTCATTGGAACCAAGTGGATCTTTAAGAACAAGCAAGATGCCCATGGCATTGTCATCCGCAACAAGGCGCGTCTGGTGGCTCAAGGCTACTCCCAAGTCGAGGGTATCGACTACGGTGAAACCTTTGCCCCCGTTGCTCGTCTTGAATCCATTCGTTTGTAGCTTGCCTATGCTTCCCATCATAACTTTAAATTGCAAAAAATGGATGTGAAAAGTGCATTTCTTAATGGTCCTATTAATGAGTTGGTGTATGTTAAACAACCCCCGGGGTTTGAGGATCCTAAGCTCCCCAATCACGTGTATCAACCCGATAAGGCACTCTATGGCCTTAAACAAGCCCCACGTGCGTGGTATGAGCATCTTACCGAGTTGTTACAAGATCGTGGGTTTGAAATTGGGAAAATCGACCCCACTCTTTTTACTAAGAAGGTCAAAGGGGAGTTGTTTGTATGCCAACTATATGTTGATGATATTATCTTTGGTTCTCCTAACAAAGCTTTCAATGATGAGTTCGCCGCACTCATGACCATACATTTTGAGATGTCCATGATGGGAGAGTTGAAGTACTTCCTTGGGTTTGAGATCAAGCAAAGAAGAGAAGGGATCTTCATCAAACAATCCAAGTATACTCAAGACATGCTCAAGAGGTTCTATCTAAGTGACGTAAAGCCGGCTACTACTCCTATGCCAACCAAGTGCCAACTTGACATTGATCCCAATGGTAAAGCGGTGGATCAAAAGGTATATCGCTCTATGATCGGTTCCTTGCTTTACCTTTGTGCATCTAGACCGGATATTATGTTGAGTGTGGGAATTTGTGCACGGTTTCAAGCCTCACCTAAGGAAAGTCACTTTGTGGCTGTCAAGCGAATCTTTCGATATTTGGCTCATACCCCAAACTTTGGCTTATGGTACCCAAGAGGAGCAAACTTCAACCTTGTTGGTTTCTCTAATTCTGACTGGGCGGGAGACAAAGTGGATAGGAAGTCCACTTCTGGAGGGTGCCAATTTCTTGGTTGCTCTCTTGTTAGTTGGTCTTCCAAAAAGCAAAGTTGTGTGTCTCTCTCGTCCACCGAAGCAGAGTATGTGGCTGCTGGCAGTTGTTGTGCTCAACTCTTATGGATGAGGCGAACTTTGAAGGATTACGGTGTCACTTGTGACAAAGTGCCTCTTTGGTGTGACAATGAAAGTGCCATCAAGATTTCTCTCAACTCGGTGCAACATTTCAAGACGAAGCATATTGAGATTCGGTATCACTTCATCCGAGATCATATTCGGCAAGGAGAAATTGAGCTTCACTATGTCAACACTCATGTTAACCTTGCAGATATCTTCACGAAGCCTTTGGATGAAGCAAGATTTCGCGAGTTAAGGCATGAGCTAAATATCATTGATTTCAGCAATGTGGCTTGAGCACGTGCACACCCCACCATACTCTTCATATTGTCTAGTCTAGGTGCAGGCATGGACATAGGGGGAGTAGTGTTCTCTCAATGAACTCTCCCTCCCCCCATTATGCATAAATTGATCATCTTTCCACATTCGTCATTTTTTATGACACTTGTGTTTCAAAGACGAGTTTTGGTTATGGGCCCAAGGATAATTCTTCGCGGTGCCATGCCAAGTGACTCTAACATAGGTGGCTCCGGCCACCGCCCTCAAGCTTGTTTGGTTTCTGGCTTTTGTGTTTTTCTTCCTCTTACTACAGTGACTTGCTCCATCCTAAGCCATCTCATCCAAGCCATCTACTCCAAATGTACACAAGCTTGTTATCATGGAGTGGATTGGTGCTCCCTGGCGGTACAACCGGTGGTACAAGCGGTTCTACCGCTTAATCACCAGGTTACAGCCCAGCGGTTGTACCGGTCAAGAGCCAACAGTTCTACCGCTGGTACTCTGACCTTTGCCCCTAGCCGGTACTACCGGTGTTGGTTCGTGGAACTACCGCCTGGCGCGGAAGTACCGCTCCAACCACCTGGTAGCATCCGGAGCGGTACTACCGGTCCCCGGACCGATACTACCGGTGGCTGAACAAGGCGGGTATAAAAGGCACGGGCTGAAGAGGTTTTCCCCTTCACTCGTCCATTCTTTTGCCCTAGCCGCTGGGTGCTCCACTCACTGCCCCGAAGCGCCCTCCGGCACTTCGGATCCATCGGCCCTTCACCGGATCTGCTCCGTGGAGGCCGCCTCCTCTTCGATCTCCTCCCATGGATACCGGTATTGCCCTACGTCTCCTTTTGTTAGGGTTCTTCTTGAATCCTTCTTCTAGGGCAATGCGTGTATTCCCTAATTTTTGGCTAAATGTTTTGAGGGAGAGATCCGTATAGATTCCTATTCACTTGTGCGTAGTTAATAATAGACATCGTGCATGTAGTTTTGAGATCGGGTAGTTCCCCTCCTCTACTTGGCAGATCCATTCTCAGCGGTACTATCGGTCACACGACCGGTACTACCGCCGGTCCGGAACTACGGGTGCTGTTACCGGAACTACCGGTTGCTCTGAATTTATATGCGTTGTCTCTATTCTCCTTACGTACTTGTGAATTATTCTTCTGATCTTGTGTACATTCCTCTCATCTTTTCTGGGTTGTTATGTGTTCTCCGTGTGCGTTTGTAGGTGGCTCTAGCTCTCGTACTGGTCAGTTCGCCAAAAGAAAGGCCCGTAGGGGCAAGAGGCCGACAGATGATGAAGATGTTCCCGAGGTTGTGGTCCCACAACTCGCCGGGAAAAGTCAGTTGCTGCCAAGCAGCGTGCAGCGCTTCCTATGTACAAGTGGAAGCTTCCGGACTGGGAGAAGTTTCGTTTTCAGGACCCATACACCGCACCACCTCCTCCACGCTGGAGTAATCCTCAGTTCCGCAATGAAATGCAATTGAGGATTGTGTCTGAAATCTTCGAGCACCACAAGAACAAGTTCACCCGGATGTGGTCCATTGACCTTGCAAAGTGGAGAAGCAGCCCCGATTACTTTGGAGAGGCTCTGGAGGTCTGTGAGGACTTTGATTTGGTCAAGCTCATGGAGCTGCGATGTGATTTTGATGTGGAACTCATTCATCAGTTCTATGCTACTGTTCACTTCGGCAGTGACAATCAGCGTCACCTTTCCTTTATGTGCCGGGATGAGTTCTTCCGTGTTCCCTGGAGTGCCTTCTGCAATGCTCTAGGCTATGATGACACTCGCTTGGAAGGTCAAGGTGGTCTCCGCCCTCACGACCGAGCCAAACCCATGGATAAAGTGAAGCTTGCACCTCTGTATATCCCTTGCCATGGCATTGTAGGTAAATCCAATGATCTTCTGCCAGTCTATGACATTCTACACCGTGTGTTCCGATGTGTGCTGCTGCCCAAAGTTGGGAACCAGGATGACATTTATGGTTATCTGGTGGATTTGCTTGTGGCCATGAAGACCAAGCGAGGCAAGGGCATCACTTTTGATGTGTCCAAGTGGATGTGGGAGGAGATGTACAACTGTGTCTGGTACCGCAAGGTACCGATCTATGCTCCCTTTGTGATGCGCTTCCTGTACTCGGTTTGGGAAGTTCGGAGGCCTGGAGAGCCTCTTTCTACTCCGGATAGGCTCACAGAGCATGAGGTCAAGGTGCTGAGGCAGAAGAAACATAAAGCTCCTCGATTCGCCGTGGGAAATGAGGAGGATGTCTTTGCTACCTCGGATGATGATGACTTTGAGTTAGAGGCCGGGGCCAAGCCTTCTTGGGTGGAGAAGCTTACTGCCAAGGTCAAGAAGACCTTCTGCCTGCAGGCCCACATCCAAAAGAACCTCTACAAGGCTCATGTGACCGAGAAGATGGCGCGCCGCCGGCAGATTCAGATGATGAAGCACCTCAATGTGCCTGATGTGAAGAGTGGCTCCGAGAAAAGCATCACTCCTGAGGATAAGTGGTGGCTGGCCAACTGCCAATGGTCTGATGATGAGCCTACGACATCCACTACTCGAGCGACTGTGGATGCTATGGAGACTGAGGCTGAGGCTGCTGAGGACGATGAGGACACGGATGACTCTGACGATGATGACTCGGATGACTCTCTGGCGACAGGCGAGGAGCTTTACTGAGCCCTGGGGCATTAGTCTCGCTCTTTTCCTTTTTGGTGCTTGATGCCAAAGGGGGAGAGAGTTGAGAATTGCTAGGTCGCGGGAGTTGCATGGGTGTTTCTTGGTGTTTTTCTCTTTCCTGTGAACTTCAGTAGCATGGTGTAAGACATGTGCCCTTATCTAAGTTATCTGTGCTCTATCTAAGTTATCTATGCACTTCGTTCTTGTGAACTTCAGTAGCATGGTGTAAGACATGTGCCCTTATCTAAGTTATCTATGCACTTATGTTTTTAGCTCTCTGGAATCATATGCTCTATTGACTATTTGTTTTGATTGTGGTCGTTGGTAGGTCTATAAAACCTAGGGGGAGCATAGATCCTAGTTTGAGCACTTTTGCATTCCAAAAGCAAACTCTAAATAAGTGCTCACACTCAGGGGGAGCTCTACCTACATCCTATAGACCCCCGTGATTGTCATGTGGTTGTCATCATTCACCAAAAAGGGGGAGATTGTAAGGGCATCTCTTGCCTAAGGTTTTGGTGATGATGACAATCCATGTGTGGACTAATCGTGCGTCAATATTACTCAGGTTTATAGCATGTGGAACAAGACGGTTAGGCCTTCCCTCTTTAAGGAAAAGATCGAAGACGGATGTTCCGATGCCTTTTTGTTTCTCTTGGTCATAGGAAATCCGTACTATTAAGAGGGAACCCACATCTGAAGGTAATGGGTGAATCAAGTCACGTACACAGATACTTTGCACCCACTATATTGCCTCCGTTCGTGGAGAGAGAGGTCCCCTTTTATTCTTCCTTATGTGTAGTTTCCTCTACAGCGGTAGTACCGCCGTTGTAGGCGGTTGTACCAGTGGCCGGTAGTTCCGGTCGAACCACTGCCCCAAGTACCGCTCAGGGGTGATACCTTCTGTACTGGGTGCGGTGGTAGACCGGTGGTGGCCCGGAAGTACTGGTGTTCTTCCCACGGAACCGGTACTACCGGTGTTCTTCCCACGAAACCGGTACTACCGGTGTTCCGGGCGGTAGTACCGCTCTGACGACCATCGCACAGAAACTATCTGCCTGGCGGTAGTTCCGGCCCAACCACCGTCCCAACTACCGCCCTTGCTTGAAACCTTCTGGTTTCTAAGCGGTAGTTGACCGGTGGTAGGGCGGTAGTTCCGGTTTTCTCCGGAAGACCGGTACTACCGGGTGAGCCACCAGAAGTACCGCCTTGGTGCCATGGGCGCAGGTTCCTTCACTCACCGGTACTACCGGTTTGGTGAGCGGAAGTACCGGTCCTATGCTATTCTGCACATAACGATTGGATTGTTGGTGACCCTATTTAAGGAGGCCCTTCTCCCACCTCCATCTTATCTCTTGCCTCTCTCTCTCCACCATTAATGCAATTGAAGCTTTCTTGCCCGATCTCTCTCCCTAGCCAACCAAACTTGTTGATTTGCTAGGGATTGAAGGAGGAGACCTAGATCTACACTTCCACCAAAGGAAACTTGATTCCCCCATACTTTCTTGTGTGGATTTTGTTACTCTTGGGTGTTTGAGCACCCTAGACGGAAGAGGTCACTTCGGAGCCACATTCCATTGTGGTGAAGCTCCGGGCTTTCGTTGGGAGCCTCCAATTAAGTTGTGGAGAGAGCCTCAACCTTGTTTGTAAAGGTTCGGTTGCCGCCTTCAAGGGCACCACTAGTGGATTCACGGCAACTTGCATTGTGTGAGGGCGTGAGGAGAATACGGTGGCCCTAGTGGCTTCTTGGGGAGCATTGTGCCTCCACACCGCTCCAACGGAGACGTACTTCCCCTCAAAGGGAAGGAACTTCGATAACACATCCTCGTCTTCACCGTCTCCACTTGTGGTTGTTTCTATCCTTTACTTGTGCAAGATTTACTTGTTTATCTTATATAGCTTGCTTGTGAAGTTGTGTTCTACACTTTCATCTAGTTGTCATCTTAGTAACTTATCTAGACAACTTACTTTGACACTTAATTTAAAGTGGTTAAGAAAAGCTAAAATTGTTAGTTGCCTATTCACCCCCCCTCTAGTCAACCATATCGATCCTTTCAAGAGTGTATCTACATACCCATGTAGACCGAAAGCGGAAGCGTTTGACAAAGCGATTGATGTAGTCGTACACCTTCACGATACGCCCCCATCTAGTACCGAACGTACGGCACCTCCGTGTTCAGCACATGTTCAGCTCGATGACGTCCTCGCCTTCTTGATCCAACATGACGGGCGAAGTAGTAGATGAGTTTCGGCAGCACGATGGCGTGGTGACGGTTGGTGTTGAAGAACAATCTATGCAGGGCTTTGCCAAGCACTACAGAAACTAGACAGAGGATAAACTAGAGGGTCAGGGATGCCGGCACGTGGCTTGGTGTATCTTGATATGTCTTGGGTACTAGCAATGCACCTCTATTTATATGTTGAGCCTTGGGGTCGAAACTTGGAGTAAAAGACTCCACAAAGTCGGTTTCACTCGAAAGGCAAGAGTCCTCCTCGGACTCCAGGGCCAAACGCCAGGGTTCCCGGCATCTGCACCCAGATGCCAGGGACCCTGGTGTCTGGCTCCTAGACTTCGCAAAACTTCCTTTTGCGCTTTCCAAAAACCTTTTGGGCTTTCCCTTTGGCCCAAATAAAGTGTCCTCGTACACAAACATTTCGGGAAACATCCGGAACCCCTTCGGGTGAATTCCAGAACCCTTCTGGAGGCCAAACACTATTATCCCATATATCAATCTTTATCTCCGGACCATTCTAGAGTTCCTCGTCATGTCCGCGATCACATCCGGGACTCCAAATAACATTCGGTCACCAACATACATAACTCGTTGAATACTATATCGTCAATGAACGTTAAGCGTGCGGACGGGTTCGAGAACTATGTAGACATGACCGAGACATCTCTCCGGTTAATAACCAATAACAGAACCTGGATGCCCATGTTGGATCCTACATATTCTATGAAGATCTTTATCGGACGAACTGCATAACAACATATGGTGTTCCCTTTGTCATCGGTATGTTACTTGCCCGAGATTCGATCGTCGGTATTATCATACCTAGTTCAATCTCGTTACACGCAAGTCTCTTTACTCATTCCGTAATACATCATCTCGTGATTAACTTATTAGTCATTTGCTTATAAGGCTTGTTATGATGTGTATTATCGAGAGGGCCTAGAGATACCTCTCCCACACTCGGAGTGACAAATCCTATTCTCGATCTATGCCAACACTAGAAACACCTTCAGAAACACCTGTAGAGCATCTTTATAATCACCTAGTTACGTTGTGATGTTTGATATCATACAAGGTGTTCCTCTGGTATTCGGGAGCTGCATAATCTCATAGTCAGAGGAATATGTATAAGTCATGAAGAAAACAATAACAATAAAACTAAAAGATCATAGTGCTAAGCTAACAGATGGGTCTTGTCCATCACATCATTCTCCTAATGACGTGATCCCGTTCATCAAATGACAACACATGTCTATGGTTAGGAAACTTAACCATCTTTGATTAACGAGCTAGTCTAGTAGAGGCTTACTAGGGACATGGTGTTTTGTCTATGTATTTACACATGTATCAAGTTTCTGATTAATACAATTCTAGCATGAATAATAAACATTTATCATGATATAAGGAAATATAAAATAACAACTTTATTATTGCCTCTAGGGCATATTTCCTTCAGTCTCCCACTTGCACTAGAGTCAATAATCTAGTTCACATCGCCATGTGATTTAACACCGATAGTTCACATCGCCATGTGACCAACAAAGGGTTTACTAGAGTCAATAATCTAGTTCACATCGCCATGTGATTAACACCCAAAGATACTAAGGTGTGATCATGTCTTGCTTCATGAGGGAAGTTTAGTGAGGAGGTCTTTTACATTCAGATCCGTATGTATTTAGCAAATTTCCATGTCTACAATGCTCTGCATGAAGCTACTCTAACTAATTGCTCCCACTTTCAATATGCATCCACATTCATACTTAGAGTCATCTGGATCAGTGTCAAAGCTTGCATCGGTGTAACTCTTTACGACGAACTCTTTATCACCTCCATAATCAAGAAACATTTCCTTAGTTCTCCAGTTACTAAGGATAATTTTGACCACTATCCGGTGATCTACTCCTAGATCACTATTGTACCTCCTTACCAAACTGATGGCAAGGTACACAACAGGTTTGGTACGCAACATGTCATACTTTATAGAACCTATGGCTGAGGCATAGGAATGACTTTCATTCTCTCTATATTCTTCTGCCGTTGTCGGGCTTTGAGTCTTACTCAACTTCACACCTTACAAATCAGGCAAGAAATCCTTTTTTTTGCGGGGGAAAGAACTACTTCTTCGACTGATCCATTTTGAACTACTTCAAAATCTTATCAAGGTATGTACTAATCGAAAGTTTTATCAAGCGTCTTAATCTATCTCTATAGATCTTGGTGCTCAATATGGAAGCAGCTTAACCGAGGTCTTTTATTGAAAAACTCCTTTTAAACAATCCTTTATGCTTTCCAGAAAATTCTACATCATTTCCGATCAACGATATGTCATTCACACATACTTATCGGAAATGTTGTAGTGCTCCCACTCACTTTCTTGCAAATACAAGCTTCGCCGTCAGTCTGTATATAACCATATGCTTTGATCAGCTCATCAATGCGTATATTCCAACTCCGAGATGCTTGCACCAGTCCATAGATGGATCGCTGGAGCTTGCTCACTTTATTAGCACATTTAGGATCGACAAAACCTTCTGGTTGCACCGTATACAACTCTTCTTTCATAAATCCATTAAGGAATGTAGTTTTGACATCCATTTGCCAGATTTCATCAAATGCGACATTTTCTAACATAATTCGGACAGACTTAAGCATCACTACGGGTGAGAAAGTCTCATCGTAGTCAACTCTATCAACTTGTCAAAAACCTTTCGCAACAAGTCGAGCTTTATAGACGGTCACAATACTATCAACGTCAGTCTTCTTTTTAAAGATCCATTAATTTTCTATGGCTTGACAATCATCGGGCAAGTCAACCAGAGTCCACACTTTGTTCTTATACATGGATCTCATCTCAGATTTCATGGCTTCAAGCCATTTCGCGGAATCTGGGCTCATCATAGCTTCCTCATAGTTCGTAGGTTCGTCATGGTCTAGTAACATGACTTCTAGAACTGGATTACCGTACCACTCTGGTGCGGAACATACTCTGGTTGACCTACGAGGTTCGGTAGTGACTTGATCCGAAGTTTCATGATCATCATCATTAGCTTCCTCACTAATTTGTAGGAATCACTGGAACTGATTTCTGTGATGAACTACTTTCCAATTCGGGAGAAGGTACAATTACCTCATCAACTTCTACTTTCCTCCCACTCATTTCTTTTGAGAGAAACTCCTTCTCTAGAAAGGATCCATTCCTAGCAACAAAGATCCTGCCTTCAAATCTGTGATAGATGGTGTACCCAATAGTCTCTTTTGGGTATCCTATGAAGACACACTTCTCCAATTTGGGTTCGAGCTTATCAGCCTGAAGCTTTTTCAAATAAGCGTCGCAAACCCAAACTTTAAGAAATGGCAGCTTAGGTTTCTTGCCAAACCATAGTTCATACGATGTTGTCGGTGCCCTATTTAACGTGAATGCAGGTGTCTCTAATGCATAACCCCAAAATGATAGTGGTAAATCGGTAAGAGACATCATAGACCGCACCATATCTAATAAAGTACGGTTATGACATTCAGACACACCATTACGTTGTGGTGTTCCAGGTGGCGTGAGGTGTGAAACTATTCCACATTGTTTCTAATGAAGACCAAACTCGTAACTCAAATATTCGCCTCCACGATCAAATCGCAGAAACTTTATTTCCCTGTTATGATGATTCTCTACTTCACTATGAAATTCTTTGAACTTTTCAAAAATGTTTCAGACTTGTGATTCATCATGTAGATATACCCATATCTACTCAAATCATCTGTGATGGTCAGAAAATAACGATACCCGCCGCGAGCCTCAACCCTCATAGGACCGCATACATCAGTATGTATGATTTCCAATAAGTCAGTTGCTCGCTCCATTGTTTCGGAGAATGGAGTTTTAGTCATCTTGCCCATGAGGCATGGTATGCAAGCACCAAGTGATTCATAATCAAGTGATTCCAAAAGACCATCAATATGAACTTTCTTCATGCGCTTTACACCAATATGACCTAAACGGCAGTGCCACAAATAAGTTGCACTATCATTATGAACTTTGCATCTTTTGGCTTCAATATTATGAATATGTGTATCACTACGATCGAGATTGAACAAAAATAGACCACTCATCAAGGGTGCATGGCCCTAAAAGATATTACTCATATAAATAGAACAACCATTATTCTTTGATTTAAATGAATAACTGTCTCGCAACAAACATGATCCAGATATAATGTTCATGCTCAACGCTAGCACTAAATAACAATTACTTAGGTCTAAAACTAATCCTGAAGGTAGATGTAGAGGTAGTGTGCCGACGACGATCACATCGACTTTGGATCCATTTCCCACGCGCATCGTCACCTCGTCCTTAGCCAATCTTCGTTTAATCCGTAGCCCCTGTGTCGAGTTACAAATATGAGCAATCGAACCAGTATCAAATACCCAGGCGCTACTACGAGCATTAGTAAGGTACACATCAAGAACGCGTATATCAAATATACCTTTGTTCACTTTACCATCCTTCTTATCTGCCAAATACTTGGGGCAGTTCCGCTTCCAGTGACCAGTCCCTTTGCAGTAGAAGCACTCAGTTTCAGGCTTGGCTCCAGACTTGGGTTTCTTCCCGGGAGTAGCAACTGGCTTGCTATTCTTCTTGAAGTTCCCCTTCCTTCCCTTGCCATTTTTCTTGAAACTAGCGGTCTTGTTAAGCATCGACACTTGATGCTCCTTTTTGATTTCTACCTCCGCAACTGTGAGCATTGCGAAGAGCTCGGGAATTGTCTTTTGCATCCCTTGCATATTATAATTCATCATGAAGACTTTATAGCTTGGTGGCGGTGATTGAAGAACTCTGTCAATAACACTATCATCGTCAACTATGACTCCAAGTTGAGTCATGTGGTTGTGGTACCCACACATTCTGAGTATGTGTTCACTGACGGAACTGTTCTCCTCCATCTTGCAGCTATAGAACTTGTTGGAGACTTCATATCTCTCAACTCAGGCATTTGCTTGAAATATTAACTTCAACTCCTGAAACATCTCATATGCTCCATGACGTTCAAAATGTCTTTGAAGTCCCGATTCTAAGCCGTAAAGCATGGCACACTGAACTATCGAGTAGTCATCGGATTGAGCTTGCCAGACGTTCATAACGTCAGGAGTTGCACCTGCAGCAGGCCTGTCACCTAGTGGTGCTTCAAGGACATAATTCTTCTGTGCAGCAATGAGGATAATTGTAATGCCCAGGATGGAGTTATACCTCCTACGTGTCGAGGCACGACTTAAAGGCATAAATCCATCCTAGAATGATCTCAAGTTCGGTAATCTTTGCACAACTCATGTAAAAGAGGGGATAGTAAACAGAAAATAGTTGGCTTACACTCGCCACGTCACAGAATTACAGTACAAGTCTCAAACATCATACATTAAGAACATCACAACCCTCTAAGGGCAAAAGCCATATGTCAAAGTACCAAACTTAGATAATTAAACCACAGGCGGATCGAATCCTAGTAAGAGTCTCCACTACTGATCATCCGGGTATCGCACATAGTACCGACTACGCTCCTCATCGTACTCCCAATCCAGCTCGGTGCCATCACCTGGATAGCTCACAACTGGACCTGCATCTGATGTGTGAAGTAACTGTCAGCCACAGAGGACTCAGCAATCCCGTCTCCGGGTAACAAGACTATTTAAGCCTTTAGGTGAGGATAAGGCTGAAGAAAAGAATAAGTGTCTGCAGCAGCAACTAGCATCTAGCTTACGTAAGTGAGAGCGAGAAGAGAAAGCCTCGGCGAGAAGTGATCACGAAGTGATCCTAGCTACAAGCTCAACAAGCATAACCCCTCCGTGTTCAACTCCCGAATCCCTATTCGGAAATTGACAGTCACGGAACACACGCTGGTAGTGTATTAGTAACATTGTGTCAAGTTATCTACAACCGGAATTAACAAGCTCCCATCTGCCACATAACCGCGGGCACGGCTTTCGAAAGTTCAAACCCTGCAGGGTGTTCCAACTTGACCCATTACAAGCCCACGATCCGCGGAGTCGCAACTCCAAAGTGGGAAGACCCGAGTATTCTCGGAATCCCGTGCTCAAGATATACCGAGCTAAGGTAAGGCTAATCCAGCAAATCCTCCCGGCGTGCCGACACCCTGATAGTAGCCGCGCGTATCTCGTCTCAGGCCACGACCGGATGAGACATCCTACGGGTTTTTACCAGACCTCGAGTTTCCTTGAGGTGGCCCCGCAGTCCGCTCATTTCGGACCAACACTCATGTGGAGCACTGGCCCGGGGTTGTTGATTAAGAAAAAAGGGTTTATAACTCCCTATGCAAGTTTAGTTTGTTATTAGGCAAATAGTACCAATGTTGGGACTTGCTGGAAAAGACTTAGCTCTTAGCGGTTTATCGAGGGGGTCCCATACACCCCAACCGTGTTAGGAACGCATAATCAAGGAACATAACACCGGTTTATACGGTTCCTAACGGCATGAGTGGAACAAATCACCAAGCAAAAGGCTTAGCCTTCCACCCTTGCCAATATATAGATGATTTCATTTAAAGCATTTATATAGTGTGATAAAACCCAACCAAACTTCAACATGAAGCAAGCATCTTCGATCTTCACCTGCAACTAGCAATGCTATAAGAAGGGCTGAGCGAAGCGTACTTAGCCAAGCAACGGTTTGCATAGGTAGGTTGGTTAAACATGACAATTGGCTACAAGTAGGAGGCTGACAAGAAGATCATGGGCATCGAGGCAAAACTATAGATCGAGACTACTAGCAATAGGCAAAGATAGTAATGTTATCGGGGTTCGGTCATCTTGCCTGAAGAGAAGTCGTTCGGATCGTAAGAAGGGTCCTCGTGCTCAACCTCGTTGGTAACCTCGTGCTCAACCTCGTACTCGGTCTCAGCTTCCGGCTCTAAACAAAACAATCACACCAAGCACCAATCAACAAGATGCAATGCGCACTCGCAAAAGATGGATGCATGATGGATGCACTAAGGATGCACACGGAGCAAGGAAAAATATCACTCAAGCAAAACACCTCAAAACAAGATAACAATCTGATATTATTAATCTACACAGAAAAACAATCAAGTTTGATATAAGATTCGCTGAAATCGGAGTTACGGGCTAAAAGTTATTCCCGAAACAAGATTTGAGCGAAAGCTGAAAATTACAGCAACATAGCAACTTCGGAGCTCAAAATAATTGAGCTACAGCACTCAAATAACATGGCAAAGGACATGAACACAAACTAGACATATACTACAACAACTAAGTCCAAAGGTGCACCCCCAACGGAGTCACGGATCAATAGCAATGATCTTGGACATATTGAACTTGACAATAAAATTCTGGCAGCAGAATTTTATTGAAACTTTGGAGCAAAAGATAAACATGCTACAGCCACTTAAATGGACATGTGAGGACATGGATGGAAAAACAACAATATATACTACAAGGAACAATCAAGATCCACTCCAAAACTAACATGCTTTGTCCTAGAACATCACACGAACATGGCATCGGAACGTTACAGATTTCAGACTTAGTGAAAATCCACTAAGTCCTAAAACAGCAATATCATCATGGCATATAAAAGAGCATGTTTAAGTCACCTCGAAACTAAACATGGCAAGAGGTAAGCACCTCATCAAAGTGCACATGAAGGTGATCCCGAAACACACAAGCATGCATCATGGAGGTAAACACAACGATTGCAACGAGTTCAACAAGATGGCATTTCATAACAAGTGAAACAACATCACAGCCACATGGCACTTTGCAACGATGATAACAAGGCAATAATAAATCTAACATGCAACCTAGCACATACAACACGTAGAGCATGGCAAGACGAACACGTGGACATGTCATTTGCATCATTCGGACAAACGAGCTAAAAGATATCACATGGCAAAGGTAGCACAAAAATAACACATAGCAGCAGTTTATATCATGATGCACTCTTGCAACAGCAAAACAAGCACCTAGATGATCTCTAACATGCATGACAACAACAGAGGAAACGTAGAGCACATCTCCACGAACGTCTGGACATGCTACACGCGCAAAACGGAGCAACAGGCAAAAAGTTAGAGCAGGTCAAACATTGCATTTCAGATTAACAGATCCGGGACTTAGGAGTGGGGAGTCAACCTCAAAACAGATCTGGATCAGGAAAAAAAACGACGGGCCGGCGGCTGGGCTTCGGAGGCGGCGGCGTGGCGAGGCCCACGGGCGAGGCAGAGGCGGCGGCCCGCGGCGGAGGCGGCTACTGGGCCCCGGGGCGGCGGAGCCCGGTTGCGGATCTGGCGGGATGCGGCTCGGAGGCGGCCCGGGTGCGGAGCGGGGCGGTGGCCTGCCCGCGGAGTCGGCCTGGTGCGGCCTGGTCGGCGAGGCCCGGCTGGGGCGGGAGGCCCAGGCGGCGGTGGCGATCTGGCCTGCGGAGGCGCTGGCCCGCGAGGCTGGCTCGGGAGGCGTACGGCCCAGGCGGCGACGACGAAGCGGCTCGGGGCGGAGGAGCGTACGGGCCTCGGCTGGATCGGCCCAGCCGGCTCGGGCCGAAGGGAGCGGAGGCGACGAAGTGGTCCTCGACGCGACGCCTGGTCGCTCGCTCGGGAGGCCAGCGAGGCCGACGCGGGAGGCTCGCTCGCTCGAGGAGCGTTGACCCGACCGTCTCCAAGGCGATCGACGCGGCGGCGCCCTCGAGGCTGCAGAGGCCGGTGCGAAAATATTTCGGTGGAGGCTGGGATCTGAGAAAAAAAGGAGAGGGGAAAGAGGAAGAAGAAGGGGATGCCCAAAATTAGACTAGGGTCTAATATATAGCAGTTTTTAGGGTTAGGAGGGATCTGGGGGTGCTAGGAGCCCTCCGATCGCGATCCGACGGATCCGATCGCGGGGTAGATTAAAAGGGTCTAGGAGAAGATAAAGGACTACAGCAGGGGTGTCTCTAGGACACGAAGTGAAGGCACTTTGGACCCACACGAACAACGGATGGAAAACCCAACGGAGTCCAAACGAGACGAGATTTGAGAGGCGGGTTGCACACAACAAAACAACAACACACACAACAACCTCGCGGCACACCGGTAACGTTACACGCCCAAACAACAAAGTAGGCCTACGGGACGTCACGGACACGTGAGGGAGCTTCTGAACGCGAAACGGACAACGGGAAAAAACGCGACGAACCGTATGCAACCGACAACACAAATGCAATGCGATGCACATGTCTACATGATATGAATGAAAGCCACACACTCACACAACAAAACGACGAAAACCCGAAAGACAAGGAACCCGGAATGGAAATAGATGAAGCCGGAGATATATTATATACCCAAAAGGGAAAGTATTACATCCGGGGCATTACAAACTCTCCTCAAGTACAAAAAGATCTCGTCCCGAGATCTAGGACTGGAAAAAGGAAGGGTACTCGGAACGAAGATGATCTTCTCGTTCCCAGGTAGCTTCTCGGTCGGTGTGATGTGACCACTTGACTTTCAGAAATTTGATGGACTTGTTGCGGGTCTTGCGTTCGGTTTCTTCGAGAATTGCAACTGGATGCTCTCGGTAGGACAGGTCTTGTTGAAGATCGATCTCCTCAAACGGAATCATGCGCTCAGGTGCCTTGAAGCATTTGCGAAGTTGGGACACATGGAAGACATCATGAACATTTGCAAAGTTGGGAGGGAGCTCAAGTTGATAGGCTAGATCGCCTCTTTTGCCAAGAATCTTGAAAGGCCCGACGTATCTAGGAGCAAGTTTTCCTTTGATACCGAATCTTTGGGTTCCTTTCATCGGAGAAACTCGGAGATAGACATGATCACCGATGTCGAAAGCCAAATCACGATGCTTTCCGTCATAGTAGCTCTTCTGACGCGACTGAGCGGCCTTGAGATTCTCACGTATGACTTTGCACATTTCTTCGGCTTCTGAGATCAAGTCATTGCCAAGAAGTTGGCGTTCGCCTGTTTCAGACCAGTTGAGAGGGGTACGGCACTTTCTGCCATAGAGAATTTCAAACGGTGCTTTGCCTGCACTTGCTTGAAAGCTGTTGTTGTAAGAGAACTCGGCAAATGGAAGGCAGTATTCCCATTTCATGCCAAAGGAGATGACACAGGCTCTGAGCATGTCTTCTAGAATCTGATTCACGCGCTCGACTTGACCACTAGTCTGAGGGTGAAAGGCAGTGCTGAACCTGATCTTCGTGCCCATGGCGGACTGAAAGGAGTCCCAGAACCTTGATGTGAACAAGCTTCCACGGTCTGAGGATATAACTTGAGGAATGCCATGTAGGGACACAATTCTGGAAGTGTACAGCTCTACAAGTTGAGCTGCATTGATTGATTCTTTGACTGGAAGAAAGTGAGCGACTTTGGTAAGCTTGTCAATCACCACAAAGATAGCATCATTTCCTCGCTTGGATTTAGGAAAGCCAGTGACGAAGTCCATTTCAATGTGGTCGAACTTCCACTCGGGAATAGGAAGAGGTTGGAGAAGATCGGCTGGACGTTGATGTTCTGCTTTCACTCTTCTGCATACATCACATTCATTCACGAATTGGGCAATTTCCCTTTTCATGCGTGTCCACCAGTAAGATTGCTTGAGATCTTGATACATCTTTGAACTGCCAGGATGAATGGAAAGGAGAGAATCATGAGCTTCTTCCATTATGAGCTTCCTGAGATCACCTTTGGGAACAACGAGTCTGTCCTCGAAGAACAAGGTATCTCTCTCATCAACACGGAAGCACTTGTATTTTGGAGTGCCCTTTGCAATGCCATGTTTCACCTTCTTCACCATGGTATCACTGAGCTGGGCCTCACGGACTTGATCTTCCAAGGTAGGAGCAATTTGGAGATTTGCAAGAAAACCCTGCGGAACAACTTGAAGGTTGAGTTTCCTGAATGCTTCACAAAGCTCAGGCTGGTACGGCTTGATAAGAAGGCTGTTGCAATATGCCTTTCTGCTCAAAGCATCTGCAATCACATTCGCCTTGCCAGGAGTGTATTCAATGCTGGGATTGTACTCTTGGATCATTTCAACCCAACGAGTCTGGCGGAGGTTCAGATGCGGCTGTGTGAAGATGTACTTCAAGCTCTTGTGATCAGTGAAGATGTCGACCTTTCTGCCCAACAACAGATGTCTCCACGTAATCAGAGCATGTACCACAGCTGCTAGCTCGAGATCATGTGTGGGATAGTTCTTCTCACTTGGCTTTAGCTGACGAGAAGTGTATGCCACAATTCTCTTATCTTGCATAAGCACACCACCAAGACCTTGAAGAGAAGCATCACAGAATACTTCATAGGGCTTGGTTTCATCCGGAGGAGTCAGAACTGGAGCAGAGACAAGCTTATCTTTGAGAGTTTTGAATGCCACTTCACATTCGGGAGACCAAAAGTATTTGACATTCTTCTGAAGCAGGTTGGAAAGAGGCTTGGCAATCTTGGAGAAGTTCTCAACAAACCTTCTGCAATAGCTGGCAAGACCCAGAAAACTGCGGAGCTGCTTGACTTTCTGAGGGGCTTCCCAGTTGACAATTGCTTCAACTTTCTCGGGATTAACCGCAATGCCGTCAGCTGAGATGATGTGGCCCAGGTACAAAACCTTATCGAGCCAAAACTCGCACTTGGAAAACTTGGCATAGAATTTATGCTCTCGGAGTCGATCAAGAACCAGACGTAAATGCTTTTCGTGATCTTCTTCATTCTTGGAAAACACCAGAATATCATCCAGATACACAAGCACAAACTCGCCAGTATAGGGGTTGAAGATGTAATGCATCATCCTTGAAAAGGTAGGAGGAGCATTGGCGAGACCGAAGGACATGACGGTATATTCGTATGAGCCGTAGCTCGTTCTGAAGGCCGTCTTGGGAATGTCTTCCTCGCGAATGCGAATTTGATGATAGCCCATTCGGAGGTCAAGCTTAGAGAACACTTTAGCTCCTTTGAGCTGCTCAAAGAGTTCGTTGATGTTGGGGAGCGGATATTTGTTCTTAATCGTCTTCTTGTTCAATGGCCGGTAGTCAACACAGAGACGCTCTGTGCCATCTTTCTTCTTGACAAATAAGACACCACAGCCCCACGGAGATGTACTAGGCCTGATGAGACCCATACTCTCCTGCTTATCTAGCTGCTTCTTCAATTCCTTCAATTCATCCGGAGAGAGCTTGTACGGACGCCGGCATGCTGGCTCAGTGCCCGGCTCGAGTTCAATGACAAACTCCACCTGACGGTGTGGAGGCATGCCTGGAAGTTCTTCAGGAAAGACGTCTTGATATTCGTTCACCACCGGAATTTGAGATATGGCATTAATTTCGCCCTTATCATTAAGAGAGAAAAGCCGGATAGTGTTATCCCTGGAGGCGAAGATAATCACATCTTCATCAGAATGAGTCATCGTGACTTCCGTTTGAGCACAATCAATGTGAGCATCGTGCTGAGAAAGCCAATCCATTCCGAGGATGAGGTCGATGTCAGAATTACCAAGAATCACCGGAGAAGCCAAAAATCGATAATCACCCAAGCGAATAGAAACATCCGGAGCATATAATCTAGAAGTCATGCATCTTCCCGGAGAAATCACTTGCAACTCCTTTGGCAAGGCCATGGTGCCCACATTATACTTGGATGCAAATGGGAATGACATGAAAGAATGTGAAGCACCCGAATCAAATAACACTTTAGCTGGAAAAGAGTTAACTGGAAGGTTACCCAAAATGACATCAGAAGAATTCTCCGCTTGCGCTGCATTCATCAGATTGACCCTTGCTGCCTTTGGATCATGCCTGACAATAGCTGAACTCACAGGTGGAGGAGGAGGAAGACGCTTCGGATTCGGACAACGGTTGGCATAATGACCCTTCTGGCCACACTTGTTGCACACCACTTCAGAGAGAGGACGGAAATGAGAGCCACTTGACTTTGAGCCTTGAGACTAAAACTGCTTCTTCGACTGGTTGCTCGGGTTGGGTGGGTGGGAGAAACCACGACCACTAGAGTTCTTGTTGTTGGAGTTGTTGGAGTTGTTGGAGTTGTTGTAGGGAGCTCGAATCACTGGAGGAGGAGGAAGCCAGAATTTCTAATGCTTCGAGACCAACTGAGACGATGAAGAAGAGTGAACAGCATCTCGAATTCTCTTCTTAGAAGCCTCCATCTTAAGCTGAGCTGCTTCTTATTTCAAAGCCATGTTATAGAACTTGTCGAATTCATCGGGCTCGAACAAAGTGAGAGCAAGCTGAAGTTCATCTTTGAGACCTCCACGGAACTGATAGATTTTACTCTTGGCATCAGGAATGTCTTGCTTAGCATAGCGAGCGAGGTTTTGGAACTTGACATTATACTGATAGACTGTCATGGAGCCCTGCTTCAGGTTGCGGAATTGCTCACGCATACCCTCGATGACACTTGTAGGAATGTGGTGCGAACGGAAATCCTTGCAGAAATTCTCCCAAGAGATCACTTGACCCGGCCTGGAGTCTTTGTACTGCTGCCACCAGTCAGCTGCTTGATCTTTCAGTTGGAAGGCTGCAAACTTCACATAATCATCTTCCTTCACGTTACTGCACTCAAAATGCTTCTTTATGTCGGTCAACCAATCCTCAGCATCAAGAGGGTCGACACAGTAACTGAAAGCTTTAGGATTGTTAGCCAAGAACTGGTTGAGAGTAGCATGGTGCTGCTGGAAGAAGTTGCCTTGATTCCCTGGAACACCCTGATTAGCTTGATTAGCTTGCATCATCTGCATCATCTGCATCATCAACTGAGTGTTCTGAGCTGTAGTCTGCATAATTGCTCTCCAAGCCTCAGGCGGAGGAGGAGGGGAAGGAGGATGTTCTGGAACCTCTTCCACCTTTGGGTTAGCGTTGGGAATCCTTTTCGGAGCCATCCTGTAAGAGATGACCACGAATCAGCAATTGATTGACAAAAGGTATAAGCTGAATCAATGGAATGAATTGCAACAAGTCTTCACAATAATCATTCGAGCAATAAGAACGAATGAAATCATCCGAACAAGAGGAACGAATGATATTCTCAGTTAAATGATAACATCAATCTTCACGAGAAGCCACATAGGGATCAAAAGGATAAAATAAGAAAAACAACAAGGTACAGACTGGAACAAACACAAGAGAGGAGTTTCGTTCTAACATCTTTGTGCTGAAAGCATATGAACGCGTTACGAAAAGGTTTTGCAATCCCCGGATCAGCATAGCCAAGGACCCTTTAAGATGCAACTCCTGATAGTAACATCGGTCATATAACCCCTTCACTCAATGTCGAACCCCAAACTCACTAACCTGCATTTGTTGGAAGAATGCCTACGATCTACTGGATAAAACCCACCTATAGATTTCCGAAAGATTCCAGTTATGCAATCAGGTGTTGGGGATACACGGGAAGCACCGCGCAATCAACTCTAACCTACATCCAGGTGTATCCATCCTTCAACACATAACCAGTCTTTCTCGGAAACTGTGTACCTCGGACCTTCGAAAAGCATCCACTATAACAAGCTATGGAAATACTCCCGAACTACCTCCCCAGTACTAGGTGATGTCGGGGTTATCTTGCCACTGGCCGTATAGGGGAGATTTTCGATGTCGGCCGTCTTAAGTATTTAGTACTGCCGCGATATGCTTGTGTCAATGATACCCCGAAGCTCAACTCCTCGGTAACAGGAGGCATCGAGAACAATATCCTTGTCACAAGAACATCGAAACAATCCCAGAATACTCGCGGGATTCCTAAAAAAAAATTGTGCAATTTTTGAAGATAGGAGAGACAAGAGTAGACGTCAGGAGTCCTCACCAGAGAGAAAGGGGATGAGAAGCAAAGAAATCCTACTCTCCGATATTATATAGGACTCAAAAAGTTTTCAGTGTGTGCCTAGACTCGACCGTCAACGATTCGATCAAATAGTGGGGTCTCCTAGGTCGGAGAAGGCTCTGAATACCAACTTGTAATGCCCAGGATGGAGTTATACCTCCTACGTGTCGAGGCACGACTTAAAGGCATAAATCCATCCTAGAATGATCTCAAGTTCGGTAATCTTTGCACAACTCATGTAAAAGAGGGGATAGTAAACAGAAAATAGTTGGCTTACACTCGCCACGTCACAGAATTACAGTACAAGTCTCAAACATCATACATTAAGAACATCACAACCCTCTAAGGGCAAAAGCCAAATGTCAAAGTACCAAACTTAGATAATTAAACCACAGGCGGATCGAATCCTAGTAAGAGTCTCCACTACTGATCATCCGGGTATCGCACATAGTACCGACTACGCTCCTCGTCGTACTCCCAATCCAGCTCGGTGCCATCACCTGGATAGCTCACAACTGGACCTGCATCTGATGTGTGAAGTAACTGTGAGCCATAGAGGACTCAGCAATCCCGTCTCCGGGTAACAAGACTATTTAAGCCTTTAGGTGAGGATAAGGCTGAAGAAAAGAATAAGTGTCTGCAGCAGCAACTAGCATCTAGCTTACGTAAGTGAGAGCGAGAAGAGAAAGCCTCGGTGAGAAGTGATCACGAAGTGATCCTAGCTACAAGTTCAACAAGCATAACCCCTCCGTGTTCAACTCCCGAATCCCTATTCGGAAATTGACAGTCACGGAACACACGCTGGTAGTGTATTAGTAACATTGTGTCAAGTTATCTACAACCGGAATTAACAAGCTCCCATCTGCCACATAACCGCGGGCACGGCTTTCGAAAGTTCAAACCCTGCAGGGGTGTTCCAACTTGACCCATTACAAGCCCACGATCCGCGGAGTCGCAACTCCAAAGTGGGAAGACCCGAGTATTCTCGGAATCCCGTGCTCAAGATATACCGAGCTAAGGTAAGGCTAATCCAGCAAATCCTCCCGGCGTGCCGACACCCTGATAGTAGCCGCGTGTATCTCGTCTCAGGCCACGACCGGATGAGACATCCTACGGGTTTTTACCAGACCTCGAGTTTCCTTGAGGTGGCCCCGCAGTCCGCTCATTTCGGACCAACACTCATGTGGAGCACTGGCCCGGGGTTGTTGATTAAGAAAAAAGGGTTTATAACTCCCTATGCAAGTTTAGTTTGTTATTAGGCAAATAGTACCAATGTTGGGACTTGCTGGAAAAGACTTAGCTCTTAGCGGTTTATCGAGGGGGTCCCATACACCCCAACCGTGTTAGGAACGCATAATCAAGGAACATAACACCGGTTTATACGGTTCCTAACGGCATGAGTGGAACAAATCACCAAGCAAAAGGCTTAGCCTTCCACCCTTGCCAATATATAGATGATTTCATTTAAAGCATTTATATAGTGTGATAAAACCCAACCAAACTTCAACATGAAGCAAGCATCTTCGATCTTCACCTGCAACTAGCAATGCTATAAGAAGGGCTGAGCGAAGCGTACTTAGCCAAGCAACGGTTTGCATAGGTTGGTTGGTTAAACATGGCAATTGGCTACAAGTAGGAGGCTGACAAGAAGATCATGGGCATCGAGGCAAAACTATAGATCGAGACTACTAGCAATAGGCAAAGATAGTAATGTTATCGGGGTCCGGTCATCTTGCCTGAAGAGAAGTCGTTCGGATCGTAAGAAGGGTCCTCGTGCTCAACCTCGTTGGTAACCTCGTGCTCAACCTCGTACTCGGTCTCAGCTTCCGGCTCTAAACAAAACAATCACACGAAGCACCAATCAACAAGATGCAATGCGCACTCGCAAAAGATGGATGCATGATGGATGCACTAAGGATGCACACGGAGCAAGGAAAAATATCACTCAAGCAAAACACCTCAAAACAAGATAACAATCTGATATTATTAATCTACACAGAAAAACAATCAAGTTTGATATAAGATTCGCTGAAATCGGAGTTACGGGCTAAAAGTTATGCCCGAAACAAGATTTGTGCGAAAGCTGAAAATTACAGCAACATAGCAACTTCGGAGCTCAAAATAATTGAGCTACAGCACTCAAATAACATGGCAAAGGACATGAACACAAACTAGACATATACTACAGCAACTAAGTCCAAAGGTGCACCCCCAACGGAGTCACGGATCAATAGCCATGATCTTGGACATATTGAACTTGACAATAAAATTCTGGCAGCAGAATTTTATTGAAACTTTGGAGCAAAAGATAAACATGCTACAGCCACTTAAATGGACATGTGAGGACATGGATGGAAAAACAACAATATATACTACAAGGAACAATCAAGATCCACTCCAAAACTAACATGCTTTGTCCTAGAACATCACACGAACATGGCATCGGAACGTTACAGATTTCAGACTTAGTGAAAATCCACTAAGTCCTAAAACAGCAATATCATCATGGCATATAAAAGAGCATGTTTAAGTCACCTCGAAACTAAACATGGCAAGAGGTAAGCACCTCATCAAAGTGCACATGAAGGTGATCCCGAAACACACAAGCATGCATCATGGAGGTAAACACAACGATTGCAACGAGTTCAACAAGATGGCATTTCATAACAAGTGAAACAACATCACAGCCACATGGCACTTTGCAACGATGATAACAAGGCAATAATAAATCTAACATGCAACCTAGCACATACAACACGTAGAGCATGGCAAGACGAACACGTGGACATGTCATTTGCATCATTCGGACAAACGAGCTAAAAGATATCACATGGCAAAGGTAGCACAAAAATAACACATAGCAGCAGTTTATATCATGATGCACTCTTGCAACAGCAAAACAAGCACCTAGATGATCTCTAACATGCATGACAACAACAGAGGAAACGTAGAGCACATCTCCACGAACGTCTGGACATGCTACACGCGCAAAACGGAGCAACAGGTAAAAAGTTAGAGCAGGTCAAACATTGCATTTCAGATTAACAGATCTGGGACTTAGGAGTGGGGAGTCAACCTCAAAACAGATCTGGATCAGGAAAAAAAACGACGGGCCGGCGGCTGGGCTTCGGAGGCGGCGGCGCGGCGAGGCCCACGGGCGAGGCAGAGGCGGCGGCCCGCGGCGGAGGCTGCTACTGGGCCCCGGGGCGGCGGAGCCCGGTTGCGGATCTGGCGAGATGCGGCTCGGAGGCGGCCCGGGAACGGAGCGGGGCGGCGGCCTGCCCGCGGAGTCGGCCTGGTGCAGCCTGGTCGGCGAGGCCCGGATGGGGCGAGAGGCCCGGGCGGCGGTGGCGATCTGGCCTGCGGAGGCGCTGGCCCGCGAGGCTGGCTCGGGAGGCGTACGGCCCAGGCGGCGACGACGAAGCGGCTCGGGGCGGAGGAGAGTACGGGCCTCGGCTGGATCGGCCCAGTCGGCTCGGGCCGAAGGGAGCGGAGGCGACGAAGTGGTCCTCGACGCGACGCCTGGTCGCCCGCTCGGGAGGCCAGCGAGGCCGACGCGGGAGGCTCGCTCGCTCGAGGAGCGTTGACCCGACCGTCTCCAAGGCGATCGACGCGGCGGCACCCTCGAGGCTGCAGAGGACGGTGCGAAAAAAATTCGGTGGAGGCTGGGATCTGAGAAAAAAAAGGAGAGGGGAAAGAGGAAGAAGAAGGGGATGCCCAAAATTAGACTAGGGTCTAATATATAGCAGTTTTTAGGGTTAGGAGGGATCTGGGGGTGCTAGGAGCCCTCCGATCGCGATCCGACGGATCAGATCGCGGGGGTAGATTAAAAGGGTCTAGGAGAAGATAAAGGACTACAACAGGGGTGTCTCTGGGACACGAAGTGAAGGCACTTTGGACCCACACGAACAACGGATGGAAAACCCAACGGAGTCCAAACGAGACGAGATTTGAGAGGCGGGTTGCACACAACAAAACAACAACACACACAACAACCTCGCGGCACACCGGTAACGTTACATGCCCAAACAACAAAGTAGGCCTACGGGACGTCACGGACACGTGAGGGAGCTCCGGAACGCGAAACGGACAACGGGAAGAAACGCGACGAACCGTATGCAACCGACAACACAAATGCAATGCGATGCACATGTCTACATGATATGAATGAAAGCCACACACTCACACAACAAAACGACGAAAACCCGAAAGACAAGGAACCTGGAATGGAAATAGATGAAGCCGGAGATATATTATATACCCAAAAGGGAAAGTATTACATCCGGGGCATTACAATAATCCTCAAGTTACGGACCCAGACCGTGTAATTTCTACCATCATCTTTCAACTTAGCTTTCTCTAGGAACGCATTAAAATTCAAGGGAACGGTAGCACGGGCCATTGATCTACAACAATATAGATATGCAAAAACTATCAGGTCTAAGTTCATGATAAATTAAAGTTCAATTAATCATATTACTAAAGAACTCCCACTTAGATTGACATCCCTCAAGGCATCTAAATGATCACATGATCCAAATCAACTAAACCATGTCCGATCATCACGTGAGATGGAGTAGTTTTCAATGGTGAACATCTTATGTTGATCATATCTACTATATGATTCATGCTCGACCTTTCGGTCTCCAGTGTTCCGAGGCCATGTCTGCACATGCTAGGCTCGTCAAGTTTAACCCGAGTATTCTGCATGTGCAAAACTGTCTTACACCTGTTGTATGTGAACATAGAGCTTATCACACCCGATCATCATGTGGTGTCTCGGCACGACGAACTGTCGCAACAATGCATACTCACGGAGAACACTTGTACCTTGAAATTTTGTAAGGGATCATCTTATAATGCTACCGTCGTTCTAAGCTAAATAAGATGCATAATAGATAAACATCACATGCAATCAAAATATGTGACATGATATGGCCATCATCATCTTGTGCTTTTGATCTCCATCGTCACTAGCTTGACACCATGATCTTCATCGTAGCGTCGTGGTGGTCTCGCCAACTATTAGTTATACTACTTTCTCTAACTCATAGTGATAAAGTAAAGCAATTACATAGCATTCACAATTCATACAGTAAAGAGACAACCACAGGGCTCCTGTTGGTTGCCGATAATTTACAAAACATGATCATCTCATACAATATCGTATAACTCATCACGTCTTGACCATATCACATCACAACATGCCCTGCAAAAACAAGTTAGACATCCTCTACTTTGTTGTTGCAAGTTTTACGTGGCTGCTACAGGCTTCTAGTAAGAACCGTTCTTACCTACGCATCAAAACCACAACGATTTTTTGTCAAGTGTGTTGTTTTAACCTTCAACAAGGACCGGCCGTAGTCAAACTCGATTCAACTAAAGTTGGAGAAACAGACACCCGCCAACCACCTGTGTGCAAAGCATGCCGGTAGAACTAGTCTCATGAACGCGGGCATGTAATGTCGGTTTGGGCCGCTTCATCCAACAATACCTCTGAATCGAAGTGAGACATTGGTGGTAAGTAGTATGACTATTATCGCCCACAACTCTTTGTGTTCTACTCATGCAAATCATCTACGCATAGACCTGGCTCATGATGCCATTGTTGGGGAATGTATCATGCAATTTCAAAATTTTCCTACGCTCACGCAAGATCTATCTAGGAGATGCATAGCAACGAGAGGGGGAGAGTGTGTCTATATACCCTTGTAGACCGAAAGCTTGATGACGTCCTTGCCTCCTTGATCCAGCAAGACGGGCGAAGTAGTAGATGAGTTCCGGTAGCACGATGACATGGTGACAGTTGGTGATGAAGAACAATCTCTACAGGGCTTCGCCAAGCACTACAGAAACTAAACGGAGGATAAACTAGAGGGTCGGGGATGCCGTCACATGGCTTGGTGTATCTTGATATGTCTTAGGTGCTAGCCCTGCCCCTCTATTTATATGTTGAGCCTTCGGGTCGAAACTTGGAGTAAAAGCCTCCACAAAGTCGGTTTCACTCGAAAGGCAAGAGTCCTTCTCGGACTCCAGGCCAGACGCCAGGGTTCCCGGCGTTTGGACCCAGAAACCACGGACCCTGTCGTCTGGCCCCTGGACTTCACAAAACTTCCTTTTGTGCTTTCCAAAAACCTTGTGGGCTTTCCCCTTTGGCCCAAATAAAATGCTCTTGTACCCAAACATTTCAGGAAACATCCGGAACCCGTTTCGATGAATTCTGAAACCCTTCTGGAGGCCAAACACTATTATGCCATATATCAATATTTATCTCCGGACCATTCCAAAGTTCCCCGTCATGTCCGTGATCACATCTGGGACTCCGAATAACATTCAGTCACCAACATACATAACTCATTCAATACTACATCGTCAACGAACGTTAAGCGTGCGGACCCTACGGGTTCGAGAACTATGTAGACATGACCGAGACATCTCTCAGGTCAATAACTAATAGCGGAACCTCGATGCCCATATTGGCTCCTACATATTCTACGAAGATCTTTATCGGTCGAACCGCATAACAACATATGGTGTTCCCTTTGTCATCGGTATGTTACTTGCCCGAGATTCGATTGTCAGTATTGTCATACCTAGTTCAATCTCGTTAACGGCAAGTCTCTTTACTCGTTTTGTAATACATCATCTTGTGACTAACTCATTAGTAATTTGCTTGTAAGGCTTATTATGAAGTGTATTACCGAGAGGGCCCAGAGATACCTCTCCGACACTCGGAGTGACAAATCATATTCTCGATCTATGCTAACACCACAAACACCTTCAGAAACACCTGTAGAGCATCTTTATAATCACCCATTTACGTTGTGACGTTTGATAGCACACAAGGTGTTCCTCCGGTATTGGGGAGTTGCATAATCTCATAGTAAGAGGAACATGTATAAGTCATGAAGAAAGCAATAGTAATAAAACTAAGCGATCATAGTGCTAAGCTAACGGATGGGTCTTGTCCATCACATCATTCTGCTAACGATGTGATACCATTCATCAAATGACAACACATGTCTATGGTTAGGAAACTTAACCATCTTTGATTAACGAGCTAGTCTAGTAGAGGCTTACTAGGGACACGGTGTTTTGTCTATGTATTCACACATGTATCAAGTTTCTGGTTAATACAATTCTAGCATGAATAATAAACTTTTATCATGATATAAGGAAATATAGAATAACAACTTTATTATTGCCTCTAGGGCATATTTCCTTCAGATAGTTCTGATCATAAACTCACAATTCATCGGATCCCAACAAACACACCCTACAAAAGTTACATCAAATATATCTCCAAAAACATCGAGGAGAACATTGTATTGAAGATCAAAAAGAGAGGAGAAACCATCTAGCTACTAACTATGAGCTTGTAGGTCTGTGGTAAACTACTCACGCATCATCGGAGGGGCAAGAATGATGATGATGAATCTCTCCGTGATCGTCGACCCCTCTGGCAGAGTGCCGGAAAAAACCTCTAGATTGGATCTCGCGGTTCTGGAACTTGCGACGGTGGAAAACGTATTTCGTCGACTCCCCCAGGGTTTGTAGAATATTCAAATATTTATAGAGCCGGAGGTCGGTCAGGAAGCTTCTCGTGGGCCCTACTACCCACTAGGGCGCGCGTGGGCCTCCTGGCGCGCCTTGGTGCCTAGTGGGCCCCACGGGCATCGCCTCGTGTGCTCCCTTGGCTCCTTCGATGTCTTCTGGGCAGAAAAAAATCTCCAAAAAGTTTCGTGGCATTTGGACTTTGTTTGATATTGATATTCTACAAAGCAAAAAACAAGCAGAAAACAACAACTGGCATCGGGCGGTATGTCAATAGGTTAGTCCCAAAAATGGTATAAAGTTGCTAGTGAATGTATATAAAACATCCAAGATTGATAATATAACAGCATGGAACAATAAAAAATAATAGACACGTTGGAGACATATCAGTCACCTGTGCACTTTAACTACTCGAGTGTCATTCTTTTCCGAGGGCCCCTCTCGGAAAACGGGTGCCTGAGCACTTTAACTAATGGAGTACCATTCCTTTCTGAGGGCCCCTCTCAAAAAAGAATGGCAGTCCAGTAGAGCCATTCTATTCTGAGGGTTGCGATAGTTGATAAAAGTACCACTACCATGTGGTACACGAGGCTCACAGGTCAGGTTCCAAGTTTTCATTCAACGACCGGATGCCGAGCGGTACCAGATAGCTCTCATTACAGAAAGCGGGTCATATTAGTCTTTTTGAAAATTTAACAAATAATTTGAATGCTTCACTGATAACTAGGTCCAATGGTTCCACCTACCAGGTCAGATTGTTTCTATGAAAGGTGTTCTACCGAGTGGTTCTTCATGGCTCTCGGTATAGATAATAGAAAGTCACGAAGCCGTCATTTACAAAAGGACATTCCACGTGGCTAGTCTTCGTCGTGTGGTGCTCTCGATGTCTGTGTCGTTTTGCCAATTGTGCTTTGTTCACTATGATGTTGTGTCGCCAGCATTGCCTAGTTGTTGTGAACCCGTAGTTGCCGAGCGTAGCTCTCCGCATATGTACGTTTGCCTAGTGCCCGTGGATTGTCACTCATCGAAGATCTAGACACCCGGCATATAAGGAAATTCCAGTAGTGATGTGACACCCCAAAACTTGAGGAGCTATTCTGCAAGTTCTCCAAATCCTTTAGTCTCCTTCCTTTCAAGTATTCCGTATATTCTGTCTGCACCACTGTACCTGTGATCCTGAGAGTTGAACTAGTACCTACTCAAATCTACCATACAGTGTGCCTCTTAGAATTGTTCCAGTGTTGTGCTACTTCTCGAGCTTGCGTTGTATTCCCTCTAAGAGGAAAGGGTGATGCAGCACAGTAGCATAAGTATTTCCCTCAGTTTTTTAGAACCAAGGTATCAATCCAGTAGGAGACCACGCGCGAGTCCCTCGCACCTGCACAAACAAATAAGAACCTTGCAGCCAACGCGGTAAAGGATTGTCAATCCCTTCACGGTCACTTAAGAGAGTGAGATCTGATAGATAGGATAGGATAATATTTTTGGTATAAGAACAGAAAGTAAATAAAGCAAATAAGCAATGGCGACAGAAATTGGCGAGTTGACGGGAAAGTAATATGATAAAGATAGACCTGGGGGCCATAGGTTTCCCTAGTGGCTACTCTCATGATAGCAGAATTCTATGGTGGGTGAACAAATTACTGTCGAGCAATTGCTAGAAAAGCGCATAGTTATGAGAAAATCTAGGCATGATCATTGTATATAGGCATCACGTCCGTGACAATTAGACCGGAACGATTCTGCATCTACTACTATTACTCCACACATCGACCGCTATCCAGCCTGCATCTAGAGTATTAAGTTCATAAGAACAGAGTAACGCCTTAAGCAAGATGACATGATGTAGAGGGATAAACTCAAGCAATATGATATAAACCCCATCGTTTTATCCTCGATGGCAACAATACTATACGTGCCTTGCTGCCCCTACTGTCACTAGGAAATGACACCGCAAGATTGAACCCAAAGCCAAGCACCTCTCCCATTGCAAGAACTATAGATCTAGTAGGCCAAACCAAACCAATACGAAGAGACTTGCAAGAATATTATAATCATACATAAAAGATTTCAGAAAAGAATCCAATATTGTTCATAGATAATCTTGATCATAGACCCACAATTCATTGGATCTCGACAAACACACCACAAAAAGATTACATCGAATAGATCACCTCGAAGATCGAGGAGAACTTTGTATTGAGATCCGAAGAGAGAGAATAAGTCATCTAGCTAATAACTATGGACCCGAAGGTCTGTGGTAAACTACTCACAACTCATCGGAGAGGCTATGGCGTTGATGTAGAAGCCCTCCGTGACCGATGCCCCCTTCGGCGGAGCTCCGGAACAGGCCCCAAGATGGGATCTCACGAGAACAGAAGGTTACAGCGGTGGAATTAGGGTTTCTCCGTGCTCCTCGATGTTTTCAGGGTATGAGGATATATATAGGAGGAAGAGGGGCACAGGGGAAGCCAAAGGGGGCCCACAAGGGTGGGGGCGCGCCCCCTGCCCTCGTGGCCACCTCTCTCGTTTTCTCGCGTGTACTCCAAGTCTTCTGTGTTGATACGGTTGCAAAAATAACTCTTCCGAAGGTTTCATTCCGTTTGGACTCCGTTTGATATTCTTTTTCTGCAAAACACTGAAATAGGCAAAAAAACAGCAATTTGCACTGGGCCTTGAGTTAGTAGGTTAGTCCCAAAAATAATAGAACAATGTATAATAAAGCCCATTGAACATTCAAAACATAATGTATAATAGCATGGAACAATCAAAAATTATAGATACATTGGAGACGTATCAAGCATCCCCAAGCTTAATTCCTGCTCGTCCTCGAGTAGGTAAATGATAAAAACAGAATTTTTGATGTGGAATGCTAACTAACAAAATTCTCAATGTAATTCTATTTATTGTGGCATGAATGTTTAAATCCGAAAGATTCAAGACAAAAGTCTATATTGATAAGAATAATAATACTTCAAGCATACTAACAAAGCAATCATGTCTTCTCAAAATAACATGGCCAAAGAAAGTTCATCCCTACAAAATCATATAGTTAGGCTATGCTCCATCTTCGTCACACAAAATACTCAAATCATGCACAACCCCAGTTTCAGCCAAGCACTTGTTTCATACTTTAATTTTTTCAAACTTTTTCAACTTTCACACAATACATGAGCGTGAGCCATGGACATAGCACTATGTGGAATAGAGTGGTGGTTGTGGAGAAGACAAAGAGGAAGATGGTCTCACATCAACTAGGCGTATCAATGTGCTACGGAGATGCCCATCAATAGATATCAATGTGAGTGAGTAGGGATTGCCATGCAACGGATGCACTAGAGCTATAAATGTATGAAAGCTCAACAAAAGAAACTAAGTGGGTGTGCATCCAACTTGCTTGCTCACGAAGACCTAGGGCATTTGAGGAAGCCCATCGTTGGAATATACAAGCCAAGTTCTATAATGAAAATTCCCACTAGTATATGAACATGACAAAACAAGAGACTCTCTATCATGAAGATCACGATGCTACTTTGAAGCACAAGTGTGGAAAAAGATAGTAGCATTGTCCCTTTTCTTTTCTTTTCTTTTTCTCTCTTTTTCTCTTTTTTTCTTTTTTTGGGCCTCTCGTTTTTTTTCTTTGGCCTTTCCTTCTTTTTTTCTTTGGGACAATGCTCCAATAATGATGATCATCACACTTATATTGATTTACAACTTGATACTAGAACAAAGTATGACTCTATATGAATGCCTCCGGTGGTGTACCGGGATGTGCAATGAATCAAGAGTGACATGTATGAAAAATTATGCATGGTGGCCTAGCCAAAAATATGATGTCAACTACATGATCATGCATGGCAATATGACAATGATGAAGTGTGTCATAGCAAACGGAACGGTGGAAAGTTGCAGGGCAATATATCTTGGAATGGCTATGGAAATGCCATGATAAGTAGGTATGGTGGATGTTTTGAGGAAGGTATAAGGTGGGTGTATGGTACCGGCGAGAGTTGTGCGGTACAAGAGAGGCTAGCAATGGTGGAAGGGTAAGAGTGCGTATAATCCATGGACTCAACATTAGTCATAAAGAACTCACATACTTATTGCAAAAATCTACAAGTCATCAAAACAAAGTACTACACACATGCTCCTAGGGGAAGGGTTGGTAGGAGTTAACCATCGTGCGATCCCGACCTCCACACAAAGGATGACACTCAATGAAATACATCATGCTTCAAATTTGTCACACAACGGTTACCATACGTGCATGCTACGGGACTTGCAAACCTTAACACAAGTATTTCTCAAATTCATAACTACTCTACTAACATTACTCGAATATCACCATCCTCATATCTCAAAACAATCATCTAGTGTCAAGCTTCTCATAGTATTCAATGCACTTTATATGAAAGTTTTTACTATACTCATCTTCGATGCCTATCATATTAGGACTAGTTTTATAACCAAAGCACTTTACCATGTTGTTCTAAGAGACTCTCTAATAGATATAAGTGAATCATGATAGATCAATAATTTGTATAAAATAAACCACCACCGTGCTCTAAAATATATAAGTGAAGCACTGGAGCAAAACTATCTAACTCAAAAGATATAAGTGAAGCACATAAAGTATTCTAATAAATTCCAAATCATATTTATCTCTCTCAAATGGTGTGTCCAGCAAAGATGATTTTGGCAAACTAAAAAGCAAAGACTCAAATCATACATGACGCTCCAAGCAAAACACATATCATGTGGTGAATAAAAACATAGTCTCAAGTAAAGTTACCGATAGACGAAGACGAAACAAGGATGCCTTCCCGGGGCATCCCCAAGCTTAGGCTTTTGGTTGTCCTTGAATTTTACCTTGGGGTGCCTTGGGAATCCCCAAGCTTAGGCTTTTTCCACTCTTTGTTCCATTGTCCATCAAATCCATACTCAAAACTTGAAAACTTCACAACACAAAACTTAGCCAAAATTATCGTGAGCTCCGTTAGTATAAGAAAACAAACTACCACTCAAAGGTACTCTAATGAACTCATTCTTTGTTTATATTGGTGTTAAACCTATTGTATTCCAACTTCTCTATGATTCATACCCCCAATACTACTCATAGATTCATCAAAATAAGCAAACAACACACGAAAAACAGAATCTGCAAAAAATAGAACAATCTGTAGTAATGTGTAACTTTAGAATACTTCTATAACTCTAAAGTAATTGAAATAAATTGGTGGATGTGAGAAAATTTTCTATTAATCATCTGCAAAAAGAATCAAATAAAAAGCACTCTCGAGTAAAAAATGACAGCCAATCTCGTGAGTGCTGAAGTTTTTGTTTTTTACAGCATGATCACATAACTTCACACAAGTCTTTCCAAAGGTTCTACTTGGCACAAACACTAATTGAAACACAAAACCACATCTAAACAGAAGCTAGATGCAATATTTATTCCTAAACAGAAGCAAAAACAAAGAAAATAAAATTGGGTTGCCTCCCAACAAGCGCTATCGTTTAACGCCCCTAGCAAGGCACGATAACTTTAATGATGCTCACATCAAAGACAAGGATTAAAGCACAAAGAGAGCATCATAGAACACGTGATAAACACATCTAAGTCTAACATACTCCCTCCGTCCCAAAATAAGTGTCTCAAGCTTATTACAATTTTGTACTAAAGTTAGTATAAAGTTGAGACACTTATTTTGGGACAGAGGGAGTACTTCCTATGCATAGACATTTTATAGGAAAACAAATTAGCAAGACAAGCAAGTTCTAGCATATGCAAGGAAGAAGAAAGAAGCAATAGCAATCTCAACATAACAAGAGGTAAGCGAACGGTAAAACACACGGAAAAAGAAGGGCGAATGAAACAGCAAGGGTGAACTAGTGGAGAGGAAAATGAGAGGAAAATAATGTAGTGTGAGGGATAAGGGTTTGTGATAGGTACTTGGTATATGACTTTTGCGTAGATCTCCCCGGCAACGACGCCAGAAATTCTTCTTGCTACTTCTCGAGCTTGCGTTGTATTCCCTCGAAGAGGAAAGGGTGATGCAGCACAGTAGCGTAAGTATTTCAATCAGTTTTTGAGAACCAAGGTATCAATACAGTAGGAGACCACGCGCGAGTCCCTCGCACCTGCACAAATAAATAAGGACCTCGTAGCCACTGCGATAAGGGGTTGTCAATCCCTTCACGGTCACTTACGAGAGCGAGATCTGATAGATAGGATAGGATAATATTTTTGGTATTTTTGGTATAAGAACATAAAGTAAATAAAGCAAATAAGTGATGACCCACAAGTGTAGGGGGTCTATCATAGTCCTTTCGATATGTAAGAGTGTCGAACCCAACGACGAGCAGAAGGAAATGATAGGAAGTTTTCAGTAAGGTATATTCTGCAAGCACTGAAATTATAGGTAACAGATAGTTTTGTTATAAGGTAATTGGTAGCAAGTGACAAAAGGTAAAAGTAAATAAGGTGCAGCAAGGTGTCCCAATCCTTTTTGTAGCAAAGGACAAGCCTGGACAAACTCTTATATAAAAGAAAGCGCTCCCGAGGACACATGGGAATTATCGTCAATCTAGTTTTCATCACAATCATTTGATTCACGTTCGGTACTTTGATAATTTGGTATGTGGGTGGTACAATTCTTGGGTGTTGTCCTTACTTGGACAAGCTTCCCACTTATGATTAACCTCTAATGCAAGCATCCTCAACTACAAAAGAAGTATTAAGGTAAACATAACCATAGCCTGAAACATATGGATCCAAATCAGCCCCTTACGAAGCAAAGCATAAACTAGGGTTTAAGCTTCTGTCACTCTAGCAACCCATCATCTACTTATTACTTCCCAACGCCTTCCTCTAGGCCCAAATAATGGTGAAGTGTCATGTAGTCGACGTTCACATGACACCACTAGAGGAGAGACAACATACATCTCATCGGAATATCGAACGAAGACCAAATTCACATGACTACTATTAGCAAAACTTCTCCCATGTCCTCAGGAACAAAAGTAACTACTCACAAGACATAATATTGTTCATGATCAGAGGGGTATTAATATGATAATGGATCTGAACATATGACCTTCCACCAAATAAACCAACTAGCATCAACTGCAAGGAGTAATCAACACTACTAGCAACCCACACGTACCAATCTGAGGTTTGGGTACAAAGATTGGATACAAGAGATGAACTAGGGTTTGAGAGGAGATGGTGCTGGTGAAGATGTTGATGAAGATAGCCCTCCCCAAGATGGGAGAGTTGTTGGTGATGACGGTGGTGACGATTTCTCCCTCCCGGAGGGAAGTATCCCCGGCAGAACAGCTCTGCCGGAGCCCTAGATTGGTTTCCGCCTCGGTTCCGCCTCGAGACGGCGGCGTCTGGTCCCGAAAGCCTCCTTATGATTTTGCCCAGGTCAAAACACCTCATATAGGAGAAGATGGGCATCGGGGGACCTTCGGTGGGCCCACGAGACAGGGGGCATGCCATGGGCAGGGGGGCGCGCCCCCCACCCTCGTGGACATCCGGTGGCCCCCTCGTGGACTTCTTTCGCCAGATATTTTTTATATTTTCTGAAATGGAGTTCTGTTGAGTTTCGGGGCTTTTGGAGTTGTGCAGAATAGGTTTCCAGAGTTTGCTCCTTTTCCAGCCCAGAATTCCAGCTGCCGGCATTCTCCCTCTTCATGTAAACCTTGTGAAATAAGAGAGAAAAGGCATAAGTATTGTGACAAAACATGTAATAACAACCCATAATGCAATAAATATCAACATATAAGCATGATGCAAAATTGACGTATCAACTCCCCCAAGCTTAGACCTCGCTTGTCCTCAAGCGAAAGCCGATATCAAAAAATATGTCCACAAGTTTAGAGATAGAGGTGTCGATAAAAACAAAATACAGACATGAGGGCTTCATGATCATTCTCAATAACAGCAACATATATACATATTGTCATATGATTCTTATGATAATGTAACATTTCATCCACAATATCAAGTATGAATCATAAACTTCATTGAAAACTAACAAACTTTGATCTTGATCATTTAAGCAATTGCAATTTATCGTAACATCGGAAAGAGTCAATATAAGAGCTTTTCAGCAAGCTTACATACTCAACTATCATATAGTCTTTCACAATTGCTCACACTCACACAATACTTATGGTTATGGAGCTTTAATCGGACACAGAGAAACATAGGGGCTTATGGTGTTGCCTCCTAACTTTTTACCTCAAGGGTGATGTCAACAGTAATAGACCATGAAAACTTACATCCAAGTGGGTGTATATGTCAGGATCTTTCCAACACAAAGTGCTTGCCAAAGGATAAAATGTAAAAAGGAAAGGTGAATTTCACCTTGACTCTTATAAGGCAAGAATAATAGATAGGCCCTTCGCAGAGGGAAGCAGAGGTTGTCATGTGTTTTTGTGGTTGGATGCACAAAGTCTTAGCATAGAAGAACTTCACTTTATATTGCCACTTGTGATAATGAATTTTATTATGCAGTCCGTCGCTTTTATTACTTCCATATCACAAGATCGTATAAAGCTAATTTCTCCCACAATAATAAATCATACATATTTTAGCGGCTTTGCAACATGACAACTTACTTGGAAGGATCTTTCTCAATCCATAGGTAGGTATGGTGGACTCTCATGCCAAAACTGGGTTTAAGGATATATGGAAGCACAAGTAGTATCTCTACTTAGTGCGAGGAGTTTTGGCTAGCATGAGTGGGAAAGGCAAGCTTAACATGTTGGATGATCCATGACAATATACTTTATTTCGGATATAAGAAGACATAACCCATTATGTTGTCTTCCTTGTCCAACATCAACTCTTTAGCATGTCATACTTTAATGAGTGCTCACACTCATAAAAGATGTCCAAGATAGTATATTTGTATGTGAAGCCCCTCTTCTTTTATTACTTCCTTTTAGTTGCAATGATGACCAAAACTATGTTTGTCAACTCTCAACAACTTTTATTTATCATACTCTTATATGTGAAGTCATTACTTCCCATAAGATCAATATGATCTCTTTGGTACTTTTCATATTTTCTTTCTTTTTATCATGACCCAAGTGAGGAAATCAAGCCCTTGACTCAACACTAATCTTTATTATATAGCTCACGGACTCGATTACAAAGGGTAAAGATCATAAAGCAAAAGCTCACAACTAGATCATGCTAACTTTATTCTACTAGATCAAGATACTACCAAAAGGATCGAACTAAGTAAAACGGTAAAGATAGGAGTGATGGTGATATGATACCGGGGTCACTCCCCCAAGCTTGGTAGTTGCCAAGGGGAGTGCCCATACCCATATGATTATGTCTCCTTCTTCGGGGGTGGTGAGGATGGAGTTGTTGATGATGTAGGCTTGTTTACCACCTTCCAAGGCATGAGTTCACCATCGTAGAAGGATAATCGAGTCTCCGGGATAGTCAAATCTACAGCCAAACTCATCTTCTTGAATCTATATTCGTACTCACAGTTTTGGTTTTGCAGGTCATAGATATGGGCTTGGAGGTGTTCGATCTTCTCTTGAAGATTAGTGATAGCTTCCCCAAAGATCCTTGAGTCCAGCTTGAGGTTGTTGGAAAGCTCCGAGATCATCATGTGGTTGGCGTTGAGTCCTTGTTCCACCATACCTTGGCACTTGAAAACTTGCTGCTCCATTGCTTTGAGTCTTGTCTCCACGCTTCCGGTCCTCCTCGGCACCTCAACATCACGGATGTGCAGCACCCCCTCATGCAACTCCATGGTTTTAGGGTGGTGCAGCACCTCCGCAAGGTAGGGGTTGATGACCTTCTCGAAGAACTTGTCCTTGGGGGTATTGGAGGACGCCATGATGATCTAGATCTGTCAAAAGCAGCAGCTCGAAACGAAAACAGAGGATGTATATATAATGAATTTTTACCGACCAAAAGGAGTAACCCACAAGAAAACGGAGTCCGAGAGGCACACGAGCTGCCCACGAGGAAGGGGGCGTGCCCTGGGCTGGGGGTGCGCCCTCCACCCTCGTGGACGGCTCGTGTCTCTTCCGGACTGTGGCTTATTTTTCTATTTTTCTAAATATTCCAAAACGGGGGAAAATTGCCTCTAGAGCTGTTTTGGAGTCGATTTACTTACCGTATCACATACCTCTTCCTTTTCAAAGGCTGAATCGTTCTGGAAAGTGTCCCTTACGTATTCCTGCGGGGTTACGGTTTCAATAACATTGGTTTCAACATTTATAGGATTACCTGAGATATAATGTTTGATTCTTTGACCGTTCACCACCTTCTGATTTGTGCCTTCGAAGTTGTTGATTTTTATGGCACCGGAACGATAGACCTCCTCGATAACGTAAGGTCCTTCCCACTTGGAGAGAAGTTTTCCTGCAAAAAATCTTAAACGAGAGTTGAATAGCAAGACATAATCACCTACGTTAAACTCACGCTTTTGTATCCTTTTGGCATGCCATCATTTAACTTTTTCTTTAAACAACTTGGCATTCTCATAGGCCTGGGTTCTCCATTCATCAAGACAGCTAATGTCAAATAACCTCTTTTCACCGGCAAGTTTGAAATCATAATTGAGCTCTTTAATAGCCCAATATGCCTTATGTTCTAGTTCAAAAGGTAAGTGGCAAGCTTTTTCGTAAACCATCTTATGTGGAGACATACCCATAGGATTTTTGTATGCAGTTCTATAGGCCCATAATGCATCATCAAGTTTCTTGGACCAATTCTTCCTAGACCTATTAACTGTCTTTTGCAAGATTAATTTCAACTCTCTATTACTTAATTCTACTTGACCACTAGTCTGTGGATGATAGGGGGATGCAATTCTATGGTTGGCATCATATTTAGCAAGCATCTTACGGAAAGCACCATGAATAAAGTGTGCACCACCATCAGTCATTAGATATCTAGGGACTCCAAATCTCGGGAAAATAACTTATTTAAGCATCTTAATAGAGGTGTTATGATCAGCACTACTAGTTGGAATAGCTTCTACCCACTTAGTAACGTAATCAACAACAACTAGAATATGTGTGTACCCATTAGAGGCAGGAAACGGTCCCATATAATCAAAACCCCAAACATCAAATGGTTCAATAACAAGTGAATAATTCATAGGCATTTCTTGACGTCTACTGATATTACCAATTCTTTGACATTCATCACAAGATAAGACAAACTTATGGGCATCCTTGAAGAGAGTAGGCCAATAAAAACCGGATTGCAATACCTTGTGTGCAGTTCTATCTCCCGCATGGTGTCCTCCATAAGCTTCGGAGTGGCACTTGCGTAGGATATGTTCCTGTTCATGCTCAGGTACACAACGTCTAATAATACCATCTACTCCTTCTTTATAAAGATGTGGGTCATCCCAGAAGTAATGTCTCAAATCATAGAAGAACTTTTTCTTTTGCTAGTATGTGAAGCTAGGGGGTATAAACTTAGCAACAATGTAATTAGCATAATCAGCATACCATGGAGCAGTACTATGACAACTAGTTGTTCATTAGGAAAGCTATCATCAATAGGTTGTGGGTCATCAAGTATATTCTCTAACCTAGACAAGTTATCTGCAACGGGGTTCTCAGCTCCCTTTCTATCAATAATATGCAAGTCAAATTCTTGCAGCAAGAGAACCCATCTAATAAGTCTAGGTTTAGCATCTTTCTTTTCCATAAGGTATTTGATAGCAGCATGATCGGTGTGAATAGTTACTTTAGAATCAACAATATAGGGTCTAAACTTATCACAAGCAAATACAACTGCTAAAAATTCTTTCTAAGTAGTAGCATAGTTTCTTTGGCCACTATCTAGAGTTTTACTACCATATTGGATAACATTCAATTTCTTACCAACTCTTTGCCCTAGAACAGCACCTACAGCATAATCACTAGCATCGCACATAATCTCAAAGGGTAAATTCCAGTCAGGAGTCTGGACAATAGGTGCAGAGATCAATGCTTTCTTAAGTATTTCAAATGCTTCTAGACAATCATCATCAAAGACAAAAGGAATATCTTTTTGTAAGAGATTAGTCAGAGGCCTAGAGATTTTGGAGAAGTCCTTTATGAACCTCCTATAAAACCCGGCGTGACCAAGGAAACTTCGTATACCTTTGATGTTCTTTGGGCATGACATCTTTCAATAGCATCAACTTTAGCTTTGTCAACTTCAATACCTCTTTCAGAAATTTTATGTCCCAAGACAATGCCTTCATTAACCATAAAGTGGCACTTCTCCCAATTCAAAACAAGATTAGTGTCTTCACATCTCTGCAAAACTCGATCAAGGTTGCTTAACCAATCATCAAAAGAAGTTCCGTAAACGGAGAAATCATCCATGAACACCTCAACAATCTTTTCACAAAAATCAGAGAATATAGCCATCATGCATCTTTGAAAGGTAGCAGGTGCATTACATAACCCAAAAGGCATACGTCTATAAGCAAAGGTACCGAAAGGACAAGTAAAAGTGGTCTTTTCTTGATCCCATTTTGACACAGGTATTTGAGAGAAATCAGAATAACCATCTAGAAAGCAGAAATGAGTATGTTTGGATAACATTTCTAGATTTGATCAATAAATGGCAAGGGGTAATGATCTTTCTTGGTAGCTTTATTTAACTTGTGGAAATCAATTACCATCCTATAACCTATAACTATTCTTTGCGGGGTCAATTCATCTTTATCATTAGGAACGACAGTCATACCTCCCTTCTTAGGGACACAATGGACAGGACTTACCCACGGGCTATCAGCAATGGGATAGATAATACCTGCCTCTAGAAGTTTTAGTATTTCCTTCCTTACCACTTCTTTCATCTTAGGATTTAACCGTCACTAATGATCAATAACCAGTTTAGCATTTTCTTCCAAATTTATCTTATGTTGGCATACAGTGGGACTAATGTCCTTAAGATCATCTAGAGTATATCCAATAGCAGCACGATGCTTCCTCGGAGTTTTCAATAATTTTTCTTCTTACTGCTCTGAAAGGTTAGCATTAATAATAACAGGATATATCTTCTTTCATCAAGATAAACATACTTAAGATTATCAGGTAAAGGTTTAAGTTCAAACACGGGATCACCCTTGGGTGGAGGAGGATCCCCTAGGATTTCAACAAGCAAGTTGTTTTTCAATACGGGTCCCAGTTTAAAGAATATTTCATATATTTCCCTTCTCTCATTCATATGCATATCATTTTCATGGTCTAGCAAGTATTGTTCTAAGGGATCTTTCGGAGGCCCGGCAATAGAAGCAAGACCAATAATTTCATCCTTACTAGGTGGTTTCTTTCAAGGGGTTGTGTACGGAATTTAGCAAAGTTAAAATCATGAGACATATCCCCTAACCCCACAGTAACAATATCTTTCACGCAGTCTATCTTGGCATTAACATTATTCAAGAAGGGTCTACCAAATATAATGGGACATAATTAATCTTGTGGGGAACTTAGAACAAGAAAATCAACAAGGTATTTAACCTTCCCACACAAGACTTCAATATCTCTAACAATTCCAACTAGTGAAATAGTGTCTCTATTAGAAATCTTAATAGTAATATCAATCCCTTCTAACTCAACAGGTGCAATATCATGCATAATTTCTCGATATAAGTCAAGAGGGATAATACTTGCACTAGCACCTATGTCGGTGTACTAGAGTAGGGGTACCCTAGTACCCCGAACTTGTGCACGGGCAGTCGCAGCGTCCCGCGGCAAGGCTTGCCGGGCGACCGCCAAGGCCCTTCGTGGTTCCTTTGGAGCCATTCAAGAACAAAGTATTTAAGCCAAGGAGACAAGACCCCGGCAAGAGGAGCTTGCCGGGAAGGCCAACCAAGGCATCTCAAGGAACTTGCCGCGACGCGCCACGCGTCCCGGCAAGGCCCGGTGAGCGACAAGCTCCCGGACGCGACAAGACAACAGCCGCAGCAAGCTACCACTCTGTACCCGCGCTCTAGCGCATCCACCCACGTGTCGCTCTGGGACCCTTCCAGGCATACATGGCGGGAGGCTGTGCAGCCAGGGGTACGCGGTGGCAAGCGGCGCTGACAAGGTTGCCATCGTGGCGAACGGTGGCGCCCCTGACGGCCCCTTTTTGCACTGTTTGGGCGACGTCGATGGGCTTTTAATGCCCTTGTCCCCTGCCGTCAGGGTTAGGTATGGAACACTGTACAGGTAGCTGTACCAACCGCAATACTTTCCCATTTTTACCCTCATCTGCGTTGCCACCTGTCGGTGACCCCTTGAGCCTATAAAAGGAGGCCCATGCGCAACGTAGAAAGGGGTTCGAACACTCTCACGCTCGGTCTCGTTAGCTGCTGAAGTGTACTATAGCACTTCGTGCTCCCGAGCCAAGAACTCAATACAATCCACAAAGCAGGAGTAGGGTTTTACGCATCTGTGCGGCCCGAACCTGGGTAAACTGCTCGTGTGCCTCGCCTCGATCTGCTCTTTGTGCGATCTCCGCCCCCGCCGAATTGAAAGGGACCCGGTCCGATAGGTGTTCGTGGGTGGATCAGTTTCCCCGACATCTTTGGCGCGCCAGGTAGGGGCGCGTCGAGATTGTGTGAACCTGATCCGGCTTCCACACGAGCTAGATCTTTATCATCTTCATCAACATGCCGCCGAAGAAGAAGGCTTCGGAGGCAGCTGCTCTGTCCGCGCCGAACCCACCACCGCCGGAGCCAACGGCTGGTGGGGTAGACGCCGGCGGAAGGACGGGCGTCGACGAGGGAGCTCACGGTGCTGCCCGGTCCAAGGACAAGGCTGCGCTACCCATCGGCGGCGTAGTCGACTCCCACAAGGACCAGGCGCACTCCATGACCTCGACGTCCGTACATGCACCGCGCCCATCACAGGAGGCGCGGGACCGGCAGCGTCATGGTACTCACAGTACCATACGTTTGCTAGACCAAGATCGAGCTGGTGGATCTCGGGACGCTCAAGGCCAGCATGCACGCCAACATGCCGGCACGAGCAAGGCGCGGTCGCCTGGACGGGATACTACTCCTTCTAACGTAGTTAGAAGTCCGAGCATATCCCACTCCTCGCACCGTTCGCCACCGCTGCCCACCACTCCAGCTGAAGCTTTGGCATGAGCTCAACTGCTCCTAGAGTTCCCTTCAGCGGCAGACAAGGCCGACGACTGGAGAGCCACCATCTAGAGTCTCATCGCCTTTGCCAACGGCGACACTCCACGGCAGCCTAGTACATCGCAGCCGCGGCAAGTCAGCCAGGCACGGGCCGATGGCGACAAGACCGGCGGGGGTGCAACCACCGTGCACTCCCCACCCCGAAGGCCAAAATCACCGACTCGCCGGATCCACCTCGACAGCGACTCCACCGCGTCGTCAGATCCACGAGCTCGTCGCGATCAGCACCAAGTTCTTCATGAACGACAGCAAGAGGACGCTCGTGCACGCATCGAGCGCCGAAGATAAGCGCGGCGTCAATCAAACCAGCGCGCTGGGCCCGCTGTCGACATGCATGCGCCAGGGGGACCAGGTGACTTGCCGTACGCGGTAGGTTGTCCTGCGTTTACTCGTGAGCTGTGGCAAGTCCAGTGGCCCAGCATGAAGAATTTCAAGCCAGACGTACCGGAGAAGTACGACGGCAAGACGCATCCGTCGGAGTTCCTCGGCATCTACACCATCGCGGTGCAGGATGCCAGGGGGCGAGACGACAAGATCCTTGCCAACTACTTCCCGCTGGTGCTCAAACCCAACGTCAGGTCCTGGCTCATGCACTTGCCGGACAACTCTATATCCTCCTGGGCAGACCTGTGCCATCAGTTTGTCGGCGCCTTTACGGGCGGCCACAAACCTCATGGCCAAGAGAGTGACCTTCACCTGCTCGCCCAGAAGGAGAACCCATGCGCAAGTATATCCAGAGATTCAGCCGTGTATAGCACAACATCCCAGACGTCCACCCTGCTGCGGTCATCAGCGCGTTCCATCAGAACGTGCGTAACCGCAGGATGCGGGAGGAGATGGCGATGTGCAAGATCAGAGACGTCAATGAGCTATATGCCCTGGCCGACAAGTGTGCATGTGCTGAAGAGGGGAGGAAACTCCCCGGAGAGGATACAGGAGCAGGAGGATCTGATAGCGAGGATGCTGCCCCGGCAAAGAAAAACCGGCGGCGGAACAACAGGAAGAAGAAAAACAAAGAGGTGCTAGTCGTCGAGCAGTCCGGCAATGAAGGTGGCGCCAAGAAAGCCCAAGTTGGTAGCTCCGGCAAGGAGACTGCCGCATGCACCAACTGCCAGGCTGTGGTGGCCGCCGACAAGCAGGACGGCACCGACAAGCAGTACTGCAAGATCCACCGCACCAAGGGTCACGACCTCCAGAACTGCAAAAGGGTCGAGCAGCTTGTTGAGCAGCAGAAGGCTGAGTACGAGCGACGCGACAAGGAGAAGGCCCAAGGAGGTGATGGAGGATCCGGCAAGAAGCGGCCATTCAACGGCCGGGGAAGACGCCGCGGCAAGGCCAAGCAGCGGCAAGGAGACAGACCTCCCCGCGACCGCGACAAGGACGAAGATGACGACGACAAAGACATGGATGATGTTGAGACCAGTGAGCAGGAGTTCCAGAAAGCCACAGAGGTCTTGTGCGTTGACGGCGGTGCTTCTCTGCATACTTCACACCGCCAACTCAAACAGTGGGTGCGGGAAGTTAATGCGACAGAACCACCTGTCGAATCGCGCAAGCTTCTGAAATGGTCCAGCACGCCTATCATCTTTGATATTGAGGACCACCCTGATCGCACAACTGCGGTCGGGTGCTTGCCGATGTTGGTTTCACCAACTATCCGCAACCTCAAGGTCACTAAGATGCTAGTTGACGGCGGGGCCGGCTTGAATTTGATCTCCTCCGCTGTAGTCCAGAAACTCCAGATCCCTGACACCGAGCTCGAAGAAACCGGCACATTCCAAGGAATCAACCCGGGAAGGAGCAAGCCGAAGGGGAAGATCACGTTGCCAGTGACGTTTGGCGGCGAGTTGAACTTCAGGACTGAGAGGGTAACCTTTGACGTTGCCGATTTTCCATTGCCTTACAATGGGATACTCGGCCGTCCAGCACTCGCCAAGTTCATGGCAGCCTCTCACTACGCATACAACATGCTGAAGATGCCAGGCCCGATAAGCGTCATCTCTGTCCCTGGCGACAAGAAGGATGCTCTTATCTGTGCCGACAAGATCTACCGGGAAGCAGCAGCCGCAACAGATCGCAAGTCACTTGCCGCTGAAGCTCCCGGGGGGAAGAAGAAGACCAAGTCCGGCAAGAGTTCTAATGCCCACTCCGGCAAGCGCACCTCTTCGGAGTGCTGCGCTACCGTCGAGGATGCACCATCGAGCTCCACCGGCAAGTGTAAGAAGACGATGGCAGCTCCGCCAGAGACCAAGAAGGTGTCCGCCAAGGAGGACGGCACCGGTGGTACCTTCACCATCAGTGCCACACTTGACCCTAAATAGGAAAGCGCGCTCATTGCTTTCCTGCGGGCGAACGTCGACGTGTTTGCGTGGCAACCGTCCGACATCCCCGGTGTTCCCAGGAAAGTAATTGAGCACCACCTTGCCGTCTGTCCTCATGCGCGGCACGTCAAGCAGAAAGTCAGGAAACAAGCAGTGGAGCGCCAAGAGTTCATAGCAGAAGAAATCAAGAAATTGGAAGCAGCAGGCCTTGTCAGAGGAGTGCTCCATCCTACGTGGTTGGCCAATCCTGTAGTCGTGCGCAAGGCAAACGGGAAATGGAGGCTTTGTATCGACTTCACCGATGTGAATAAAGCTTGTCCCAAAGACCGTTTTCCCTTGCCGCGCATTGACCAGATTGTTGACTCCACGGCCGGATGTGACCTGCTTTCATTTCTTGACGCATACTCAGGATATCATCAAATCTTCATGGCAGAAGAGGATGAGGAGAAGACCGCATTCATTACTCCGTGTGGCACGTACTGTTTCATACGAATGCCTTTCGGATTAAAGAATGCTGGTTCAACATTTGCAAGGGTAGTCCATACAGCTTTTGAGCCACAAATTCACAGAAATGTAGAAGCCTACATGGATGACATAGTGGTCAAGAGCAAGGACAGGGCTACTCTGATCCAAGATTTAGACGAGACCTTTGCGAATCTGCGCAAGATCTAGCTCAAGCTCAACCCCAAGAAGTGTGTGTTTGGAGTCCCTTCCGGCAATCTTCTCGGGTTCTTCGTGTCTCAGAGGGGAATTGAAGCCAATCCCGACAAGATCAAGGCCATTGAGTAGATTGAAGCACCAAAGCGCGTCAAGGATGTACGAAGACTTGCCGGTTGCATGGCTGCTCTCAGCAGGTTTATTTCTAAGTCTGCTGAGCGCGCCCTGCCATTTTTCAAAATTTTGAAAAAGGCAGGTCCAATGAAATGGACTCCGGAAGCGGAGGCCGCGCTGCAAGACTTGAAGAGATACCTGTCCTCCACTCCAATACTTGTCGCACCTAAGCCACAAGAGAAGTTGCTGCTGTATATAGCGGCAACCAATCAAGTGGTTAGTGCTGCGTTAGTAGCGGAGAGGGAGGCAGATGATGAGCCAGCAACCACGGCAGACGCATCCAGCGACAAGCAGAGGGCTTCCCCGACAAGCTCTGGTCCCGACAAAGATGGATCTGCGCAGGCGCAAGAGGAGATACGGAAGAGGATGGTGCAGCGCCCAGTTTACTTTGTCAGTTCCCTTCTGCAGGGGGCTAGGTCAAGGTACTCTGGTATGCAGTAATTGCTTTTCGGCCTCCTCATGGCCTCGAGAAAGCTGTGCCATTACTTCCAAGCACATGAGATAACAGTTGTCACTCGCTTTCCGCTAAAGAGGATACTGCAGAATCCAGAAGCAAGAGGCAGGAACGTTGAGTGGGCACTGGAACTGTCAAGCTTTGGCCTCAAGTTTGAGAGCACTTCAACTATCCAAAGCAGAGGATTGGCAGAATTCATAGCAGAGTGGACGCCAACACCAGATGAAGAAATTCCAGAGACGAGCATCCCCGTCAAGGAAGCAAGCAAAGAGTGGCTGATGTACTTTGATGGTGCCTTCTCGCTGCAAGGCGCCGGTGCCGGCGTGCTGCTTGTTGCACCCACCGGAGAGCACCTTAAGTACGTGGTCCAGATGCACTTTCCCAAGGAGCAAGCAACAAACAATACTGCAGAGTATGAAGGTTTGCTTGCCGGTCTCAGGATCGCGGCAGACCTTGGGATCAAGAAGCTTATTGTCAGGGGTGACTCGCAGCTTGTCGTCCGCCAAGTGAACAAGAGTTATCAGAGTCCGTTGATGGAAGCCTACATTGATGAAGTGAGAAAGCTAGAAGAGCACTTTGACGGCCTACAGATGGAGCACGTTCCAAGAGCTCAGAACGACATCGCCGATGGCCTGTCAAAGTGCGCTGCACTTAAGTTGCCTGTGGAACCAGGGATCTTTGTGCTCAAGCTGACTCAACCGTCCGTAACCCCATCAACTGGACAGAGCAAGAAGAGGACGTTGGTTTCTGGTGATTATTTTCCGGTAGAGCTTCCCGAAGCCGCCGCAAAGAAAGTCCCCAAGATCAACACCAAGAGTGCTGAGGAGCAGTCTGCTCCGGCAAGCCCTAGGGTTTGTTCCGTTGAAGCAAACGCTCCCGACAAGTTTTGCTCCGTCAAGCTTACCGGGGAACATCAAGCTCCGGCTGAGCCGCAGGTTCTTGCCGTAGAAGCGGATGTTCCCGCAGCAGCAGATGTGCCTTTAGTCCTTGTTGTCGAGCCACAAGCTCCAGCATGGGCACAACAGATTGTCCGTTTCCTTCAGACAGGAGAACTTCCCGAAGAGCAAGAAGAAGCGGAAAGAGTAGCCCGGCAGTCAAGTATGTACCAGTTTGTTGACAACACCCTGTGCAGAAGAAGACTCAACGGTGTGAAATTGAAGTGTATTCCCCGGGAAGATGGACAAAAGCTGTTGGCAGAGATACATGGAGGTATATGTGGTCACCACATTGGCGCGAGAGCACTTGCCGGCAAAGCATTCCGGCAAGGTTTCTTTTGGCCGACAGCCCTCCAGGATGCAACTGCACAAGTAACCAAGTGTGAAGCGTGCCAGTTCCATTCCAAGCAGATACACCAGCCAGCTCAAGCTCTCCAGACGATCCCTTTATCCTGGCCATTTTCGGTCTGGGGCTCGACATCCTCGGCCCCTTTCCCCGCGCAGCCGGGGGCTTTGAGTACTTGTACGTTGCCATCGACAAGTTCACAAAGTGGCCGGAAGTGGAACCAGTGAGGAAGGTGACAGCACAGTCAACAGTCAAGTTCTTCAGGTCGATTGTTTGCCGCTTCGGGATCCCTAACAGGATCATCACCGACAACGGCACACAATTCACGAGCCGCACCTTCATGCAGTACGTCCAAGATCTTGGCGCCAAGGTCTGCTTCGCTTCTGTTGCTCACCCGAGAAGCAACGATCAAGCGGAAAGGGCGAATGCTGAAGTGCTGCGTGGCCTCAAGACCAGAACTTTCGACGGGCTGCACAAGTGCAGAAGAAACTGGATCGAGGAGCTGCCAGTGGTTCTTTGGTCGATCAGGACGACGCCAAATCGAGCCACTGGACAGACACCTTTCGCTCTAGTCTATGGAGCAGAGGCAGTTCTCCCCACGGAACTCATATACGGGTCACCTCGAGTGCTCGCTTATGATGAGCTTGAGCAAGAGCAGCTGCGACAAGATGACGTGCTGCTCCTTGAGGAAGACCGTCTTCAGGCTGCTGTGCGAGCTGCTCGCTACCAGCAAGCTTTGCGCCGCTACCATAGCCGCAAAGTTAAGGCCAGAAGTTTCGAGGAAGGCGACCTTGTTCTTCGGCGCGTTCAGTCCGCCAAGAATTCCAACAAGTTGACGCCGAAGTGGGAAGGCCCTTACCGGGTGAAACGAGTCACTAGGTCTGGCGTTGTCCGCCTTGAGACCGAAGATGGCTTTCTGGTGAGCAACTCCTGGAACATCGAGCATCTTCGTAAGTTTTACCCGTAAGGCGCGGCCACCGGACCCTGTTCCGGCAACCACCTTTTGTACAAGTCTTGCCGCTATTGCATGTAATCATTTGTACAAAGCCGGGCGCAGACCCCGTGCATAAGTAAAGCTAATGTGCTCCGCACATCTTGTCAATTTCATGCTTTCTATATTTTGCATGTGTTATCTGACGCTTTGTGCAGCACCTACCCCCGGTAAGCCATAACGAGCCGTAAGGCCCCATATCTTTATTTTCTCTTATTTCTTTTTCTCAAGCAAAGGAAGGTTCCCTCGCCCACAAGTTTGCCGGGGGGGGGAGGAGAAGATAATGGTATGGACCAGGCGTCGTTCAAGAAAGCTTCGCCTTGCCGGGAAGCAAACAACAGAAAAGCTAAAATGCCAAAGTTTGAGCAGTCAGATTTTTAAATTTTTAAGTTATCTTCCTTGAACGACCGTGCTTTGTATGGAAAACCTGTGCGCGGAGGAACCAACTCATAGCTAGTTGCGCCCTTACTTTGTTTCGAGTCTGCTCAACGACTTAAGTGTGCTGCGACTAGTGTCGCGCCCTTACTTTGTTTTCGAGCCCGCTCAACAACTTAAGTGTGCTGCAACTGGTTGCGACAAGGTTTCTTGTCGGCAGCGGCACCGCCAGCAAGCTGCTGACATTCCGCACTCAGCGCTCGCGGCTAAGGTGCCTACGCCGGCAAGTTCCCTAAAAGCGTAGGGCAGAAACATACAAAGGAAAGAGTCAAGTAAAGGAAATAATGTTGCAATCACTACCCAAAATAGAATTATATTACAAGTGGCTTGTCGCAGCTCTAACAGATTGTTTTCATAACTCGATCAGCAGCGACAAGGAAAGCAGAAAATAGGCGGCCTAATCTGCGCGATCGCCCTCAACCCTCTTGATCCCGCTCACCTTGTCCACAATGGGTGCGACAAGGGCCTTGAGCGCCTCCAGATCGGCGTCCGACGGCACGGACTTGAGGACGTTGGTGAGGTTGAGGCCCGGGTTGTGGAAGGCCACCTTCATCAGCACCTTTTGAAAGGCTCCCGCGCAGAGCTTGCGCGACTCGTCCGCCAGTTGCTTTGGGTTCCTCTCCCGGAGTCGCTAGAGGGCCGTCGCCACGCCATTGAAGAACAGGGTGAGCTTGGCGCTGGGGTGGAGGTTCTCGTCGGAGGAATACCCGAGATACTCCGCCCCCAGCTGCGCCAGCTCCCCGTCGATATCCGCAGCAGCATTGATGAGACCCTCCGTCCAATGCTCCACAGTCTCCCTGAAGGTGTTCTGGGTGAAAACAGCACTCGCCAGCAACGCCTTCTCGGCCTTGATCTCCTCCTTCAAGGCCGCCTCCCGCTCCCTGGCGCCGTCCAGCGTCTGGGTCAAAGTGGTCAGCTTCAACCCAAGATCAGCGTTGGAGTCCTTGGCGGCAGCAAGCTCCTTGCCCTTCTCGGCGAGGCGGACCTGCAGCTCTGAGTGGCTGTGGGCGTCCTTCTCCCGCTCAAGCTTGAGCGCGGCGATCTCTTCACCTCTCGCCTTGAGATCGGCCTCCAGCTGCGCCACCTTGGCCTCCAGTTCCTTCTTGGCAGTCTCGACAGCTGCGGCAGCGTCCTTTGCTTCCTGGAGGGCCCCGCCAAGAGATTGCTCGCGCGTGGCAAGCTCCTCCTCGTGGCTGTCGAGGTTGACCTTCCGCTGCGCCAGCTCGCCTTCCCGCGTGGACAGCTTCTCAGCGGCAAGCCGCTGCTGCTCTTCGACTTTGGCCTTTTCAAGGAAGAAGGTCGTCTGCTCCTCAGCAAGTTGCTCCCGCACTTCTGCCAAGGACCAGAGAGCTGCCTGGTTGAGGGCTCGGAGCTCCTCCGCGCGCTTCTCAATGTCAGCTCCCGCCTTCGCGGCAAGCGCCTCGCGGGACTCCAGCTTGGCCTGCCGGGCGCGGTAAAGCGACAGCAGCTTCCGCAGCAGCCGTACCTCCTCAGGCTCGCCGCTGCTGCTGCTTGGCGCGTCAACGAGCGTCAGCCCGGCGGAAGCAAGTATCTCTCCGTCGAAGGTTTCTCCCTCGACCGGCGCCCTGGAGCTTGAGGCCCAGGGGAGTTTGATGAAGACGCCGTCGCCGGCCTTCAAGTAGGCGCCTGGCTCGGGCTCTTCGAAGCCCGGCACTGCGGCAGCGGCGGAGGGATCGGCGGTCGGCGTAGCGCCTGGTGCTCCTGCGGCCTCAGGGCCGTCAGTGCGATCGCCGGACCCCTCGCCAGCTGCTGCGGCGGCAGCCTTGGCGTCCTCTGCGCCGGCGGGGTCGTCAGCGCCGGCTGCTTCTTCGGTGGCAGCGGTGTCGTCAGCAACAACCTCAGTCTCCATCGACTCGACAGCAGATGGATCTGACCGCCGGAAAGGGGAGAAGAAAAACAGTCAAGCAAATATCCAAAAAGAAAAATCAAAAGAAGAAAAGCCCAAGGGAAGTTTGGAGCAAGAAGATTACCTGCGCGAGCCAGCTCCTCGGCGGTGTACCTTGCCGGGGAACTCTCCCGTGGCGGCGTAGTCATGGTCTCCGCCGACGGAGGGCCGCTGGTGCTGTCCCTCGCCGGAGAGCTCCCCCTCGTCGGAGGACTCTCCCTTGCCGGGGAATTTTCCCTTGGCGGCGTAGTTGAAGCAGATGGCACTTCGGGGGCGGTCTCCGGGCGCTCCTGGTGTGTCTGCTCTGCTCCTACACAAGTCAACAATCAAGATATCAGCAAAGATATAACACCCACACGCGCCTAACAGCGGAAAGTGAACCACACACTTACGTTGGGGGCTGCGCTGGGGGCTGCTCTGAAGATCAGTTGCCGGGTGCGGCAAGTTTGTCTCGGGCGCACCCCCTGCTGTCGCGGTGGGCTCATCCTCGATGACAATCACCGGGACCTTGGCCATCTTTGCCGCCCTCTGGGCCAGAGTTCGAAAAAGGAACAGGTTCAAAGTGGGGCAAATGAGATACAAGACAAAAGCAGAAAATTGAAGAAATACAAGAACAACAAAGTCTTACTCTTCTTCTTCCTCGTCGGAGCTGAGCGCGGAGAAGTCGAAGTCCGTCTCATGCCCGGCGCGAGGAGACGGAGGAGTAGGCTCCCTTGGCCGCTTGACGGGGGCAGTGGCAGTGGTCTGAGACGACCCCGCTCCGGCTGCCGCCGTGGCGTGAGGAGCGGCAGGAGCAGAAGCGGCGGTCCGGGAAGACCCCGCTCCAGTTGCCGCAGAAGCGCGAGGTGCTCCCGCGGCAACCTTGCTTGCCGCGGTGGAGCGTGTCGCGCGGCGCGGCGGCTGTTGACCCGTCTGCTGCTCCGTTACGTCCCCGGCCTTGCGGAGACGCCTTCTTGGTGGAGCTGGGGGCTCTGCTGGCGGCGAGCTGCCTGAAGACGAGGAGGAAGAGGAGTCGATCTCCAACGAGCCGCTCGTGTCCTCGGCGGGCCCGCTCGACTCGACACCCTGCTCGGCGGGCCCGCTCGACTCGGCGTCTTGCCCGGCAGGCTCTCCCTCGCCGACAAACTCCCCTCGCTGCGCAAGGCTTGCCGCCTTTGCTGCCTCTGCCTCCTCCGGGGTGAAACCGAACTCGCCCGCGGCTGCGGCTGCCGACGCCTCTTCCAGCCTAGTGGCGATGTACGCCATCTCCTTATCAGTGGTGTTGTGGGTGAGGCCTTTCTTCACGTCGGGGCGAATCGGCACTACTTCCAAGTTGTCGAAGAACCCCTGCACGGCTTCATCAGTAGGCTCTTGCCAAGTTGGGTCAATCCCGTGAGAGTCGCACAGCGGCATCATTGCGCGGATGCGGCTGAGCGCGGAGTTGTTGCACAACGGGACGACACCCCTCGGCAACCTGAACACTTCGGGATGATCGGGGTCATATTTGAACAGGTCCTGGAGCATCGCGTTGAGCTCCAGGACAGTGAAGTTGAAGTTGAGGCCCGGACGCAGCCTCATGATGTCCGTCGCATTCTCGAACTCCCAGACGGGCCTCTTCCTCTCCTGCAAGGGGGCGATGCGGCGGCGAAGGAAATCTGCGCCAACTGCGCCTACAGTGAGCCCGGCAAGCGTGAGGCGTCGGATCCGGGCAGTGGCAATCTTCAGTCTACCGTCTTCCGGGGCCAGGTCGCTCCAATCGTTGCCGCGCACTACTGGGGCTTGGCGCCGGGCGGTAAATGGCTGCGGGTTCTCCTCGACAATCCAACACCAATTGGCTCTCCATTCCTCCCATTTGCTGTGGAACTCTCCCTCCAGATAAGCTTCCTTCTTGTGGGGCCTCGAGATCCAGGAGACTCCACCGGACAAAGGCTCTCCTCTCTCAACTCGAGGCATAAAGAAGTGGCGGAAAAGGGCTACATTGGGATGGACTCCGACAAAGTTCTCGCAAAGATGTGCGAAAATTGCCATGGTCAGAACGGTGTTGGGGGTGAAGTCAAGGAGGTGGAACCCGTAGGTATTCATAATGTCACAGAAGAATTCAGAGAAAGGCGGGCAGAGCCCGCAGTAGAAGAACAAGGCAAAGAACGCGTATCCGTTCGGAGCCATTTTACAAGCAACGGCTGGGAGTACCTTGGTGCGCGGATGCGCCCGCGTCTCCCCCGACCAGAAGAGGTAGTAGTTCTCCCTCAACTTCCTCGCGGCAAGCTTGGGGGGGGGAAGACAGCCCGCTCCTTTCGCAGCGCTGCGAGCCGCAGCGCCTCAGCCGACTTCGCGACCTTCCCCTTGTCGCCTTTCGGAGCCATGGCGGAAGCGGTGAGGGAGGTCGACGGCGCTGGTGGTGCTGGTGGCGACGGGGGGCGGAGCGCTGCTCTCTTTCAAGCTTTGGGAAGAAGAGGAGCGGCGGAGGTTTTCGAGGAGTAGCAACGGGCGGATGGACGAATTGCCCCTGTTTCCCCTGCTTATAATGAGGGAGGGGGCGGATGTTCCGCATTTCCGAATACAGAAACCACCCACGATCTCTCCCACGACGCCGCATTAAACGCGTGTCGTTAAGGGAGGGCGCGGTGGATACGGAGCAAGATACGGCGTGCCCCAGGCCGCGCATGCCCGTGCACTGTTTTGGGCCTGGCCCAACAGCGCTCGGCACCGTGTATGGCCCAGGCCCGGGGGCTCCTGTCGGTGTACTAGAGTAGGGGTACCCTAGTACCCCGAACTTGTGCACGGGCAGTCGCAGCGTCCCACAGCAAGGCTTGCCGGGCGACCGCCAAGGCCCTTCGTGGTTCCTTTGGAGCCATTCAAGAACAAAGTATTTAAGCCAAGGAGACAAGGCCCCGGCAAGAGGAGCTTGCCGGGAAGGCCAACCAAGGCATCTCAAGGAACTTGCTGCGACACGCCACGCGTCCCGGCAAGGCCCGGTGAGCGACAAGCTCCCGGACGCGACAAGACAACGGCAGCGGCAAGGCGCTTGCCGCGGCAAGCTACCACTCTGTACCCGCGCTCCAGCGCATCCACCCACGTGTCGCTCTATGACCCTTCCAGGCGTACGTGGCGGGAGGCTGTGCAGCCAGGGGTACGCGGTGGCAAGCGGCGCTGGCAAGGTTGCCATCGTGGCGAACGGTGGCGCCCCTGACGGCCCCTTTTTGCACTGTTTGGGCGACGTCGATAGGCTTTTAATGCCCTTGTCCCCTGCCATCAGGGTTAGGTATTGAACACTGTACAGGTAGCTGTACCAACCGCAATACTTTCCCATTTTTACCCTCATCTGCGTTGCCACCTGTCGGTGACCCCTTGAGCCTATAAAAGGAGGCCCATGCGCAACGTAGAAAGGGGTTCGAACACTCTCACGCTCGGTCTCGTTAGCTGCTGAAGTGTACTGTAGCACTTCGCGCTCCCGAGCCAAGAACTCAATACAATCCACAAAGCAGGAGTAGGGTTTTACGCATCCGTGCGGCCCGAACCTGGGTAAACTGCTCGTGTGCCTCGCCTCGATCTGCTCTTTGTGCGATCTCCGCCCCCGCCGAATCGAAAGGGACCCGGTCCCATAGGTGTTCGTGGGTGGATCAGTTTCCCCGACAACCTACGTCACATAAACCATGATAGCAATGATCTCCTATCTTAACAGAGATAACAGGCAAGCCCACAGTAGGTCTATGTTTATTCCTAGCATTGGGTTTGGCTATTCTAGCAGACTCTTCTTGGAGGTAAATAACATGTCCATCTAAATCTTCTACCAAGAGATCTTTAACCATAGCAACACTAGGTTCAACTTTAATTTGCTCAGAGGGTGTTGGTGTTCTAGTATTACTTTTACGAACTACAGTTGAAGCTTGAGCATGATCCTTTATCCTAACAGGGAAAGGTGGTTTCTCAATATAAGCAGTAGGAATAACAGGATCAACATTATAAGTGATAGTCTTTTCTTCAACTTTAACAGGTTCAACTATTTTTACTTCAATAGGGGGATGGTATTTAAACCACTTCTCCTTGAGGAGATCAACATGAGTAGCAAAAGATTCACAGAAATAAGCTACTATCTCAGAGTCAAGTCCATATTTAGTGCTAAACTCACGGAAAACACCGGTATCCATAAAAGCTTTAACACAATCAAACTTAGGGGTCATACCTGACTCCTTACCTTCGCCGAGATCCCAATCTTCAGAGTTGTGTTCAATTCTTTCCAATAAATACCATTTGGATTCAACAGTCTTCATCATAAAAGAGCCAGAACAAGAATTATCGAGCATGGTGCGATTATTGAGAGAAAGCCGAGCATATTTTTTTTGAATAATCATTTTTCTTGAGAGCTCATGATTGGGGCATGAATATAACATTCACATAAGCCTCCCCCAAGCTTGAGAGATGCTTTATCCTTCGCGAGGCCAGAAATTATAACTATAATTGCGATCACGATGAACCTGGTGCATAGGGTAGAACTTCTGATGAAATTCCAACTTCAGACGATTGTAGTTCCATGATCCCATATCATCGCATAGCCTAAACCATGTCAATGCATCTCCCTTCAAAGATAAAGGGAAGACCTTCTTCTTGATAACATCCTCGGGCATACCTGCAAGCTTAAACAATCCACAAACTCCATCCACATAGATTAGATGTAAATCGGGATGCAATGTTCCGTCTCCTGTAAAAGGATTTTCAAGTAGTTTCTCTATCATACCCGAAGGAATCTCAAAGCAAACATTTTCAGTGGGTGCAGTAGGTTGAGGAGCAACTCTTTGCTCTTCCGTTCGGGGTGAAGATACCCCGAACAAGCCCCTCAAAGTATTTTGAGCCATATTAACAAGTGACAATAAATTTCAGCACACTATATAAATTTTTCCTTACCAAAGGCGCTTCACTCCCCGGCAACGACGCCAGAAAAGAGTCTTGATGACCCACAAGTGTAGGGGATCTATCGTAGTCCTTTCGATAAGTAAGAGTGTTGAACCCAACGAGGAGCAGAAGGAAATGATAGGTAGTTTTCAGTAAGGTATTTTCTGCAAGCACTGAAATTATAGGTAACAGATAGTTTTGTGATAAGGTAATTGGTAGAAAGTGACAAAAGATAAAAGTAAATAAGGTGCAGCAAGGTGGCCCAATCCTTTTTGTAGCAAAGGACAAGCCTGGACAAACTCTTATATAAAAGAAAGCGCTCCCGAGGACACATGGGAATTATCGTCAAGCTAGTTTTCATCACGATCATCTGATTCACGTTCGGTACTTTGATAATTTGGTATGTGGGTGGACCGGTGCTTGGGTGTTGTCCCTACTTGGACAAGCCTCCCACTTATGATTAACCTCTAATGCAAGCATCCGCAACTATAAAATAAGAATTAAGGTAAACCTAACCATAGCCTGAAACATATGGATCCAAATCAGCCCCTTACGAAGCAACACATAAACTAGGGTTTAAGCTTCTGTCACTCTAGCAACCCATCATCTACTTATTACTTACCAACACCTTCCTCTAGGCCCAAATAATGGTGAAGTGTCATGTAGTCGACGTTCACATGACACCACTAGAGGGGAGACAACATACATCTCATCAAAATATCGAACGAAGACCAAATTCACATGACTACTAATAGAAAGACTTCTCCCATGTCCTCAGGAACAAAAGTAACTACTCACAAGACATAATATTGTTCATGATCAGAGGGGTATTAATATGCATAATGGATCTGAACATATGATCTTCCACCAAATAAACTAACTAGCATCAACTACAAGGAGTAATCAACACTACTAGCAACCCAAAGGTACCAATCTGAGGTTTGGGTACAAAGATTGGATACAAGAGATGAATTAGGGTTTGAGAGGAGGTGGTGCTGGTGAAGATGTTGATGAAGATAGCCCTCCCCAAGATGGGAGAGTTGTTGGTGATGACGGCGGTGACGATTTCCCCCTCCCGGAGGGAAGTATCCCCGGCAGAACAGCTCTGCCGGAGCCCTAGATTGGTTTCCGCCTCGGTTCCGCCTCGAGACGGTGGCGTCTGGTCCCGAAAGCCTCCTTATGATTTTTTTTCCAGGTCAAAACACCTCATATAGGAGAAGATGGGCATCGGGGGACCTTCGGTGGGCCCACGAGACAGGGGGCGCGCCCTGGGCAGGGGGGCGCACCCCCACCCTCGTGGACAGCCGGTGGCCCCCCTCGTGGGCTTCTTTCGCCACATATTTTTTATATTTTCTGAAACAGAGTTCTGTTGAGTTTCGGGGCTTTTGGAGTTGTGCATAATAGGTTTCCAGAGTTTGCTCCTTTTCTAGCCCAGAATTCCAGCTGTCGGCATTCTCCCTCTTCATGTAAACCTTGTAAAATAAGAGAGAAAAGGCATAAGTATTGTGACAAAACATGTAATAACAGCCCATAATGCAATAAATATCAACATATAAGCATGATGCAAAATTGACGTATCAACTCCCCCAAGCATAGACCTCGCTTGTCCTCAAGCGAAAGCCGATATCAAAAAATATGTCCACAAGTTTAGAGATAGAGGTGTCGATAAAAACAAAATACGGACATGAGGGCATCATGATCATTCTCAATAATAGCAACATATATACATATTGACATATGATTCTTATGCTAAAGTAACAATTCATCCACAATATCAAGTATGAATCGTAAACTTCATTGAAAACTAACAAACTTTGATCCCGGAGATTGAAGCAATTGCAATTTATCGTAATATCGGAAAGAGTCAATATAAGAGCTTTTCAGCAAGCCTACATACTCAACTATCATATAGTCCTTCATAATTGCTCACACTCACATAATACTTATGATTATGGAGCTTTAATCGAACACAGAGAAAGATAGGGGCTTATGGTGTTGCCTCCCAACTTTTTACATCAAGCGTAATGTCAACAGTAATAGACCATGAAAACTTACATCCAAGTGGGTATATATGTCAGGATCTTTCCAACACAAAGTGCTTGCCAAAGGATAAAATGTAAAAAGGAAAGGTGAATTTAACCTTGACTCTTATAAGGCAAGAATAATATATAGGCCCTTCGCAGAGGGAAGCAGAGGTTGTCATGTGTTTTTGTGGTTGGATGCACAAAGTCTTAGCATAGAAGAACTTCACTTTATATTGCCACTTGTGATAAGGACCTTTATTATGCAGTCCGTCACTTTTATTACTTCCATATCACAAGATCGTATAAAGCTAATTTCTCCCACACTAATAAATCATACATATTTTAGCGGGTTTGCAACATGACAACTTACTTGGAAGGATCTTTTACAATCCATAGGTAGGTATGGTGGACTCTCATGGCAAAACTGGGTTTAAGGATATATGGAAGCACAAGTAGTATCTCTACTTAGTGCGAGGAGTTTTGGCTAGCATGAGGGGGAAAGGCAAGCTCAACATGTTGGATGATCCATGACAATATACTTTATTTCGGATAGAAGAAGACATAACCCATTATGTTGTCTTTCTTGTCCAACGTCAACTCTTTAGCATGTCATACTTTAATGAGTGCTCACAATCATAAAAGATGCCCAAGATAGTATATTTGTATGTGAAGCCCCTCTTATTTTATTACTTCCTATTAATTGCAACGATGACCAAAACTATGTTTGTCAACTCCCAACAACTTTTATTTATCATACTCTTATATGTGAAGTCATTACTTCCCTTAAGATCAATATGATCTCTTTGGTACTTTTCATATTTTCTTTCTTTTTATCATGACCCAAGTGAGGAAATCAAGCCCTTGACTCAACACTAATCTTTATTATATAGCTCACGGACTCGATTACAAAGGGTAAAGATCATAAAGCAAAAGCTCACAACTAGATCCTGCTAACTTTATTCTACTAGATCAAGATACTACCAAAAGGATTGAACTAAGTAAAACGGTCAAGATAGGAGTGATGGTGATTTCCCCCTCCTGGAGGGAAGTATCCCCGGCAGAACAGCTCTGCCGGAGTCCTAGATTGGTTTCCGCCTCGAGACGGCGGCGTCTGGTCCCGAAAGCCTCCTTATGATTTTTTCCAGGTCAAAACACCTCATATAGGAGAAGATGGGCATCGAGGGACCTTCGGTGGGCCCACGAGACAGGGGGGCGCGCCCCCCACCCTCGTGGACAGCCGGTGGCCCCCCTCGTGGACTTCTTTCGCCAGATATTTTTTATATTTTCTGAAACGGAGTTCTGTTGAGTTTCGGGGCTTTTGGAGTTGTGCAGAATAGGTTTCCAGAGTTTGCTCCTTTTCCAGCCCAAAATTCCAGCTGCCGGCATTCTCCCTCTTCCTGTAAACCTTGTAAAATAAGAGAGAAAATGCATAAGTATTGTGACAAAACATGTAATAACAGCCCATAATGCAATAAATATCAACATATAAGCATGATGCAAAATGGACGTATCAATAAGCAACGGCGACATAATTTGGCTAGTTGACGGGAAAGTAATATGATAAAGATAGACCCGGGGGCCATAGGATTCCCTAGTGGCTTCTCTCATGATAGCAGAATTCTACGGTGGGTGAACAAATTACTGTCGAGCAATTGATAGAAAAGCGCATAGTTATGAGAATATCTAGGCATGATCATTGTATATAGGCATCACATCCGTGACAAGTAGACCGAAACGATTCTGCATCTACTACTAGTACTCCACACATCAACCGCTATACAGCATGCATCTAGAGTATTAAGTTCATAAGAACAGAGTAACGCCTTAAGCAAGATGACATGATGTAGAGGGATAAACTCAAGCAATATGATATAAACCCCATGTTTTTATCCTCGATGGCAACAATACTATACGTGCCTTGCTGCCCCTACTGTCACTGGGAAAGGACACCGCAAGATTGAACCCAAAGCCAAGCACTTCTCCCATTGCAAGAACTATAGATCTAGTAGGCCCAACCAAACCAATAATTTGAAGAGACTTGCAAGGATATTATAATCATACATAAAAGATTTCAATCCAATATTGTCCATATATAATATTGATCATAAACCCACAAATCATCGGATCTCGAGAAACACACCGCAAAAAGATTACATCGAATAGATCACCTCGAAGATCGAGGAGAACTTTGTATTGAGATCCAAAGAGAGAGAAGAAGCCATCTAGCTAATAACTATGGACCTGAAGGTCTGTGGTAAACTACTCACAACTCATCGGAGAGGCTATGTTGTTGATGTAGAAGCCCTCCGTGATCGATGCCCCCTCCGGCGGAGCTCCGGACTAGGCCCGAAGATGGGATCTCACGGGAACAGAAGGTTACGACGGTGGAATTAGGGTTTCTCCGTGCTCCTTGAAATTTTCAGGGTATGAGGATGTATATAGGAGGAAGAAGGGCACCAGGGGAGCCAGAGAGGGCCCACGAGGGTGGGGGGCGCGCCCCCTGCCCTCGTGGCCGCCTCTCTCGTTTCCTCACGTGTACTCCAAGTCTTTTGTGTTGATACGGTACCAAAAATAACTCTCCTGAAGGTTTCACTCTGTTTGGACTCCGTTTGATATTCTTTTTTTGCGAAACACTGAAATAGGCAAAAAACAACAATTTGCACTGGGCCTTGGGTTAGTAGGTTAGTCCCCAAAATAATATAAAAGTGTATAATAAATCCCATTAAACATCCAAAACAGAATATATAATAGCATGGAACAATCAAAAATTATAGATACGTTGGAGACGTATCATGTTGCTCAAGTGCGCCCCGAAAGCCTTCATGTTCCTCTAAGTGATGTTCGTACTAGAATAGTGACCGAACACGAACGCATATTGTTTCTGGCAATGCTAGGTGAAGCCGAATAGGAGAGTGGTCTGAGCCTGCGACCTTTTCATGAAATAGTGCGGCCTAGGGGTATATGTTTAACCATGCAGGACTCGCCATAGCTCTTTCAAGTTGGACTCGATAGTTAGTCCCTCGACCACCTTTTTTCATAAGTCCAGGTTCAACCTTGGTACCATCTCTAAATCCCGCAATTTTTGAGGGCCTTCTATGTCAAAAACATCATATTCGAAAGAATGTATAAATTCATTGAAATTTTCAATGCAAATCCAAAGGAGGGGCTAACAGACACGAGGGACTTGAGTAGATCCCACGCTATGTACCTTTCACGAGTTTGAGCTTCTCCATAAACACACGAGTCTCCAATCATGCTACCCCAAAGCAGAAATATGGCATCGGTGTTATACTCGAAGTAACCAAAAATATCAACATTTTTATATTATGACAAAGGTTCCATAGGACACCACTACGACCAGAACTACCGACAACATAACCATCACCAAATCCTAGCGTACCAGCTAGACACTCAACACGTGCTTTAGGGATTTGGTTTCTATGATGCAAAATTGCCCCACGAGATCGTGAATCACTCGAATTTTCGCCGCTTTCTCCGCACCACAACAATTTGAACATAGAAGATTCATTATGCCATGCCTTTCAAGGGAGCCCATCGATCGTGCATCAAGATTTTTGCTGAGGTTGTTCGTCTTCTTGCCATTTTATCTTGTATGTGTCGTTCCCCATTCTGGTTCTGTCTAGATCTTGCTTTGGAGGACTAGGGGAGCAATGGTGGTGGCCAGAGAACCAACACGTTGTTACCCGGGTCGATCCCAGTAAAAGCAAGAGTTCCAGTGGTAGCCGCCCACACATGCAGATCAACAATCTGATCAGATGTCATATTCCTGTTCAAATCAACATCCACCATGGTGGCATTTGAATCGACATATTCATCATGACACTTAGTGTAACCCCCTTGCCACATCGTGGCATATAATTAGCAGCTCCACGCCTAGGCCCTCGGCTGGCATGACAATGACCTATGTCCCATCCAGGTCCGTGTACAGCCCTTCTTCGGCACATCTTCACAAGTTCATTGCCATCACAATGGACGGCAAGCTTCAAGCATATGATCTCTTCGTGATGATCCTACTTGAACTTGCACACCGCAACCTAACCCCATAAAGAACTCTCACGAAAACCATGGGTTAGTACACAAAGCGTAATTGACAATGCTTATCATACCATGGGATCGCTTGATCCCTCTCGGTACATCTTTTATGCTTTGTGTGTTGATCAACTTGATTCACTCTTTGACTTAGTTTTGATCAACCTTGAACCTTTCCAACTCTCTTCATTTGGATGATGTCTTGAAGGTAAACATGAATGATCACATTCTTCTTCTTTAAGACATGCTTGCAATAATCTCAACACTCATATGACCAATCTTTGGATAATTCCTTAATAGCACCTTGGTCATCACAAACTCTCCTTGAAACCAACAAATGGACTCCAAGAAAACTCTATGGACAAACCCTTCAAATATAATTAATTACCAAAACCAAACATGGGGGCACCGCATGTTCTTTCAATCACCACATACTAAGCACAAATTCGGGAGTCGCTCATATTAAATACACAAGATCTGACGCTTCTTAGGACAAACAAGCGAAACAACGTTCTTTAGAGGCCTGTTGACATTGATCTTAATTTGGACCTTGGAAATTTCTCCTCTGAAATCTTGCAACTTAGGCTCGCCATAGACAAATCCCTCAACTTTTCTTGCTAGGGATTTTAGCAACGGCACAAACCCATCTCGTAGATCATGAATTTGGATTCATAGTTTGAACGTATCAAGATTAGCTGAGGAAGGCTTGATGAATGCATCATATGGTGCAAGCATTACAACATTGAAGTGGAAAGTCCAAGGCCCTTGTTCCATGACCCTCTCCCAATCAATCACTGAGGCACGGAAATTGGGATGTGTATTTGTTGTTCAAAGGGCATGTGCACTCGGGCAATGGTCATCCATCTGGTTGAAGCATCATGGAGGGCCTCCTCCTACTCCATCATGACATCATCAAGAACTTCCTCTGAATGACCACGTTTCTTCGTCATAGTCTCAACTCATGCGTGTTAGTACTCACTCTCTCTGTCCCATAATGTAAGAGCGTTTTTAACACTATTACCAAACTAGAAGCTTCAGTTTGCATGACGAAAACCTAACCTAATGAAGAAAGATCGCCGGGCGTTGAACCCTAATCGCCTAACTCGCCAGATAGATCTAGCCAAGGATAAAATGACACTCAGAAATAAGTAGTCCGTGTTTGTAACTCATAACCGAGTGACACCAAATCCAGTGGCTAAAATGGTATGCCCGCCCTAATTCTAGCGACAGGTGAAGCACTCCCCTCTCGGCGCGGCTCTCTTCTCTCTTCTTTAAGGCATCCAATAAGTAGTTTGATTCTCTATTACGCGTACTCGTACTGTATTGTCTGATTTAACAACACCACACCACTAATTGGCTACTAGTACTACCCAGCAGGCTAACCACATGGATTAAGCGCGACTGCAGCTTGCTACGCCTTAAATCGAGGATTAAAATAGCCCTGTGCGTGACCACGACTACCAAACCAAACCCTACTCAATCAAACACCACTAGATGTTTGATTAAACAGCTCGAGGAAGCCGGCCGGCCTCACCTTATCCTCTTCCATCATCCGGGGCCTACCGACCTGGGGAGCAGGTTAAAGAATCACAGCATAGATGTTATTTTCGCTCCTAGCAAAAGGTTTCCTCCCTCCCTCCCTCCCTCCCATCGGTTTCTGCAGACGCCAGCGCGCCACGCCCTCGTGGGCCGTGTTAACAATTCGATCAGAGATATGCTGTGATGCAGATCTAATTCCGAAACGTGAGCTCCGGTACAGGCTCGTGTGTGCGGACGGTCGATTAGAGGGACGCAACGGCTAAATGCAGGCATCATGCGCGCTTCCTGGTGCGGACCGTTGTTGCTCCGCGTTTCCCGATCGATGGAACCAAGAAACGGCCGGATTGAAGAAGCGGCATCGGCTCATCAGTCGTCGACCGATCCCAATCATCCCTGATAAAGAATCGTTGGTTTGGAGGTTAGGTTGCCATGGATCGGGGATGGCGAGTATTAATATTAATCAGCGCCTCTTCTTCTACTACTATACTTGCATCACCAACCCAGCTCTTGACTCGTTCTTGGCCAAGGAGATAAATATCTCGCCTTCGCCGGACGATGCATCCATTTGCATTGCATAGTCAGACGACGAATCCTTAGATCTGAAGCCACGGACTACGTACGGTGTATACAGGAGACATTGGGATCTCAGAAATGAACCTGTCTGACTGACATGCAGCGCAGGGTGATGCCAATTAATTAGTGGGCGTGCAGCTGCTGGTCTTCTCGTTTTTTTTTCGTTTTCCTTTTATCAGTGATGCTCTCCTTCCGTAAAATTGAATACATAAAATGTGTGTTCTCCTTCCGCCAAAAAAGAAGAAATAAAATGTGTGTCATACGCGTCTGCGGTCATACTGTATCCATTCAAAATAAGAATGGTGCTCTCCTAATCATGGGGCCTTGCCTCAGCAGTCACCACGGACATGAAATCAAAAATCCGAGGAAATGGATATCGCAAGCCAGGCAGAGCAAAGTTCTGTGCGTACTACTGTACTACGGACAAGGCAGAGAGAAAGTTTTTGTGGATTTTTTTCCGAGGAGCAGGTGAAACGGGAAGACTGAATTAGCGATAGGTAGCGCTGGCGAAGGAAGGCGACAGGCTCGCAGCGGCGCGTGCGTGGAAGCTTCCTCCCGCACGCGCAGCCAAGAACTGGTTTCACATCACGCGCACGCACGCACGCACGCGAGGTAGGCGCTGCGACGGGTGGGTGGGGGAAACTTCACACGGCACGGACGCGCTTGATGCCGTCGTCAGCCGCCTGATTTTTTGTTTTCCCAGCTTCAACGAGGAATTGCATTGCATGTCGAGGATGGCTTTGGAAAAGGGCGGAATGGGATTGGATTATCCATCGGGTGTGGCCGGTTTTGTGATCTCGGGAGAAGAACAAATGAGTGCATGCATGCCTGTGCTGATCCAGCTGACGGCGACATGGATGCATCATTTTCTTTTCTTTACTGTTATCCTTTGACATGGCTTATTGCCCAGTTGGCTCTTATTTCAGCTATAAAATACGTAGGTCTTATCCGACTCGTTCATCCTCCGATCGCTGGCGTTATGATTGACTTTTTTGTTGAGGCACGAAGAATAATGGGAATGCGAATGCGACCAAGGTAGTTGCCAAAAAAAAAATTTGCGACCAAGGAAGAGTGGCAGAGCACGACGCAAACGCCGGAACAGCTCGCGGTGTCGTGCAATCGTGCTTCGCCCGCCTGAATGAATGTGCGTTATGTATATCTCTCGCCAGAAAATGGAAGAAGGAAGAAACGACGTTCAGCTCCCGACATGCTTTTTTATTTTTTTTTGATAATCGACATGCTTTATTTTACTATATATAGTTCAGGCCCCCCTTTCTGTTATGTGGATCAATTACGCTACACATATTTTTTGAGGCTTCATTAATTTATTCGAATTTTTCCGAGTGCAGCGATTCGGTGCCCAGTCTCATTTGCATCCGGTCAAAAAATAATGGCAAAACATTCAAAAAAATTAAAACATTTCAATTTTTTTTGTATGGTAGATAATTTATTGTGTGATGTCCGTTTCACTTTCAAGTCATTTGGACATTTGAGTAGCTCTCGGTGAAAAAAAACAAATCGGGCCGGAACGGTACATGAATAATATTTTTTTTTACAGACCCCAAATTTGTATTTTTTTTTCGTAGAGCTGCTCAGATGTCCAAATGATCTGAAAATTGGAGCGGATCTCATGCATCAAATTATCTATCATGCAAAAAAATATTTTTTCTTTAATTTTTCTAGTATTTATTTTAATTTTTTCCTTCAGCGCGTGCATATAAGCGTGGGCTCAAAAATGGATATTCGACATTTCCCCCCTATTGCTATTCAGCTAGTCAAGAGGGTATTTGGCATGCCGTTTACATTTGTTTGAGAAGAGGTGATAGTCTGTGAGAATTATTGACATATCCCCCCTATTGCTATTCAGCTAGTCAAGAGGGTATTTGGCATGCCGTTTACACTTGTTTGAGAAGAGGTGATAGTCTGTGAGAATTATTGACCACCTGGACTCCAGGCCTTCGCCTCGTGCGCTCAGGCTGCTGCCAATGCATGGGTGCTTAGATGGGGTGCTAAGCACATTAAATAGCTTAGCAACTATACTCCTCAATGCATAGGTGCTTAGCTTATGGTTGCTAAGCTTGCTTCATTTAATGATTTAGCAACTAAAGCTCTTAATGTATTGGTGGACTTCCTTTCTTTAAATGTTTTATCTAGGTTCACGCGCTTAGCATTGTTTCTTCCTGGGGTCACCACACTCATCTCTCTCTTCTTAAATAACATGCCACATCAGATTTTTTGCCTACGTGGAAGGCTTAGCACCTGTACAAGGTGGAGCATTGGGAGGAGCCTCACGCGAGGGCGACCAGGAACCCGACGCCGCCCGTTGGCGCCACCATAGATCGCTTTGTCTTCCGTGGTGTCAGTTCATGGAAATGCGGTGAATCTCGGCTCATGCCGGCGGGAGGGCTCCTACATCGTTTTTAGTTTTTCTTTGTCCGTCTTGAGTCTGTGTTATGTTTAGGAATACAAGACGACGACGGCTTTCTGATGTTAGAATGCCCCGTTCTGGTGATGCGTCTATCATTATCAGAGGGTGTGTGGAGATTTGTCTCCGACGGATCTCGCGGGATTCGATCGACGTTTGTCTTCGGTGGATCCACTTGGATTCGGTCTTCGTTCGCATGTGTTCATGTGTCTTCATGTTAGATCTTTTCGGTGTACGCTTTTCTTCATCGGCGGCGTCTGCTGTTCTGGTGCGTTGATCCTATTGTGCCTTAGCACGACGACTTTTCGACTGTCAACTACAACAAGGTTTGCCCGGCTCCAATGATGGAGGGGCGATGACGGCGTCGCGCCCTCGGCTCGCTCTAGTGATTGTAGTCATCGCTGGATGGTCCACAAACTTGGATGTAATTTTTACCTCTAGTGTTTTCTGTACTGTCTTGACAGTTGATGAATAGATCAGAAATTTTTTGGCAAAAAAAAGGCGATAGTCTGACTTTGTAGATAAAGCCAGCTAACAAGTTCACACCACATATGCTCAAAAGAAAAAAAACAAATTCACACCACATGGAATTATCACAACTGACCAAAATAAAACAGTACGTGTTGCACAATAACCAAAGCATAAACATAGAAGGGATAACCTACGTAGCGGAGGAAATTGCACAAACCACATACTTTTGTTGCTAATATTGCACAAAACACCTACTTTACAGATTTGTTGCACAAAACACCATATATTAGGGCAATTCATTGCATTTAGGTCTAATCCATCATTTAGGTGCGTTGACATGATTCATGACAACACCCTTCACACGTCTCGCTCATTTCTTTCCTCCACTTTCATCTCCCCCGCGCTGCTTGCAAGGGGCAGCTTGGGCGAAAACCCTACCGCCGCCCCCTCTCCCTCCTCTCCCCTCGCTGCCGTTGGCTCACGTCGACGGGCAAAGCCTGTTGGCGGTGGGATCTGGCTCGCCCGTACTCGCGCTGGTCTCAGGTGTGCCCCTCGGTGGTGCTGGCGATGGGTTTGCTCGTCGCGGATCCCACCCTTGGCTCGTCGGCTGGCCTCGTTCGGGTGCTGCTGCGGTGTGCGCAGGGACGGCTGGGTCGTGCTGCACGCAGAAGTTGGTCAGCTAAGTGTGGCCAAGTGCGAGGTGTTGCGGTGATGCGGCTCCATCTGTGAGGTGTTACGGCGGCAGTGTTGGTGGGACGCGGTGATGTGGTGTGGTGGTGTTGTCTCGTTCTTTCGGTAGTTTTGGTGGGACGCGACAATGCGGCTCCATTTGTGAGGTGTTGTAGCGGCGGTGGAGTGAATCCACATGGATGGTGTATCCCATTTTGGTGGGCTAGGATGTAGGTGTGCGACATTTCAGACAAAAGTCCTACCTGCCTTCGGTCGGTGCCAGTAGTGACGGCGCCTGTGGGTGTCGTGCCCCATCTTGGAGGCATCGCTGTGGTGTGTCGTACCACACTCCCTATCACTTGACTGGATGTCCCAGGGCAAAAGCCTAAGTTCAGATCCGGATCGATGATGGCGGCACCCTCGATGTTGTTCCTCTGTTGGGAGCATTGCTTTGGGAGATATGGCTTGGATGTCCTAGTTGGTGTTTCTTCGGTGCTCTCCTACGTCATCGAGTAAGCCTGTCTTCGGTCCTAGTTGGTTAGGTATTTTTCTCCTTCATGAAACCCTTTATTTTTAGGCAGAAATTTTATCGTCGATCGATGTATATTTGGGTAGGAACCTAAATTTTTGGGTGTTCTGTATAGCATGAAACAGTAAAAAAATATAGATACACTTGAGACGTATCAGTGGTCGCCCCCTGCCCCCTTAGGGTCGGGCCAGTATCAGAGTTCTAAATTTCATGTATAGATAATCCACTATCAACAAACCTGAAATAAAACAAGGTTTCATGATCTTTTCTTTGGTCTAAATGCGCAAATCAAATGGTTTAAGAATGGATGCGGGCCTTTCATTGGTAAATATCTCATCTCGAATAGAATGTTTTATCTCAAATAGAAGGGTTTTAGAATGGATGCAGTAATTTCATTGGTCAACTTTTCTCTTCAAAAATTGACATTTAAAAAATGCAAAAATAATCCAATAAATCCACTGGTCCACTTACAAACTGGATCCACTTGTCCAGAAATCATGTCAACACACCTAAATGTTAGATTCGGCCTAGCTGCAAAGAACTACCCCAATCTGTAATGTTTTGTGCAACAAACCTGTAAAATGATTGTTTTATGCAACAATAGCACCAAAATTAGGTGGTTTGTGGAATTTTCTCTACGTAACGCTATCCAACATACGGTCTTCCTAGCCAGACGCCTTCTCCAAAAAGATAGGGTTTCCTGCCTCCCGCCGACGCCAGCGCCGGTCCATCCCATATCCGGTGGCTTTAGGGTCATGGAGACGGAATTGATCTCGGCCCTCACCGGTGGGAGGGCTCCATTTTTAGATTTTTTTTTAGCTTTGTTAGGGTTTGTTTCCTGCTGAGGAAGGCGAGACGGCGGCGGCTCTCCGAAGATGGAATAAAAGTTTCCCTGCCTAGCCCCCGTTCCGGTGATGCGCTAGCATCATCGGTGGGCGTGTGGAGGTGTGTCTCCGGCGAATCTGTCTTCGATGGATTTGCTCGTATCTGTTCGTTGTTCGTCTTCGTTCGTGTGTCTTCATGTTGGATCCTTTTGATCTACACTCTTCATTTGTGGCGGTTGCTGTTTTGATGCGTTGGTTCTATGTGGTCTTAGGACGTTGACTTCTCGATTATCTACTACAACAACGTTTGCCCGGCTCCGGCATGGGAGGGGCGATGACAGCGACGCCCCTCCGGCTCACTTCAATGCTTGCAGTCGTCGCTAGTTGGTCTATGGATCAAAATGTATTTTTTATTATTATTTGTAGTGTTCGTTGTATTGAAAATGAATAAATTAGAAGTTTTCCCCACAAAAATAAGAAGTGAAGGAAATGGACATCAAGGATACGCCAATGTGTCGCATGAGCATGCAGTCTTGGAGGTAGAGAATTAGTAGTGACTCTAACTCGAGAAATCAACAACTCCGTAGCGTCGATGTCGCAACTTTCAACTCGCGGCTTCCACTTCTGCAATGGATTTAGAGCATCTCCAGCCATGTTCCCAGAAAGGCCTCCTCAGGCGATTTTTTCGCGCCGGCGCCGAAAAAACGGCCCAGTCGCGTCCCCAGGAGCCCGATTTTCGTCAGCCTGGGCCAAAATCAGCGCCGGCGGACCCAGGCCGAACCCGGCGCGCTGGGGGCGTCCGGGGGCGCCGGGGCGAGTTGTTTTGGCGCGAAACAGCTGCGGACCCACCGAGTCAGCGAGACGGGCGCTTCGTCGCCCCATCGCCTCGGTTCCCGCGAGAATCAATGCCAAGGCTGCCACTGCCAATCAGCCTTGCCATGGATTCCTCACGGGCGGCGTACACACGGGCGCGGCTATATAAGCCGGTGGCCACACCAGCCCTAGCCGTCGAGCTCTACCTCTCCCGTGCGTCGCCGCCGAGCCCTCCCTCTCCCTCTCCCGTGCGTCGCCGCCGAGCCCTCCCTCTCCCTCTCCTGATGTCCGAACATTTCCCCGGTGACGAGGCGGCGGCCAACGGCTTTGGTCGTCGCTCTCTCCGCGAACAAGAGTCATGGCTCATGTTCGAGGCCAACATCCCGGCGCCGCCGGACATGCGCGCCAGGCCGACGGGGTGTAGGCTCAGCAACGGGGGAGTGCCCATTCCCTCGTTGCCCGACGCCGTGGCGCACCCGCCTACTTCGCCGTCGAGGTAGAGATCGTGCGCTCCTCCCTCACCGACGAGCAGCTCGTCCTGCCCCAGTACGCCGCCGACAACCACGCGGTGTGGATGGCGTACTTCGAGCGCCGTCAGCAGCAGAGGCTGGCGTCCACCGACGAGGCGCCGGTGGTGGGCGGCACGAAGAACAGCGAGGGGCACCACCTGTGGTGGGGCGTCTCCGGCCGCATGCTCGAGGAAGTGCTGGCGCACCTTGAGGGCGGCAACAACCCGCCGCTGGCGTACCTTCGCCTGGCGAGGGCGGCCGCCCCGGCCCACCGCCGACGCGCCAGGCAATGGATTCCCAGGAGTTTCGGCTCCTCCTCATCTTCCTCCTCGCACTCTTCTTCCCACTCCTCCGGCACTCCGGTGCTGCTCGGCGTCATCAAGGCCGAGCCCGCAGTGGAGACGCCGCTCGGCCGGTGCACTCGCATCGCCGGCATCATCATCAACGAGGGCGGCCGGTGTGCCTCCTCGTCGGCTCCTCCGCGCTTCATCAAGCCAAAGACGGAGCCGGGGCTCGCGTCGGTGAAAGCGGAGCCGGGGCTCGCGCCGGTGAAAACGGAGCCGGGTCTCCCCGCTGTGAAGACGGAGCGCGGCGACGTGGAGCTCGACGACGATGCGGCCCTGGAATGGGCGCGCAAGGATGCCCTGAAGATGGCGAGGGAGCGCCAGTGCGCCGTCCTGCGGCGGTTCGAGCAGCGCCGCCGAGGCCGCGACGAAGGAGTCGTCGTCGTCATCGAAGACAGCGACGACGACGATGCACCGCCGCCACCAGTCCGCGTTGGCGACGCCGGTCAGGGGTCCACAAGGGATGGCCGCGTTAAGGAGAAGAAGGCCGACGATGATGACGGCGGTGACGACGGTGACTACTCCGTGTTCAGCCAGTTCCTTTTTTAAATATATTTGCTATGTAAGAAGCCGCGAACATATCTAATATATGTCAAATTTTAGACGTGTTTAGCCGAATGTTTTCTTTTTTGAAAAAAATTAGACGCGTCCGGGGGCCGGCCCTGGGGCCGGCGGCTGGGGACCAACTCGCCCCCAGGGCGTTTTTTTGCGCCGGCTCACCCCCAGGTGGCGATTTTAGGCGCCCTCTGGGGGGCCAACTGTAACACCCCATATGTGATACTTTCCTATTATGGCAATAAAGCTTTCTCATTTTGATCATTGTCCTTATCCTTGGGGGTTCTTGTCTTTTGAGCTCATTTTATTTTTGCATTGCCATGTCTTTTATTTTATTTTGCATCCATGCATTGCTTTCATCATGGCACCTAGTTTACTTCCTTGTTATGATGTGTATGTGTGAGGCCTTGTGATTTGTGTGAGTGTGGTGTTTAGCTATGACTTGCTAAACCCTAGACCCCCTTTTTATTTTCCCTCTTCTTCTTCTTTCTTTTTCTTTTCTTTCATTTCTTTACTCCATTGTGCAAGTCACCTAGCCAAGTTCATTAATATTATTTTTTTTCCCTAAAAATCTTGCATCATGTCTACACCCTCTCTGCCAAATATCACCCCATTTGGAATTGATTTGGTTGGGTTCAAAAATGACAAGAGTTTGAACCATATTCAAACTCCTTTCATTTTTGTGCCTCTAAAAATGTCCAAGTCAATTTTATTAAATAGGGCATAAATCAAGGAGCATGGGGATATTTTATTTTTCCCCTAACTCTTTTCCTTTTAGCCTGTGCTTTTATTTTTCTTTTCTGTCAGAAGAAAAAAAAAGGAAAGGGAAAAGAAGCAGAGAGCAGTAGTGGCCTGGGCCTCCTCCTCCTTCTCCTCCCCCCAGGCCCAGTCTTTTCCCTCGCACTGCGCGGCCCATCTCTTCCCCGCAGGCCCGACCGAGCGCTCGCAGTCACGCCGTGCCTTTTCCCCCTAGCCCCACATGTCTGCCTCATAGCCTCGAGTCGCCGTCTAGCTCCATCACGCGATGCAGAGCCAGAGCGTGCCCTCGCCGTCGCGCCGTGATCACGGACGTCGAGGTCTCGTGATCTGAGCCCTCCATTTAAACCCGCACCATGTCCAACCCCTCTCCCTAGGGTTCCTCTTCCTCCTCTCGCTGCCTGGAGAGCCAAGCTCCACCAGATCCGCCGCTCCAGTGAATACCCGCACGCATCTGAGAGCGCCAGCTCGTCGCCCGCGTGCTTCCCGTCGACCTCAGCCTCGCCAAACGTGTCCAGCTGCTTCCCCGACGTTGACTACGTCGTCTACTTCCTCTACGCGGAGCCGATCGCCTCCTCGCCGACGTCTTCTTCCTCTTCTTCGTCTCCGACGCCCGTAGTTGTTCGAGCCTCGCCGCCGTCGACTCCGACCACCTCTGGGCCAGCCGAACACACCTCCGTTTTCGTGGTGAGCGCCCCCACCTCCTCGTGCTCTTTTCCCCCTCTTTAGCGCCCTCTAGCTCCGAGTTCGTCGAGCACCCGAGTTCGTCGCCGTCGGGCCTCGTCTCCGGCGAGTGTCCTGACCACCGTAGACCGTGTTTTGCTGCCCGTTCGCTTCAGTTCGTCGCGTAGATGCTGCCTGTGTAGTCGCTGCTCCGCCTAGGCCGTTGCTTCGTCGCGTAGATGTCCGCCGCCGCCGCTCTGTCATGTGCTCGCCGCCGGCGATGTAGTGCTTGCTAGGTGTTGCGTCTGCTTCGAGTGGATGCGGCTCTTCCCCAGGAGCGCACCGCACCCCTCCGTCGTGCCTTTTGGTCGCCGGAGCAGCTCCGACGAGCCCCCTGTTTTTCCCTTGCTCTGTATCTTCAGTTAAGTCTTCAGATATAGCACCTGTTCTGTGTCAAGGTTCGATCGCTAGCGCAGTGGCCATGTCTCCGTCAGTTAAGCAGCAGGTCGTGTGTTTGAATCCGTGCGGGGCAGTGGGCATTTCGCCCCCTTTTTGTTTTCCCTGAGAGGCTGACAGGCAGGCCCCACCTGCCAGCCTCACTGTGTATCTCCAGCCCCCGCGCGCACCCGCTGGCGCCAGCTCAGCGCAGCCGGGCCCCCTTGTCAGTGGCTCTGGCTAGCGTGGGCGTGGGTCACTTTGACCCCTGCGCTTATTGTTTTTCTTTTTCTTTTTCTTTTTCTGCTTTATCTTTGTTTAATTATTATCTGTTGATATATTCTTCTGATGCAAATAAGTCTTATATGAAAAATGCTTAGAATTTCATGTAGATTATGAATATGCTGGTTGTTGCCATGTTTAAGAACATTTAAAATGATGTTTGAATTTATTCTTGTTTTAAATATGCTTAAACTTGGAAAAATCATAACTAAATATCTACAACTCCAAATTTAACAAACTTTATATGCATTTGGGGTGGAAAAATGTGTAGAATATTTTGGTGATGTTGTTTAGCAGGTTTGACAACTTTATAATAGAAGTTTTTCATATCTGTCCCAAGTGCATTTAGATTAATATGGGAGTTTCTGGAAATTGTTGTTTATTATTTCCAGCCCATTTAAATGTGCTAGCATGTTGCTGTAATATTAGTTGCACCCTTGCCATGTTAACCAACTCCTTTAAAACTAGTTGAATGCTTGTTTGAACAACCTACATAAACTTGATAGTTGTTCTTTTGTTTGTTTTCTTTCTTGTGAGTGCTCTTGTTTGATTATGTTGTGTTGCACTCTTGTGACCCTAGGTCATGCATCATATCTACTCTTGTCCTTGTTCATCATGTTCATGCATCATGTGTCTGAGCATTGCATTATGATTGATTGTGTTCTGTTGTTGCATTGTTGTGTTTGGTTAGAGCCCGGTGACGATACGGAGTACGAGGTTCCTACCGAGGTTGAGTTTGAGGAGCAAGGTTACGATCCCTTCGTGGAATCAACAAGCAAGATGACCTTACCCAGATATCACTACTATCTTTGCCTATGCTAGATGTCTCGCTCTTTTAGATGTTGCCTCGGTGCCTATGTTTGTTTGTCAGCCCTCCTATTGTTCCCATGAAACTCTCTAACCACCCTCCTAGCAAACCGTTGTTTGGCTACGTAGGCATCGCTCAGCCTCTCTTATAGCATTGTTAGTTGCAGGGGAAGATTTGAAGATTCTTGCTTCATGATGAAGTTATTGTTGGGATATCACAATATATAATCTGTTAAACTAACTCATCTATATATTGGTAATGGGTGGAAGGCTAAGCCTCTTGCTCGGTGTTTTGTTCCACTCATGCCACCCTAGGAACCATTAAACCGGTGTTATGTTCCTTGATTTTGCGTCCCTAACACGGTTGGGGTTTATGGGGCCCCCTCGATAACCTGCTTAGCGCTAAAGCTTTTCCAGCAAGGCCCAACTTTGGTTTTATATTTGCCTAATAACTAAAACTTGCATAGGGCGTTGCAAACCCGAGTTCTTAATTAACAACCCTGGGCCAGTGCTCCTCGTGAGTGTTGGTCCAAACTGAGCAGACTGCGGGGCCACCTCGAGGAAACTCAAGGGCTGGTATACACCTGTAGGATGACTCATCCGGTCGTGGCCTGAGAAAAGATACGCGCGGCTACTATCAGGGTGTCAGCACGCCGGGAGGTCTTGCTGGATTAGTTTTACCTTTGTCGGAATATCTTAAGCACGGGATTCCGAGAATACTCGGGTCTTCCCACCTTGAAGTTGCGACTCCGCAGATCGTGAGCTTGTGATGGGCTAAGTTGGGACACCCCTGCAGGGTTTGATCTTTCGAAAGCCGTGCCCGCGGTTATGTGGCAGATGGGAATTTGTTAATATCCGGTTGTAGATAACTTGACACCATGTTCAGAATACACTACCAGCGCGAGTAACCGTGATGGTCTCTTTTCGAAGGGGGTTCCGGAAGTGAACACGGTGGGGTTATGTTTGACGTGAGTAGTTAGGATCACTTCGTGATCACTTTGACGATCGTTGGCACTTGTTTCTCTCCTCGCTCTAAACCCGTAAGTTAGTGTTATTGCAACAACAACCTTGTTTTAAGCCTTTTCCACACCTAAGGCTTTGATAGTAATGCTACCCGGGAACGGGATTGCTGAGTCCTCCGTGGCTCACATATTCTACACAACACCAGATGCAGGTACCGTTGAGAACTACACAGGTGGTGGTTCAGAGTTGTATTGGGAGTTCGATGAAGAGCGTGGGCGATACTACGTGTCTTACCCTGAGGATCAGTAGGGATCTTACTAGGATGATCGGGACCTTGTGTTGCTTTATTCATGGTATCTTTCATTTGGATCTTCATCCGTAGTCGGACTCTGATGTTATTTGGATGATGTATGTTATGTATTACATTGTGTGACGTGGCGAGTGTAAGCCAACTACTCTTTTACATTTTCATCCCCTCTTTTACATGAGTTGTGCAAAGATACCATACTTGAGATCATTCTAGTATGTGCTTATGCCTTTAAGTCGTGCCTCGACACGTGGGGGGCATAGTCACATACTGGGAATTACACCAACGGCTGGAGATGCTCTTAGAATTTTGAAGATAAATAGAAGGACAACCATGTAGCGGGCGACGGGATAGTTTTTTCCCCTATGTCACGCAACTAGGGTTATCTAGTCCTCCGAAGTCGCCGCTACCAAGAGTTACCGTTATCATTGGTTTGATCCGGCGAGTCGGAGTCTTTCCCCTTGCCGCCTGGCTCCTACCCTCCCTAGAACTGGTTCCTGGGCGTTTGGGAGTGTGCGGTTAGGGGTTGAGTTCAGAGGATAGATCTTGGCCATGGCAGAGATAGGGTATGGAAGTGGATCGGGAGATCGGAGTTCTAAGGAAGCAGCTAAACTGTTGGAAAGCTTGAACCTCCAGGATGAGGAGGTGGATGACCTGGTCTGGGAGGAGGAGATCGATGTTGAGGAAATTAATCCAAAGTGGCTAGCCCTAGGGCGACTGCTGACAACAAAAAGCTTCAGTCAAAGCGCGTTGATCGCAGACATGAAGGCGGCCTGGAACTCAGCACATCAGGTGGTCTGGAGGAGAATTAATGCAAACATGTTTTCGATTCAATTCAACTACCTTGGGGACTGGAATAAAGCGATGCATCAATGGCCATGGGACTTCAAGGGTTCGGCGTTGCTGTTGGCTGAGTATGATGGGTTCGCTAACCCGGAGAAGGTGAGGTTAGATAAACTGGAGACGTGGTGTCAGATTCATAAACTGCCCGATGGAGTCCTTCAAATCCCATTGGTGCTGAGAAATTTGGCTAGCAGAATTGGTGAAGTACAGGAGGTACAAGTGACTTTGCCGAATGGCTTCATAGGCAAGTTCATCCGAGCCAGGGTGAAACTGGATGTACACAAAAAGCTTACCAGAGCGGTTGGGATAACTAGAGTAGGACAAACTGAGAAGTATTTGGTCAAATTTGAGAAGTTACCAACTTTCTGTCATGCATGTGGGTTCATGGGGCACTGGTATGAGGAATGTGGTACGGGAGAACATGACAAAACTAAGTTTGAATGGGGACCATTTATTTTAGCTTCAAGGAAAGGAAGAGGAGGAGGTCGTGGAAATAGAGGAGAGGCAGGTAGGAGAGGCGACAAGGATGATGATGATGCTGAGGAAGGAGGAAGAGGATTTGGAAGGGGTTTTGGCAGAGGAAGAGGACACAATGTGCAATCGGACCCCAACGTCCTAAATCCTAGGAGTTGGAGATTTAATGTAGTAAGTTAGTCGGCAATGAGGAACAGAATGGAGGAGGAGGAAAATAGGCTACCCCCAAACACTACAGCTCCTAGCCAGGATGAGAGAGGCTCGACACATGCAGAGAACATGGTGGGGGCAGGGAATTTTTTGGGAAAAAGATCAGCGGAGAATTCGAATGCAGCAGGGGCAGGAAGGCCATTGTACCAATGGGCAAAATAGTGCATTCGATAGTATCAAACTTAATAGACCTCTATGAAGGAGAGGATGAACTACCAGACAGCTCGATGAACCAAGCAAATACTCCTCAGAAGAATGCGAATCGGAAGAAGCTGAGAGGAGAGAATGGTGAAGCCCTGACCAATGTAGAGGAGAAGGAACAATATGTAGAACAAGAGATATCGGCGGCCCCTTTTGGAGGGGACCCACGGGCGCAATGAAACTCTTAAGTTGGAACTGCCGGGGGCTTGGGAATGCCCCGACAGTTCATGCTTTGCTAGACGTCCAGCGAAGCTGTAGCCCAGATGTGATGTTCTTGTCGGAGACACACCTAGAAAGCTATCCGGCTGAGTGTTTGAGGAGAAGGCTCAAGATGGATCATTAAATAGTTTGTCTAGGTGATAGTAGAAAAGGAGGTTTGCTGATGCTATGAAGAAGGAAATAAACATTCTTCCACTAAATTTAGATCCAATGTTCATTGATGTACAGGTGGAAGATGAAAGAAATTCTGTCTGGAGACCCACTGGTATGTATGGTGAATTCAGGTGGGCGCACAAACACAAAACATGGGAGAGAATGCGTCGATTGCATGAGGAAAACAATATGCCTTGGCTCCTTATTGGGGATTTGAATGAAACTCAGTTCTTGCCTGAGAAAGAAGGAGGAAATCTGAGACCGCCTCAGTACATGCATGCTTTCCAGTCGGCTATTGACGATTGTGAATTGCGAGATATGGGGTACATAGGCGATCGGTTTACATGGCATAGGGGTGGCATTAGAGAGCGCCTGGACAGAGGCCTTATAAACGCTGCTTGGGAGGCTCTATACCCAGCGGCGGCACTACAAAACATGATCTACAACCACTCGGATCACCGCCCAATTTTTGTTGATACAGACTACTATGCTCGAGTGGATGGAGGCGGAGATCACATAAAGCGTTTTGAGGCGAGATGGTTAAGGGAGAGAGATTTCCCGGAGGTAGTGCAAGAAGCATGGAACGCAGTAGGTTTGAATCCGAATCTCAGAACCATCCAGGCGAAACTAAACAGCATGCATAATTCTTTTCATGACTGGGATCAAAGAGTCCTTAAGAAACCAAAGAAGAGGCTCCGGAAAGCTCAAAAAGAGCTTGAGGAAATAATGACTGGTCCAATGGATGCAGCCAGCGAGGAGAAAAGAAAGGAGACTGCGGAGCTGATAGAATTTTTGCTTGAACACGAAGAAATTCATTACATGCAGCGATCAAGGGCGGTGTGGCTTAAACATGGGGATCGCAGTACATGATTTTTCCAAGCTTATGCAAGTGCTAGGCGTAAGAAGAATCTGATCAAGAAATTAAAAGATGAGAATGGTAATATACTGGAAGGTATGAACGCTCTAAAGCCACATATAAGAAACTACTTTAGTAACTTGTTTACATCTGAGGTTAATCTTGTAGATCCTTCTATTATAAATAAAGTGCAAACTAAAGTGACAGATGAGATGAATGATATGCTTATGGCACCATATACTATGGATGATGTTCGAAAGGCAGTGTTCAGCATTGGGGATCTTAAAGCCCCTGGACCAGATGGCCTCCATGCCATTTTCTTCAAGAAATATTGGCACATCTTAGGAGATGAGATATCTGCAGAGGTGTTGTTTGCTATTAACAGAAGGCAGATTCCTGATGAATGGAATGATACATCTATTGTGTTGATTCCCAAAATTAATTCTCCTGAACTAATCACACAATATAGACCTATTAGCCTATGCAATGTACTTTATAAAACCATATCCAAGATGTTGGCTGTCAGGTTAAAGGGAATTTTACCTGATATAATTTCACCAACTCAGAGTGCCTTTGTTCCGGGGAGACTCATCACAGATAATGTTTTAATTGCCTATGAATGTGTTCACAAAATCAAGAATAAGAGGGCATGGCAGGCTGGTCTTTGTGCAGTCAAACTGGACATGCATAAAGCTTATGATCGTGTGTAATGGATTTTTCTGAGGAGCATAATGGAGAAACTGGGCTTCAACAGACAGTGGATAGATATGATTATGGCATGTGTCTCTTCGGAAAGATACAAAGTGAGGGTGAATTCTCATGAAACTGAGATGTTCATTCCCTCTAGGTGGATTTGGCAGGGGGATCCCCTTTCTTCCTATTTGTTCCTACTATGTGCAGAAGGATTATCCAGTATGTTGCAGTATGAAGAAGAAGTTGGTGGCATGGATGGGATTAGTGTGTGCAGAAATGCACCATCAGTATCACACCTCTTATTTGCTGATGATTCACTAATACTCATGAGAGCAAATGTTCTAAATGCAACTTCCTTACAACAAGTATTGGATGCCTATTGTGCAAGTTCTGGGCAGATGGTGAGCCTATCTAAATCAAGCATATATTTTAGTCCCAATACCAGTGTGGTAACAAAAGCAGAAATTGGTCAAATACTCCATATTGATACACAAGCTTTGTCAGACAAATACCTTGGCCTTCCAGCTATTGTAGGTGCAGATAAGAGTGATTGTTTCAGGCATTTTGTTGAAAGAATTAAAAAGAGAATTCTAGGTTGGATGGAAAAACAGCTTTCTGTTGGTGGCAAGGAAATATTACTGAAAGCGGTTGCACAAGCTATCCCAGTATTTGCCATGTCAGTGTTCAGTATTCCTAAGGGGATTTGTAAAGAGATAACAAACATCATATCACAGTTCTGGTGGGGGGATGATGAGGATCACAAAAAGATGCATTGGATGGCACGGTGGAAGCTTTGCATCCCAAAGAGTGAAGGTGGGATGGGGTTTCGAGATCTAGATTCTTTTTACTTAGCAATGCTTGCAAAGCAATGTTGGAGACTTGTAACGGAGCCGGAATCCCTATTGGCTCGTATGTTGAAAGCTAAATATTACCCCAATGGGAGTATCTTAGATGCTACCCCGAAAAATGGGTCCTCATTCACTTGGCAAAGCATTTTGAAAGGATTGGAAACTTTCAAGAGAGGATACATATGGAGAATTGGGACGGGAGAACACGTGAATATCTGGAATGACCCTTGGATCCCCTCCAGTGCAGATAGGAAAGTTATCACCCCTCGGAATCAAACTCTTCTGACAAGAGTATGTGATCTAATGGACCCGTCGATTGGAACTTGGGATGAGGAGCTAGTGAGAGATATATTCTGGCAAGTGGATGTGCGGAGGATAATGCAAATCCCAGTATACCCGCAAGGTTTTGAATATTTCATTGCTTGGCAGCCCAACCGAACATGAATGTTCTCTGTCAGAACAGCTTATCACCTTCAGTGGATGCATACTTTCAGGGCGCATGCAAATAGGCTAGAGGGCCAGGCGGGATCTGCACCTTTGGCAGTATGGAGTACTCTATGGAAACTTCAAGTCCCACGTAAAGTTCAAATTTTTGGTTGGAGAGTGCTGTGGGGAATCATTCCAATTAAGTCCATTCTAATGAACAGGCATATAGGCTCGGATGGGGCTTGTCCGATATGCCACCAGGAAGCGGAGGATTTAAGACACCTATTGTTTATGTGCACTAATGCAAAGGACATGTGGAGGCGATTGGGTATGATGGAGGTCATCGAGCATTCAGTGTTGATTGATCGGTCGGGGTCTGTGATTCTTGAGCACATCCTATCTTTACCAGAAAATCAGCTAACCATACACCCTAATGTCGAATTCAAGCAAGCGCTGATGGTAGGGGCCTGGTATCTATGGTGGATAAGAAGGCAGATTACTCATAATGAACAAGTGCCGCCCACATGGAGATGGCCTCTTTCAGTTCTATCTATTATAAGTAATCTTGCAACAGTACATACATGACCTTCAAGTTTGCCTGAAGCTAAGTGGTCAAAACCAACCCCATGTTGTTTAAAACTGAATGTTGATGCTGCATTTTTTCCAGATGAAGGACTGGGAGCTACCTCAGCAGTCCTGATAGATGGAAGGGGCAATTTTATCGCAGCCCAATGCAAGTTCCTTCATGTGGCGGTAGACATAATTACCCTTGAAGCCATGGCCATGAGGGACGGCTTGGCGTTTGCTAACTCCCTGGGGATTAGCTGCTTGGAGGCGGAATCTGATTCTTTACAAGTTATCAATTTTTGCTCGGGACAGACAAGATGGTGGGACAAAGCGGCAGTACTATTTGCAGAATGTGTGGAATTAAGTTCATCGATTGGGAAGGTCATCTACAAGCATTGTTTACGATCGTGTAACCTTGCAGCTCATGCGCTAGCAAACTACAGTTATTGTAACAAAATTTCTTCTTCTTGGTTAAATGAGCCTCCTCACATGTTGGTTAAGGAGCTCGTGGACGATGTAAACGTTATTCCTAATTAATAAAGCTAGTCATGATGGCCTTTCCTCAAAAAATAAAGTATTGACTAGCGGCAGTAATTGAGCACAAGATGCAGTAGTCCAACTAACATCCAACCACGACTGGGTGCAACTCCAAATTAAGGCCGCAAAGTCACAGTTGAATAGGACATTATCAGTGTCCTCAACACGCAAACAAAGAGAGCAAAAGGCCGAAGCCCTGATTCTGTTTACGAATTTGATGAGCTGCAAGCAACTTACATAAATTGCCTACCAAAAAAAGATTTTGATCTTTAACGGGATACGTGAACGCCACACATCCTTAAACTTTAGGATGGATGTCCAGAGAGCAAAACGGAATGAGGCCAAGTCATTGAATCCGAGATATAAAAACTTAACCGAGAAAATTTCCAAAAGCGGAATGAGGCCTGCTACCTCTTGAGCTTGCGTTGTATTCCCTCAAAGAGGAAAGGGAGATGCAGCACAGTAGCGTAAGTATTTCCCTCAATTTTTTAGAACCAAGGTATCAATCCAGTAGGAGACCACGCGCCAGTCCCTCGCACCTGCACAAACAAATAAGAACTTCGCAGCCAATGCGATAAGGGGTTGTCAATCCCTTTACGGTCACTTACGATAGTGAGATCTGATAGAGATGATAATTATATTTTTGGTATTTTTGGTATAGAAATAGAAAGTAAAGAAAGCAAATAAACAACGGCGGCAGAAATTGACGGGAAAGTAATTTGATAAAGATAGACCCGGGGGCCATAGTTTTCTCTAGTGGCTTCTCTCATGATAGCGATATTCTACGGCGGGTAAACAAATTACTGTCGAGCAATTGATAGAAAAGCGAATAATTATGAGACTATATAGGCATGATCATTGTATATAGGCATCACGTCCGAGACAAGTAGACCGAAACGATTCTGCATCTACTACTATTACTCCACACATCGACCGCTATCCAGCATGCATCTAGTGTATTGAATTCATACAAACAGAGTAACGCCTTAAGAAAGATGACATGATGTAGAGGGATAAACTCAAGCAATATGGTGAAAACCCCATCTTTTTATCCTTGATGGCAACAATACAATACGTGCCTTGCTTCCCCTACTGTCACTGGGAAAGGACACCGCAAGATTGAACCCAAAGCCAAGCACTTCTCTGTCGGTGTACAAAAAGAGGGGTGCATTTTTTGTACCCCTATGACTGTGCACGGGCAGTCCGAGCCACGGCGCCATCCCACCAAGCAAGACAAGGGAGGCAAGCCGGGGCAAGACTGAAGCTTGATGAAGACTGGAGCGACACCAAGAACAAGACCACGAAGAGCAAGGGACGAAGCGCCACCCCCGGCAAGATCCTTGCCGGGGCCGGCTCTGGCAGCCCCGGCAAGACCCTTGCCGCAGCAGCTCGCCCCCCCCCC
>LR738711.1:724583572-724623783 GCA_902687465.1 Secale cereale
TCGCCCTTGAGTCCGCCACCCCCAGGGGGGGGGGGAGGATTCTGGAGATGTCCCCGTGGTGGCATGCAGATCTTTGTAAAGACCTTCAAGATCAGATACAAGGTAAGAAGACGACGACCCTTGGCGGGATCCCAGCCAAGGGGATCCACAAGGCCCCCGGCAAGCACCTTGCCGGGGATGACAGCAGGCGCCATGGCAAGACCCTTACCGGGACCGCGGCAAGGCCCTTGCCGAGGACATCCACGGGGCCATCATCAGGCCCGCACCAACTAGGTCTCCACCGACCCACGCAGCTGCCGACCCAACCAGCAGGACGGGCTCCTCGTGGCAACCCACAGATCTTCATGGAGGCCTGCCGTTGCGCCACCTCAGCTGCCTGTCTGCCTACATGGCACCTCAGGCACCGTTGGCCAGGGCGCATGTCGACACGAGGAGGAGCGGCGACGGACAAGACAGGCGTCTCCCCTCGTCCCCGATAAAGCAAGGACACCTAAGCAGGGCGCATTAAATGCACCTTGTCCTGTAATGTGAGGGATAACCTCGCATCACTGTACCCTTTCCACCTCCTGTGTGCCACTGTGGCAGCCCCTTTTCCCTATAAAAGGAGGCCCGAGGCGACCAGGAGAAGGATTTGGCTTTTTGGAACCCCTCACGACTCTTTTGGAGCTCCTCGTTAGCCGAAGAACACCAACATATAATCCACCAAAGCAGGAGTAGGGTTTTACGCATCTTTGTGGCCCGAACCTGGGTAAAGGAACCATGTCCTGATCGTTAGATCCGCTCTTCTCTCAACCCCGCGCCCCGCAACCGTAGTAGGGATTCTTGTAGGTGTCGATCCAAATACACCGACATCTTTGGCGCGCCAGGTAGGGGGCGCAGTTGTGAGAATCGGCTTTAGCGGTTAGTTCGACGGTTCTGCATCATCTTGGCGCCCAAGAAGAAGACGACGGTGGCGGTTGGCCAGTCGGAAGCCGGACAGCCCGTCCCTACGCGGGCAAGCAGTGGACCAGTCACGGGAAGGACTTGGGGCACTGCTCGCGAACACCAACGCCACCCCGATAGCCACAGTTTGGGAGGTGGCGATGCCTGTGCGCCTGGTAACAGGCCGCACGTCACCAGTTCCAGAGATGGAACCCGGCCCTCCTCGGGTGGCGCGGGGCCCTCCAAGGCCGCGGCCGCACCACCCGAGGACGACGCGAGGCCCTCCAGAACTCCCACGCCGGCGCCAACAGCGCGCTCTTCTCAAGCAGCGCGCGACGAACGGCGTCGTCGTCCCGAAGACCCCAGACATCGCCATGGGAAGATCCCCGAGCGCCACTCCCGGGACGTAGAAGGCCTGCCCGCTCATCGAAGCGCTGGTGGAGACGATAGGCGACCGCGGGATCGTCATGGAGCTACCCCTGACCCGGTCAGGGGTCGAAACGCGTCGCGATCCGTGCAGGTTTCGCTACCGCCGACGCCAACCGAAGCTTTGGCACGCGCGCAGTTGCTCCTCGACTTTCCTCCCGTTACGGGGAAACTCGACGAATGGAGAGCCACCATCCGAAGCCTTGTCACAGTCGCCAACAGGGACGACCTAAATCCATCGGAGCTCCCGGGACGACGCTCCGATGGGGTCCCACGCACCGCGGGCGGGAGAGCTGGCAGCGCCGTGGCTATGGTGCATTCGCCTCCTCCTCGCCCAGCTCCGCGTGCGTCGACCCATCGGGACGTCACGGGCGACACCATCTCCATAGCGTCGTCCGACCCGCGGACCCGCGGCGACCAGCGTCAAGTTCTTCAGGAGCGAGCCCATGAAGACGCTCGAACCACCATCGAGCGCTGGCGCGAAACGCGCCACCAGTCAGACAGGCGAGCAGGGCGTGCCATGGACCGCCCAGCACTGGAAAGCCCTGGAGGTCTACCTTACAAGGTGGGCTGTCCGGCCTTCACCCGTGAGCTGTGGCAGTTCTAGTGGCCCTCTCACCGCACCTTCAAACCTAACATTGGCGAGAAGTACAACGGCAAGACCCACCCGTCGGAGTTCCTCAACATCTACACCATCGCGACGCAAGCTGCTGGGGCCCGCGACGATAAGGTGCTTGCGAATTACTTTCCGTTAGCTCTTAAACCTAACGCCATGTCGTGGTTGATGCACTTGCCGATAGACTCTATTTCCTCCTGGTCCGACTTGTGCCATGAGTTTGTTGGCGCCTTTACCGGAGGCCATCAAGCCCATGGCCAAGCGAGTGACCTGCATGTCATACCCCAGAAGGAAGGCGGGACTCTGCCCAAGTACATACAAAGATCCAGCCGGGTACAGTACAATATCCCCGATGTTCACCCTGCCGCCATCATCAGCGCGTTCCACGAGAACGTGCGCAACCGCAAGATGCGCGAAGAACTGGCGATGACCAAGGTGAAGGACGTGGCAGAACTTTACGTTCTTGCCGACAGATGTGCCCGGGCAGAAGAGGGAAGGAAGTACCCCGGCAAGAGCGCCGGCGCGGAAACCGACTCCTCGGACGAAGATACCGCTGTTCCAGCGAAGAAGAGCCGAAACCGCAACAGGAAGCGCAAGGGGAAGGTCGTGCTTGCCGTAGAGGGATCTGATGACGCCGGCTCCGCCAAGAAAACCAAGGCGGGTGACCCTGGCAAGGAAATCGCCGGATGTGTCGCCTGCCGAGCCTTGGCGGCCGCCGAGAAGCCAGGTAACTCCGGCAAACGGTACTGCAAGATCCATCGCACCAAGGGCCATGATCTCCAGGACTGCCACCAGGTTGAGCTCCTTGCTGAGAAGCAAAGAGCTTAATACGAGAGGCGGGACAAAGAGAAGGGCCAAGACGGCACTGAAGGATCCAGCAAGAAGCGTGACGGCCAAGCGGGCCGTCGCGGCAAGGAGAAACAACAAGAAAGGCCTGCCCGGGGCCGCGATAGAAGACCTAAAGACGACGATCACGAAGAGGACGACGAGTCCGGTGGCCAAGAATTTCAGAAGGCTACGGACGCCATGTGCGTCGATGGTGGCGCTTCGCTGCATGCTTCTCACCGCCAGCTTAAACAGTGGGCACGAGAGATTATTGCGGCAGAGCCATCACCTGGTGCCCAAAAGCCGCTGAAATGGTCCAGCACACCTATCATCTTTGACGCCGAGGATCACCCTGATCGCGTTACTGCGGTCGGGTGCTTGCCGTTGTTGGTTTCACCAACAATACGCAACCTCAAAGTGACAAAGATGCTAGTCGGTGGCGGGGCCGGCATAAACCTACTCTCGCCCACCGTGATTGAGAAGCTGCAAGTTCCTGATGGAGACCTCGAGGAGACGGGCACGTTTCAAGGGGTCAGCCCAGGAAGGAGCCAACCGAAGGGGAAAGTCACGCTGCCCGTGACTTTTGGAAGTGATCTGAACTACAGGACGGAGAGGATCGTGTTCGATGTCGCAAGGATCCCCCTGCCTTACAACGGGATCCTTGGCCGCCCAGCGCTGGCCAAGTTCATGGCAGGATCACACTATGCCTACAACACCCTGAAGATGCCAGGGCCCGTGACGATCATCACCATCCCCTCCGACAAGAAAGACGCGCTGATTTGCGCCGACCAATTGTACCAACAAGCAGTTGCAGCAACTGCCGCTATGGGGGCACTTGCTCGTGCCACTGGAACCCCGGGAGGGAAGAAGAAGAAGGAGACCGGCGAGACCTCGGGCGCCCACTCCGGCAAACGCACCTCTTCGGAGTGCTGTGCTCCCGTCGAGGACGTGCCTGAGAGTTCCACCGAGAAAAAGAAGAACGGCGAGACCTCAGACACCCACTCCGGCAAGCGCGCCTCTTCGAAGTGTCACGCTCCCGTCGAGGACGTGCCAGAGAGCTCCACCGGCAGAAACAAGAGATCAAGAGCTACGCTGCTAGGAACCAAGAAGGTTTCTGTCAAGGAGGACGGCACGGGAGGGGCTTTTACCATAAGCTCCGCCCTTGACAAAAAATAGGAAGACGTGCTCGTCACCTTCCTGCGGGCGAATGTCGACGTGTTTGCCTGGCAAGCATCCGACATCCCCGGCGTTCCCAGGGAGGTGATTGAGCACCACCTTGCTGTCTGCCCTCATGCGCGGCCCGTCAAGCAGAAGGTCATGAAGCAAGCTTTGGAACGGCAAGAGTTCATCACCGAGGAGATCTGGAAACTGGAGGCTGCGGGTTTGGTGAGAGGAGTGCTCCACCCAACGTGGTTGGCCAATCCAGTGGTAGTGCGCAAGGCAAATGGGAAGTGGAGGCCGTGTATTGATTACACAGATATCAATAAAGCTTGTCCCAAGGACCCCTTCCCATTGCCGCGCATAGACCAGATTGTCGACTCCACGGGAGGGTGTGACCTGCTATCATTCCTCGATGCCTACTCCGGCTACCACCAGATCTTCATGGCGAGAGAAGACGAAGAGAAGACAGCATTCATCACTCCATGTGGTACGTACTGTTTCGTACGAATGCCTTTCGGGTTGAAGAGTGCTGGCTCGACATTTGTGAGGGCAGTCCAGATTGGTTTTGAACCCCAGCTCCATAGAAATATGGAGGCTTATATGGATGATATAGTGGTCAAAACCAAGGACAGGGCAACCCTTGTACCGGATTTACAAGAAACATTTGTGAACCTGCGCAAGATCAACCTCAAGCTGAACCCTGAGAAGTGCGTTTTCGGCGTTCCGTCTGGCAAGCTTCTCGGGTTCTTTGTATCACAGCGTGGGATAGAAGCCAATCCGGACAAGATCAAAGCCATAGAGCAGATTGAAGTACCCAAACGGGTCAAGGATGTGCGTCGGCTTGCTGGCTGCGTTGCTGCCATGAGCAGATTCATTTCCAAGTCTGCTGAGCGCGCCCTCCCCCTTTTCAAGATTTTGAAAAAGGCGGGCCCAATGGAATGGACGCCAGAAGCCGAAGCAGCGTTACAGGATCTGAAGAAGTATCTTTCCTCCACGCCAATACTGGTTGCGCCTCGACCACAGGAACCGTTGCTGCTGTACCTAGCGGCAACGAACCAGGTGGTCAGTGCTGCACTGGTGGAGCAGAGAGAAATCAATGATGAGGTGATAGCAGCAACGGAGCCTGGTGCCACTGGCATAGAGACGACACAGCCAATTGGAGTGCAGCCAAAGAAGAAGATGATGTAGCACCCGGTCTACTTCGTTAGCTCCCTCTTGCAGGGGGCTAGGTCAAGGTACTCCGGTGTGCAGAAACTGCTCTTCGGCCTTCTTATGGCCTCGAGGAAGCTGCGTCACTACTTCCAAGCGCACGAGATCACTGTCGTCACTCGCCTCCCTCTGCAACGGATATTGCACAATCCAGATGCAATGGGAAGGATTGTGGAGTGGGCACTGGAGCTGTCCAGCTTTGGCCTCAAGTTTGAGAGCACCTCGACAATTCAGAGCCGAGTCCTGGCAGAGTTCGTCGCGGAATGGACTGCAATGCCTGATGAAGAAGTCCAAGAAACTGCTCTCCCCGGCAAAGAGGCAAGTTGCGACTGGGTCATGTACTTTGACGGCGCTTTCTCTTTACAGGGCGCCGGGGCTGGCGTACTGCTGGTCGCGCCCACCAAAGAGCACCTCAAGTACGTGGTCCAGATGCACTTCCCTAGGGAGGTGTCAACAAACAACACTGCCGAGTACGAGGGGCTGCTTACCGGTCTTAGGATCGCGGCGGACCTCGGAATCAAGAATCTCATTATCAGAGGCGACTCACAGCTTATCGTCAAACAAGTCAACAAGGATTACCAGAGCCCGTTGATGAAGGCCTACGTTGATGAGGTGAGGAAGTTGGAAGAGCTCTTTGACGGTATACAGGAGGAGCACGTTCCCCGAGCGGAGAACGACGTCGCCGATTACCTGTCGAAGCGCGCTGCTCTCAAGTTACCTGTGGAACCAGGTACCTTTGTGCTCCGGCTTTCTCAGCCATCCATTGACCCATCAATAGAGCAGAACAAGAGGAGGAAGTCAGGGCCCGGCAAGTACTTTACCGCCGAGCTCCCCGGAGCCGCCGGCAAGGATGTTGCCGGGGACACTGAGCCCGCCTCCGGAGGGCTAACTCCGGCAGAGCGTCAAGCTTTTGCCGTCGAGATGGCCACTCCTCTGGCGGAGGAAATGCCTTTAGTCCTCGCCGTCGAGCCCCAGGCTCCAGCGTGGGCGCAACATACCGTTTGATTCCTTCAGACTGGGGAACTTCCTCAGGAGCAGGAAGAAGCAGAGAAAGTAGTCTGTCGGTCCGCCATGTATCAGTTCGTCGATGACGTCCTGTACAGGAGGAGACCGAACGGTGTGAAATTGAAGTGCATCCCTCGAGAGGAAGGACTGGAGCTATTGGCGGAAATACATGGAGGCATGTGTGGATCCCACATAGGGTCAAGAACCCTCGCCGGCAAGGCATTCCGGCAAGGCTTCTTCTGGCCCACTGCCCTCCAGGATGCGGTGGCGCTGGTCACCAGGTGTGAAGCGTGCCAATTCCATTCAAAGAAGCTTCATCAACCAGCTCAAGCCCTTCAAACCATTCCTCTCTCCTGGCCCTTCTCGGTTTGGGGGCTCGACATACTGGGCCCTTTCCACCGCGCCGTCGGGGGCTTTGAGTACTTGTACGTTGCAATCGACAAGTTCACAAAGTGGCCAGAAGTGGAAGCAGTGAGGAAGGTCACAGCTCAGTCAGCCGTCAAGTTCTTCAAGGGGCTAGTGTGCCATTTTGGTGTACCCAATAGGATTATCACCGACAACGGCACGCAGTTTACAAGCCGCACCTTCATGCAATATACCCAAGACCTCGGCAACAAGTTCTGTTTTGCTTCCGTTGCTCACCCCCGAAGCAATGGTCAAGCTGAGAGGGCAAATGCTGAAGTGCTGGGAGGATTAAGGACAAAGACCTTTGACAGGCTGCACAAGAGCGGGAGGCGCTGGATTGATGAATTGCCGGCGGTTCTTTGGTCGATCAGGACAACGCCAAATCGAGCCACCGTCCAGACGCCCTTTGCCCTGATATACGGGGCAGAAGCAGTTCTCCCCACAGAACTCATATACGGGTCGCCTCGAGTGCTCGCTTATGATGAGCTTGAGCAAGAGCAATTGCGGCAAGATGACGCGATGCTCCTTGAGGAAGATCGTCTTCGGGCGGCTGTGAGAGCAGCGCTCTACCAGCAAGCCTTGTGCCGCTATCATAGCCGCAAGGTTCATGCCCGAAGCTTTGAGGAAGGTGACCTTGTTCTCCGGTGCGTTCAATCGGCCAGGAATACGAACAAGTTGACACCGAAGTGGGAGGGCCCTTATCGGGTAATACGAGTCACCAGGCCTGGCGCAGTCCGCCTAGAGACCGAGGATGCCGTTTCGGTGAGTAAGTCCTGGAACATCGAGCATCTTCGCAAGTTTTACCCATAAGGCGCGGCTTGCCGGGCCTCTCGGCAAGCCACCCTTTTGTACAAGCTTTGCCGACAAGGCATGTAACCCTTTGTGCAAAGCCAGACGCAGACCCTGAGCATAAATAAATGAAGCGCTGGCGCCCTAAGTTTTAGCATGCATGCTGAGTCGAGTCTCGTCCTTGGTTAGGGTTGATAGTGCTTATCAGCGGCTAACCCCTAGCTTAGAGGTCGAGTCTTTGTCTTTCCTCTGTCATCCTTGGTTTACAGGACGCACAAGCATCCTTGTCGAGGCCACATGAAGGGAGGAGAGAAGAACAAATCAGTACTTGGACCCCGGCAAGCCAGCATTGCCGGGGGCTACAAGAGCAAGAATTCGCCCGCGGCAGACCAGGGTTGCCGAGGGCTGCAATCTTAGATAAGTCCTTTTTCCCTTGTCATGCATTCTGCTATGGACTGAGGTATGTGAAACCTCGTTATTTTCCTTGAGCTATCGTGCTTCCATAACTCTAGGTCCTAAGGCTCGTCCCTGGGACCAAGTTTGGTCGCAGTCGCGGCAGCAAAAGGATAAGACGAGGAGCCTAGGCCCGCTTCATCCCTGCCTCTTCCAAGAGCGTGAGAAAGGTCGAGCGAAGTGGGGAAACGGCAGGGCTTGTTGCCGGGCGAAAAAAAATGTTCATCTTAAGGATATCAGGGATTTATTCCCTGTTGTGGGTTTTTACCTACGAACAAAAGGACCCGGCAGACATTCCTTTTTCATTAAAAACATTCCATTCAGGTACAGTCCATAGGGAATAAGAAACATGAATAAGGGAGATTACAAGTTTTAAACTTTACAGATGCCCGAAGGCTTACAGACTAAAAAGAGATAAGATGCCCGTAATGCCTTTCTTGTCCCTCTCCTCAGGAGGTAGGTCAAGGAGGCGAGGAGGGAAAAAGGGGCGCCTAGGCGAGCTACATGTGGCAAAAGACACCGAGAAGGCATCTCGGCGGCCTCCCTAGGGCTGGACGGTGATGACGGCGCCGGAGGCTGAGCTCGAAGACGAGGCGGTGATGTCTACGCACGCTTCTACTCCTGTAGACTATGTTGGGCCTCCAAGCGCAGAGGTTTGTAGGACAGCAGCAATTTCCCTCAAGTGGATGACCTAAGGTTTATCGAACTCAGGGAAGTAGAGGTTGAAGATGGTCTCTCTCAAGCAACCCTGCAACTAAGATACAAGAAGTCTCTTGTGTCCCCAACACACCTAATACAACTAGGAGTTGTATAGGTGCACTAGTTCGGCGAAAAGATGGTAAAATATGGATGATAGGAGTGGAAAAGCAAAGTAATATAAATCTGTAATAAAAAGTGCAGCAAGCAAACAAGTGGTAAACGTGCGCACAAATGGTATTGCAATGGTGGAAACAAGGCCTAGGCTTCATACTTTCACTAGTGGCAACTCCCAACAACATTAACATAACCGAATCACATGATATTTCCCATAAAACATGCAATGGAGACGCACCCGGAGGTCATTCCTTCGTGGTCAAGAGAGGACGAGAATTATGTAGGGCTACAAAAGCACACCTCAAAGTTCGTAGTTCTCAATCTAAGGATTTCCCAATGTCACCGCGGCCATCCAAAGAGAGTCCCACAATCACCACAACATATCTAAAGGATAGTCAAAGACAAGCACCAAGAGACTCTCAATCTTCAATCAACACACAAGAGAGGAAATCACTCATGAAAATATTTTTCTAATCCATGTCCAATAGACCGCTGTCACCTTGGTCTCGGGGATTATACTAGATAAAGACAAGTGAGTACATCAATCCAATACATAGAGGAAGGGGAAATATCATGGGATCACCCTAGATTAACATAGCCTATGATCACAACGAAGATCACATCATGGCAGAGAGAATTGACCACATAGCTACTGGTAGAAACCTCAGCCCCGAGGAGGAACTACTCCCGCATCATGGAGGGAGGAAGCAACGTCGATGGAGATGAATCCGGGGGCACTTCCCCGTCCCGGCAGGGTGCCGGCACAGGAATTCTGGTCCCCCGAAGCTTGATGGCGATGGCCGCGGAGATCGGAATTGCATCTGGAGAAAAGGGGTCCGGAATCAGGGTTTCTGCGACGGGTGTTAAATATATGCCAAAGAGGGGCATCAGCGGAGGCCTGGGGGGCCCAGACGTCCCCCGACGCGGCCAGGAGGAGACGGCGGCGGCCCTAGGGGGCGGCGACGGCCCTTGGGGGCGGCGGCGGCCCTAGGGGCAGCGGCTCCTTGGCCCCCCTTCTTCCTTGTGGATGGTGCTGCAATGTGCTGGTCCTCCCCTCCAAGACGGCGGCTTGGGAGGAGGAAAATTCGTGGCCCCTGGTGACCTAGGTTTCCTCTCTTTATATAGACTGTCGGATTCCCGTCATCAGATTTTGGGCCTCAGTAAAACGGGCTTTACTCGGCCGTCCGGACTCCGATTTGGACGAATTTTATATCCAGAAGCATCGCCTCGAAATTCCCCACAATTTTCGCAACTAGACTTTTTCCGTTTGACGTCGTCTTCGGGCCGAAACGTGACCATCTCTAAAAAACGTTCTCAGACAGATTTCAGGAAAGTCAGAGTCCTACTCCAATACGACTCCTTTTGCGTTTTTGTCAATTTCCAAGTAATTCCTACACAATAAAGTGTAAAACAAGAACATTGTGCATTTTTGCAACCATTAGTAGGTTAGTACAAATATGATCAAAAGTGTATGGAAGTGCATAAATATCATAGCAATATCACACAAAAAAGGCATGGAGCAAGGAGAAATTATAGATACGTTTTGGACGTATCAACATCCCCAAGCTTAATTCCTGCTCGTCCTCGAGTAGGTAAATGATAACAAGCATAATTTCTGTGGTGACATGCTATTAACCATATAAGAACTTTTCACAGTCACATGACAAGTGCTTACTGAGACAATGAATCTGTAGTAATTAAGTTGCCTCATGAGAAAATCACAAAGAACTGAAAGTTTTACAATATGATACTGAAACACTCAATAGATTTGCAATGAGCATGGTGTGCAAATATGATAAAGTGGTACCTCGCTTGTCCCCTTTAGTGAAGCAAAACATAAATGCAGGGGCACCTCCAAGGTTTAAGTGACGACTAGATACAATGATTTCAGAATAAACGATATCATAATCATGCAAAAGACAATGGTACTTTGGGACAATGCACATTACACTCAGAATGACAATCATGCTCTAAATAGTTGGTGCTTTAAAGAAGGTGGAGACTCTCGAACCGTGGCTTTTGTTGGCAAGGTTGAAAACCCGTGGTCGGAAACAAAAACTAAACATGTACCAGAGCTCTTGGTTTTAAAAAACAGAGGTAATATTTTTTTTTAGAATATGCATATTTTGTCAACGAATGCTAGCAGATAACTCAATCACTTCTTGAGCTGGACAAGTTTCGAGGAACGGCTCCCGAATGAGGACGATCACATCCTCTTAATCTCCTTTGTTTATCACTGCCAAAGTTTTCTGATTTCTCATGAACAAAGCGTGAAGGAGGGTTTGTTTGTTGTATAATTTTTTAATGAGCCGGACGCACTCTATGCCAGTTCCTTCTCGTATTATGGGTTTGCACATTAGACATGCAATCCCGGGGTGAAGCTTGTCCAACTTAAAAAGATCATGAATTAACTACTACTTCCTCGTGAGCTAAAACAGAGGCACAAAAGAGAAATGTTTTTTTGAATAATTTCGAGATGGTACATGAAAGTCTTCGTTAGGAATGGCAGGTAAATACCATGTATAGGTAGGTATGGTGGACTCATATGGCATAACTGGTTTAAAGGATTTTGGATGCACAAGTAGTCAGTCCGCTTAGTACAGGCGAAGGTTAGCAAAAGACTGGGAGCGACCAACTAAAAGAGCAATGACGGTCATAATCATGTAGAGCGACAACGCAACATTGAATCGGGCATGGAAGTATATCGCTACTCAGAAATTAAAGATCATCAAGGCTTGATAGACTTTCTTTACAGTCTTAAATATGCGTGAGCATACGCCAAGTCAATCAAAATAAATTCATGGAGGAATATATCACTAAACCATACCACATCATAGGCAAACAAATCATGTTGGTACTCCAATAACACATTGAGAACCCCCCAGCTATTTGAGACTAACCATAAGAAAACATGAACTACTAAGCACCATTATGGACATAGCATTTTTATCATGGACATATCAACCAGTGCAACAGAAGCCAACTCTCTTAACAAGATAAGCATGATAATTCAAGAGAGTTCCAGCAACCAACTAAACAAAAGCTCTTTAAAAAGAAAAGCGTGAAAACTAAGAGCTAAGCATGACAGTAGCTATTGAAAGACCAAGAACATACACAACAAAGATAGACATGAAAATTCTATGTTGTGTTCTAGGTTGAAGTGGAGCGTGTTTCTCTCCCACACAAAGAAAGCTGAGTCCCAACTCGTTATGAAAAGCAAGCAAAGCTAAAGAAAACTAAAAAGGAAACTAAAAGCAAGACGCTCCAAGCATAGCACATAACACATGAAGTGATAAAAATATAGTGGAACGAAAGACGAACTGATAATTGTTGATGGAGAAGGGGATGCACGGGGGCATCCCCAAGCTTAGACGCTTGAGTCTTCTTGAATATTTCTTGGGGGTGCACGGGGGCATCCCCAAGCTTGAGCGTTTGACACTCCTGAATCTTTTTATCATCTTCCCTCGCACATTTGAAAACTCCCTTCATACATAACTCATCATAATCTGATTAGCGAGGTTAGTACCCACAATAAAATAATTTTTCCTTGCTGGAAATAAGGATATTCTTGAAGGTCTACTGTTTCTCAAGATTGCCAAAAGGTTTTTGCAAAGAAAAAGCAAGCTCAAGATTTGCAAAACGAAGGAAAGGCAAAACATGACAGAATCTGTGAAAAACAGACCAGCAGGTAGTAAATAATTTTTTCGGGGCACTTCTGCAACTCAAATCAAAAAACTCAAAACAGACGCCCGAAATAAAATTGTATAGAGCACGCTGTAGAAAAAATTCAGACCAAAAAGATGATCTGGTGATTTTATACGAATTTTTCTGTCCAAGGACAGAATCTGTTTCCTGGACAGCACGTCACAACTTTTGAACTTTCTTGCAATCAGAGGCTAAACTTGGCACAAAGCTGAAAAGTAAAGATACAATGATGATGCTACTGTAGTAACAACATCAAGACACAACAAACGCAAAATAAAAATTTTATTCATTGTGGGCTACCTTCCAAAAGCGCTTTATTTTATGCCTTTAAGCTAGGCATAAGACTTTAATGATGCTCTTGTAGGAATAAGAATTGAAGAACAAAAGAGAGCATCAAGAAGCAAGTACCAAACACATTTAAGCCTAACATGCTTCCTATGCATGTGAATCTTGTAAGAAAATAAATTATTGAAGCATAAAGCAACTAGCATAGGAAGGCAAAACAAACATAACTTCAAAATATTCACCATAAAGAGAGGAAACTTCTTATTATTAAGATATTTAGAACCATGTCTCATTCTCTCATTATAAATTTCAGTGGCATCATGGATGAACTCAACAATATAACTATCACATAAGGCATTATTTCCATGATCCAAAAGCATAAAAGTGTCATTACTCTTCATATAAGCAAAATCTTTCTTATTAGGAATAGTGAGAGTAAGACTATCATAACCATCATGGTAATCATCGTATTTAGGAGGCATATCATAATCATAATAAATTTTATCCTCAATAGTAGGTGGACTGAAAATATCATATTCATCATTGTAATCATCATATATAGGAGGCATAGTATCATCAAAGTAAATTTTCTCCTCAAAAGTTGGGGGACTAAAAATATCATGTTCATCAAACGTGTCATCCCCAAGCTTAGAGCTTTCCATGTCATTAGCAATATTGATATTAAATAAAAATATACTAATAACATCACCACCATCATGATTGTTATGCAAATAAAGTTCCAAAGGTTTTTTAATTTTCTCTTCGAACACATCATGTCCAAGTTCAAGGTAGAGCTTATAAAGCTCTCTCATATTTTTGTTGTTTTCCATTAAGCAAAACTAGTGAAAATAAAAACAAGAAACAAAAAGATTTAATTGCAAGATCTAAAGATATACCTTCAAGCACTCACCTCCCCGGCAACGGCGCCAGAAATAGCTTGATGTCTACGCACGCTTCTACTCCTGTAGACTATGTTGGGCCTCCAAGCGCAGAGGTTTGTAGGACAGCAGCAATTTCCCTCAAGTGGATGACCTAAGGTTTATCGAACTCAGGGAAGTAGAGGTTGAAGATGGTCTCTCTCAAGCAACCCTGCAACTAAGATACAAGAAGTCTCTTGTGTCCCGAACACACCTAATACAACTAGGAGTTGTATAGGTGCACTAGTTCGGCGAAAAGATGGTAAAATATGGATGATAGAAGTGGCAAAGCAAAGTAATATAAATCTGTAATAAAAAGTGCAGCAAGCAAACAAGTGGTAAATGTGAGCACAAATGGTATTGCAATGGTGGAAACAAGGCCTAGGTGTAATGCCCCGGATGTAATACTTTCCCTTTTGGGCATATAATATATCTCCGGCTTCATCTATTCCATTTTCGGGTTCTTTGTCCTTCGGGTTTTCGTCGTTTTGTTGTGTGCGTGTGTGGCATTCATTCATGTAAACATGTGCATCGCATTGCATTTGTGTTGTCGGTTGCATCCGTTTCCACGCGTTCCTTCCCGTTGTCCGTTTCGCGTTCCGGAGCTCCCTCACGTGTCCGTGGCGTCCCGTAGGCCTACTTTGGTGTTTGGCCGTGTAACGTTACCGGTGTGGCGCGAGACTTGTCGTGTGTTGTTGTTTTGTTGTGTGTAACCCGCCTGTCAAATCTCGTCGCGTTTGGGGTCCGTTTGCTATCCCAACAGTTATTCGTGTGGGCTCAAAGTGCCTCCACTTTGAGGCCCAAGACACCCCCTCCAACAGCCCACCAACCACTCCTAGCCACTTCTATCATCTAGGCCATCCAAATCTGATCCGGTGGCCGAAAACCGCACTCCATTTGGGCAACCCTAGCTCCTTGTGCCTATATATTTGTCCACTCTCCCAAATTTGTGCCCCAAAACTAGGAAACCCTAGCCCCCACTTCATCCCCTACCTCCAGCCTCTCCTCTCCCCACTCCGGCCGGACCTCGCCGGAGCACCTCGCCGGAATTTTCGCCGGAATTCGCGCCACCTCGCCGGATCCGCACCACCACCTCGCCATCTCACCAGGATCCGCGCGCCACCTCACCACCGCCCTCTCCTCGCCTCACCCCGGCGCCCCTCACCTCCGGCCACCGCCGGCGCACCCCGCCGCCCTCACCACGCCGGCCGGCGCCAACCACCGCCGCCGGGTTCTCCTTCTCTGCCCGCAACGAACCGCCGCCGCTCCTCGAGGGTTCGATCCGCCCGATCGGATCTGAGGATCCACCTGGGCCGCCCCGTTGACCGACCGCTCCCGACGCCAGGCGCCATCGGAGGCCCAGGCCGCCGATCCCGCAACGCCAGCCACCCAAGGCCCTCACAGCCGCGCGGCCCGCCTCCCTCCATCAGGCAGCCGCCATATCCCGTCGCAGGCCCGAAGGCCCAGCACTCCACTCGCCAGCCGCCTCCCGCTCCGGGGCCCGAAGGCCCAGCTCCACCGCGCAGCCATCCCGCATCACTGAGGCCGGCGCCCAGATCGCTGATCCAGCCGCCTGGGCCGCACCGCTCGCCCCGAGCCGGCCCGCTCCTCGCCTCCAGGCCCGAGCCGTCGCAGGCCGCATCTCCCGCAGCGCCTGACGCCTCCAGGCGCGCCGCTCCTCGCGGGCCGCAACCGCCAGGCCCCCTCCGAGCGGGCCAGCTTCGCCGCGCCACTGCGGGCCTCCTCCGCCGCGCCTTCGTGAGATCCGCAGCCCGTGGACCCGCGCGAGCCCGTTGAATCTCAGATCTAGGTTATTTCAGCTCCCAAGTCCCTGTGTTTTGTTTTCTGATGCAATTTTAGAACTGCAATAACTTTTAGTGTGGTGATCCGTTTTGTGCAAATGAGGTGTCCAGACGTTCGTGGTGACTAGCACTACGATTCATTCCATTGTGCCATGCATGTTAGAGATCATCTAGATGCTTATTTTTCTGTTGCAAGAGTGCATCCCGATTAAACTGCCGTTATGTGATGTTTTTATGCCATCTTTGCATAGTGATATCTTTTAGCTCGGTTGTTCGATTGATGCAAATGACATGTCCACGTGTTCGTCTTGCCATGCTCTACATGTTGCTTGTGTTAGGTTGCATGATAGATTTATTCTTGCCATGTTTATCCTCGTTGCAAAGTGCCATGTGGCTGTGATGTTGTTTCACTTGTTATGAAATGCCATCTTGTTGAGCTCATTGCTATCGTTGTGTTTATCTCCATGATGCATGCTTGTGTGTTTCGGAATCACCATCATGTGTACTTTGATGTGGTGCTTACCACTTGCCATGTTTAGTTTCGAGGTGACTTAAACTTGCTCCTTTAGATGCCATGATGAAACTTCTGTTTTAACACTTAGTGGATTTTCACTAAGTCTGAAATCTGTAACGTTCCGATGCCATGTTTGCGTGATGTTCTAGGACAAACCATGATAGTTTTGGGGTGGATCTTGATGGTTCCTTGTAGTATATATTGTTGGCTTTCCATTCATGTTCTCACATGCTTATTTAAGTGGCTGTAGCATGTTTAACTTTTGCTCCAAAGTTTCAATAAAATTCTGCTGTCAGAATTTTATTGTCAGGTTCAATATGTCCAAGCTTGTTGCTATTGATCCGTGGCTCCTTTGGGGGTGCACCTTTGGACTTATTTGCTGTAGGATATGTCTAGTTTATGTTCATGCTCTTTGTCATGGTGTTTGAGTGCTGTAGCTTATTTTTCTAGTGCTCCGAAGTTGCTATGATGCTGTAATTTTCAGCTTTCGCCTATTTCTTGTTTCGGGCATAACTTTTAGCCCGTAGCTCCGTTTTCAGCGAGTCTTATATGAAACTTGATTGATTTTCCGTGTAGATTCATAATCTCCTATTGTTATCATGTTTTGAGGTGTTTTGCTTGAGTGCTATTTTCCGTGCTCCGTGTGCATCCTTAGTGCATCCATCATGCATCCATCATTTTGGTGTGCGCATTGCATCTTGTTGATTCGTGCCTTGTGTGATTGTATTGTTTAGAGCCGGAAGCTGTGACCGAGTACGAGTACGAGCACGAGGTTACCAAGGAGGTTGACCACGAGGACCCTTCTTACGATCCGAACGACTACACTTCAGGCAAGATGACCGAACCCCGATAACATTACTATCTTTGCCTATTGCTAGTAGTTCCGCTCTATAGTTTTGCCTCGATGCCCATGTCTTTCATGTCAGCCTCCTACTTGTAACCATCACCATGTTTAACCACCCTACCTATGCATACCGTTGCTTGGCTAAGTACGCTTCGCTCAGCCCCTCTTATAGCATTGCTAGTTGCAGGTGAAGATTGAAGATGCTTGCTTCATGTTGAAGTTTTGTTGGGTTATATCACACTATATAAATGCTTAAAATGAAATCATCTATATATTGGCAAGGGTGGAAGGCTAAGCCTTTTGCTTGGTGATTTGTTCCACTCATGCCGTTAGGAACCGTATAAACCGGTGTTATGTTCCTTGATTATGCGTTCCTAACACGGTTGGGGTGTATGGGACCCCCTCGATAAACCGCTAACTGCTAAGTCTTTTCCAGCAAGTCCCAACATTGGTACTATTTGCCTAATAACTAAATAAACTTGCATAGGGAGTAATTAACCCTCTTTCTTAATTCAACAACGCCGGGCCAGTGCTCCACATGAGTGTTGGTCCGAAACGGGGGTTCTGCGGGGCCGCCTTGGGGCAACCCGAGGTATCTGGCATACACCTGTAGAATCGCCCATCCGGTCGTGTCCTGAGACTTAGATACGCGCGGCTACTATCAGGGTGTCGACACGCCGGGAGGATTTGCTGGATTAGCCTTACCTTAGTTCGGAGTATCTTGAGCACGGGATTCCGAGAATACTCGGGTCTTCCCACTTTGGAGTCGCGACTCCACGGATCGTGTGCTTGTAATGGGTCAAGTTGGAACACCCCTGCAGGGTTATGAACTTTCGAAAGCCGTGCCCGTGGTTATGTGGCAGATGGGAGCTTATTAATATCCGGTTGTAGATAACTTGACACAATGTTTCAATACACTACCAGCGTGTGTACCGTGACTGTCAATTTCCGAATAGGGATTCGGGAGTTGAACACGGTGGGGTTATGTTTGTTGAGCTGTAGCTAGGATCACTTCGTGATCATCTCTCGACCGAGGCCTTCTCTTCTCGCACTCTTTAACGTAAGCTAGTGCTAGTTGCTGCTGCAGACACTTATTCTTTTCTTCAGCCTTATCCTCTCCCAAGGCTTAAATAGTCTTGTTACCCGGGAACGGGATTGCTGAGTCCTCTGTGGCTCATAGTTACTTCACCACACCAGATGCAGGTCCAGTGGTGAGCTATCCAGGTGATGGCACCGAGCTTGACTGGGAGTACGACGAGGAGCGTAGTCGATACTATGTTCGTTATCCTGATGATCAGTAGTGGAGACTTCTACTAGGATTTGATCCGACCTGTGGTTTTAATTTATGTTTGGTATCTTGCCATTTGTATTTTACCCTTAGAGGGCTGTGATGTTTTAATGTATGATGATTCAGACATGTATTGTATTTGTGTGACGTGGCGAGTGTAAGCCAACTATGTTTATGTTTTCCATCCCCTCTTTTTACATGAGTTGTGCAAAGATACCAGACTTGCGATCATTCCAGCATGGGGTTATGTCTCTAAGTCGTGCCTCGACACGTAGGAGATATAGCTCCATCCTGGGCATTACAAGTTGGTATTCAGAGCCTTCTCCGACCTAGGAGCCCCCACTGTTTGATCGAATCGTTGACGGTCGAGTCTAGGCACACACTGAAAACATTTTGAGTCCTATATTATATCGGAGAGTAGGATTTCTTTGCTTCTCATCCCCTTTCTCTCTGGTGAGGACTCCTGACGACTACTCTTGTCTCTCCTACTTTCAAAAATTGCACCAAATTTTTTTTTAGGAATCTCGCGAGTATTCTGGGATTGTTTCGATGTTCTTGTGACGAGAATATTGTTCTCGATGCCTCCTGACATTAGGGGTTGTGGCAGTGTCCCGGGGAGTTGAGCTTCGGGGTATTGTCGTCACAAGCATATCGCGGCAGTACTAAATACTTAAAACGGCCGACATCGAAAATCTCTCCTATACGGCCAGTGGCAAGATAACCCCGACATCACCCAGTACTGGGGAGGTAGTTCGGGAGTATTGACATAGCTTGGTATAGTGGATGCTTTTCGAAGGTCCGAGGTAGACAGTTTCCGAGAAAGACTGGTTATGTGTTGAAGGATGGATACACCTGGATGTAGGTTTAGAGTTGATTGCGCGGTGCTTCCCGTGTATCCCCAACACCTGATTGCATAACTGGAATCTTTCGGAAATTAATAGGTGGGTTTATCCAGTAGATCGTAGGCATTCTTCCAACGAATGCAGGTTAGCGAGTTCGGGGTTCTACAATGAGTGAAGTGGTATTATGACCGATGTTCCGATCAGGAGTTGCATCTTAAAGGGTCCTTGGCTATGCTGATTCGGGGATTGCAAAACCCTTTCGTAACGCGTTCATATGCTTTCAGCACAAAGATGTTAGAACGAAGCTCCTATCTTGTGTTTGTTTCCATCCGTACCTTGTTGTTTTTCTTATTTTTCCTTTTGTCCCCTATGTGGCTTCTCGTGAAGATTGATGTTATCATTTAACTGAGAATTTCATTCATTCCTCTTGTTCGAATGATTTCATTCGTTCATTTTGTTCGAATGATTATTGTGAAGACTTGTTGCAATTCATTCCATTGATTCAGCTTATACCTTCTGTCAATCAATTGTTGATTTGTGGTCATCTCTTTCAGGATGGCTCCGAAAAGGATTCCCAACGCTAACCCAGAGGGTGAAGAGGTCCCAAAACATCCTCCTTCCCCTCCTCCTCCGACTGAGGCTTGGAGAGCGATTATGCAGACTACAGCTCAGAACACCCAGATGTTGATGCAGATGATGCAGCAGATGCAAGCTAATCAAGCTAATCAGGGTGTTCCAGGGAATCAAGGCAACTTCTTCAACCAGCAGCACCATGCTACTCTCAACCAGTTCTTGGCCAATAATCCAAAAGCTTTCAGTTACTGCGTCGACCCTCTTGATGCTAAAGATTGGTTAACCGACATAAAGAAGCATTTTGAGTGCAGTAACGTAAGAGAAGAGGATTATGTGAAGTTTGCAGCCTTCCAACTCAAAGACCAAGCAGCTGACTGGTGGCAGCAGTACAAAGACTCCAGGCCAGGTCAGGTGATCTCTTGGGAGAATTTCTGTAAGGACTTTCGCTCTCACCACATTCCAACAAGTGTCATCGAGGGTATGCGTGAGCAATTCTGCAACCTGAAGCAGGGCTCTATGACAGTCTATCAGTATAATGTCAAGTTCCAAAACCTCGCCCGCTATGCTAAGCAAGACATTCCTGATGCTAAGAGCAAAATCTACCAGTTCCGTGGAGGTCTGAAAGATGAACTTCAACTTGCTCTCACCTTGTTCGAGCCCGATGAATTCGACAAATTCTATAACATGGCTTTGAAACAAGAGGCAGCTCAGCTTAAGATGGAGGCTTCTAAAAAGAGAATTCGAGATGCCGTTCATCTTCCTCATCGTCTCAGATGGTCTCGAAGCAACAGAAATTCTGGCTTCCTCCTCCTACAGTGATTCGAGCTCCTTACAACAACTCCAACAACTCCAACAGCAACAAGAACTCCGGTGGACGTGGTTTCTCCCACCCACCCAACCCGAGCAACCAGTCGAAGAAGCAGTTTCAGTCTCAAGGCTCCAAGTCAAGTGGCTCTCATTTCTGTCCTCTCTCAGAAGTGGTGTGCAACAAGTGTGGCCAGAAGGGTCACTATGCCAACAGATGTCCGAACCCGAAGCGTCTTCCACCTCCTCCACCTGTGAGTTCAGCTATTGTCAGGCATGATCCAAAGGCAGCAAGGGTCAATCTGATGAGTGCAGCGCAAGCGGAGAATTCTTCTGATGTCATTTTGGGTAACCTTCCAGTTAACTCCTTTCCAGCTAAAGTGTTATTTGATTCGGGTGCTTCACATTCTTTCATGTCATATCCATTTGCATCCAAGCATAGTGTGACCACAGCAGCTTTACCAAGGCAGTTGGCAATTTCTTCTCCGGGAAAGCAGAAGCATTCTAGCTTGTATGCTCCGAATGGTTCTATTCGCATGGGTGATTATCGATTTCTGGCTAATCCGGTGGTTCTTGGTAATTCTGACATCGACCTCATCCTCGGGATGGATTGGCTTTCTCAGCATGATGCTCACATTGATTGTGCACAGAAGGAAGTCAAGATGACTCATCCTGATGAAGATGTGATTATCTTTGCCTCCAGGGATAACACTATCAGGCTTTTCTCTCTCAATGATAAGGGCGAAATTAATGCCATATCTCAAATTCCGGTGGTGAACGAATATCAAGACGTCTTTCCTGAAGAACTTCCAGGCATGCCTCCACACCGTCAGGTGGAATTCGTAATTGAACTCGAGCCGGGTACTGAGCCAGCATGCCGGCGTCCGTACAAGCTCTCTCCAGACGAATTGAAGGAATTGAAGAAGCAGCTTGATAAACAGGAGAGTATGGGTCTCGTCAGGCCTAGTACGTCTCCTTGGGGCTGTGGTGTCTTATTTTTCAAGAAGAAAGATGGCAAGGAGCGTCTCTGTGTTGATTACCGGCCATTGAACAAGAAGACAATAACGAACAAGTATCCGCTCCCCAACATCAATGAACTCTTCGAGCAGCTCAAAGGAGCTAAAGTGTTCTCTAAGCTCGACCTTCGAATGGGCTATCATGAAATTCGCATTCGCGAGGAAGACATTCCCAAGACGGCCTTCAGAACGAGCTACGGCTCATACGAGTATACTGTCATGTCCTTCGGTCTCGCCAATGCTCCTCCTACCTTTTCGAGGATGATGCACTACATCTTCAACCCCTATACTGGCGAGTTTGTGCTTGTGTATCTGGATGATATTCTGGTGTTTTCCAAGAATGAAGAAGATCATGAAAAGCACTTACGTCAGGTTCTTGATCGACTCCGAGAGCATAAGTTCTATGCCAAGTTCTCAAAGTGCGAGTTTTGGCTCGATAAGGTTTTGTACCTGGGCCATATCATCTCAGCTGACGGTATTGCGGTTAATCCCGAGAAAGTTGAAGCAATTGTCAACTGGGAAGCTCCTCAGAACGTCAAGCAACTCCGCAGTTTTCTGGGTCTTGCCAGCTATTGCAGAAGGTTCGTTGAGAACTTCTCCAAGATTGCCAAGCCTCTTTCCAACTTGCTTCAGAAGAATGTCAAATACTTTTGGTCTCCAAAGTGTGAAGTGGCATTCAAAACTCTCAAAGAAAAGCTCGTCTCTGCTCCAGTTCTGACTCCTCCAGATGAATCCAAGCCCTATGAAGTATTCTGTGATGCTTCTCTTCAAGGCCTTGGTGTTGTTCTTATGGAAGACAAGAGAATTGTGGCATACACTTCTCGTCAGCTCAAGCCAAGTGAGAAGAACTATCCCACACATGATCTCGAGCTAGCAGCTGTGGTGCATGCTTTGATTACGTGGAGACATCTGTTGTTGGGCAGAAAAGTCGACATCTTCACTGATCACAAGAGCTTGAAGTACATCTTCACACAGCCGCATCTGAACCTCCGCCAGACTCGTTGGGTTGAAATGATCCAAGAGTATAATCCCAGCATTGAATACACTCCTGGCAAGGCGAATGTGATTGCAGATGCTTTGAGCAGAAAGGCATATTGCAACAGCCTTCTTATCAAGCCGTACCAGCCTGAGCTTTGTGAAGCATTCAGGAAACTCAAACTCCAAGTTGTTCCGCAGGGTTTTCTTGCAAATCTTCAAATTTCTCCTACCTTGGAAGATCAGGTCCGTGAGGCCCAACTCAGGGATACCATGGTGAAGAAGGTGAAACATGGTATTGCAAAGGGCACTCCAAAATACAAGTGTTTTCGTGTTGATGAGAGAGATACCTTGTTCTTCGAGGACAGACTCGTTGTTCCCAAAGGTGATCTCAGGAAGCTCATAATGGTAGAAGCACATGATTCTCTCCTTTCCATTCATCCTGACAGTTCAAAGATGTACCAAGACCTCAAGCAGTCTTACTGGTGGACACGCATGAAAAGGGAGATTGCCCAATTTGTGAACGAATGTGATGTCTGCAGAAGAGTGAAAGCAGAACATCAACGTCCAGCCGGTCTTCTCCAACCTCTTCCTATTCCCGAGTGGAAGTTCGACCACATTGAAATGGACTTCGTCACTGGTTTTCCTAAATCCAAGCGAGGGAATGATTCTATCTTCGTGGTGATTGACAAGCTTACCAAAGTCGCTCACTTCCTGCCAGTCAAAGAATCAATCAATGCAGCTCAATTGGCAGAGTTGTACACTTCCAGAATTGTGTCTTTACATGGCATTCCTCAAGTTATCTCCTCAGACCGTGGAAGTTTGTTCACTTCAAGGTTCTGGGACTCCTTTCAGTCCGCCATGGGCACTAAGATCAGGTTCAGCACTGCTTTTCACCCTCAGACTAGTGGTCAAGTCGAGCGAGTGAATTAGATTCTAGAAGACATGCTCAGAGCCTGTGTCATATCTTTTGGCATGAAATGGGAAGACTGCCTTCCATTTGCCGAGTTCTCTTACAACAATAGCAGGCAAAGCTCCGTTTGAAATCCTCTATGGCAGAAAGTGCCGTACCCCTCTCAACTGGTCTGAAACAGGCGAACGTCAACTTCTTGGCAATGACTTGATCTTAGAAGCCGAAGAAATGTGCAAAGTCATACGTGAGAATCTCAAGGCCGCTCAGTCGCGTTAGAAGAGTTACTATGACGGCAAACATCGTGATTTGGCATTCAACATTGATGATCATATTTATCTCCGTGTGTCTCTGATGAAAGGCACCCAAAGATTCGGTATCAAAGGAAAGCTTGCTCCTAGATACGTCGGGCCTTTCAAGATTCTTGGCAAAAGAGGCGACCTAACCTATCAACTTGAGCTCCCTCCCAACTTCGCCAATGTTCATGATGTGTTCCATGTGTCTCAACTCCGCAAATGCTTCAAGGCACCTGAACGCATGATTCCGTTTGAAGAGATTGATCTTCAACAAGACTTGTCCTACCGAGAGCATCCCGTTGCTATTCTCGAAGAAACCGAATGCAAGACCCGAAACAAGTCCATCAAATTCTTGAAAGTCAAGTGGTCACATCACACCGACCGAGAGGCTACGTGGGAACGAGAAGATCATCTTCGTTCCGAGTACCCTTCCTTTTTCCAGTCCTAGATCTCGGGACGAGATCTTTTTGTAGTAGAGGAGAGTTTGTAATGCCCTGGATGTAATACTTTCCCTTTTGGGCATATAATATATCTCTGGCTTCATCTATTCCATTTTCGGGTTCTTTGTCCTTCGGGTTTTCGTCGTTTTGTTGTGTGCGTGTGTGGCATTCATTCATATCATGTAAACATGTGCATCGCATTGCATTTGTGTTGTCGGTTGCATCCGGTTCCACGCGTTCCTTCCCGTTGTCCGTTTCGCGTTCCGGAGCTCCCTCACGTGTCCGTGGCGTCCCGTAGGCCTACTTTGGTGTTTGGCCGTGTAACGTTACCGGTGTGGCGCGAGACTTGTCGTGTGTTGTTGTTTTGTTGTGTGTAACCCGCCTGTCAAATCTCGTCGCGTTTGGAGTCCATTTGCTATCCCAACAGTTATTCGTGTGGGCTCAAAGTCCCTCCACTTTGAGGCCCAAGACACCCCCTCCAACAGCCCACCAACCACTCCTAGCCACTTCTATCATCTAGGCCATCCAAATCTGATCCGGTGGCCGAAAACCGCACTCCATTTGGGCAACCCTAGCTCCTTGTGCCTATATATTTGTCCACTCTCCCAAATTTGTGCCCCAAAACTAGGAAACCCTAGCCCCCACTTCATCCCCTACCTCCAGCCTCTCCTCTCCCCACTCCGGCCGGACCTCGCCGGAGCACCTCGCCGGAATTTTCGCCGGAATTCGCGCCACCTCGCCGGATCCGCACCACCACCTCGCCATCTCGCCGGGATCCGCGCGCCACCTCACCACCGCCCTCTCCTCGCCTCACCCCGGCGCCCCTCACCTCCGGCCACTGCCGGCGCACCCCGCCGCCCTCACCACGCCGGCCGGCGCCAACCACCGCCGCCGGGTTCTCCTTCTCTGCCCACAACGAACCGCCGCCGCTCCTCGAGGTTTCGATCCGCCCGATCGGATCTGAGGATCCACCTGGGCCGCCCCGTTGACCGACCGCTCCCGACGCCAGGCGCCATCGGAGGCCCAGGCCGCCGATCCCGCAACGCCAGCCACCCGAGGCCCTCACAGCCACGCGGCCCGCCTCCCTCCATCAGGTAGCCGCCAGATCCCGTCGCAGGCCCGAAGGCCCAGCACTCCACTCGCGAGCCGCCTCCCGCTCCGGGGCCCGAAGGCCCAGCTCCACCGCGCAGAGATCCCGCATCACTGAGGCCGGCGCCCAGATCGCCGATCCAGCCGCCTGGGCCGCACCGCTCACCCCGAGCCGGCCCGCTCCTCGCCTCCAGGCCCGATCCGTCGCAGGCCACATCTCCCGCAGCGCCCGACGCCTCCAGGCGCGCCGCTCCTCGCGGGCCGCAACCGCCAGGCCCCCTCCGAGCGGGCCAGCTTCGCCGCGCCACTGCGGGCCTCCTCCGCCGCGCCTTCGTCAGATCCGCAGCCCGTGGACCCGCGCGAGCCCGTTGAATCTCAGATCTAGGTTATTTCAGCTCCCAAGTCCCTGTGTTTTGTTTTCTGATGCAATTTTAGAACTGCAATAACTTTTAGTGTGGTGATCCGTTCTGCGCAAATGAGGTGTCCAGACGTTCGTGGTGACTAGCACTACGATTCATTCCATTGTGCCATGCATGTTAGAGATCATCTAGATGCTTATTTTTCTGTTGCAAGAGTGCATCCCGATTAAACTGCCGTTATGTGATGTTTTTATGCCATCTTTGCATAGTGATATCTTTTAGCTTGGTTGTCCGATTGATGCAAATGACATGTCCACGTGTTCGTCTTGCCATGCTCTACATGTTGCTTGTGTTAGGTTGCATGATAGATTTATTCTTGCCATGTTTATCCTCGTTGCAAAGTGCCATGTGGCTGTGATGTTGTTTCACTTGTTATGAAATGCCATCTTGTTAAGCTCATTGCTATCGTTGTGTTTATCTCCATGATGCATGCTTGTGTGTTTCGGAATCACCATCATGTGTACTTTGATGTGGTGCTTACCACTTGCCATGTTTAGTTTCGAGGTGACTTAAACTTGCTCCTTTAGATGCCATGATGAAACTTCTGTTTTAACACTTAGTGGATTTTCACTAAGTCTGAAATCTGTAACGTTCCGATGCCATGTTTGCGTGATGTTCTAGGACAAACCATGATAGTTTTGGGGTGGATCTTGATGGTTCCTTGTAGTATATATTGTTGGCTTTCCATTCATGTTCTCACATGCTTATTTAAGTGGCTGTAGCATGTTTAACTTTTGCTCCAAAGTTTCAATAAAATTCTGCTGTCAGAATTTTATTGTCAGGTTCAATATGTCCAAGCTTGTTGCTATTGATCCGTGGCTCCTTTGGGGGTGCATCTTTGGACTTATTTGTTGTAGGGTATGTCTAGTTTATGTTCATGCTCTTTGTCATGGTGTTTGAGTGCTGTAGCTTATTTTTCTAGTGCTCCGAAGTTGCTATGATGCTGTAATTTTCAGCTTTCGCCTATTTCTTGTTTCGGGCATAAATTTTAGCCCGTAGCTCCGTTTTCAGCGAGTCTTATATGAAACTTGATTGATTTTCCGTGTAGATTCATAATCTCCTATTGTTATCATGTTTTGAGGTGTTTTGCTTGAGTGCTATTTTCCGTGCTCCGTGTGCATCCTTAGTGCATCCATCATGCATCCATCATTTTGGTGTGCGCATTGCATCTTGTTGATTCGTGCCTTGTGTGATTGTATTGTTTAGAGCCGAAAGCTGTGACCGAGTACGAGTACGAGCACGAGGTTACCAAGGAGGTTGAGTACGAGGACCCTTCTTACGATCCGAACGACTACACTTCAGGCAAGATGACCGAACCCCGATAACATTACTATCTTTGCCTATTGCTAGTAGTTCTGCTCTATAGTTTTGCCTCGATGCCCATGTCTTTCATGTCAGCCTCCTACTTGTAACCATCACCATGTTTAACCACCCTACCTATGCAAACCGTTGCTTGGCTAAGTACGCTTCGCTCAGCCCCTCTTATAGCATTGCTAGTTGCAGGTGAAGATTGAAGATGCTTGCTTCATGTTGAAGTTTTGTTGGGTTATATCACACTATATAAATGCTTAAAATGAAATCATCTATATATTGGCAAGGGTGGAAGGCTAAGCCTTTTGCTTGGTGATTTGTTCCACTCATGCCGTTAGGAACCGTATAAACCGGTGTTATGTTCCTTGATTATGCGTTCCTAACACGGTTGGGGTGTATGGGACCCCCTCGATAAACCGCTAAGTGCTAAGTCTTTTCCAGCAAGTCCCAACATTGGTACTATTTGACTAATAACTAAATAAACTTGCATAGGGAGTAATTAACCCTCTTTCTTAATTCAACAACCCCGGGCCAGTGCTCCACATGAGTGTTGGTCCGAAACGGGGGTTCTGCGGGGCCGCCTTGGGGCAACCCGAGGTATCTGGCATACACCTGTAGAATCGCCCATCCGGTCGTGTCCTGAGACTTAGATATGCGCGGCTACTATCAGGGTGTCGACACGCCGGGAGGATTTGCTGGATTAGCCTTACCTTAGTTCGGAGTATCTTGAGCACGGGATTCCGAGAATACTCGGGTCTTCCCACTTTGGAGTTGCGACTCCGCGGATCGTGGGCTTGTAATGGGTCAAGTTGGAACACCCCTGCAGGGTTATGAACTTTCGAAAGCCGTTCCCGCGGTTATGTGGCAGATGGGAGCTTGTTAATATCCGGTTGTAGATAACTTGACACAATGTTTCAATACACTACCAGCGTGTGTACCGTGACTGTCAGTTTCCGAATAGGGATTCGGGAGTTGAACACGGTGGGGTTATGTTTGTTGAGCTGTAGCTAGGATCACTTCGTGATCATCTCTCGACCGAGGCCTTCTCTTCTCGCACTCTTTAACGTAAGCTAGTGCTAGTTGCTGCTGCAAACACTTATTCTTTTCTTCAGCCTTATCCTCTCCCAAGGCTTAAATAGTCTTGTTACCCGGGAATGGGATTGCTGAGTCCTCTGTGGCTCACAGTTACTTCACCACACCAGATGCAGGTCCAGTGGTGAGCTATCCAGGTGATGGCACCGAGCTTGACTGGGAGTACGACGAGGAGCGTAGTCGATACTATGTTCGTTATCCTGATGATCAGTAGTGGAGACTTCTACTAGGATTCGATCCGACCTGTGGTGTTAATTTATGTTTGGTATCTTGCCATTTGGATTTTACCCTTAGAGGGTTGTGATGTATTAATGTATGATAATTGAGACATGTATTGTATTTGTGTGACGTGGCGAGTGTAAGCCAACTATGTTTATGTTTTCCATCCCCTCTTTTTACATGAGTTGTGCAAAGATACCAGACTTGCGATCATTCCAGCATGGGGTTATGTCTCTAAGTCGTGCCTCGACACGCAGGAGATATAGCTCCATCCTGGGCATTACACTAGGCTTCATACTTTCACTTGTGGCAACTCCCAACAACATTAACATAATCGAATCACATGATATTTCCCATAAAACATGCAATGGAGACGCACCCGGAGGTCATTCCTTCGTGGTCAAGAGAGGACGAGAATTATGTAGGGCTACAAAAGCACACCTCAAAGTTCGTAGTTCTCAATCTAAGGATTTCCCAATGTCACCGCGGCCATCCAAAGAGAGTCCCACAATCACCACAATATATCTAAAGGATAGTCAAAGACAAGCACCAAGAGACTCTCAATCTTCAATCAACACACAAGAGAGGAAATCACTCATGAAAATATATTTCTAATCCATGTCCAATAGACCGCTGTCACCTTGGTCTCGGGGATTATACTAGATAAAGACAAGTGAGTACATCAATCCAATACATAGAGGAAGGGGAAATATCATGGGATCACCCTAGATTAACATAGCCTATGATCACAGCGAAGATCACATCATGGGAGAGAGAATTGACCACATAGCTACTGGTAGAAACCTCAGCTCCGAGGAGGAACTACTCCCGCATCATGGAGGGAGGAAGCAACGTCGATGGAGATGAATCCGGGGACACTTCCCCGTCCCGGCAGGGTGCCGGCACAGGAATTCTGGTCCCCCGAAGCTTGATGGTGATGGCGGCGGAGATCGGAATTGCGTCTGGAGAAAAGGGGTCCGGAATCAGGGTTTCTGCGACGGGTGTTAAATATATGCCAAAGGGGGGCATCAGCGGAGGCCTGGGGGGGCCAGGCGCCCCCCCGACGCGGCCAGGAGGAGACGGCGGCGGCGGCCCTTGGGGGCGGCGGCGGCCCTAGGGGCAGCGGCTCCTTGGCCCCCCTTCTTCCTTGTGGATGGTGTTGCAATGGTGTTGGTCCTCCCCTCCAAGACGGCGGCTTGGGAGGAGGAAAATTCGTGGCCCCTGGTGACCTAGGTTTCCTCTCTTTATATAGACTGTCGGATTCTCGTCATCAGATTTTGGGCCTCAGTAAAACGGGCTTTACTCGGCCGTCCGGACTCCGATTTGGACGAATTTTATATCCAGAAGCATCGTCTCGAAATTCCCCACAATTTTCGCCACTAGACTTTTTCCGTTTGACGTCGTCTTCGGGCCGGAACATGACCATCTTTAAAAAACATTCTCAGACAGATTTCAGGAAAGTCAGAGTCCTACTCCAATACGACTCCTTTTGCGTTTTTGTCAATTTCCAAGTAATTCCTACACAATAAAGTGTAAAATAAGAACATTGTGCACTTTTGCAACCATTAGTAGGTTAGTCCAAATATGATCAAAAGTGTATGGAAGTGCATAAATATCATAGCAATATCACACAAAAAAGGCATGGAGGAAACAGAAATTATAGATACGTTTTGGACGTATCAGGCGGCAGGACGTCAGTAGGAGACGAAGGCGTCGGTGCCCGCATACTACGACATGACGACCTTGCCGCCCACCTTCTTCCCCTTCCTCTTTCGCTGCCTCCCTACGCCAGCCGCCAAGGAGACGACCCCGAGAAGTTCAAGGAGCCGGCGACGCGGATGATGGGGTCGCCGGTGCCACCAGGAGCGGCGCCCAACACCTAGTCGGATCCGTCATCCTGCCGTCCCCCGCCCTCGTCGTCGCTGTCGCTATCCTCCTCGTCACCCTCGTTCGAGGAGGAGTCTTCGTCGTCGGAGGAGCTCTCCATGCAGCACCTCGCGCGAGTTCCGAGGTGCCCGAAGACCTTGACGGAGAGGTGGCCATCCCCCATCAGCTTGAAGTGGAGGGTGAGCCCGTCCGTCAGGCTCTAGATGCGAGCGAACCTCTTCCATCCTCGACGAAGATACATCACATGAGGGGCGGTGAAGTCGACGAGGGCTCGCGTGCCACTGATCCCACAACCCCTCATGTGCAACCGCAGTGACTCCGGCGGGTTCGCATCCATCTCCCGCGTAAACGGGGTCAGGAGACGAAGGTGACGACGCGGCGACCCCCGCATCCTAATGAAGAATTCGCAGGGGTCATCTCCAACATGACCTTCCACCTGAGGAGGAGCTGCTGGCGGGGGCGAGGCCGGCGAGCCGCCCCGCCTTCCTCTTCCTCGAGCACTCCGGCCTCGCCCACGGCCTCGCCCCCTCCCTCTTCCCCTCGTAGCTGGTTCAGCCACTGTGGGTGTAGGAGAAGGGGGGACGCGCTGTCGAGCGGCGACCCTCGCCCCCACCGTTGAGGAGCCGGAGTTTTCCTTCTTCATGGCGGATAGAAGAAAGGAGCAGAAGCTGGAGAAGAAAGAAGATGGAGGAGTGTGGAGCGCCGTCCCCTCCCTCCGCCCTTTATAAAGGGGCGGGGCTGGAGCTCGACCGCCCCGCTCGACCAATCAAGACGCGGAAGGCGAGAGGGGCTGGGGCCGACCCGCCGCCCCAACCAACGACGGCTCGTTTTCCCGCCTCCACCACTCGCCACGTCGAACGCATGGAGGGTACGTGGCGAACGCGCGGGACCGAAGGGACGGATGATGCGACTTCTCCCCACCCCGAGTGTTGGAAATATGCCCTAGAGGCAATAATAAAAGGGTTATTATTATATTTCCTTGTTCATGATAATCGTTTATTATCCATGCTATAACTGTATTGATTGGAAACTCAAATACACGTGTGGATGAATAGACAGACTTTGTGTCCCTAGTGAGCCTCTACAGGACTAGCTCGTTGATCAAAGATGACCGCGGTTTCCAGGTCATAGACATGAGTTGTCATTTGATAACGGGATCACATCATTAGGAGAATGATGTGATGGACGAGACCCAAACGTTAACATAGCTTTTGATCGTGTCAGTTATCGCTATAGTTTTTTGCATGTCAAGTATAAGTTCCTATGACCATGAGATCATGTAACTCACTGACACCGTAGGAGTGCTTTGTGTGTGCCAAACGTCACAACGTAACTGGGTGACTATAAAGGTACTCTACAGGTATTTCCGAGGGTGTCTGTTGAGTTGACATGGATCGAGACTGGGATTTGTCACTCCGTGTGACGGAGAGGTATCTCCGGGCCCACTCGGTAATACGACATCTCAATGAGCTCAAAGTGACTAAGTAGTTGGTCAAGGGATTATGTATTACGGTAACGAGTAAAGAGACTTGCCGGTAACGAGATTGAACTAGGTATAGAGATACCGACGATCGAATCTCGGGCAAGCAACATACCGACGAGACAAAGGGAACTGTATACGGGATTGCCTGAATCCTTGACATCGTGGTTCATTCGATGAGATCATCGAGAAACATGTGGGAACCAATATGGGTATCCAGATCCCGCTATTGGTTATTGACCTGGGAGTGTCTCGGTCATGTCTACATGGTTTTCGAACCCGCAGGGTCTACACACTTAACGTTCGGTGACGCTAGGGTTGTTAGAGAGAAAAGTGTATGGTTACCGAAGGTTGTTCGGAGTCCCGGATGAGATCCCGGACATGACGAGGGTCTCCGGAATGGTCCGGAGACGAAGATTGATATATAGGATGAAAGGTTTCGGAGTCCGGAAGTGTTCCGGGGAGCATCGGGAAATCGGCGGAGTACCGGAAAGGGTTTCGGGGGGTCCGGAAGTAGTTCTGGGCCTAATGGGCCACAAGGGGGAACACCACAGCCCTCAGGGGGCTGTGCGCCCCCCCTGGGCCCTCTCCTCATGCGGCTAAGGGGGTGGGACCCCCTAGGGCAGCCGCACCCCTTTGGAGTGGGGGGCAAGGCACCTAGGGGGGGAAACCCTAGGGCCTGGCCCTTGGCCGCCGCCCCCCTGCCTTGGCCGCCGCCCCCTCCCCTTGCCCTGGCCGCCGGCCCCTAGGGGAAACCCTAGGGCGCCCCTCACCTCTCCACCCCCCCTATATATAGTGAGGCAAAGGGAGGGCAGCAAACACAAGTTCGTGCCTCGGTGCTGCCCTCCCTCTCCCATAACATCTTCTTCTCCCGCGGTGCTTAGGCGAAGCCCTGCCGGAGTTCTTCTCCACCATCACCACCACGCCGTCGTGCTGCCGGTTCTCCATCAACCTCTCCTCCAACCCTTGCTGGATCAAGAAGGAGGAGACGTCCCCGAGCCGTACGTGTGAAGAACGCGGAGGCACCGTTGCTTCGGTGCTTGGATCTTCAGCGATCTGAATCGCGGCGAGTACGACTCCATCAACCGCGTTCTTAACGCTTCCGCTTAGCGATCTACAAGGGTATGTGGATCCTACTCTCCCCTCGTAGTTGCATCTACTAGATTGATCTTGGTGAACGTAGAAAAAAAATTTTTGTTTTCCATGCAACGTTCCTCAACAGTGGCATCATGAGCTAGGATCTTGCGTAGATGCTTTCTCGAGTAGAACACAAAAGGGTTTGTGGCGTTGATGTTTAAATTGCTGCCCTCCTTAGTCTTTCTTGATTCAGCGGTATTATAGGATGAAGCGGCCCGGACCAACTTTACATGTCCACGTACATGAGACCGGTTCCATCGACAGACATGTGACTTTTGTTGCATAAGATGGCTGGCGGGTGTCTGTCTCTCCTATCTTAGTTGAATCGGAATAGAACAAGGCGGTCCTTGTAGAAGGTTAAATAGCAACTTGAATATCACCGTTGTGGTTTTGCGTAGGTAAGAAGCGTTCTTGCTAGATACCCATAGCAGCCACGTAAAACATGCAACAACAAATTAGAGGACGTCTAACTTGTTTTTGCAGGGTATGCATGTGATATGATATGGCCAATGACATGATGAATTATATTTGATGTATGAAATGATCATGTTGTAATAGTTAATATCGACTTGCATGTCGATGCATACGGCAACCGGCAGGAGCCATAGGGTTGTCTTTAATTTTTGTATGACCTGCGTGTCAATCATTAAGCGCTTTGTAATGCTTTACTTTATCGCTAAACGGTAGCAATAGTAGTAAGAGCATGGTGGGCGCCGACAACCCCGATGGCGACACGATGATGGAGATCATGATGATGGAGATCATGGTGTGGCGCCGGTGACGATGGAGATCATGCCGGTGCTTTGGAGATGGAGATCAAAAGCACGAGTTGATGGCCATATCATGTCACTTATGATTTGCATGTGATGTTAATCCTTTTATGCATCTTATTTTGCTTAGGACGACGGTAGCATTATAAGATGATCCTTCACTAAAATTTCAAGATAAAATTGTGTTCCCCCCGAGTGTGCGCCGTTGCGAAGGTTCGTCGTTTCGAAGCACCACGTGATGATCGGGTGTGATAGACTCTACGTTCGCATACAACGGGTGCAATCCAGTTTTGCACATGCAGAACACTCGGGTTAGACTTGACGAGCCTAGCATGTACAGACATGGCCTCGGAACACGGAGGACCGAAAGGTCGAGCATGAGTCATATAGTAGATATGATCAACATGTTGATGTTCACCATTGACACCACCTCATCTCACGTGATGATCGGACTTGGGTTGGTGAATTTGGATCATGTCACGCTCGAATGACCGGAGGGATGTCAATTTGAGTGGGAGTTATAATTAATTTGATTAGGTAATAACTCACTTATCATGAACAATAGTCTAAAATGTCTTTGCAAATTTTTGTTGTAGATGGCTCGCGCAGTAGCTCCCCTGAATTTTAATGCGTTCCTAGAGAAAGCTAAACTGAAAGATGACGGGAGCAACTTTGTGGACTGGCTCCACAATCTGAGGATCATCCTCACAGCTGCCCAAAAGGTTTATGTCCTAAATGCACCGCTAGGTGACCCCCCCGCTCCTGGAGCCTCTGCGGACGTTATGAACGTTTGGCAGACGCGTTCGGATGACTATTCGATAGTGCAGTGTGCCATGTTGTACGGCTTGGAAGGAGGACTTCAAAGACGTTTTGAACGTCATGGTGCATATGAGATGTACACGGAGTTGAAGTTCATCTTTGAGAAGAATGCTAAGATCGAGAGGTATGAGACCACCGATAAATTCTTCGCTTGCAAGATGGAGGAGAATTCGTCTGTCAGTGAGCACTTACTGAAGATGTCTGGGTACTATACCCGCATAGCTGATCTGGGACTTGTGTTCCCGGATGAGGCTATCATTGACAGAATTCTCCAGTCACTCCCTCCAAGCTACAAGAGCTTCGTGCAGCAGTATAACATGCAAGGGATGAACAAGACCATCGCCGAGCTGTTTTCGATGCTGAAAGTCGCTGAGGCAGACATCCAGAAGGAGTATCAAGTGTTGATGGTCAATAAGACCACCAGTTTCAAGAAGAATGGCAAGGGCAAGAAGGGTAACTCTAAGAAGGGTGACAAAGCAGTTGCTAATCCAGTGAAGAAACCCAAGGCTGGACCCAAGCCAGAGACTGAGTGTTTCTATTGCAAGGGGAACGGCCACTGGAAGCGGAACTGCCCCAAGTATCTGGCGGACAAGAAGGGGGCCAACAACAACAAAGGTATATGTGATATACATGTTATTGATGTGTACCTTACCAACTCTCGTTGTAGTGCCTGGGTATTTGATACCGGTTCGGTTGCTCACATTTGCAACTCTAAACAGGAACTGCGGAATAAACGGAGGCTAGCGAAGGACGAAGTGACGATGCGCGTGGGAAACGGTTCCAAGGTTGATGTGATCGCCGTCGGCACGCTCGCTCTTCGATTACCATCGGGATTAGTTATGAACCTGAATAATTGTTATTTAGTGCCTGCGTTAAGCATGAACATTATATCTGGATCTTGTTTATTGCGAGACGGTTACTCATTTAAGTCAGAGAATAATGGTTGTTCTATTTATATGAGTAATATCTTTTATGGTCATGCACCCGAAGTTAGGGGTTTATTCTTATTGAATCTCGATAGTGATGATACACATGTTCATAACATTGATGCCAAAAGATGTAGAGTAGATAATGATAATACCACCTTCTTGTGGCACTGCCGTCTCGGTCATATCGGCGTGAAACGCATGAGGAAGCTCCATGCTGATGGACTTTTGGAGTCTCTTGATTTTGAATCACTTGACACGTGCGAGCCGTGCCTCATGGGCAAGATGACAAGGACCCCGTTTTCAGGGACAATGGAACGGGCAAGTGACTTATTGGAAATCATACATACTGATGTGTGCGGTCCGATGAGTGTAACGGCGCGCGGTGGATATCGTTATTTTCTCACCTTCACTGACGACTTAAGTAGATATGGGTATATTTACTTGATGAAGCATAAGTCTGAAACTTTTGAAAAGTTCAAGCAATTTCAGAGTGAAGTTGAAAATCATCGTAACAAGAAGATCAAGTTCCTACGATCTGATCGAGGGGGAGAATATCTGAGTTATGAGTTTGGTGATCACTTAAGAAAATGTGGAATTGTTTCACAGTTGACGCCACCCGGAACACCACAGCGTAATGGTGTGTCCGAACGTCGTAATCCAACCCTATTAGATATGGTACGTTCTATGATGTCTCTTGCCGATTTGCCACTATCGTTTTGGGGATATGCGTTAGAGACAGCTGCATTCACTTTAAATAGGGCTCCATCTAAGTCCGTTGAGACAACACCGTATGAACTGTGGTTTGGTAAGAAACCGAAGTTGTCTTTTCTCAAGGTTTGGGGTTGCGATGCTTATGTCAAAAGGCTTCAGCCAGAAAAGCTCGAACCCAAAGCGGACAAATGTGTCTTCATAGGATACCCAAAAGAAACAGTTGGGTACACCTTCTATCTCAGATCCGAGGGCAAAGTGTTTGTCGCTAAGAACGGGTCCTTTCTCGAGAAAGAGTTTCTCTCGAAAGAATTGAGTGGGAGGAAGGTAGAACTTGATGAGGTTATTGAACCTCTGCTTCAACCAGAAAGTAGCGCAGCACAGAAAGATGTTTTTGTGGAGCCTGCAGAGGTTGAAGAGGAAGCCAATGATGATGATCAAGAAGCTTCTGATCAAGTTACTACCGAACCTCGTAGGTCGACAAGGGTACACACTGCACCTGAGTGGTATGGTAACCCTGTCTTGGAGGTCATGTTGTTAGACAACGGTGAACCTACGAGCTATGGAGAAGCGATGGTGGGCCCGGATTCCGACAAATGGTTAGAGGCCATGAAATCCGAGATGGGATCCATGTATGAAAACAAGGTATGGACTTTGGAAGTATTACCTGAAGGGCGGAAGGCCATTCAGAATAAATGGATTTTTAAGAGGAAGACGGACGCTGACGGTAATGTCACCGTGTATAAAGCTCGACTTGTGGCAAAGGGTTTTTCACAAGTTCAAGGGATTGACTACGATGAGACTTTCTCACCCGTAGCGATGCTTAAATCCGTCCGAATCATGTTAGCAATAGCTGCATATTTCGATTATGAAATTTGGCAGATGGATGTCAAAACAGCGTTCCTTAACGGTTTTCTTAAGGAAGAGTTGTATATGATGCAACCAGAAGGTTTTGTCGATCCAGAGAATGCTGACAAAGTATGCAGGCTTCAGCGTTCCATTTATGGGCTGGTGCAAGCATCTCGGAGTTGGAATCTTCGCTTTGATGAGGTGATCAAAGCGTTTGGGTTTATACAAGTTTACAATGAAGCTTGTATTTACAAGAAAGTGAGTGGGAGCTCTATAGCGTTTCTAATATTATATGTGGATGACATATTGCTGATTGGAAACAATATAGAATTTTTGGATAGCGTGAAGGGGTATTTGAACAAGAGTTTTTCGATGAAGGATCTCGGTGAAGCTGCTTTCATATTGGGCATCAAGATCTATAGAGACAGATCAAGACGCTTGATAGGACTTTCACAAAGCACATACCTTGATAAAGTTTTGAAGAAGTTCAAAATGGATCAATCCAAGAAGGGGTTCTTGCCGGTATTGCAAGGTACAAAGTTGAGTAAGACTCAGTGCCCAGTGACTGCGGAAGATAGAGAAAAGATGAGTGTCGTCCCCTATGCTTCAGCCATAGGCTCTATCATGTATGCAATGCTGTGCACGAGACCAGATGTCAGCCTTGCCATAAGTATGGCCGGAAGGTTTCAAAGTAATCCTGGTATGGATCACTGGACAGCGGTCAAGAATATCCTAAAGTACCTGAAAAGGACTAAGGATATGTTTCTCGTTTATGGAGGTGATCAAGAGCTCGTCGTAAAGGGTTACGTCGATGCAAGCTTTGACACTGATCCGGATGACTCTAAGTCTCAAACCGGATACGTATATATTCTCAACGGGGGAGCGGTGAGCTGGTGCAGTTCCAAGCAGAGCGTGGTAGCTGATTCTACATGTGAAGCGGAGTATATAGCTGCCTCGGAGGCGGCGAAGGAAGGTGTCTGGATGAAGGAGTTCATGACAGATCTTGGAGTTGTGCCTAGTGCACTGAACCCAATGACTCTGTTCTGTGACAACACTGGTGCCATTGCTCTAGCCAAGGAACCAAGGTTTCACAAGAGGACTAGACACATAAAACGACGCTTCAATTCCATCCGCGATTCGGTCAAGGAGGAGGACATAAACATTTGCAAAGTACACACGGATTTGAATGTTGCAGATCCGTTGACTAAGCCTCTTCCACGGGCTAAGCACGATCAACACCAAGACTCTATGGGTGTTAGATTCATTACCTTGTAATGCTAGATTATTGACTCTAGTGCAAGTGGGAGACTGTTGGAAATATGCCCTAGAGGCAATAATAAAAAGGGTTATTATTATATTTCCTTGTTCATGATAATCGTTTATTATCCATGCTATAACTGTATTGATTGGAAACTCAAATACACGTGTGGATGAATAGACAGACTTTGTGTCCCTAGTGAGCCTCTACAGGACTAGCTCGTTGATCAAAGATGACCGCGGTTTCCAGGTCATAGACATGAGTTGTCATTTGATAACGGGATCACATCATTAGGAGAATGATGTGATGGACGAGACCCAAACGTTAACATAGCTTTTGATCGTGTCAGTTATCGCTATAGTTTTTTGCATGTCAAGTATAAGTTCCTATGACCATGAGATCATGTAACTCACTGACACCGTAGGAGTGCTTTGTGTGTGCCAAACGTCACAACGTAACTGGGTGACTATAAAGGTACTCTACAGGTATTTCCGAGGGTGTCTGTTGAGTTGACATGGATCGAGACTGGGATTTGTCACTCCGTGTGACGGAGAGGTATCTCCGGGCCCACTCGGTAATACGTCATCTCAATGAGCTCAAAGTGACTAAGTAGTTGGTCACGGGATTATGTATTACGATAACGAGTAAAGAGACTTGCCGGTAACGAGATTGAACTAGGTATAGAGATACCGACGATCGAATCTCGGGCAAGTAACATACCGACGAGACAAAGGGAACTGTATACGGGATTGCCTGAATCCTTGACATCGTGGTTCATTCGATGAGATCATCGAGAAACATGTGGGAACCAATATGGGTATCCAGATCCCGCTATTGGTTATTGACCTGGGAGTGTCTCGGTCATGTCTACATGGTTTTCGAACCCGCAGGGTCTACACACTTAACGTTCGGTGACGCTAGGGTTGTTAGAGAGAAAAGTGTATGGTTACCGAAGGTTGTTCGGAGTCCCGGATGAGATCCCGGACATGACGAGGGTCTCCGGAATGGTCCGGAGACGAAGATTGATATATAGGATGAAAGGTTTCGGAGTCCGGAAGTGTTCCGGGGAGCATCGGGAAATCGGCGGAGTACCGGAAAGGGTTTCGGGGGGTCCGGAAGTAGTTCTGGGCCTAATGGGCCACAAGGGGGAACACCACAGCCCTCAGGGGGCTGTGCGCCCCCCCTGGGCCCTCTCCTCATGCGGCTAAGGGGGTGGGACCCCCTAGGGCAGCCGCACCCCTTTGGAGTGGGGGGCAAGGCACCTAGGGGGGGAAACCCTAGGGCCTGGCCCTTGGCCGCCGCCCCCCTGCCTTGGCCGCCGCCCCCTCCCCTTGCCCTGGCCGCCGGCCCCTAGGGGAAACCCTAGGGCGCCCCTCACCTCTCCACCCCCCCTATATATAGTGAGGCAAAGGGAGGGCAGCAAACACAAGTTCGTGCCTCGGTGCTGCCCTCCCTCTCCCATAACATCTTCTTCTCCCGCGGTGCTTAGGCGAAGCCCTGCCGGAGTTCTTCTCCACCATCACCACCACGCCGTCATGCTGCCGGTTCTCCATCAACCTCTCCTCCAACCCTTGCTGGATCAAGAAGGAGGAGACGTCCCCGAGCCGTACGTGTGAAGAACGCGGAGGCACCGTTGCTTCGGTGCTTGGATCTTCAGCGATCTGAATCGCGGCGAGTACGACTCCATCAACCGCGTTCTTAACGCTTCCGCTTAGCGATCTACAAGGGTATGTGGATCCTACTCTCCCCTCGTAGTTGCATCTACTAGATTGATCTTGGTGAACGTAGAAAAAAAAATTTTGTTTTCCATGCAACGTTCCTCAACACCGAGATCGTGGGGGGTGGACGCCTAGCAGACCGCGCCTCGGCCCCATCCAGTCAGCGAGCCACGCCCCCACACCTTCCCCCGTTTATGGGGAAGGCGCAGGCCGCCTCCTTTCGCATTTACTGCGACGTGACGCATGCGTGCAGAAACCGCTCCACGCATGACGCCCACGTCACGCACGCCCCTCCACCCCGCGCCGCTCGCGCGGGCCGTGAGAGGCGCAGCGTGTGAAAATTCTATCGCGGTGAGAACCATCCCGCCTGCCCGCGCACCGTTCTGGGCCTGGCCCAACAACGTGTCGCGCTTATGTGTGGCCCAGGCCCGGGGGCTCCTGTCGGTGTACAAAAAGAGGGGTGCATTTTTTGTACCCCTATGACTGTGCACGGGCAGTCTGAGCCACGGCGCCATCCCACCAAGCAAGACAAGGGAGGCAAGCCGGGGCAAGACTGAAGCTTGATGAAGACTGGAGCGACACCAAGAACAAGACCACGAAGAGCAAGGGGACAAAGCGCCACCCCCGGCAAGATCCTTGCCGGGGCCGGCTCTGGCAGCCCCGGCAAGACCCTTGCCGCGGCAGCTCGCCCC
>LR738711.1:724623974-724942539 GCA_902687465.1 Secale cereale
GGAGCGAATCGCCCTTGAGTCCGCCACCCCCAGGGAGGGGAGGATTCGGGAGATGTCCCCATGGTGGCATGCAGATCTTTGTGAAGACCTTCAAGATCAGATACAAGGTAAGAAGACGACGACCCTTGGCGGGATCCCAGCCAAGGGGATCCACAAGGCCCCCGGCAAGCACCTTGCCGGGGATGACAGCAGGTGCCACGTCAAGACCCTTGCCGGGACCCCGGCAAGGCCCTTGGGCCACCATCAGGCCCGCACCAACTGGGTCTCCACCGACCCGCGCAGCTGCCGACCCAACCAGCTGGACGGGCTCCTGCGTGGCAACCCACAGATCTTCGTGGAGGCCCGCCGTTGCGCCACCTCAGCTGCCTGTCTGCCTACATGGCACCTCAGGCACCGCTGGCCAGGGCGCGTGTCGACACGAGGAGGAGCGGCGACGGACAAGACAGGCGTCTCCCCTCGTCCCCGATAAAGCAAGGACACCTAAGCAGGGCGCATTAAATGCACCTTGTCCTGTAATGCGAGGGATAACCTCGCATCACTGTACCCTTTCCACCTCCTGTGTGCCACTATGGCAGCCCCTTTTCCCTATAAAAGGAGGCCCGAGGCGACCAGGAGAAGGATTCGGCTTTTCGGAACCCCTCACGACTCTTTTGGAGCTCCTCGTTAGCCGAATAACACCAACATATAATCCACCAAAGCAGGAGTAGGGTTTTACGCATCTTTGCGGCCCGAACCTGGGTAAAGGAACCATGTCCTGATCGTTAGATCCGCTCTTCTCTCAACCCCGCGCCCCGCAACCGTAGTAGGGATTCTTGTGATCCCATAGGTGTCGATCCAAATACACCGAGATTCTCCCATTGCAAGAACTATAGATCTAGTAGGCCAAACCAAACCAATAATTCGAAGAGACTTCCAAGGATATTATGAGCACACATAAAAAGTTCAGAGAAGAACCAAATATCTTTCATAGATAACCTTGATCATAAACTCACAATTCATCGGATCTCGACAAACACACCGCAAAAAGAGATTACATCGAATAGATCTCCTCGAAGACCGAGGAGAACTTTGTATTGAGATCTGGAGAGAGAGAAGAAGCCATCTAGATACTAGCTATGGACCCGAAGGTCTGAGGTAAACTACTCACAACTCATGGTGAGGGCGATGATGATGATGATGAAGGCCTCCGTGATGGATCCCCCTCCCGGAACAGGCTCCAAGATGGGATCTCCACGGGAACAGCAGCTACGGCGGTGGAATTAGGGGTTTCTCTCTGCGGCTGGAGTTTCGGGGGTACGTAGGTATATATAGGAAGAAGGGGGGCACCGGGGGCCACACGAGCTGCCCTCGAGGCAGGGGGGCGCGCCCCCACCCTCGAGGGTGGCCCCTCTGTCCCCTGGCTTGGCTCTGAAGTCTTTCGTGCGTGATTTCCTCCAAAAATATCTCTCGTGAAGGTTTCATTCTGTTTGATATTCCTTTTCCGCAAAACCCTGAAATAGGCAAAAAACAACAATCTGGACTGGGCCTTTGGGTTAGTAGGTTAGTCCCAGAAATGATATAAAAGTGAATGATAAAGCCCATTAAACATCCAAGACTTCATAAATAATAGCATGGAACAATAAAAAATTATAGATACGTTGGAGACGTATTAAGGCCAAGTTATTGAATCCGAGATCGCTGAGTGAGGAGAAAATGGCAGCAAGACGGTGCGAGTCTTCCAACTCTTCATGAGATAAAGATCGGGGAAAGCCCAAATTCCAATTAGTGCGAGAAAGGTCAACAATAGAAATCTCAATGTTACCACAAAACAAAAATAATACCAAGAAGAGAGAACAGAAAGGGTCGTCTCCAAACCACCAGTCAAGCCAAAATCATGTGGACTTGCAATCGTTGACAACAAATTTCACATGCTCACAGAATTCATCACACACCTTAGCCAAATCATGCCAAAATTAAGAAGCATTCGTAGAAGAGGCAAATAGATGGCTCGAGAAGCGAAAATATTTAGCTTTAAGGATATCGAACCAAAGAGTACTAGGGGAAGCTTTCAGGATCCCCCACCACCATTTGATAAGCAAACACTTATTCATAATAGAAGTGTTGATAATACCCAAGCCCCCATGAATTTTAGGTCTACAAATAATATTTCATTTAACCAATCTATACTTTTTCTTGTTGCCTGCCTGTTCCAATAAATGTCGTTTACATTTGTCTAGGTATGAATTTTGTTTTTACAATGATGTATGTGAGTCTGTATAATATGATGATCAATGTAGCCAATAGAAGAGAAGACATAGGGCAAAAGGGAAACAAGGGATATGTTTTATCCTCGTGAAATTTCCATATATTATACTCTCTCTATAAGCAAATATAAGACTTTTAGCTCACTAAAGTGGGAGTTGATCGTAAACTTTTAGCTTGGAACTTGAGAGGTCGTATAAACTTATCCTGTAACCGAGACAGAAACAGAAAGGCAAATGCGCTGAGAAAGTAAGACCTCTTCTTCTACAACAGAAAATTGTAGGCCTATAGACTGTGTTCTACAAATGCACATTATGACCGGCGAGAGAATGTTTCTTTTTGTTGTTGTTGATAGAGTTGATCGGCCATCAAGGTACAATGGCTTCATAAGGAGTATAGAATCTCTCCCCCCCCCCCTCTCTATCTTTGTTTAAGGCATGTTGCAGAAGCAGCTTCGACTACAGGGAGCCGATGCTGGGCGCCCAGCAGGAATGTGGGTTTGCCACATGTCGTGCTAATTTTGTTAATATTCTTTTTCCTATTATTTATATTTTAAATACTTAACTTTATTTAAAAAATAAACCATTAATGCAGTATAAAAATGTGATAGCTTTCAAAAAAACGAGAATGAAAGATGTTAAAAAAATTGTATGTGAAATTATTCAATGCGAAAAATGCTTGCAAAATACATGAACAAGTTTCGTACCAATAAAGCTGATGTACGTGGCATTTTAAAGAAATGTTCTTGCGTTTAAAACATATTTCTGACATTTAAAAAAATGTTTGTACAACCTAAAATGTTCATGTAGCTTAAAAAAAATTCTTCATGTAAAAACAGACCAACATGAAATAAAAAAAGTGTTGTAATCATGTATTAAATGAAAATCTTCACATGTACACTAAAGAAAATATTGTGTACGGAAAACATTTATAAAATGTTTATACAATATCGAAAATGTTGTGTAGTTTAAAAATCATTTATTACAATGAAAGCAATGTACATTGTGTATTTAAAAATGTTGACCATGACCGGTAGAAAAAGAAAAGAAAAACATATATATTGCGCACTTAAAATGTTTATTATGCATTGAAAGAAATGTTTGGGACATTTTAGAAAATGTGTGCACAACCTAAAAATGCGTTTGACATTTAAAAAGTGTTTATAAAACATAAAAATGTTAGTGTAGTTCTATAAGTTATTCTGGCCTACAGTTTTTGTGTATCACTTGAATGCATGGTGCTGATTTACTAATTTTTTTTTTGTTGTTCAGGTTTATACATGTGTATTGTTGTAGGCTACAATTCGATTGTTGTTTTGGTTATGGTTCGGGTGAGTTAACATTTTCGGTTTATTCAGGTGTTGTCGGTTTCACTGGTTTTTTGGTTTCAGGTTGTTCAGGGTTGTTGCTTCGGTTTATTTGGGCTACTGTTTGTTTATTCAGATACCGTTCCAATTTTTTTCCGGATAAGTTAGTGCACTACTCACTGCTCTCGTGGTGTAAAAATGGACAGTAATCCGTCAAAAACTTATTTTCCACATGCATTACTGTTCATGCAAATATGTTGTTCCGGCCTACAGTTTTGTCTATCAGCAACACCATCACCGGAAAGGATCAGGAGACGATTGAGATGGCTCTGCGCCGGTATGCCGCTGGAAAGAAATGATGTGTAGGAAAATCCTAAATCATAACCCTTTGTATAAGGACGCGAGTGGTGGAGGAGGAGATAAATGCTATGTAAAAAAAATCCCGGTTTTCTTTTTAGTAGCGTGCATATTCTTTCTCCGGTGAGAGCTAAAAAGAAGTGGAACCTAAAAAAAGTAAGGGAAATCAGATTCTTTGGGAGCACTGTTCAAAAGGGATATTCTTCACTGGCAGTACCCTTCATACACAGGTAATGTTCATATGCATTTACTATTCACGTGAGGTACTGATCACAACTACTGTTCACTAATATCAACTTTTAATGAATAGTGGAAGCTTAAAATGATTCCAAAAAACCTAAAAAATCAAAGTCTTCCCCCTTTAGTATTGTTACTCATATTGATATCCACAGTTTCGCTGTTGGTCATTGAACGAAAGTTGTTTTTTTTTTCATGTCTATAGTTTACCGAACCTGCAGGGTCACACACTTATTAAGGGATTATGATATGTTGAGTTATGTAGAATTTAGGAATATGAGAAAATAATTATCAGAAAACTTTCTGGAATAAACGAAACCGTTTCAATAGAAACTGGAAGCGTTTCATGATTACCGGGAGTGTTTTGGTGAGTATGGGGTAATACCATGAATTAATATATAGGTGGACATTATTTCTAGGGACTTCTATATTAATTATAAAGCGCTACAATATTACTGTGAGGTCCCGAGAATTTATTGAAAGTCAACTAGCTAAAGAAAATATATAAAGGCCTATTAGGGGAGAGATAATGGGCCCTAATGCCCGTTTAGCGCCCCAAGGGGCCTTAGGCTGATGCAAGGGGAGGGAAACCCTTCCTCAAGCCGGCCACCCCTCTCCTCTCCCTTACACCTATATACTAGAGGTCTTTGGCCCCTTTGTGATAGAAGTTTCTCCTATGGTTCTCTCTAGTTGATCAAGTTCTAATTTAGACTTGATCTAGATTAGAGCTAGTTGGAGTTTCTCTAATCATCATAATAGAGAAGCCCTGTGAGGTTCTCTTCTCCCTCCTCAGTTCTCCGGTGATGTCTAGCTCTGGATGGTGAAGCGCCGTCGGATCGTGGAGCCCGTACGCGTGCATTCCATAGAGAGGTCGTGCTTTTGATCTTCGGTTCAAGGGATTGTTCGTGAACAGTTTAACGGACTTCATCAACAATATACACCAACTCTTCTTCCATCGCAACTCATTGTTGGTAACGAGTCGATCTAAATCTGTTAATGCAACTTCATAGTGTTTCTATGAACGTGATCGCAGGGCAAATTTTATGTTTTTTTACTACATTTCCAGCTAGTGGCATCATGAGTGGTTTTATGAGTAGATGCAGATTTTGATCCAGATCACATGTGACCGTGAGGGTATTACACAAGTGTTTTTAGTAATGAATTGGATCTATTGCTAAAAAGAATTCAGAACTAGATGAGTTCTAGAGCTTAATATAATTGTGCGAGTAGAAGATAAGACCTATTGTGTTATATGCAATATTCTACTTGATGTTCTTGTTTGCTTCCCTTGAGTTTTGCTTCTTTTCGTTTCTTGGCGGCATGACGAAGCTTTGTTACAAACTTCTGTCAATCTGCGATTCTCGCTATCAATGATATGCTAATAGTTCTTTGGGCTTCATCATAGTCAAGAAAAGTGAATCGTCATAAACGCGAGAGGACATGTAGATTTTGATCTACATAGGGTCTTGCGTATTGACGAAGTTTAGTGTGGGACTAGAGATTTTTAGTCAAGTCTCTTCCCTCGCACACCTCACAAAGTTAATCTAGCAACAATGATAATTGTACTTGATGGTGGATGTATGTAGTAGTGTTCTCCAAAGCCCAAGAAGCCACATACACTAAAAGTTTGCTAAACTGATTAGATGACGTCTATCTTGATTTTAAGGTTGCATGTGATGTGGTATAGCCTTCGTTATGATGATGAGTTTTTGTATGAGATGGTTATATGTTGTAATGGTTAAGTAACGTGTGCGTCATAGTACGACATGGTGGTTGGAGCTACAAGATTATCACTTTAATGACCCACGTGCCAAAACTAATGAAGAGAAGACTTTCACCTCCGGACAATGCTTTATTTTACTAACCCAGCCCTCGGCTGATCTCATATTCCGTTGTGTGGATCAATTATACTACTTTTCTAGCGAAAAGAATCAGATTTGTTATAAAGTTCATTGGAAGTACAAATCATGTTGAACATGTTAAAAATTACACTACATATTCTTAGGCTAAATAAATGCATGAGGCTTCACCTCAACTATTTCTGTTGAGCTAGTCAAGAGGGTATGTGGTATGCCATTTACGCTATGTGTATGAATTCTTCCTTTTGACAGTGATGCATGTGAGCCTGTGTATTTTTTGCGGGTAGTCTATATACAATATGTCGATATGCGAAGGCATTAGAAGAGAAGAGAGATGGCAAAAAGGCAACAAGGGAGTCAGTCTTATCCTAGCGGAGTTTTCATACTCTCACGGTTCATAATTAGTTGACTCAGATTTGTCTAAATACAAATATATCTAAACACATTTTAGTGTTAGATATATTTGTAACTAGACACATTTAAGACAGCTAATTTAGGATAAAGGTATATTATACTCAGACATAGAAAGGCAAATGCCAGCGGGCCAGCCTATTAGTGCACTTATTCGCTCGTTGTGGTTATATCCATGCATGTTCGCTGCAGCTTCGGCATCCTTTATTTTTTCGTTTTCCTTTGTTTTCATTTTATTCCTTTTTCATATCATCGGTTTTCTTTGGTTTTCATTATTATTTGCTATAACTTCTGTCTTCCTTGTTTTTCATGGTTTTCACTACTTTTTTTTCTTTCGTTTTTTCTTTGCTTGTCTTTGGTTTATTTTAATTCTTCGATATAATTTTCTTCTTCCTTTTCTTCGTTTTTTATATAACTTCTGTTTTCCTCATATCTCCATTTATTCTTGTTTTTTTCCTTTGGTTTTCAAATTCTTATTTTTCTTTGTTTATTTATAGGTTTTCACTGTTCTTCATTATCTGCGCGCTTGTTTCCTCAGTTTTATTTTTCCTTTTCTTTTTATTTTATTTTGTTTTCATTTTTTCGTTTTACTTTGTTTCTTTTGGGTTTCATTCTATTTTTCGTACACAATAACATTTTGCTAATACAGGCTTAACATTTTTTAAATATAATTTTAATATTATTTGAATACATGGCCAGCACTTTCTCCATATTTTTTTTAATATTTTTCACATCCTTCATTAACATTTTTCAAGTAAATGATTAATAGTTTTTAATACATGGTCAACATTTTTTATACAGCTTTTTAACATTTTACAATTCTTGATTAACATTTTTTCAATACAAATTAATGGTAAACATTTTTCTATACACATTTAATATTTTCAAGTGCTTGATTAGTTTTTTTGAATGCAATATTAATATTGTTTTACTAATGGTCAACAAATTTCACATTTAAATTTAATACCTTTTCAAATGCTTGATTACATTTTTCAAACATAAGTTTAATTTTATTAATACAATACACGATTAACTTTTTTTAATACATGGTCAATTTTTTCTATACACATTTAGCATTTTTTGGATGCTTGAATAACATTTTAAAAACAATTAGCATTTTTACTATTTCTTGATTAATAATTTTCAAATACATGTTCAACACTTTTCACACATATTGTGGATTTTCAATATACATTTTTCGTATACATGAGAAACATTTTATTTATACATATTCATTTTTTCTAAATAATTGGTTAACTTTCTTTTAAATATTTATATGTAAAGTGGTTTCTGATATATATTTATTTAGAATATTAGGAAGTACGAGCGAAAGTATAAAAGGAAAAAATAAATTTAAAATATGAGACCGTGGCCTCCTGCGCGCCTGAGCTGGCCTACGCCTTATGCCAGAGCAGGCCAGGTCTCGCTGTAAGCCAGAAATAGAGTTGCCCCTTTGGTTTCGAGCGGTTATCTCTCACGTATAGTGGGCCGCCAGTCCTGTAAGTCTTTCTCTTTTATGTTTCGATTCTTCCTTATTTTTAATTTCATTTTATTTTGGAAAATATTCAGAAATAACTTTGACAATTTTCAAATATTTTACTGCACATTAAAAAAAATGCTCACGACACTTAATGATTTGGTCATGATATTTAAAAATACTTTCATACCATCAAAATTTTGCTATTGCCATTTAAAAATGTTCACACGTTCATAAGCCCATTTAAAGAAATGTTTTAAGGATTTTAAAAAATATCCTGTTATTATAAAAATATTTATAATTTCAAAATATCATCGCATGTTAAAATTTCTGTTCATGACATATATGAAAAATGCTCATTCTGTGTATAAACAATAATCACCGTATATTTAAAAATTGTTCGGTGTGCATTGAAAATTGTTCAACACGTGCTAGGAAAATATTTAACAATATATTTGCAAAAGGTTCAACATCGATCTAACAAATATTTTATATGTATTCCGAAAATGTTCATCCTATTTTAAAAGTATGTAATAATGAAAAATAAGACTAATAAAATTCTTAAAAAAAACTGAAACAACACTGAACAAAAAAGGTAACTTGTAGAAAACACCAAAAGAAAGACAATGCGAAAAACAAACGAATCCTAGCGGAAGGTTCCTAAAACCAACCCTGATGGTTCATGGCACCACCCTGAAAACCATTCCTACGTAACTCCTAATGAGTCGGCCCACTCAAATGTTCCTAAAGACGAGATGAGTGTACGTCTTGCAGTAAGCGAGATATAGACATGGCGCATTGCAAGATAGAGGACTCACCTATAGGGCGCCCCTATCTTGGGTGGTTCAATTAGTTTTGGTTTTTTTATGCTTATATTCGATTTGGGAAGCTTTAGATCTTTTTCTTTTTGGTTTTCTTTTTTGTATTTATTTTCTATTCACATTCATTTTTCTTCATTTTTCTTCATTTTATTTTTCAAAGTGACAAACTTTGTTAGTCCACCCGATTTTAGTGTATGAATGTTTGTGTATATGTAATGTTTAAAATGCATCAACTTTCAATGGTGACATTCTTGTTAAAAGAACAAATGTGTTAGAACTCAATCAAGTAGTAGCGCTAGCACGTCACTTGGCTCCTTGGTTCAATTCTCTGGAAATTTCTCCTTGGTAACATGGCTCAACAACACAAAAGTGATGGTTTAAGTTGTTTTAGGACTTGACCAAACATCACATGTCACGAGTTTACGGGTCTTTGTGGAAAATCGTTTAGGATTCTAAGATTATAAAAGAGTTACACTCAAGGGAGAAACATGATATGTAGAAGGCTAACCTAGTGGCTCAAGACAGACCGGTATACTGGACCAGTCTATACTGATTCATATTCTTCAATATGTCATGCAATTTGGCCTTTGCAATGAGAACAGGGCATGCCACACAACGAAATGGAACACTAGTAATTGAGGTTATTAGATGATACCCCGCACGTTGTTGCGGGAATATTTCGCAACATTTTTCAATGAGATTCACCGCATGAAACATGAGTATTTTGAGTAACAATATAAGAACTAAAACTAATAATACATATTAGTTATTGTGTTTGATTATTGTATAGTTGTAAAATATTTATTAATTGTAAATAACATAATGAAATGAAAAGTCTCATTTACGTTTGCATGTTGAGGTGAGTCTTGTTCCCATACATGTTGCTTGGTGTTGTGGCATGCTTGCATGTTGAAAGAAATAGGTTAGTGGGAGTGGGTCTTTTCAAAGCATGTTGTGTGATGAGGTGGCATGCTTGCATGTTGAGAGAAATAGGTTAGTGGAGGCTAGCTATTTTGATATAGAAGATTAGAAATAGTGCAATATCTGGTTCAACACTGGCTAGACAAACTCCGGAGAGTTCAACCGCGTGAGCAAATTTTAACATTTTCCTGAGATGTTTTCAAAGGTGTGGAGATTATCTAACAGTCATGATTTTTTTTAGTGACAAAGATGTTTATATATGTTAACATTTTAACATTCGATTTGGGTTGAATACTCTAACCTTGAAAACTATTGTGATCCCCTATACTTGTGCGTTATCAAGATCTTTTTCTAGCGCCATTGCCGGGGAGCTAGCTATATTTGTTGAGTCACTTGGGATTATTATCTATTTATCACTATGAAGAATCTGAAGGACACTAAAACCATGATATTTCCCTCAAGGACGAGGGGAGGTAGGGAACTGCCATCACACTCTGCACTTGATCATCCTTCAGTTATAAGTAAGCTTGTAACACCACCATGTGCTATTAATCCAGATATGTCGCAAGTTATTGATGATGCTACTTTTGCTATGAATGATGCTATGAATGATTCTTATGATGATGCTAGTACCTTGCTTGATAAGACTGTGTCATTAGGTGAACAGCTCGATGAACAACTTGCTAGAATTCAAAATATTGAGAATCCCGAAACTGACGAAGTCTTTGAAACTGAAACTTATGAGACACCTATTAGATCTAGCTCTCCTAGATATGTATTGCCTGATATAACCGAGGGTTATGTTATGGAGGGAGAGATAGCTGAAGACCTTCTTGCTTACAATGATAGAGATGATCTTAAGATACTACTATGCAAACTGAAAGAAAAATCTTTGAATGCTAAAATGAAATGTGATACTAAGTTTGATACTTCACCTATCTTTGTTTCTGATAAATATTATGAATTCTATGTCGACCCAGAGTTAATTACTCTGGTTGATCCTTTCCATGGTTGTGAAACTGAAATCGTGGTGGCACATCTCACTAAACTGAATGACATACCCACCCTTTTTGCTCATGATGAGAAATTCGCTACTACTATACCCTCAAATTATTTCCATTCTTATTAAAGGGTGATGCTAAGGCTTGGTATAATACTCTTTCTCTTTCTTGTGTGTGTAGTCCCCAGGATATGATTTATTACTTCTCTAAAAAATATTTTCCTGCTCATAAGAAACAAGCTGCCTTACAGGAAATATTTAACTTTCTGCAAATTGAAGTAGAGAGTCTCCCACAAGTTTGTTGGGAAAGGCTTCTCCAATTGCTTAATGCTTTGCCTGATCACCCTCTTAAGAAAAATAAAATACTTGATATCTTCTATAATGGACTAACCGATACTTCTAGGGACTTCCTAGATAGTTGTGCTGGTTGTGTTTTCTGGGAACGAACTGTTGAACAAGCTCAGGAATTATTGAACATCATATTGAAAAATTATAATGATTGGACTCTTTCTGAACCACCGCCTGAACCCACACCGAAGAAGAGGGGTATTTTATTTCTCAGTCTCGAAGATATGCAAGAGGCAAAAAAATGTATGAAGGAAAAGGGTATTAAACTGAAGATGTCAAATTTTTTCCTCCTATTGAAGAAATACATGGTCTTGACACACCATCGCCACCGGTGGTAGAGCTAAATTCTTTATTAAAGTTCAATGAAGATGATAACCCTTATAACAAACATCCTAGTCAATGCTTATATGAGTTTGATAATTACATTAGAAAACAAGATCACTTCAATGCAAATGTTATGAAACAATTGAAATACAACTATGATATGATTGCTCGCTTGAGTGACTTGTTGTTTAGAATCACTAATGATGTTAAAACATGCTTCTATGATTCTAACTCAGTTAGAACAAGTTGATCAATCTCAAAGGGAATTGCTTAATGAAATGAATAATAATGTAAATGATTTTGTTGTTAGAGTAGCAACTAGAGGAGGCAAAATGACTCAGGAGCCACTTTATCCCGAGGGACACCCTAAAAGAATTGAACAAGACTCTCAAAGAATTAACAATGAGCCACCTAGTCCTTCTAAAAACAAAAAGAAGAATAAAAATGATAGGACTTTGCATAGCTCTAGTGAACCTGAGAAAGAAAAACATCCCGAAGATAACAATGATGTTTCTATTTTTGATGCGGAAACTCAATCTCGCAATGAACATACACCTAGTGATAACAAAAAAGATAATGATGATGTTCATGAAGACACTCCACCAAACAATAATAAAGAACCAAATAATAATGTTGAAATAGAACCTGTTGTTGATCTTGATAACCCACAACCTGAAAGTAAATGATATGACGAAAGAGACTTTGTTGCTAGAAAACATGGTAAAGAGACAGAGCCATGGGTCCAAAAACCCATGCTCTTTCCACCTAAACTGTAACATCCCAAAATTCTAAATTTTTGGAATGTTATATTAAATAAATAGTTTAGATTGCTTGTTTGATTGTGATGTGGTTGCTTGTGTGAATTTGAGTGAAATTTGAAACTTTTGAAAGTTAAATGAGAGGGAATGAAATGACTTTCCCAAACTTTCACCTTGCATTTATGATCTCCGTGAATCCAAATTCATTTCTTCACAAAACCCTAGAGTGAAGATGATATGACTTCTTCCATTTAATAAAAATGAAAAGGGTTTTGGAAGGATTTTGAATTCCATCTGAAAATATTTCAAATTCAGAAACTTTATGCAACTCAATGATTTTCATGAGAGAAGATAAAATAACTTCTTCGAATTATAAAAATATGAGTTGGAAGTTCCTTTGAAGTATTTTTTAAACTCATTTTCAAATTTGTGGTATTTGATTTTTATTCAAATTATTTTTCTCCAAAAATAAAATATATGAAAAATAGGGTAAAATGATTACCTACAATAGAAAATTGGAGAGAAATGAGTTTGAAATAATTTTGGTATTTTAAAAATATTTTGTTTGGGTTTTAAATAAACGAGAAGCCTTGTTTAATTTATTTAATTTTTTTGGATTTTATTTGACTGTAGAAAAATGTTCAAGTTGTAGAAAATCTTTTTCTGAAAATTTTGATATGTTATATGCCTTCAGTATTTTTTATCTGGTTTATATTATTGCTATTGTTTGTAAAAATGGTTTAAAAAAACGAACTGGGCCGGCCCAACTCCAGCCGGACCCAGCCCAGCCGCGCCGCTCGCCCCTGACCTCGGACTCCCGCCCAAGCACGCCCTGTCGCCGTCTCCGATCGGGAAATTGCCGCTGCCTCGCCTCGCCTTGCCCCCTTCCCCACGCCTCGCGCCGCCTTCCCCCCCTTAAATAGCGTGCCCCGCCCCCCTCTCCTCTCCGCTTCTCGCCGTCGCCACTCGCTTCGCGCCGCCGCCGCACACCACCAGCGCCGCCGCGGCTGCCGCTTGCCTCGCCGCCGCCTTCGCGCCGCCCCGTGCAGTCGCCGCTGCCGCCGCCAACGTTGCTTGCCCGCCTGCCGGAGTTGCCTCGCTGCCCTCGCAGGAGCCGCCGCCGCCTCTTGCCAGTTTTTCACCGGTTTTTAGGTAAGAACCTATATAGTTTTTTTAGGGTTTCGCCGGTTTAGTTTTGGTTTTCTGTTAATTCTAAATAGCAAGCGTTTGTTCGTTTAGTATCTTTAGTGAACATATTCTTCAGATTAGTTAATGTTAGCGAGCGTTCGCTCGATAGATTTTTTCTTTTTCTTTTTATTTCGGCCAGGGACTTAGATGTAATTAGTTTTCTTACAGTTTAGCTCCTGGTCTTTAAACGATCACAACTTTTTGCTCTTTTATCTAAATCCAACGAAACCAATGCCCACTTCTTCGTTATGATCCCATCTGTGCGGATAACCAACTTAAACATACTCCCTCCGTACCAAAATAAGTGTCTCAACTTTGTACTAGCTTTAGTACAAAGTTGCACTAAGGTTAAAACACTTATTTTGGGACGGAGGGAGTATTTTTTAAACTTTATTTTTTTAATTCAAACAGATTTGTTTTAAATTTCTTTTTGTCATAACTTGAGTTTCGTAACTCCGTTTGAGTTGATTCTTTTTGCAAATCAAAGCTCTTGACCTAAACTTTCTAATAAGGCCAAATCCACCTAATTTTGGTACTGTTAGAAATTATTTTTTGTTGCAAGAGTTATTCGCTTATTTTTGAAGTTTTCCGAAGTGTTTTCTTCGTTCTTCCCGATTTTCTGAGTGATTGCTTATGTGTGGTTACTATTGCTTGCTTACGATAGATTGAACGGAGTGTGACGAGTAGATCTATCACAAGTTATGAGTGCAATGAATCTTCATCAATAGTACAAGGCAAGTTCATACTTTGATCATACTTTCCAATACCCAGTTTTTATTGCATTAGTTCTATCCTCAAAGATTGCATGAGTAGGACTTGGATACATGTGGTATTGCTGAGTAGTTCATGAGGTAGGAACCCAATGACTTGAGATCAACCCAAGGGAATATACGCTTTGTTACTTATTGCTTAGCCATGCTCGTAGACGTGGATTGGTATGTGAGATTTCATGAAAGTTGTGAGTGTGATAACAACTAAGGGAATGTTTAAGGTGGCAACTTTAATACACAACTGGGTGGACTGGTTGCAGGGCACCTGGAGAATCTAGTGTTATCCTAGGAGATCCCGGAGGACCTGTGTGACCATCCTATGAAATGCCACCCAGGCTCAAAGGGATCATATATCATTCATGCCTAGAAACTTCCGTGTGCAGCCACATGCCATGATGGGCTCTGGCATAGTTAAGTATGTTGTGTGAGCTCTTTTAGTGGTGGACCAGCAGATGTAGGGGATAGTAGGTGTACCGGTCCATCCGGGGTAAAGAGTAAATGCTTCTGAAAGACTTTGTCTCGGTCATCCGGTTATCAAACACCATGTAGTGCGAGAAGTCAAACGGAGGCGATCGAGTCTTGTGGGGAAAAGTGCACAAACCTCTGTAGAGTGTACAAACTATTCATGAGTAGCCATGTCCCCGGTTATGGACATCTTGAGTATCCTGGTATTTGAATTATGGCCTGGTCTCATCACTCCATTTAATTAAATTGTTGGGTTACTAATGACATTGGTTATTTTGGGATTGAGATGGAGGAACCATTCTCAATATTGCTTAACTAAACTGAGTAGTAAATAAAATTTATTCCTTTTTTTTGTAGGAAAAAACTAGCTTTATGCAAAATAAACCTTACAGCCTCCACCAGCCAAATATGCATATAGAGATAAACATTTCATCATTATTATATGGCATGAATTTGCTAGTACATTGAATGTACTGACCTACATGGCTGCAACGTCTCACGTTGCAGGAATTTATCCGACGAGTAAGTGATACGTTAGGGTTGTGATGTCTACACTCAACTTTGCCGTTGGTGTTGATGGAACTCCACAACCTTGTTGTTACTTCCGGTGTTTGATTGAGGTAATAGTATTTATGTTACTTTATACATGTGATTTACCTTTGTTATAAATCCTCGAGTACTGTGTGTGTTAGCATACCGATCCAGGGATGATACCTAAGCACAGAGACTTGATCCATTCGGGCTGGGTCGCTACAAGATGGTACCAGAGCACATGTTGACTGTAGGACGTGACCCTAGAAACTGGCAATCCCATAGGAAAGGTTTCTCTAAAACTTTTTTTCAAAAAGATTCTTTACCTCTCTTCTTTTTTGAGCTTTGTCAAATCTTCCCCTTTTACCTTAAATTGTTAGACAATACCCTTTTTCCATTTGACCACTTTGGAGTAAAGAGGATTTCACCATGCATTAGAAGTGTTGAAGCTACAACAGTGGATACTCCGAAGATTTGAAGAGTTGACGACTTTGAAGATATATTGACCTTTATAAGACCAAACCCCTGTTATGTACTTACGTTAGATGCGACGATTGTGAGCCATCATTTGTTTGATGTTTTTTCGACGGCCACAAAATAAAACCCATCTCTTCAATACCATTGTTTGTATTGAGTGTACCTCTCTCCATCTCCCGAATCTCATCCCAAAATCCTTGGACCCAATAGATGATGAATGAAGATAGACTTGTATTCACTGGACCGATGACCCAGCCGGAGGCAGAGCTATGGATACAAAACATTGAGGATCACTTCAGGAAAAATTTGATTGTAAGAAAGTATGAGGTTCAGTACGCTCTTCAGTACTTTACAGAAAGTGCTGCAACATGGTGGAAAATGCATCAAGCCGTACAAGGATGTAATGGAGCAATAAGTTGGGAGGAATTCAAGAAGACTCTGTTAAAATCCGGTCTCATCCGAAAGCATGGTGACAACCGGAAGAAGAAACCTTGTGCCTGCAGGATTTGTGGAGAAATAGGACACACCCAGGAGGAGCACAAGGATGAATGCCCTCAGTACGCTCTTCAGTACTTTACAAAAAGTGCTGCAACATGGTGGAAAATGCATCAAGCCGTACAAGGATGTAATGGAGCAATAAGTTGGGAGGAATTCAAGAAGACTCTGTTAAAATCCCATCTCATCCAAAAGCATGGTGACAACCGAAAGAAGAAACCTTGTGCCTGCAAGATTTGTGGAGAAATAGGACACACCCAGGAGGAGCACAAGGATGAATGCCCTCATTGTGAAGAAAGTCACCCAGCTGAAGAATGCCCAACTAGGCAGATCACTTGTTTATTATGTGAAGGGACTACCCAGTACCCTACTCAGTGTCACATTTACCCCATGGTACTACAAACTATCCAGCAGAAGAAAGAAGCAATGAAAGAAGCCCTCGTTGAAATTTTAGAAGAACCTGTGATGAAGGAAGGTGTGGAGGGCACACACGAAGAAGGCCCAATTAAACTTTGCACCAAGTCATGCTATTCATGTGGAGAAGAAGGACACATTTCCCAGCATTGTTCGAGGGAGTATCTAGTAGAATTTTTGATGGTGGAATTTGAGTATGACCCACAGGAAATAGAAGACATGATCGAAACAAAGAAGTCGAGGAAGAGAAAGAGCATGTGTCCCCAGAGCAACCCAATTTCTGTGAAAAAGGACCTGAGTCACATCACATGTTACAAGTGCAAGGATTTAGGTCATTACGCTAGCAACTGCCCCGCAAGGAAGCCAAGACCCAGGGAACCAAGATAGTCACCATGAATTCCCTAGATTTGTCTGATGTCATTCATTTACGCTGCAAGGAAGTGAGGCATTTTGCCAGAGGGGGTTCATACCCGAGGAAAGATTGAGCAAAGTAGTTGAGATATTGATATTGGAGTAAAGCATGTAAATAAATGTGGAATACATTTTTTCATTTTGTTGTTGACTTGAGAGTTATGGAAAGGACACTGTAATAGTTCGTGAAGCAATAGAAGTTGATATGTTTGGAATCTCATATGAAATATTATGAGCTGTTGGATGATTATGAGTGCCTCACTTGCTATCTCACCCAGACTAAAACCTAGAACCCATGGACAAGCTAACCCTAAACCTTTCTCGGACAACCAACCACATTTCACCCAAGGAAATACATACATTATCCTGAGTACCCCTTCTATCTTATACCCACAGATGACAACCCTTTACGAGTCCTTTCTCAAGGGCCCGGAAACAATCACGACCCTGACTAGCGATCAGGATTACCCAAAGATCCCGAAGGACATGATGAAGCATATTCACCTTGAAGGAGATGTAGTCTACAAGGGTTATCCCTTCATGGAGAATGGAGTTGAACTTTGGTACGTGGAGGTACACCTCCACCGTGTGAAAGGAGTTTGCCCAAAAACTATGGGTCAATACTTTTCATCTCTCGAGTACCATGAACAACATTCTCCGACTCTGTTCGTGAAGCTGCTATGGAAGCCATACATCAGATTAGGGAAATACTTGAAGCAAGACTTCGTCACACTCAGGAATGCTTGAGTGGGATGCATATAGAGATGATGGAGATGAAGCACATGGCCACTAGGATGAAGCAAAAGATCGGTGATTTCAAGAATCACATTGCACAATTCCAGTGGGACTGAAGCATCCTCAGCAAGGGCAAATGAATAAAGATGGAAGGAATGCTTAACCATACCAAACTATGTGGATGGCATCATTTGTAGTGAAACACCTTTGAAATTTGAGTGTTGAATAGTGATTCAGGATGTAATAAAAGATTTGATATGAGGAGAATATGAATTACGGATGAACCAATGCATTTTTTGGGGGCGATACTTTTGGTGTGAACACTGGACTAATGGAAAGGAAAATGTTGCTCCAAAGAGTGGAGTTCGCACAAAATAAGTTGGAGTTTATTCTTGATATGATGCTTACCCCAAAGCTATGAAGGAAATAAGTACAAATGGATTTAAAGAGGGTGTAATGCTGGAGTATGGAGCAATAGGACTCCAAGGATGAGTTAAGGATATACAAGTTCTGAAGTGGGCCCATAAGCCGAGGACCTAAGGAGGCTACGTAATCACAAGGGAACCATGAGACTTGTCAGAAGTAATATGTTTCTGTTGTAATGAAGCAGGGCACTATGCTACAGATTGTCCCAAGGAGAAGGAGACTTGTGCTAAGTAGTTGAGTTCAAGCATGAAATGGGAATGCAGTAGATTGTAATAAGTTGAGAATCAATAAAGTTAGCATCATGGTATTGATTTTGGATTTTATGAGTGGTTACTATATAGGCAATAAGTGAAATCATGATACGTGGAATAAGATTTTGGGCAAACTAGTGTTTTTCATTTTAAGGGTGGTAGAGACCCAACACCGTTACCCGAAACACAAGAGCTTGTTACGTCAGACTTTGGAATGGACCACTCAAAGACGAGTTTGAGTAATTATATCTTAGTTTGTACCAACAGAAGGAAGGTGATACAATGCAATTTGGATGGATTCAAGAATGCCAAGGAAGCTAGATGTTGGAAGACTGATCAGTTGCAACCCGATGATGAGGTCGAGTGTTACTAGTGATGAGATGAGCCATAACCCACAAGCCCGAGGACCTGTCAAGAAGCAAGAACACTCTTGCTGAAGGAAAACCCCCGGTAGAAGTTACGACTTTGTCAACAAACAATCTTATATGTGTTTACACAAAACCCGAGGGTTGTGAAGAAACGATAAATGGTTGTTTGGAACTTAGTTCGTTGACAAGAGAAATTCTGCAATGCTTGTGAGGATGACTGAGTGTTAGAATGCGAGATTCACTAAACCATATACAAGGTAATGATTTGGGTGCGGAATGGATTGATCACCATACCGACTGATACGTCTCCAACATATCTATAATTTTTGATTGTTCCATGCTATTATATTATCCTTCTAGGATGTTTAATGGCCTTTTATTTACACTTTTATATGATTTTTGGGACTTACCTATTAACCCAGAGCCTAGTGCCAGTTTCTATTTTTTCCTTGTTTTTGAGTTTTACAAAAAAGGAGTACCAAACGGAGTCCAATTGACGTGCCAATTTTTGATGATTTTTTATGGACCAAAAGAAGCCCCGAGAGTAAAAGAGTTGGGCCACGAGAGTCATGTGCTGCCCATGAGGGTGGGGGGCGCGCCCACCCCCCTGGGCGCTGATACGTCTCCAACGTATCTATAATTTTTGATTGTTCCATGCTATTATTTATGAAGTCTTGGATGTTTAATGGGCTTTATCATTCACTTTTATATCTTTTTTGGGACTAACCTACTAACCCAAAGGCCCAGTCTAGATTGCTGTTTTTTTTGGCTATTTCAGGGTTTTGCAGAAAAGGAATATCAAACGGAGTCCAAATGAAATGAAACCTTTGCGAGAGATATTTTTGGAGGGAATCACGCTCGGGAGTCTTTGGGGCCAAGTCAGGGGACGTGGGACCAGCCCTCGAGGGTGGGGGGCGCCCCCCCTGCCACGAGGCTGGCCCACACGGCCCCCGGTGCCCTCCTTCTTCCTATATATACCTACATACCCCAGAAACTCCATACGCAGAGAGAAAACTCTAATTCCATCGCCGTAGCTACTGTTCCTGTGGAGATCCCATCTTGGAGCCTGTTCCGGGAGGGGGATCCATCACGAATGCCTTCATCATCATCATCATCGCCCTCACCATGAGTTGTGAGTAGTTTACCATAGACCTTCGGGTCCATAGCTAGTATCTAGATGGCTTCTTCTCTCTCTCTCTCCGGATCTCAATACAAAGTTCTCCTCGGTCTTCGAGGAGATCTGTTCGATGTAATCTCTTTTTGCGGTGTGTTTGTCGAGATCCGATGAATTTTGAGTTTAGGATCAAGGTTATCTATGAAAGATATTTGGTTCTTCTCTGAACTTTTTATGTGTGTTCATAATATCCTTGCAAGTCTCTTCGAATTATTGGTTTGGTTTGGCCTACTGGTTCTATAGTTCTTTCAATGGGAGAAGTGCTTGGCTTTGGGTTCAATCTTGCGGTGTCCTTTCCCAGTGACAGTAGGGGCAGCAAGGCACGTATTGTATTGTTGCCATCGAGGATAAAAAGATGGGGTTTTCATCATATTGCTTGAGTTTATCCCTCTATATCATGTCATCTTGCTTAAGGCATTACTCTGTTCGTATGAACTCAATACACTAGATGCATGCTGGATAGCGGTCGATGTGTGGAGTAATACTAGTAGATGCAGAATCGTTTCGGTCTACTTGTCTCGGACGTGATGCCTATATACAATGATCATGCCTAGATAGTCTCATAATTATTCGCTTTTCTATCAATTTATCGACAGTAATTTGTTTACCCGCTGTAGAATATCGCTATCATGAGAGAAGCCACTAGAGAAAACTATGGCCCCCGCGTCTATCTTTATCATATTATTTTCCCGTCAACTAGCCTATTTCTGCCGTCGTTGTTTATTTGCTTTCTTTATTTTCTGTTTCTATACCAAAAATACCAAAAATATGATTATCATCTCTATCAGATCTCACTATCGTAAGTGACCGTAAAGGGATTGACAACCCCTTATCGCGTTGGCTGCAAAGTTCTTATTTGTTTGTGCAGGTGCGAGGGACTGGCACGTGGTCTCCTACTGTATTGATACCTTGGTTCTCAAAAACTGAGGGAAATACTTACGCTACTGTGCTGCATCTCCCTTTCCTCTTCGAGGGAATACAACGCAAGCTCAAGAGGTAGCAAGAAGAATTTCTGGCGCTGTTGCCGGGGAGGCTTACGCAAAAGTCATATACCAAGTACCTATCACAAACCCTTATCCTTTGCATTACATTTATTTGCCTCTCGTTTTCCTCTCCCCCACTTCACCTTTGCCGTTTTATTCGCCCTTCTTCCGCCGTGTGTTTTTCGTTCGCTTGCTTCTTGTTCGATTGTGTGTTGCTTGCTTGCCCTCATGTCTGAGATGGGGGATGATTTTATCGAGAAGGGTAGCAATGCCGAGGGCAACATTCATGTTGACACCCCGGATGAAGCTACCGCTTTACATGTTAAGAAGTTCCGGGTTGGTAGTGGCAATATTATTGGAAAAGGGGTTCTTCAAGACTTCTTTACTTGTGCCAGTGCTTTGCCCACTATGGGTGGCTCTATTCTTCACAGAACTAGTAGCCTTGCAGATGCTGTATCTATGATCATAGTAGAAACTGAAAGGCAATTTATCCATATGCATCCCTGTATTCAGATAGTATTTTTGGAGTTCTCCAATATTGAGCATTCTTCCGTTAAGCGTGCAACTACTATCTTTTTGGCTCATGAATTTAGACATATCATGAAAGAGGCCAGAGAATTTTTTCCTCATTACGGAGTAGATGCCGGTCGACCTCCTATAGAGGCTATCTTGTTCAATCAAGAAGACCTTATGCGTTTGCGATCTCCGGATCATGTTGCTTTTAATGAAAACCTTAGAAAAAAGGTTCCTATTGAGATCTTGATTGATAGAATTTCTGAGATAAACGATGACTTTGCTATTCAAAATAATGGGTTAGGCTTCTTCCTTGAACGAAGGCTTATGGCCTTCTGCCAAAAGAATGCCTATAATGATGAATTGGTCATCCACTACAAAGGGCCAAGGGAGGAACCTGTTCCTCCCGAGATTGATGTAGGGGACTTTTGTCCCATTATATTTAGCCCTTTTGATTAATTTTGCTTGCCACAAAGGAAGCTTGCTGCTGAACGTAGGGAATATGAGATGAGCTTTCGCGATATATCGTATCACTATGGCTATCCCTAGATCTATCTTGTATCGTGCCTAGCTAGGGGCGTAAAACGATAGCGCTTGTTGGGCGGCAACCCAATTTTATGTTTTTTGCTTTTGTTGCTGTTAGGGAATAAATATTGCATCTAGCCTCTGATTAGATGTGTTTTCATGTTTTGTTTAGTGTTTGTGCCAAGTAGAACCTTTGGTAAGACTTGTGTGAAGTTTATTTGATCTTGCTGTGAAAAACAGAATCGTTAGCGCTTGATAAAGTAGACTTCAGATTTTACTGGAGCGTGATTTTTAGTTGATTCTTTTTGCTGCTGATTGGTAGACAAATTTTGAAAATTTACCAATTTAGTTTGAATTTTTTAGAGTTCCATAAGTAGGCGAACCCAGAAGATTACTACAGAGTACAGACTGTTCTGTTTTTGACAGATTCTGTTTTTCGTGTGTTGTTTGCTTATTCCGATGCATCTATGAGTAATATTAGAGGATATGAACCATAGAGAACTTGGAGTACAGTAGGTTTAACACCAATATAAACAAGGAATGAATTCCTTGCTGTACCTTTGAGTGGTGGTTTTGCTTTCTCTTACTAACGGAGCTCACGAGAATTTTTGTCTAAGTTTTGTGTTGTGAAGTTTTCAAGTTTTGAGTATTGCTTTGATGGACTATGGAACAAGGAGTAGAAAAGTGCTAAACTTGGGGATACCATGGCATCCCAAGTAAAATCAAGATAATCAAAAGCCTAAGCTTGGGGATGCCCCGGGAAGGCATCCCCTCTTTCGTCTTCATCCATCGGCAACTATACTTGGAGCTATATTTTTATTCGCAACATGTTATGTATTTTGCTTGGAGCATCTTGTATAATTTGAGTATTTGCTTGTTAGTTTGCCACAATCACCCTTGCTGGACACACCTATTTGAGAGAGTTAAATATGGCCTAGAAATTGTTAGAACACTCTATGTGCTGAACTTATATCTTTTGAGTTGAATAGTTTTTGCTCTAGTGTTTCACTTAAATCTTTTAGATCATGGTGGTGGTAATATTTTGTAGAAATTGTTGAACTCTCATGCTTCACTTAGATCTATTTGAGAGTCTATTAAAACAGCATGGTAAAATGTTTAGGCTAAAGAAACTAGTCTTCACATGATAAACATCCAATGTCAATGTAGTAAAAAAATTCACACCAAGTGCATTGAATAGAAAGAGACGTTGGATGCTTGATAATTGTTTTGAGACACGAGGATAGTGATGTTAGAGTCATGCTAGTGGAGTTATTATGAAATTGAGAAATATTTGTGTTAAGGTTAGTGATTCCCGTAGCATGCACGTATGGTGAACCGTTATGTGACTAAGTTAAAGCATGAGGTATTTGTAGAGTGTCAACCTTTGTGTGGAGGTCGGGGGCGCGCGATGGTTAACTCCTACCAACCTCCCTCCTAGGAGCATGCGTTGAATGCTTTGTTTTGATGACTTGTAGATTTTTGAAATAAGTATATGAGTTCTTATGACTAATGTTGAGTCCATGGATTATACACACTCTCACCCTTCCACCATTGCTAGCCTCTCTTGTACCGCGCAACTTTCGCCGGTGCCATAAACCCACTATATATCCTTCCTCAAAACAGCCACCATACCTACCTATCATGGCATTTCCATAGCCACTCCGAGATATATTGCCATGCAACTTTCCACCATTCCTTTTATATGACACACATCATATTGTCATATTGCCATGCATGATCATGTAGTTGACATCGTATTTGTGGCAAGGCCACCATGCATAATCTTTTCATACATGTCACTCTTGTTTCATTGCACATACCGGTACACCGTCGGAGGCATTCATATAGAGTCATACTTTGTTGTTATAGTATCGAGTTGTAATATTGTGTTGTAATGAAAGTGTGATGATCATCATTTTTAGAGCATTGTCTCATGGGAGGAAAGGCTGAATCTATAAAGCCCCTCCGCAAAAAGAAAAAGAAAAAAGGGAAAGGCCAAAGGAAAAAAAAGAAAGGCCCAAAAAAGGAAAAGAAAAGAAAAGAAAAGAAAAGAAAAAGGGACAATTGCTACTATCTTTTTCCACACTTGTGCTTTAGAGTAGCACCATGTTCTTCATTGTAGAGAGTCTCATGTTTAGTCACTTTCATATACTAGTGGGAATTTTCATTATAGAACTTGGCTCGTATATTCCAACGATGGGCTTCCTCAAATGCCCTAGGTCTTCGTGAGCAAGCAAGTTGGATGCACACCCACTAGTTTCTTTTGTTGAGCTTTCATTCATATTTAGCTCTAGTGCATCCGTTGCATGGCAATCCCTACTCACTCACATTGATATCTATTGATGGGCATCTCTATAGCCCGTTGATACGCCTAGTCGATGTGAGACTATCTCCCTCTTTTGTCTTCTCCACAACCACCTCTATTCCACCCATAGTGCTATGTCCATGGCTCACGCTCATGTATTGCGTGAAAGTTGAAAGGTTTAAAAAGATAGAGCATGAAAACAAATGCTTGGCTGAAATCGGGGTTGTGCATGATATGAATATTTAGTGTGATAATAATGGAGCATAGCCAACACTATATGATTTTGTAGGGATAACTTTCTTTAGCCATAGTATTTTGAGAAGACATGATTGCTTTGTTAGTATTGCTTGAAGTATTGTTATTTCTTATGTCAATATAGACTTTTGTCTAGAATCTTTCAGATCTGAACATTCATGCCATAATTAAGAAAACTACATTGAAAAACTATATTGGTTTGCATTCCACATAAAAAAATTCTTTCTTTACCATTTACCTACCCGAGGACGAGCAGGAATTAAGCTTGGGGATGCTTGATACGTCTCCAACATATCTATGATTTTTGATTGTTCCATGCTATTATTTATGAAGTCTTGGATGTTTAATGGGATTTATCATTCAATTTTGTATCTTTTTTGGGACTAACCTACTAACCCAAAGGCCCAGTCCAGATTGTTGTTTTTTGCCTATTTCAGGATTTTGCAGAAAAGGAATATCAAACGGAGTCCAAACGGAATGAAACCTTCGCGAGAGATATTTTTGGAGGAAATCACGCTCGGGAGTCTTCGGGGCCAAGTCAGGGGACGTGGGACCAGCCCTCGAGGGTGGGGGGCGCGCCCCCCCATCCCAGGGCGCGCCCCCTTCTTCCTATATACACCTACGTACCCGAGAAACTCCATACGCCGAGAGAAAACCCTAATTCCACCGCCGTAGCTGCTGTTCTCGTGGAGATCCCATCTTGGAGCCTGTTCCGGGAGGGGGACCCATCACGGAGGCCTTCATCATCATCATCATCATCGCCCGCACCATGAGTTGTGAGTAGTTTACCATAGATCTTCGGGTCCATAGCTAGTATCTAGATGGCTTGTTCTCTCTCTTCGGATCACAATACAAAGTTCTCCTCGGTCTTCGAGGAGATCTATTCGATGTAATCTCTTTTTGCGGTGTGTTTGTGTCAGGCCCAAGATGCGATTCTATCCTGATCACGTGACACTTACGTGATTGGGGCACAACCGCATTTCGGGCGCTTAGCAAGATGGATATCATTACATCGTACCATTACATACATACATGGGGGATACAACAATACATACAAGTCACATGAATACAACAACATCAATACAAGGTATCCGACTACGGATACAAACATGAAAAGCACAAAGACATCCATCTGCTATCTCAGGCTGCCGACCCGGAACCTAACCCAAGACCGAAGAAGAAGAAGAAAGAACTCCAACACAACGACATCGCTCTCATGTCAAGACATCGGAAACCTGCACCTGCAACTGTTGTTGTAGTATCTGTGAGCCACGAGGACTCAGCAATCCCATAACCATGGGTAACAAGACTATCAAAGCTTAATAGGTAGGAAGAGGTAAAGTGGTGAGGTTGCAGCAGCGGCTATGCAATATGTATGGTGGATAACTTACGATTACAAGAATAAGATGAGCATCTACGCAAACGGTCGCAACTAGAAGTCATCGCTAAAGATCCTGAACTACCTACGAGTCAAACATAACCCCACCGCGTTCTCTTCTCAAAGTGAAAAGAGACAGTCATGGTTACTCACGCGGTGGTGTGTTTTACTTTGGATCCTCTGTCAAGTTTTCTACAACCGAACATTAACAAATTCCAATCTGCCACATAACCGCGGGCACGGCTTTCGAAAGATCATAACCATGCAGGGGTGTCCCAACTTAGCCCATCACAAGCTCTCACGATCAGCTGAAGTAATAATAATTATTACCCCTTATCTTAGGGAAATCCGATCAGGCTCGGTATCCCGGTGCACAAGACATTTCGACAATGGTAAAACAAGTCCAGCAAGACCTCCCGGCGTGCCGACACCCTGATAGTAGCCGCGCGTATCTCGTCTGAGGCCACGTCCGGATGGGAGAGCCTACAGGAAAATACCAGATACCTCGGGTTTCCCCAAGGCCGCCCTGCAGTCAGCCCGTTTGGGACCAACACTATCAGCACTGGCCCCCTGCTATGTAGAAAAGAATCTCGAGGGAGCGTCCCCCCAATGCAATTTAATTAATTAATTAAGATATTATTATGAGGCAATTAAAACCAAAGTTGGGCCTTGCTGGAGGAGTTTTATTCAAAGACGATGTGTCAAGGGGTGTAATGCCCCGGATGTAATACTTTCCCTTTTGGGTATATAATATATCTCCGGCTTCATCTATTTCCATTCCGGGTTCTTTGTCTTTCGGGCTTTGGTCGTTTTGTTGTGTGAGTGTGTGGCATTCATTCATATCATGTAGACATGTGCATTGCATTTGTTTTTGTGTTGTGGGTTGCATCCGGTTCGTCGTGTTTCTTCCCGTTGTCCGTTTCGCGTTCCGGAGCTCCCTCACGTGTCCGTGACGTCCCGTAGGCCTACTTTGTTGTTCGGGCGTTTTACGTTACCGGTGTGCCGCGAGGTTGTTTTGTGTGTTGTTGTTTTGTTGTGGGCAACCCGCCTCTCAAATCTCGTCTCGTTTGGACTCCGTTGACTTTTCCATCCGTTGTACGTGTGGGCCCGAAGTGCCTTTACTTCGTGTCCCGGAAATACCCCTACTGCTTTCTTTTATCTCCGTCTAGGCCTTCTAATACTATCCCCGCGATCGGATCCGTCGGATCGCGATCGGAGGGCTCCCAGCGCCCCTAAATCCCCTCCTAACCCTAAAAACTGCTACATATAGACCCCCCTAGTCTATTTTGGGCATCCCTATCCCCTTCTTCTTCCTCCTCTAGATCCCCTTCCTTTTTTTTCTTTTCTTTCTCCAGATCCGAAATTTCTCCCGGATCCCGAAGGGATCCACCGAAGGATCCATCCGCCGCCGCAGTTTCCTGCTGGCTCGAAGCCGCCGCAGCGCCCGAAGTCAACGCTCGATCCCCGCGCGGGGCCTGCGACCGACCGGCCAGATCCTTCGCCGCGCCGCCTCGGTGGACCACTTCCCCGGGCCCGTACTCCCTCGACCGAGCCAGGCTTCGCCGCGTCGGGCGCCAGGCCCGCACTCGGGCTCCTTCGCCGCGCCGGCCCAGGCGCTCGCCTCGCCTCTCCCCGGGCCGCGTCACGGGCCTCTCCGACCAGGCCGCCACACCCGCGGGCTCCCTCTCCGCGCCGGGCCGCGCCCCGCGCCGGCCGGGCCGCGCGCCACCTGGACCGCCTCCCTCGCCGCAGGCCTCCCGCTCCTGCCGCCCTGGGCCGTAGCCGAGGCCAGGCGGGCCTCCGCTCCGCGCCGCCCCGCTCCGCGGTGGGCCACCGCCGCACCGCACAGTTCCTCCCCGCGCGGGCCCAGATCCGCCGCCGGCCCGTTACTGTTCATCCTCAGATCTGGATCCAGAGGTTGACCCTAATCCACTAAGTCTCTGTTTACTGTTCTGAGATGCAATCTTTTACCTGCTGTAACTTTGTGCCTGTTGCTCCGTTTTGCGCGTGTAGCATGTCCAGATGTTCGTGGAGATGTCCTCTACGTTTTACCTGTTGTTGTCATGCATGTTAGATGTCATCTTGACACTTGTTTTGCTGTTGCAAGAGTGCATCATGATATAAACTGCTGTTATGTGTTATTTTCATGCCACCTTTGTCATGTGATAACTTTTAGCTCGTTTGTCCAAACGATGCAAATGACATGTCCACGTGTTCGTCTTGCCACGAACTACGTGTTGTGTGTGATAGGTTGCATGGTAGATTTATTGTTTCCTTGTTATCATCGTTGCAAAGTGCCATGTTCATATGTTGTGTTTTCACTTGTTATGAAATGCCTTCTTGTTGAGCTCGTTGCAATCGTTGTGTTCACCTCAATGATGCATGCTTGTGTGTTTCGGGATCACCTTCATATGCACTTTGATGAGGTGCTTACCCTTTGCCATGTTTAGTTATGAGGTGACTTAAACATGCTCTTTTGTGTGCTATGATGATATTGCTGTTTTAGGACTTAGTGAATTTTCACTAAGTCTGAAATCTGTAACGTTCCGATGCCATGTTCGTGTGATGTTGTAGGACAAAGCATGATAGTTTTGGGGTGGATTTTGATTGTTCCTTGTAGTATATTGTTGTCTTTCCATTCATGTCCTCACATGTCCATTTGAGTGGCTGTAGCATGTTTATCTTTTGCTCTAAAGTTTCAATAAAATTCTGCTGCCAGAATTTTATTGCAAAGTTCAATATGTCCAAGATCATTGCTATTGATCCGTGGCTCCGTTGGGGGTGCACTTTGGACCTAGTTGCTGTACTATATGTCTAGTTTGTGTTCATGTCCTTTGCCATGCTTTTTGGGTGCTGTAGCTTAATTATTTTGAGCTCCAAAGATGCTATGTTGCTGTAATTTTCAGCTTTCGCTCAAATCTTGTTTCGGGCATAACTTTTAGCCCGTAACTCCGATTTCAGCGAATCTTATATCAAACTTGGGTGATTTTCTGTGTAGATTAATAATATCAGGTTGTTATCTTGTTTTGAGGTGTTTTGCTTGAGTGATATTTTACGTGCTCCATGTGCATCCTTAGTGCATCCATCATGCATTCATGTTTTTCGAGTGCGCATTGCATCTTGTTGATTGGTGCTTGGTGTGATTGTTTTTTTTAGAGCCGGAAGCTGAGACCAGGTACGAAGTTGAGCACGAGGTTTCCAACGAGGTTGAGCACGAGGACCCTTCTTACGATCCGAACGACGACCGAACCCCGATAACATTACTATCTTTGCCTATTGCTAGTAGTCTCGATCTATAGTTTGCCTCGATGCCCATGTTCTTCTTGTCAGCCTCCTACTTGTAACCAATTGCCATGTTTAACCACCCTACCTATGCAAACCGTTGCTTGGCTAAGTACGCTTCGCTCAGCCCTTCTTATAGCGTTGCTAGTTGCAGGTGAAGTGAAGATGCTTGCTCCATGTTGAAGTTTGGTTGGGTTATATCACACTATATAAATGCTTAAAATGAAATCATCTATATATTGGCAAGGGTGGAAGGCTAAGCCTTTTGCTTGGTGTTTTGTTCCACTCATGCCGTTAGGATCCGTATAAGCCGGTATTATGTTCCTTGATTATGCGTTCCTAACACGGTTGGGGTGTATGGGACCCCCTCGATAAATCGCTAAGTGCTAAGTCTTTTCCAGCAAATCCCACCATTGGTACTATTTGCCTAATAACAAACTAAACATGCATAGGGAGTAATTAACCCTCTTTCTTAATCAACAACCCCGGGCCAGTGCTCCACATGAGTGTTGGTCCGAAACGGGGGTCCTGCAGGGCCGCCTTGGGGCAACCCGAGGTATCTGGCATACACCTGTAGCATCGCCCATCCGGTCGTGTCCTGAGACTTAGATACGCGCGGCTACTATCAGGGTGTCGACACGCCGGGAGGATTTGCTGGATTAGCCTTACCTTAGCTCGGTATATCTTGAGCACGGGATTCCGAGGATACTCGGGTCTTCCCACTTTGGAGTTGCGACTCCGCGGATCGTGGGCTTGTAATGGGTCAAGTTGGAACACCCCTGCAGGGTTTGAACTTTCGAAAGCCGTGCCCGCGGTTATGTGGCAGATGGGAGCTTGTTAATTCCGGTTGTAGATAACTTGACACAATGTTACTAATTCACTACCAGCGTGTGTTCCATGACTGTCAATTTCCGAATAGGGATTCGGGAGTTGAACACGGAGGGGTTATGTTTGTGAGCTTGTAGCTAGGATCACTTCGTGATCACTTCTCGCCGATGCCTTCTCTTCTCGCTCTCACTTCCGTAAGCTAGATGCTAGTTGCTGCTGCAGACTTGTTCTTTTCTTCGGCCTTTCCCCACCTAAAGGCTTAAATAGTTCTGTTACCCGGGAACGGGATTGCTGAGTCCTCTGTGGCTCACAGTTACTTCACACACCAGATGCAGGTCCAGCTGTGAGCTATCCAGGTGATGGCACCGAGCTGGATTGGGAGTACGACGAAGAGCGTAGTCGGTACTACGTGCGCTACCCGGACGATCAGTAGTGGAGTCTCTTACTAGGATTCGATCTGCCTGTGGTTTATTTTTCTGAGTTTGGTACTTTGACATTTGGCTTTTGCCCTTAGAGGGTTGTAGTGCTCTTAATGTATGATGTTTGAGACTTGTACTCTAATTCTGTGACGTGGCGAGTGTAAGCCAACTATTTTCAGTTTACTATCCCCTCTTTTACATGAGTTGTGCAAAGATTACCAAACTTGAGATCATTCTAGGATGGAATTATGCCTTTAAGTCGTGCCTCGACACGTAGGAGGTATAACTCCATCCTGGGCATTACAAGTTGGTATTCAGAGCCTTCTCCGACCTAGGAGCCCCCACTGTTTGATCGAACCGTTGACGGTCGAGTCTAGGCACACACTGAAAACTTTTTGAGTCCTATATTATATCGGAGAGTAGGATTTCTTTGCTTCTCATCCCCTTTCTCTCTGGTGAGGACTCCTGACGTCTACTCTTGTCTCTCCTATCTTCAAAATTTGCACAAATTTCTTTTTAGGAATCCCGCGAGTATTCTGGGATTGTTTCGATGTTCTTGTGACAAGGATATTGTTCCCGATGCCTCCTGTTACCGAGGAGTTGAGCTTCGGGGTATCATTGTAACAAGCATATCGCGACAGTACTAAATACTTAAGACGGCCGACATCGAAAATCTCCCCTATACGGCCAGTGGCAAGATAACCCCGACATCACCCAGTACTGGGGAGGTAGTTCGGGAGTATTGCCATAGCTTGTTATAGTGGATGCTTTTCGAAGGTCCGAGGTACACAGTTTCCGAGAAAGACTGGTTATGTGTTGAAGGATGGATACACCTGGATGTAGGTTAGAGTTGATTGCGCGGTGCTTCCCGTGTATCCCCAACACCTGATTGCATAACTGGAATCTTTCGGAAAACTATAGGTGGGTTTTATCCAGTAGATCGTAGGCATTCTTCCAACGAATGCAGGTTAGTGAGTTCGGGGTTCGACATTGAGTGAAGGGGTTATATGACCGATGTTACTATCAGGAGTTGCATCTTAAAGGGTCCTTGGCTATGCTGATCCGGGGATTGCAAAACCTTTTCGTAACGCGTTCATATGTTTTCAGCACAAAGATGTTAGAACGAAACTCCTCTCTTGTGTTTGTTCCTTTCCGTACCTTGTTGTTTTTCTTATTTTATCCTTTTGTTCCCTATGTGGCTTCTCGTGAAGACTGATGTTATCAATTAACTAAGAATATCATTCGTTCCTCTTGTTCGGATGATTTCATTCGTTCTTATTGTTCGAATGATTATTGTGAAGACTTGTTGCAATTCGTTCCATTGATTCAGCTTATTCCTTTTGTCAATCAATTGCTGATTCGTGGTCATCTCTTACAGGATGGCTTCGAAAAGGGTTCCGAGTGCCAACCCAGAGGGTGAAGAGGTTCCAGAACGTCCTCCTTCACCTCCTCCTCCGCCTGAGGCTTGGAGAGCAATTATGCAGACTACAGCTCAGAACACTCAGTTGATGATGCAGATGATGCAGCAAATGCAAGCTATGCAAGCTAATCAAGCTAATCAGGGCGTTCCAGAGAATCAAGGCAACTTCTTCCAGCAGCACCATGCTACCCTCAACCAGTTCTTGGCCAACAATCCTAAAGCTTTCAGTTACTGTGTCGACCCTCTTGATGCTGAAGATTGGCTAACCGGTATCAAGAAGCATTTTGAGTGCAGTAACGTGAAAGAAGATGACTATGTGAAGTTTGCAGCCTTCCAACTGAAAGATCAAGCAACTGACTGGTGGCAGCAGTACAAAGACTCAAGGCCGGGTCAAGTGATCTCTTGGGAGAATTTCTGCAAGGATTTCCGCTCGCATCACATTCCTACAAGTGTTATCGAGGGTATGCGTGAGCAATTCCGCAACCTCAAGCAGGGCTCCATGACAGTCTATCAGTATAATGTCAAGTTCCAAAACCTCGCTCGCTATGCAAAGCAAGACATTCCTGATGCAAAGAGTAAAATCTATCAGTTCCGTGGAGGTCTCAAAGATGAACTTCAGCTTGCTCTCACTTTGTTCGAGCCAGACGAATTCGATAAGTTCTATAACATGGCCTTGAAACAAGAAGCAGCTCAGCTTAAGATGGAGGCTTCTAAGAAGAGAATTCGAGATGCTGTTCACTCTTCCTCATCGTCTCAGTTGGCTGCGAAACAACAGAAATTCTGGCTTCCTCCTCCTCCAGTGATTCGAGCTCCATACAACAACTCCAACAACAAGAACTCTAGTGGTCGTGGTTTCTCCCACCCACCCAACCCAAGCAACCAGTCGAAGAAGCAGTTTCAGTCTCAAGGCTCCAAGTCCAGTGGCTCTCATTTCCGTCCTCTCTCTGAAGTGGTGTGCAACAAGTGTGGCCAGAAGGGTCATTATGCCAACAGATGTCCGAATCCGAAGCGTCTTCCTCCTCCTCCTCCTGTCGGTACCGCTATGGTCAAGCATGATCCAAAGGCTGCAAGGGTCAATCTGATGAATGCAGCACAAGCGGAGGCTTCTTCTGATGTCATTTTGGGTAACCTTCCAGTGAACTCTTTTCCAGCTAAAGTGTTATTTGATTCGGGTGCTTCTTGCTCTTTCATGTCATATCCTTTTGCATCCAAGCACGATTTTGTCACCAAAAATCTGCCAAGGGAGTTAACAGTTATTTCTCCGGGAAGACGAATGCACTCCACTGTCTATGCTCCGGATGTTTCTATTCGCATGGGCGATTATCGATTTTTGGCTTCTCCGGTGATTCTTGGTCATTCTGACATCGACCTCATTCTCGGAATGGATTGGCTTTCTCAGCATGATGCTCACATTGATTGTGCACAGAAGGAAGTCAAGTTGACTCATTCTGATGAAGATGTGATTATCTTCGCCTCTAGGGATAATACTATTCGGCTTTTCTCTCTTAATGATAAGGGCGAAATTAATGCCATAGAGCAAATTCCAGTGGTGAACGAATATCAAGACGTCTTTCCAGAAGATCTTCCAGGCATGCCTCCACACCGTCAGGTGGAGTTTGTCATTGAACTCGAGCCGGGCACCGAACCTGCTTGCCGGCGTCCTTACAAGCTCTCTCCGGATGAATTGAAGGAATTGAAGAAGCAGCTTGATAAGCAGGAGAGTATGGGTCTCATCAGACCGAGTACATCTCCGTGGGGCTGTGGCGTCTTATTTGTCAAGAAGAAAGATGGCACGGAGCGTCTCTGTGTTGACTACCGGCCATTGAACAAGAAGACGATTAAGAACAAGTATCTGCTCCCCAACATCAACGAACTCTTTGAGCAGCTCAAAGGAGCTAAAGTGTTCTCTAAGCTTGACCTCCGAATGGGCTATCATCAAATTCGCATTCGCGAGGAAGACATTCCCAAGACGGCCTTCAGAACGAGCTACGGTTCATACGAGTATACCGTCATGTCTTTCGGTCTCGCCAATGCTCCTCCTACCTTTTCAAGGATGATGCATTACATCTTCAACCCCTATACTGGCGAATTCGTGCTTGTGTATCTGGATGATATTCTGGTGTTTTCCAAGAATGAAGAAGATCACGAAAAGCACTTGCGTCTGGTTCTTGATTGACTCCGAGAGCATAAATTCTATGCCAAGTTCTCAAAGTGCGAGTTTTGGCTCGATAAGGTTTTGTACCTGGGCCACATCATCTCAGCTGACGGTATTGCGGTTAATCCCGAGAAAGTTGAAGCAATTGTCAACTGGGAAGCTCCTCAGAACGTCAAGCAGCTCCGCAGTTTTCTGGGTCTTGCCAGCTATTGCAGAAGGTTTGTGGAGAACTTCTCCAAGATTGCCAAGCCTCTTTCCAACCTACTTCAGAAGAATGTCAAATACTTTTGGTCTCCCGAGTGTGAAGTGGCATTCAAAACCCTCAAAGAGAAGCTTGTCTCTGCTCCAGTTCTGACTCCTCCGGATGAAACCAAGCCATATGAAGTGTTCTGTGACGCTTCTCTTCAAGGCCTTGGTGGTGTGCTTATGCAAGATAAGAAAATTGTGGCATATACTTCTCGGCAGCTCAAGCCCAGTGAGAAGAACTATCCCACACATGATCTCGAGCTAGCAGCTGTGGTACATGCTCTGATTACGTGGAGACATCTGTTGTTGGGCAGAAAGGTCGACATCTTCACTGATCACAAGAGCTTGAAGTACATCTTCACACAGCCGCATCTGAACCTCCGCCAGACTCATTGGGTCGAGATGATCCAAGAGTACAACCCCAGCATTGAATACACTCCAGGCAAGGCGAATGTGATTGCAGATGCTTTGAGCAGAAAGGCATATTGCAATAGCCTTCTTATCAAGCCACACCAGCCTGAGCTTTGTGAAGCATTCAGGAAGCTCAACCTTCAAGTTGTTCCGCAGGGTTTTCTTGCAAATCTCCAGATTGCTCCTACCTTGGAAGATCAAGTCCGTGAGGCCCAGCTCAGTGATACCATGGTGAAGAAGGTGAAACATGGGATTGCAAAGGGCACTCCAAAATACAAGTGCTTCCGTGTTGATGAGAGAGATACCTTGTTCTTCGAGGACAGACTCGTTGTTCCCAAAGGTGATCTCAGGAAGCTCATAATGGAAGAAGCTCATGATTCTCTCCTTTCCATTCATCCTGGCAGTTCCAAGATGTACCAAGATCTCAAGCAGTCTTACTGGTGGACACGCATGAAAAGGGAAATTGCCCAATTCGTGAATGAATGTGATGTATGCAGAAGAGTGAAAGCAGAACATCAACGTCCAGCCGGTCTTCTCCAACCTCTTCCTATCCCCGAGTGGAAGTTCGACCACATTGAAATGGACTTCGTCACTGGCTTTCCTAAATCCAAGCGAGGCAATGATGCTATCTTTGTGGTGATTGACAAGCTTACCAAAGTCGCTCACTTTCTTCCAGTCAAAGAATCAATCAATGCAGCTCAACTTGCAGAGCTGTACACTTCCAGAATTGTGTCCCTACATGGCATTCCTCAAGTGATATCCTCAGACCGTGGCAGCTTGTTCACATCAAGGTTCTGGGACTCCTTTCAGTCCGCCATGGGCACGAAGATCAGGTTCAGCACTGCCTTTCACCCTCAGACTAGTGGTCAAGTCGAGCGTGTGAATCAGATCCTAGAAGATATGCTCAGAGCTTGTGTCATCTCCTTCGGCATGAAATGGGAAGACTGTCTTCCATTTGCCGAGTTCTCTTACAACAACAGCTTTCAAGCAAGTGCAGGCAAAGCACCTTTTGAAATTCTCTATGGCAGAAAGTGCCGTACCCCTCTCAACTGGTCTGAAACAGGCGAACGCCAACTTCTTGGCAATGATTTGATCTCTGAAGCCGAAGAAATGTGCAAAGTCATACGTGAGAATCTCAAGGCCGCCCAGTCGCGTCAGAAGAGCTACTATGACGGAAAGCATCGTGATTTGGCTTTCGACATCGGTGATCATGTCTATCTCCGAGTTTCTCCGATGAAAGGAACCCAAAGATTCGGTATCAAAGGAAAACTTGCTCCTAGATACGTCGGGCCTTTCAAGATTCTTGGCAAAAGAGGCGACCTAGCCTATCAGCTCGAGCTCCCTTCCAACTTTGCAAATGTTCATGATGTCTTCCATGTGTCTCAGCTTCGCAAATGCTTCAAGGCACCTGAGCGCATGATTCCGTTTGAGGAGATTGATCTTCAACAAGACCTTTCCTACCGAGAGCATCCAGTTGCCATTCTCGAAGAAACCGAACGCAAGACTCGCAACAAGTCCATCAAGTTTCTGAAAGTCAAGTGGTCACATCACACAGACCGAGAAGCTACCTGGGAACGAGAAGATCATCTTCGTTCCGAGTACCCTTCCTTTTTCCAGTCCTAGATCTCGGGACGAGATCTTTTTGTAGTAGAGGAGAGTTTGTAATGCCCTGGATGTAATACTTTCCCTTTTGGGTATATAATATATCTCCGGCTTCATCTATTTCCATTCCGGGTTCTTTGTCTTTCGGGCTTTGGTCGTTTTGTTGTGTGAGTGTGTGGCATTCATTCATATCATGTAGACATGTGCATTGCATTTGTTTTTGTGTTGTGGGTTGCATCCGGTTCGTCGTGTTTCTTCCCGTTGTCCGTTTCGCGTTCCGGAGCTCCCTCACGTGTCCGTGACGTCCCGTAGGCCTACTTTGTTGTTCGGGCGTTTTACGTTACCGGTGTGCCGCGAGGTTGTTTTGTGTGTTGTTGTTTTGTTGTGGGCAACCCGCCTCTCAAATCTCGTCTCGTTTGGACTCCGTTGACTTTTCCATCCGTTGTACGTGTGGGCCCGAAGTGCCTTTACTTCATGTCCCGGAAATACCCCTACTGCTTTCTTTTATCTCCGTCTAGGCCTTCTAATACTATCCCCGCGATCGGATCCGTCGGATCGCGATCGGAGGGCTCCCAGCGCCCCTAAATCCCCTCCTAACCCTAAAAACTGCTACATATAGACCCCCCTAGTCTATTTTGGGCATCCCTATCCCCTTCTTCTTCCTCCTCTAGATCCCCTTCCTTTTTTTTTCTTTTCTTTTTCCAGATCCGAAATTTCTCCCGGATCCCGAGGGGATCCCCAGAAGGATCCATCCGCCGCCGCAGTTTCCTGCTGGCTCGAAGCCGCCGCAGCGCCCGAAGTCAACGCTCGATCCCCGCGCGGGGCCTGCGACCGACCGGCCAGATCCTTCGCCGCGCCGCCTCGGTGGACCATTCCCCGGGCCCGTACTCCCTCGACCGAGCCAGGCTTCGCCGCGTCGGGCGCCAGGCCCGCACTCGGGCTCCTTCGCCGCGCCGGCCCAGGCGCTCGCCTCGCCTCTCCCCGGGCCGCGTCGCGGGCCTCTCCGACCAGGCCGCCACACCCGCGGGCTCCCTCTCCGCGCCGGGCCGCGCCCCGCGCCGGCCGGGCCGCGTGCCACCTGGACCGCCTTCCTCGCCGCAGGCCTCCCGCTCCTGCCGCCCTGGGCCGCAGCCGAGGCCAGGCGGGCCTCCGCTCCGCGCCGCCCCGCTCCGCGGTGGGCCGCCGCCGCACCGCGCAGTTCCTCCCCGCGCGGGCCCAGATCCGCCGCCGGCCCGTTACTGTTCATCCTCAGATCTGGATCCAGAGGTTGACCCTAATCCACTAAGTCTCTGTTTACTGTTCTGAGATGCAATCTTTTACCTGCTGTAACTTTGTGCCTGTTGCTCCGTTTTGCGCGTGTAGCATGTCCAGATGTTCGTGGAGATGTCCTCTACGTTTTACCTGTTGTTGTCATGCATGTTAGATGTCATCTTGACACTTGTTTTGCTGTTGCAAGAGTGCATCATGATATAAACTGCTGTTATGTGTTATTTTCATGCCACCTTTGTCATGTGATAACTTTTAGCTCGTTTGTCCAAACGATGCAAATGACATGTCCACGTGTTCGTCTTGCCACGAACTACGTGTTGTGTGTGATAGGTTGCATGGTAGATTTATTGTTTCCTTGTTATCATCGTTGCAAAGTGCCATGTTCATATGTTGTGTTTTCACTTGTTATGAAATGCCTTCTTGTTGAGCTCGTTGCAATCGTTGTGTTCACCTCAATGATGCATGCTTGTGTGTTTCGGGATCACCTTCATATGCACTTTGATGAGGTGCTTACCCTTTGCCATGTTTAGTTACGAGGTGACTTAAACATGCTCTTTTGTGTGCTATGATGATATTGCTGTTTTAGGACTTAGTGAATTTTCACTAAGTCTGAAATCTGTAACGTTCCGATGCCATGTTCGTGTGATGTTGTAGGACAAAGCATGATAGTTTTGGGGTGGATTTTGATTGTTCCTTGTAGTATATTGTTGTCTTTCCATTCATGTCCTCACATGTCCATTTGAGTGGCTGTAGCATGTTTATCTTTTGCTCTAAAGTTTCAATAAAATTCTGCTGCCAGAATTTTATTGCAAAGTTCAATATGTCCAAGATCATTGCTATTGATCCGTGGCTCCGTTGGGGGTGCACTTTGGACCTAGTTGCTGTACTATATGTCTAGTTTGTGTTCATGTCCTTTGCCATGCTTTTTGGGTGCTGTAGCTTAATTATTTTGAGCTCCAAAGATGCTATGTTGCTGTAATTTTCAGCTTTCGCTCAAATCTTGTTTCGGGCATAACTTTTAGCCCGTAACTCCGATTTCAGCGAATCTTATATCAAACTTGGGTGATTTTCTGTGTAGATTAATAATATAAGGTTGTTATCTTGTTTTGAGGTGTTTTGCTTGAGTGATATTTTACGTGCTCCATGTGCATCCTTAGTGCATCCATCATGCATTCATGTTTTTCGAGTGCGCATTGCATCTTGTTGATTGGTGCTTGGTGTGATTGTTTTTTTTAGAGCCGGAAGCTGAGACCGGGTACGAAGTTGAGCACGAGGTTTCCAACGAGGTTGAGCACGAGGACCCTTCTTACGATCCGAACGACTTCTCTTCAGGCAAGATGACCGAACCCCGATAACATTACTATCTTTGCCTATTGCTAGTAGTCTCGATCTATAGTTTGCCTCGATGCCCATGTTCTTCTTGTCAGCCTCCTACTTGTAACCAATTGCCATGTTTAACCACCCTACCTATGCAAACCGTTGCTTGGCTAAGTACGCTTCGCTCAGCCCTTCTTATAGCGTTGCTAGTTGCAGGTGAAGTGAAGATGCTTGCTCCATGTTGAAGTTTGGTTGGGTTATATCACACTATATAAATGCTTAAAATGAAATCATCTATATATTGGCAAGGGTGGAAGGCTAAGCCTTTTGCTTGGTGTTTTGTTCCACTCATGCCGTTAGAATCCGTATAAGCCGGTATATGTTCCTTGATTATGCGTTCCTAACACGGTTGGGGTGTATGGGACCCCCTCGATAAACCACTAAGTGCTAAGTCTTTTCCAGCAAATCCCAACATTGGTACTATTTGCCTAATAACAAACTAAACATGCATAGGGAGTAATTAACCCTCTTTCTTAATCAACAACCCCGGGCCAGTGCTCCACATGAGTGTTGGTCCGAAACGGGGGTCCTGCAGGGCCGCCTTGGGGCAACCCGAGGTATCTGGCATACACCTGTAGCATCGCCCATCCGGTCGTGTCCTGAGACTTAGATACGCGCGGCTACTATCAGGGTGTCGACACGCCGGGAGGATTTGCTGGATTAGCCTTACCTTAGCTCGGTATATCTTGAGCACGGGATTCCGAGGATACTCGGGTCTTCCCACTTTGGAGTTGCGACTCCGCGGATCGTGGGCTTGTAATGGGTCAAGTTGGAACACCCCTGCAGGGTTTGAACTTTCGAAAGCCGTGCCCGCGGTTATGTGGCAGATGGGAGCTTGTTAATTCCGGTTGTAGATAACTTGACACAATGTTACTAATTCACTACCAGCGTGTGTTCCGTGACTGTCAATTTCCGAATAGGGATTCGGGAGTTGAACACGGAGGGGTTATGTTTGTGAGCTTGTAGCTAGGATCACTTCGTGATCACTTCTCGCCGATGCCTTCTCTTCTCGCTCTCACTTGCGTAAGCTAGATGCTAGTTGCTGCTGCAGACTTGTTCTTTTCTTCGGCCTTTCCCCACCTAAAGGCTTAAATAGTTCTGTTACCCGGGAACGGGATTGCTGAGTCCTCTGTGGCTCACAGTTACTTCACACACCAGATGCAGGTCCAGCTGTGAGCTATCCAGGTGATGGCACCGAGCTGGATTGGGAGTACGACGAAGAGCGTAGTCGGTACTACGTGCGCTACCCGGACGATCAGTAGTGGAGTCTCTTACTAGGATTCGATCTGCCTGTGGTTTATTTATCTGAGTTTGGTACTTTGACATTTGGCTTTTGCCCTTAGAGGGTTGTAGTGCTCTTAATGTATGATGTTTGAGACTTGTACTGTAATTCTGTGACGTGGCGAGTGTAAGCCAACTATTTTCAGTTTACTATCCCCTCTTTTACATGAGTTGTGCAAAGATTGCCAAACTTGAGATCATTCTAGGATGGAATTATGCCTTTAAGTCGTGCCTCGACACGTAGGAGGTATAACTCCATCCTGGGCATTACAAGTGGTCCCCATATACCCAACCATGTAAGGAACGCAAAATCAAGGAAAATAATAACGGTTTATCGGCGCCTAAGGTTGCATGAGTGGAACAAAACACCGAGCAAAAGGCCAAGCCTTCCACCCATGCCCAGTATATAGGTGTGTTAATAATAATAATAGATATTGTAATATTCCAACAACAAGTTCCAACATGGAACGGTCTTCATCTTCACCTGCAACTAACAACGCTATAAGAGGGGCTGAGCTAGCGAGTAACATAGCCAAACAATGGTTTGCTAGAAAGGTGTTAAAGGTTAGAGGTTTCATGGCAACAAGGAGAGGCTGACATAAATGATGGGTAGCGCGACATATAACGATAGCATCGAGACAACTAAGCAATGGCAATGGTAGTAAAGGTATCCAAGGGTATGATCATCTTGCCTGAGATCCCGCAAGGAAGAAGAACGGATCCATGAAGAAAACGAAGAAGAAGCCTTGAATACGAACCATGAGTAGTCGAACGAATCCTCACGATCGCCACGGAACAAGCACTAACGGGAAGAAGCAAGCAATACGGTAAACACACAACACAAGAACATGACAATATGCTCAACCAAGTATGATGCAAGACAAGTCTATATATGATGCAAAACATGGCAAGGTAGGAAGCACTCGAGAACAACACAAGCCAACAAGTTTAAATGAGGCCGGAAACTACACATATCAAATCCGGTAAGTCCTCATATGCATAATTTGAAATTAGTCCAGATCTGAACAAACCTTAAGTTAAAGTTGTTAAACAGCAGGTTAACATGCACCATGATGATCTACATGAAATTCTAGTCAAGTTTCATATAAAGTTTGTTTAATTCGGAGCTACGGTCTAGAAGATATGAGCAAAAGAAGACAAGCAAGGCAAAAGTGCAAGATGCACCCAAACATCAAGCAAACTCACTCCAAATATGAAAAAATATGATATTATGATTCTACATGCAAAATCACACAAGTTTCATATAGGACACACTCAAAACGGAGCAACGGGCTAAAAGATACACACAAAACAAGATATAACAACAAGCTGAAGTTAACATCCACATAGCAACTTTGGAGCATGATATATATAAGCTACAACACCCAAACATGATAACAATAAGCATGGACATGAAGTATACATGTTACTTAACAAGTATGAACTTAGAACACAACCAAAAGCTTGCTGGAACACATTTAAACAAGCATGGCAAGTTGCAATAAAATTATCCAGACTTGGCCAAAATCTGGGAAGGCAAAAACATCATCACGATGCTGCCTTCGGAGGCACAAAACAACAAACATATCAACTCAACTAAGCATATGAAGATCATGGACATGTAGTAGACATATCCTACAGCAAACAACTCCATTGGAGCAACTCCATAGGAGGCATGGATCAATAGCAACAAGCTACACCAAATTGAACATGCTGATAAAAGGCTGACAGTTGTAATTTATAACAACTTGAGAGCAAGAAATAAATAGGCTACAGCAGGTCATATGAGCAAGTAAGGGCATGAATGGATAGACAATAACATGGACAACAAGACATGATCATTGGCCACTCCAAAACAAGCATGGATTTGACTAGGGCATCAAGCAAACATAGCATCAGGTTATGACAGATTCCAGACTTAGCGGTTTTTTCACTAAGTATAAAACAGCAATAACAACATGGCATGTTTACAAGCATGTTTAAGTCAACACAAGGCATATCATGGAAAGGTAAATGCACCACAACAAAGACCATATTATTGTGCTTCTAAAACATCTAGACATGTGGCATGAGGACAAACACATCAATAGCAAAGAGCAATTGAAATCAGCATCTCATAACAAGTTTCAGCCCTTAACAGTCAAATGCACTTTTGCAACAGAGATTAGCATGGCAATATGGACTCAAAAAAGCATGCTACAGCAACCATCATGTAGTAAACTTCACAATGAACATTTTGACATATCATATGCATCATTTGGATAAACATGCACCAAGTTATCATATCTCAAACATGGCAACAAAATAACAAGTAGCAGCAGTTTATAACAAGTAGCACTCTTGCAACAGAGATGAGAGCATCTAGATGAAGTCAAACAAGCTTGGCACAATGGAACAAAGTGTAGAGCATATCACCATGATCATTTTGACATATCATTCACTCAATTTGGACATACACACAAATATTTACAGGCATGCAAAGATGCAACAAAATGCTGACAGAAAAAGACTTGGTGGAAAAATAGACCTCGCGGAAACGGACATTGTCCAGACTGATCGGACACTTCCGGGGCTGGGGGTCCACATGGCAGAGAGAAGAGGGGCAGACATGTCCGGGTACCAACGGGACATGTCCGGCGGCTGACAGGGCGCCGACGAGACAGATCGGCCCGACAAAGGCCATGGATGGCGGCTCGACACCGGCGAGCTTCGGGATCGGCGGGGCGCAGTGGAGGGAGGCCAGATCGGGACGGCCCGGGGCAGATCCGGCCGTTCCCCTCCTGGATCTGGCCGGAGGGCGGTGGTCAGTGGCCGAAATCCATGGGGCAGCGGCGGCGGAGGCTCCAGGGCGGCGGCGGTGTTCCTGCGCGGGGAGAGAGAGAGTGAGACAGAGGGAGAAGGAGGAGGGCGGTGGGAAGGAGAGGGACGGTGAGGTCCCGACCTGCGGGTCACCGACGGCCGGCACGGCGTGCTCCGACGAGGAAGATCGAGGATCCGGCGAGGGAGCGAAGCGCTCGGGTGCGCGCGTGTGCCTTCGGGCGGCTCGGGGCGCGGGCCCGCGGGTGCGGCGGCCGGCCCAGATGCGGCCCGGGGCGGGCTGCCTTCGGGCCCCGAAGGGCTGCAGCGGCTGGGGAGCCAGCCAGGCGACGTGGAGGACGCCAAGTGGCGCTCCCCCGTTGGCTGGCGGCAGAAATCTCGGTGGCTGGCCAATGGCAGCGCGCCATGTGGCAGAAGTGAGGTGGAGGGCGCCGGATTGGAGGAGGAGGGGGTTGGCTGCGCACGGAATCTGAGGAGGAGGAGGAAGAAGGTTAGGAAATGCCAAATTTGGCATGGATGTGTCTATATATAGACAAAACTAGGGTTAGGGGGGGTGTTTAGGGGTGTTTCGAGCCCTCCGATCACGATCCGACGGATCCGATCGCGAGGTGAGGTAGGATGGGCCTAGGTTAGGTAGTGGGCTGTGTAGGAGGGGTTGTGGGGGGGAGAAGAGAAGAGACCCGCGGGGTTTTCGGAGACCGAAAACGTCTGACGTTTAGACCGGCTACTAGTGCCGCTATATATATCCGTTGGGCTATCAAATGAGCTCCGAATGCGATGAAATTTGGCAGGCGGCCTGTCTACACTATAATAAGACCACATGCCAAGTTTCATCCCATTCCGAGAACATTTTTCGGCCACTTATAAAATAAATATTCGGAGGTGCCGCGGGCACGTGCAAGTGTGTCTGGGCTCAGAACGGACAACGGAGAGGACGAGGAAACTCGGACGGATGCAAGTTTTGAAAATATGATGATGCAATGCACACGAAGACAAGGCAAAGATGCACACGCAAGCAGACGACAAGGAAACGACGACGAATAACTGGCTGACACCTGGCGCACCGGTCTCGGGGTGTCACAACACTCCCCTACTAACAAGAGATCTCGTCCCGAGATCTTAGGAACGAGACGAAAGGGAAAAGGAAGAACAAGGTTCTTCAAAGACAAAAGGTGAAACCAAAGAACCTTGGGAGGTTGAGCCACTTGAAAGAAAGGATACAACGGAGAAGAAGGAGATTGAGAAGCTCCGGTAAAATAAGCAACAAGGCATAAGAAGAGGACCAAGAGGATAAGGATATGAAGCACGAGTTGAAGGAGGAAGAACAAATTCGAAACCACTCCGGTTAGTAAGAAATAGAAAGGAATTTGAACGAAGGAATTCGGGCAACACTCCGGCTAAAACTGAAAGAAATAGCACACCGGTTGAACATGAGTGGAATGAAACAAGAACTTGAGAAGATGGAACGATCCATGACGGGATGAACAATAAAAACCTCCAGAAGAATAAAAGAATGGAATTAGAAGAACGGAGAAGAAGATGACAACTTCTACCATGATTGAATCCGCAAGCATCCTTAGAAGGAAGGGTTGGACGGAGTTGTTGAGAAAATCAACAACAAAAGAATAAGCTTGTTATGGACTTATTTAAACATCTCAAAACTTGAGGGAATTATGCCAGAACGAAAATATGGAATAGGTGACAAGAAGGAAGAAATGCAAAACTCCACTTCAAAAGAATACGGAGAATTATTTGCACTCAAGAGGCAAAAGAATAATGCTTGAGCTGCTCAACAAGAATTGCTCAATAAATTTGAAGAATGAATTAAATCCTGAAGAGACACCAAGAGGAACTCCGGTAACGAAAGGATTATGATATAGAAATGAAGGACGAAAGAAATAAGATTAAAGCCTTCCGATGATTTAGAAAGGGCCTCCGACGAGGTAGCCGAGAAAAACTTGAACTCCGGAAAGAAAATATGAAAGCACTTGGGACTAGAATTTATTCATCAAGAATAAACTCCAAAAGAAAGGATTAAGTCAACTTGATAAAAAGAATAAGAATTATGTTATGCTTATCCTCCACCAATTAAATTGATGCGAAGCAATGGATTCGCATACTACTTATTCTCGATGAAATTGAATAAAGAGGGATATATCGCGAACTTGCAAAAATCTTCATGAAACACCGGTAGGATTGGAATAAAATGAATTGATATGATAGCACCGGAAAAGAACTCTTGAGCGAACCACCGTAAGAATTGAAGACGAGTGAAGAAAAAGGAACGAACCACCGAGAAGAATTAAAATCGAGTGAAGAACGAGAATGACCACCGTAAGAAATGAAATTGGACGATGCAAGAGGACAAGCCACCATGAAGAATTGAGATTGAGTGAACACAAGAGAATGAATTCCGGGAAGAATAAAGCACTTGGGAAATTTAGATAGAAGAGCATGAAGAGATCACGAACTGATTCAGAATACTTGAATGAAGCACCGGAAAGAATGTGAGACGAACGAAGAGGCATCACTAAGAATATTTGAAGGACGACGTTGAAAACTGAGAACGAATAAATCTTCTGAAATGATGGCCTTCGGAGGAACACAAGGAAATAATTGATGAATACTCCGGAAGAATGAAAAGAAGGAAGGTTGAACCAAGATGAAAAGAATTAAAATCGATCTTGGAGAAGGCATATGACTGATGGAATCCATACTTACGTCACACTTGAGAAGAATTTGTGAACACTCCGGGAAATAATTAGAAGAGTCAGGTAAGATCTTGGGAATAAACCTGTGGGTTATGAGCCCACCGAAGAGAAACACCGTTGGCATGATTTAAAAGGAGACGATGCACCGGAACGATTGAAAAAACTCAAATGAGGTGACAACCTCGAATTAATTGGAACACAGAAGAATCTGAGATGCCTGCAGAACTCCGGATAATTAAATGGCGAGAGGCGAACGAGCAAACGGAAACAATTGAGCCGAGGAAAGAATAAGAACAACACGGAATACTTGAATTGAATCCACCGGAAAAGAAGAAGAGATGAAGAATGTCGAACGAGAGGAGAATTCATCAGAGAAGGAAAATATGAAGGATGACGAACTAGACGAGAATTCACCAGTTGAAATAATTGAGGAAAAGAAGCAAAGGATTCACACGAGTAGGATGGATACTCGATTAAAGACTCCGGCTCCGAGAAGCAAAAAAGGTGGGCGGGTGGGAAAAATAAAGAACACAACGGACGGGGAAACAACATCCGTTGAAAAGAACCGAGGATCGAACTTGCAAGAAGAAGAGGGTCGAATCCCCTTGACGAGAGATGCACCAGATGACAAGAACTAACAACGTAACGAACGAAAGCTAACCACGTGATCCTAAAAAAAAAATTGAAGGGGAAGAGGGGTAATTCAAAACACCTACGTCAAGATTCCTCACCAGAGCGACGAAGGGGCAGGGGAGTAAAAAGAATTCCTACTCTCTGATATAAACTAGACTCCGAAAAAGTTTTCTGCTAGACTCAACAACGGCCAAGCTACGATCAATGAAGGGGGCTCCTATGGTCGGTCGAGGCTCTGATACCAACTTGTCAGGACCAAGATGCGATTCTATCCTGATCATCTGACACTTACGTGATTGGGGCACAACCACATTTCGGGCGCTTAGCAAGATGGATATCATTACATCGTACCATTACATACATACATGGGGGATACAACAATACATACAAGTCACATGAACACAACAACATCAATACAAGGTATCCGACTACGGATACAAACATGAAAAGCACAAAGACATCCATATGCTATCCCAGGCTGCCGACCCGGAACCTAACCCAAGACTGAAGAAGAAGAAGAAGAAGAAAGAAGACCAACACAACGACATCGCTCTCACGTCAAGACATCGGAAACCTGCACCTGCAACTGTTGTTGTAGTATCTGTGAGCCACGAGGACTCAGCAATCCCATAACCATGGGTAACAAGACTATCAAAGCTTAATAGGTAGGAAGAGGTAAAGTGGTGAGGTTGCAGCAACGTCTAAGCAATATGTATGGTGGCTAACTTACGAGTACAAGAATAAGATGATCATCTATGCAAACGGTCGCAACTAGAAGTGATCGCTAAAGATCCTGAACTACCTACGAGTCAAACATAACCCCACCGTGTTCTCTTCTCAAAGTGAAAAGAGACAGTCACGGTTACTCATGCGGTGGTGTGTTTTACTTCGGATCCTCTGTCAAGTTTTCTACAACCGGACATTAACAAATTCCAATCTGCCACATAACCACGGGCACGGCTTTCGAAATATCATAACCCTGCAGGGGTGTCCCAACTTAGCCCATCACAAGCTCTCACGATCAGCTGAAGTGATAATAATTATTACCCCTTACCTTAGGGAAATCCGATCAGGCTCGGTATCCCGGTGCACAAGACATTTCGACAATGGTAAAACAAGTCCAGCAAGACCTCCCGGCGTGCTGACACCCTGATAGTAGCCGCGCGTATCTCATCTCAGGCCACGTCTGGATGGGATAGCCTACAGGAAAATACCAGATACCTCAGGTTTCCCCAAGGCGGCCCTGCAGTCAGCCCGTTTGGGACCAACACCATCAGCACTGGCCCCCCCCTGCTATGTAGAAAAGAATCTCGAGGGAGCGTCCCCCCTATGCAATTTAATTAATTAATTAAGTTATTATCATGAGGCAATTAAAACCAAAGTTGGGCCTTGCTGGAGGAGTTTTATTCAAAGACGAAGTGTCAAGGGGTCCCCATATACCCAACCGTGTAAGGAACGCAAAATCAAGGAACATAATTCCGGTTTATCAGCGCCTAAGGTGGCATGAGTGGAACAAAACATCGAGCAAAAGGCCAAGCCTTCCACCCATGCCCAGTATATAGGTGTGTTAATAATAATAATAGATATTGTGATATTCCAACAACAAGTTCCAAGATGGAACGATCTTCATCTTCACCTGCAACTAACAATGCTATAAGAGGGGCTGAGCTAGCAGGTAATATAGCCAAACATTGGTTTGCTAGGAAGGTGTCAAAGGTTAGAGGTTTCATGGCAACAAGGAGAGGCTGACATAAATGATGGGTAGCGCGACATATAACGATAGCATCGAGACAACTAAGCAATGGTAATGGTAGTAAAGGTATCCAAGGGTATGATCATCTTGCCTGAGATCCCGCAAGGAAGAATAATGGATCCATGAAGAAGACGAAGAAGAAGCCTTGAAGACGAACCACGAGTAGTCTAACGAATCCTCACGATTGCAACGGAACAAGCACTAACGGGAAGAAGCAAGCAATACGGTAAACACACAACACAAGAACATGACAATATGCTCAACCAAGTATGATGCAAGAGAAGTCTATATATGATGCAAAACTTGGAAAGGTAGGAAGCACTCGAAAACAACACAAGCCAACAAGTTTAAATTAGGCCGGAAACTACACATATCAAATCCGGTAAGTCCTCATATGCATAATTTGAAATTAGTCCAGATCTGAACAAACCTTAAGTTAAAGTTGTTAAACAGCAGGTTAACATGCACCATGATTATCTACATGAAATTCTAGTCAAGTTTCATATAAAGTTTGTTTAATTCGGAGCTACGGTCTAGAAGATATGAGCAAAAGAAGACAAGCAAGGCAACGGTGCAAGATGCAACCAAACATCAAGCAAACTCACTCCAAATATGAAAACAATATGATATTATGATTCTACATGCAAAATCACACAAGTTTCATATAGGACACACTCAAAACGGAGCAACGGGCTAAAAGATACACACGAAACAAGATATAACAACAAGCTGAAGTTAACAGCCACATAGCAACTTTGGAGCATGATATTTATAAGCTACAACACCCAAACATGATAACAAGAAGCATGGAAATGAAGTAGACATGTTACTTAACAAGTATGAACTTAGAACACAACCAAAAGCTTGCTGGAACACATTTAAAAAAGCATGGCAAGTTGCAATAAAATTATCGAGACTTAGCCAAAATCCGGGAAGGCAAAAACATCATCACGATGCTGCCTTCGGAGGCACAAAACAACAAGCATATCAACTCAACTAAGCATATGAAGATCATGGACATGTAGTAGACATATCCTACAGCAAACAACTCCATTGGAGCAACTCCATAGGAGGCATGGATCAATAGCAACAAGCTACACCAAATTGAACATGCTGATAAAAGGCTGACAGTTATAATTTATAACAACTTGAGAGCAAGAAATAAATAGGCTACAACATGTCATATGAGCAAGTAAGGGCATGAATGGATATACAATAACATGGACAACAAGACATGATCATTGGCCACTCCAAAACAAGCATGGATTTGACTAGGGCATCAAGCAAACATAGCATCAGGTTATGACAGATTCCAGACTTCGCAGTTTTTTCCACTAAGTATAAAACAGCAATAACAACATGGCATGTTTACAAGCATGTTTAAGTCAACACAAGGCATATCATGGAAAGTTAAATGCACCACAGCAAAGACCATATTATTGTGCTTCTAAAACATCTAGACATGTGGCATGATGACAAACACATCAATAGCAAAGAGCAATTGAAATCAGCATCTCATAACAAGTTTCAGCCCTTAACAGTCAAATGCACTTTTGCAACAGAGATTAGCATGGTAATATGGACTCAAACAAGCATGCTACAGCAACCATCATGTAGTACACTTCACAATGAACATTTTGACATATCATATGCATCATTTGGATAAACATGCACCAAGTTATCATATCTCAAACATGGCAACAAAATAACAAGTAGCAGCAGTTTATAACAAGTAGCACTCTTGCAACAGAGATTAGAGCATCTAGATGAAGTCAAATAAGCATGGCACAATGGAACAAAGTGTAGAGCATATCACCATGATTATTTTGACATATCATTCACTCAATTTGGACATACACACAAATATTTACAGGCATGCAAAGATGCAACAAAATGCTGACAGAAAAAGACTTGGTGGAAAAATAGACCTCGGGGAAACGGTCATTGTCCAGACTGATCGGACACATCTGGGGCTTGAGGTCCACATGGCAGAGAGAAGAGGGGCGGACATGTCCGGATCCCAATCGGACATGTCCGGCGGCTGACAGGGCGCCGGCGAGGCAGATCGGCCCGACGAAGGCCATGGACGGCGGCTCGACACCGGCGAGCTCTGGGATCGGCGGGGCGCAGCGGAGGGAGGCTAGATCGGGGCGGCCCGGGGCAGATCTGGCCGTTCCCCTCCCAGATCTGGCCGGAGGGCGGCGGTCAGTGGCCGGAATCCATGGGGCAGCGGCGGCGGAGGCTCCAGGGCGGTGGCGGTGTTCCTGCGTGAGGAGAGAGAGAGAGTGAGACAGAGGGAGAAGGAGGAGGGCGATGGGAAGGAGAGGGACGGTAAGGTCCCGACCTGCGGGTCACCGGCGGCCGGCACGGCGTGCTCCGGCGAGGGAGATCGAGGATCCGGCGAGGGAGCGAAGCGCTCGGGTGCGCGTGCGTGCCTCCGGGCGGCTCGGGGCGCGGGCCCGCGGGCGCGGGCCCGCGGGCGCGGCGGCCGGCCTAGATGCGGCATGGGGCGGGCTACCTTTGGGCCCCGAAGGGCTGCGGCGGCTGGGGAGCCAGCCAGGCGACGTGGAGGACGCCAAGTGGCGCTCCCCCGTTGGCTGGCGGCGGAAATCTCGGTGGCTGGCCAATGGCAGCGCGCCATGTGGCGGAAGTGAGGTGGAGGGCGCCGGATTGGAGGAGGAGGGGGTTGGCTGCGCACGGAATCTGAGGAGGAGGAGGAAGAAGGTTAGGAAATGCCAAATTTGGCATGGGGGTGTCTATATATAGACAAAACTAGGGTTGGGGGGGTGTTTAGAGCCCTCCGATCACGATCCGACGGATCCGATCGCTAGGAGAGGTAGGATGGGCCTAGGTTAGGTAGTGGGCTGTGTAGGAGGGGTTGTGGGGGGAGAAGAGAAGAGGCCAGCGGGGTTTTCGAAGACCGAAAACGTCCGACGTTTAGACCGGCTACTAGTGCCGCTATATATATCCGTTGGGCTATCAAACGAGCTCCGAATGCGATGAAATTTAGCAGGCGACCTGTCTACACTATAATAAGACCACATGCCAAGTTTCATCCCATTCCGAGAACATTTTTCGGCCACTTATAAAATAAATATTCGGAGGTGCCGCGGGCACGTGCAAGTGGGCCTGGGCTCAGAACGGAAAACGGAGAGGACGAGGACAAGGCAAAGATGCAAGTTTTGAAAACATGATGATGCAATGCACACTAAGACAAGGCAAAGATGCACACGCAAGCAGACGACAAGGCAACGACGATGAATAACTGGCTGACACATGGCGCACCGGTCTCGGGGTGTCATAGTTTGTCGAGATCCGATGAATTGTGAGTTTATGATCAAGGTTATCTATGAAAGATATTTGGTTCTTCTCTGAACTTTTTATGTGTGCTCATAATATCCTTGCAAGTCTCTTTGAATTATTGGTTTGGTTTGGCCTACTAGATCTATAGTTCTTGCAATGGGAGAAGTGCTTGGCTTTGGGTTCAATCTTGCGGTGTCCTTTCCCAGTGACAGTAGGGGCAGCAAGGCACGTATTGTATTGTTGCCATCGAGGATAAAAAGATGGGGTTTTCATCATATTGCTTGAGTTTATCCCTCTACATCATGTCATCTTGCTTAAGGCGTTACTCTGTTCGTATGAACTCAATACACTAGATGCATGCTGGATAGCGGTCGATGTGTGGAGTAATAGTAGTATATGCAGAATCGTTTCGGTCTACTTGTCTCGGACGTGATGCCTATATACAATGATCATGCCAAAATAGTCTCATAATTATTCGCTTTTCTATCAATTGCTCGACAGTAATTTGTTTACCCGCCGTAGAATATCGCTATCATGAGAGAAGCCACTAGAGAAAACTATGGCCCCTGGGTCTATCTTTATCATATTATTTTCCCGTCAACTAGCCTATTTCTGCCGTCGTTGTTTATGTGCTTTCTTTATTTTCTGTTCCTATACCAAAAATACCAAAAATATAATTATCATCTCTATCAGATCTCACTATTGTAAGTGACCGTAAAGGGATTGACAACCCCTTATCGCGTTGGCTGTGAAGTTCTTATTTGTTTGTGCAGGTGCGAGGGTGTCAGGCCCAAGATGTGATTCTATCCCGATCACGTGACACTTACGTGATTGGGGCACAACCGCATTCCGGGCGCTTAGCAAGATGGATATCATTACATCATACCATTACATACATACATGGGGGATACAACAATACATACAAGTCACATGAATACAACAACATCAATACAAAGCATCCGACTACAGATGCAAACAAGAAAAGAACAACGACATCCATCTGCTATCCCAGGCTGCCGACCCGGAACCTAACCCAAGACTGAAGAAGAAGAACTCCAACAAAAGAACAACGCTCTCACGTCAAGTCATCGGAAACCTGCACCTGCAACTATTGTTGTAGTATCTGTGAGCCACGAGGACTCAGCAATCCCATAACCATGGGTAACAAGACTATCAAAGCTTAATGGGTAGGAAGAGGTAAAGTGGTGAGGTTGCAGCAGCGGCTAAGCAAAAGTATGGTGGATAACTTACGAGTACAAGAATAAGATGAGCATCTACGCAAACGGTCGCAAACTAGTAATGATCGCTAAAGATCCTGAACTACCTACGAGTCAAACATAACCCCACCGTGTTCTCTTCTCAAAGTGAAAAGAGACAGTCACGGTTACTGACACAGTTGTGTGTTTTACTTCGGATCCTCTGTCAAGTTTTCTACAACCAGACATTAACAAATTCCAATCTGCCACATAACCGCGGGCTAGGCTTTCGAAAGATCATAACCCTGCAGGGGTGTCCCAACTTAGCCCATCACAAGCTCTCACGATCAGCTGAAGTGATAAATATAATATCATCACCCCTTATCTTAGGGAAATCCGATCAGGCTCGGCATCCCGGTGCACAAGACATTTCGACAATGGTAAAACAAGTCCAGCAAGACCTCCCGGCGTGCCGACACCCTGATAGTAGCAGCGCGTATCTCATCTCAAGCCACGTCCGGATGGGCGATTATACGAGTAAAACCAGCCCTCGGGTTTCCCTAAGGTGACCCCGCATACTCCCCGTTTGGGACCAACACCATCAGCACTGGCCCCCTGCTATGTAGAAAAGAATCTCCAAGGAGCGCCCCCCTTATGCAATTTAATTAATTAATTAAGTTATTATGAGGCAAATTAAAACCAATGTTGGGCCTTGCTGGAGGAGTTTTATTCAAAGACGAAGTGTCAAGGGGTCCCCATATACCCAACCGTGTAAGGAACACAAAATAAAGGAACATAATGCCGGTTTATCGGCGCCTAAGGTGGCATGAGTGGAACAAAACACCGAGCAAAAGGCCAAGCCTTCCACCCATGCCCAGTATATAGGTGTGTTATTATATATACTAGCCGTCAACCCGTGCATCTGCACGGGCTAGTATGAAAAAGCATGTACAAATTCTTTTTTTACATTTACAAATTAATAATATAGGTAGTAAGATATTACGGTTTAAAAACATTTAAATAGAATGCCAAGCTTAACCTATGATGTTGTTCATGACGATTGAACTTTTACATGATAAGGTAAAACTGCTATATAGAGATTGACCGATTAGATTCTCATTACCATTAAGAATCCATATCAAATATTTGCATTGCTTAAATCTTGTGGAATCCATTGATTTCCCTAGTCACAAATGTCAGCACATCATAATGACATACGTGAAACAAAAGATGATGGCATTGCAACAACCCAAAGGCTGTCCTAATGTTTTAATATCCATACCTAATATGTCAAACTTCCTTGATTGCTATGGAAATTATGGCTTAGGTGTCAATTGAATATGAATCAATGATCACGTAGCTAAAACAAAAGGAACCAATCATGTATTAGCTTATAATCCATCGGAGCTCATGTTGCCCGAAAACATGAAGTGTTCCAACTCAAAGCTGACGACCTCATTCATTTAAGAATTCAACTAAAACAAAAAAGGTGCAGAAAATTATAAGCAGAAATGGATTACTCAAAGCTCAAGTGCAGCATGTAGGAATGGAACTTGACTAAGCTACACAAAGTTGGACATCTTCATCCAATGGAGGGAATCAATCTAATTACGTACATATTCTTGCCCGAGTTGGATGTCAGGGTGAGGATGTAGAATGGTTGATATGATGCCTAGTCTGGATCATCAGCCAGAGGAGAGAACAACGTTGATAGTACTCTGTCTGGATCAAGCAGAGAACCTTAGAAAAGTGGAATACACCTTAATGATGAAGGTGTAGAATTGAGGAGGACAAAGGCTTGATAACCATAGAAGAAAAACATCAGTTAGGCTTACTGAGACAAAATGCTTGCCTGGAAATTTTAGGCTTCTTCTTAACACTTGTTAACCTGATAAAAAGTTGTTCACCATTGAAATTATTAATCAAAATATGTTATTTTTCGAAGATAACAGTTCTGTGGCATATGACCACATCCCGCAGATGCCTGATGGCTAGATCCCACAGATGCCGTGTCAACATATGACCACCGTCAGGGACACCACTACATGAATCGAGATCATTGAGCTGATCTTCACCATGCTCGTTAGCACATGATGCATGTTGATCGGACTACAGAGAGCTAATGAACCCTGTTTGCATCAGGAGTGCTTGGCAATTAACCAAAGATGTCCCGAGAATGGGACATAGCTTGTTCAAAAAATAGGGTGCATCATTGCACGTGGTACTTTAGAAATATATGAAGACTTCTTCGTGCCTCCCTATGCCAAACTGCGTGTGTATAAGTTCTCTTCTCTAGACATGCTATGTCTCATCGGCACAACCGTCACCTTGCTGAGAGTTCGCCTCCTTCCTTCGCCACAATCCAACTGGGCTGCAATTCCATTTGAATATATGAAAACTCCTCATTATATTTTTTGCAAGTGTCAACAATAAACATCTAAATATTGGAATTGTGATGGAAAGATAACATGTATTACTAAAATTAATGTAAGACATCATAGATTCATGTTCGGTCATAGTGCTGATCTTGGTGTCGCGTGAAGGAACAGTGGTGTGGTACCAATGGCTTACACATGCTCGACGGAGCGAGGCGATGTGTCCTCGCCAAGATCAGGCCTCCGGTCACAGCGGCGCGTGCTTGTCCCACACAGCTCCTTTATCCGAATCGGACCTCCGGTTCCGTCGTGTCGAAAGGCATGGAGGTGTATGCTCTACGCAAATCGTCTAGCAAAACTGTCTCGTGCGGCAAGGGTTCTGGATAATTGTATAGCGCGGATTCTCCTCCTCCTGATCGTGTATCTCCTCCGTGTAGACATCGGCTTCCAAGTTTCCCTAGTATAATAATAGGAATAAAATATTCACCGTATAACATTCTGGAAGAAATTTGTGAGGATCTTTTATTTTTATATATAATGACGTGATTGATTATACTTCTGATGCAGTAAATTTTATTATGAACGTTTTTGTATTAAAAAATTATATATCTAGATCTGATGTAGAAGTATCACTCGATATGGCATACATCTATCTAAATTTTTACACACGCAACAATACTAAAATCTCACAAATCAGGAAGTTTGTAATATATTAAATGTTAAAAGTACATGAAAATATTTTATGCCAAGGCAGCATACTTTTTTCTTAATGCTGGAATACAAATTATTTGTTAAACATGCATATAATCTGAGATTTATCACATATTAGAATACAAAAAATACAACATCTAAATCAGTTACAAAAAATAAACTGGCTGACAGTGTTCTATTTTAGATGTTGAAAACGCTATTTACCTACCTTGCTGCATGTTGGCAACAAATGTGATTCAGATCCCCTCAGCTGGCCGGTTCTCCTTCTCTTCACTCCTTGGAATGCATAATCTGGTCACGACCTATGCACGACATGTACAAAATCAAAAAGCAATTTTTGATGAGACGTCATGGGCCTAGAAAATTTATTGTGAGCGCTTGGATAAACTCATCAGGGTGAAAAACAGAGGAGAGAATTAATGATGCAAGGTTATGTGCCTGCAGCACATGAATTTACGGATGAACTTAAATAAGGTTTGGGGTGTGATCCGCTGTGTTGCCGTCTTGCCGCTCCGTCGCCAAAATCTTCTGATCTTTTTCTTCCATCGCCAAGTAACCAAGAAGTACCGACGATGGCGCCGGAGTAAGTCCAGCCGATCGAGAGAGCCGAGTCGTTTCGATCCCGTCAAGAAAAGAATAAAGCGATTCCGTTAAAGCTAGCTTCTCACGTTTAGATGAGCTAGCGCTACTGCTCATCAATCAAGCAGCCTGTGCTTGCGTGCCTGCAAGTTGTGCACGTACATACATCAGCTCCTAGGTGATTTGCGATTTGCTCTAACGATAAAAAATCAACAGGGAATCTATGAGCAAAACAAAGGGAGCGTGAAAAGTAGGGATTGGAGAGAGATTGGATTGGGATTTGGTTGAGGCCTTACGTGGATTGAAGCGCCAGATGGAACGTGATGGTGGAAGAGGCATGCACGTGGGATCGATCGCAAGGACTCCTATGAGTTAAAAATCAAAGATCTAATTATTTCGGCCGAGGATTACTTGGATAAATCCACACCGTTAATACTCGGTCCCACTAGATTAACGGCTCCTAATTACTGATTTACGTGAGAATTTCTTGGGAGTGCCTAATTAGTATAGGTATAGATAACATATTGTGATATTCCAACAACAAGTTCCCTCCTGGAACGATCTTCATCTTCACCTGCAACTAACAACGCTATAAGAGGGGCTGAGCAAGCGGGTAACATAGCCAAATAATGTTTTTGCTAGGAAGGCGTCAAAGGTTAGAGGTTTCATGGCAACAAGGAGAGGCTAACAATAATGATGGGTAGCACGACATGTAACGATAGCATCGAGACAACTAAGCAAAGGCAATGATAATAAAGGTATCCAAGGGTATGGTCATCTTGCCTGAGATCCCGCAAGGAAGAAGAACGGATCCATGAAGAAGACGAAGAAGAAGCCTTGAAGAAGAACCACGGGTAGACGAACGAATCCTCACGAACGCAACGGAACAAGCACTAACGAGAAGAAGCAAGCAACACGGTAAACACACAACACAAGAACATGACTATATGCTCAACCAAGTATGATGCAAGACAGTTCTATATAGGATGCACTACAAGTCTATACAGGAAGCACAACATGGCAAGGTAGGAAGCACATTAAAACAACACAATCTATATATGATGCAATACATGGCAAGGTATGATGCATGACAAGTCTATACAGGAAGCAATACATGGCAAGGTAGGAAGCACAGAAAAACAACACAAGTCTATATATGATGCAATACATGGCAAGGTATGATGCAAGGCAAGTCTATACAGGAAGCAATACATGACAAGGTAGGAAGCACAGAAAAGCAACACAAGAACGTGACAATATGCTCAAGCAAGTATGATGCAAAACAAGTCTACATATGATGCACATCAAGTCTGTATAGGAAGCACAACATGGCAAGGTAGGAAGCACAGAGAAACAACACAAGAAACATGACAATATGCTCAAGCAAGTATGATGCAAGGCAAGTCTTTATATGATGCAATACATGGCATGGCAGGAAGCACACAAGAACAACACAAGTCAACAAGTTTAAATGAGGCCGGAAACTACATATTACAAATCCGGTAAGTCCTCATATGCATAGTTTGAAATTAGTCCAGATCTGAACAAACCATATGTTCAAGTTGTTAAACAGCAAGTTAACATGCACCATCATGATCTACATGAAATTCTAGTCAAGTTTCATATAAAGTTTGTTTATTTCAGAGCTACGGCCTAGAAGATATGAGCAAAACAAGACAAGCATGGCAACGGTGCAAGGTGCACCCAAACATCAAGCAAACTCACTCCAAACATGAAAACAATATGATATTATGATTCTAGATGCAAATTCACACAAATTTCATATAAGACACGCTCAAAACAGAGCAACGGGCTAAAAGATACACATGAAACAAGATATAACAACAAGCTGAAGTTAACAGCCACATAGCAACTTTGGAGCAAGAAATATATACTCTACAACACTCAAACATGGTGACAATAAGCATGGACATGAAGTAGACATGTCCTACAGAAAACAACTCCATTGGAGCAACTCCATAGGAGGCATGGATCAATAGCAACAAGCTACAACATTTTGATCATGACAATAAAAAACCTGACAGCAATATTTTATAGCAACTTGAGAGCAAGAAATAAATAAGCTACAGCAGGTGAAATGAGAAAGTGAGGACATGGATGGATAGACAACAACATGTACAACAAGGAATGATCAAAGGCCACCCCAAAACTAACATGGACTTTCCTAGGGCATCAAGCAAACATAGCATCAGGATAAGACAGATTCCAGACTTAGTGAAATTTCACTAAGTGTTAAAACAGTAACATTAGCATGGCATGTTTGCGAGCATGTTTAAGTCAACGCAAGGCATATCATGGAAAGTTAAATGCACCACATCAAAGAACACATCATGGAGAATCTAAAACATATGAGCATGTGACAAGGGGACAACCACATCAATAGCAACGAGCTCCTCAACTAGGCATCTCGTAATAAGTTTTAGCACATAACAACCAAAAGCACTTTTGCAACAGAGATAAACATGGCAATATGAACTCTAACATGCATGCTACAGCAACCATCATGTAGAGCATCTCATGATGAACATTTTGACATATCATATGCATCATTTGGATAAACATGCACCAAGTTATCATATCTCAAACATGGCAACAAAATAACAAGTAGCATCAGTTTATAACAAGTAGCACTCTTGCAACAGAGATTAGAGCATCTAGATGAACTCAAATGAGCATGGCACAATGGAACAAAGTGTAGAGCACATCACCACGATCATTTTGACATATCATTTGCATTATTTGGATAAGCACACAAATAGTTACAGCATCACAAAGTATGCATCAGACAACAATTTTCCTGGGACTTAGTAAAAAAACACATGCAAGGGTGAGCGCAATAAAACTAAGAGTCGCCCGGGGCGGGAGTTAGCGTGTGGCTCACCATGGGCCCGGCCCAAGTCGGAGGAGAGAGGAGGAGGCCTGCCGATTTGGGCCCACGAGGCCGCAGCGCTGCGATGCTGGGGAGGGCCGGCCCACGAAGCGGATCTGGAGGGAGGCGGCCCACGCTGCTGCGGACGGGTCGGCCCAGGCGGTGGGAACGCAGGCCGGCGGAGGAGGCTCACGAGCGTCGTCGTGCCCCTGCCCGCTCGACAGGAGCGACGACCCTCGCAAGGCGGCGGCGCTCGGCGCCTGAGGTGGCGCAAGAACGTATCGGCGGCAGGGAAAGGTCGGGATCTGGGGTCAGGGTGCGGGATTCGGCCGGGGCGAGCTCCAAGTCGCCAGCGGCGCGGTGCAATTCCAAGGCGGCGGCAGGCTCCTGCTGGAGGTCGCCGGCGGCGAGGCGTAGAGGCGGCGGCGTCCTTCGATCTACGAGGAAGGAGCGGTCGGTCGAGGTCAGGGGTCGGGGCTCCTCCCCTCGGCGGCTGCGGGGTGCGGGATCCCCTGGACCAGGCGCGGCGTACGGACGGCATCGGCGGGATCCGGGCCCAAGCGGGCCGGATCTGGGCTTCCGCGTGCCCGCGCGGCTGGGAAGGCAACTGGGCAGCGGTGGAGAGGTGGGAGGAGGCTGGAGAGAGGTGGGGCGTGGAAAACGAGGCAGGGACTAGGTTTTCCAGAATAGGAAAGCTAGGGCGTCCATATATAGGCAAGAAGGGCTAGGAGAGGGGGTTTTGGGGCAAAACAGAGCCATCAGATGCTGATCGGACGGCTCCGGTCGGATGAAGAGGTAGGTTGGGCCTAGGTGGGATTAATGGGTTGTGTAAAAGGCCTCGGACTGCGAGGAGAGAAGGAAAAAGAGGCCCGCGGAGGTTTTCGGAGACCGAAAACGTCCGACATTTTAACTGGCGACTAGTGCCGCTATATATATCCGTTGGGCTATCAAACGGACTCCGGATGCGATGAAATTTGGCAGGCGGCCTGTCTATGCTATAATAAGACCACATGCCAAGTTTCAACCCATTCCGAGAATGTTTTTCGGCCACTTATAAAATAATTATTCGGAGGCGCCGCGGGCGCGTGCAAGTGTGTCTGGGCTCCGAACGGACACGAAAAGGACGAGGGGACTCAGGCGGATGCAAGTTTTGAAAACATGCTGATGCAACACACACGATGACATGGCAAGATGCAACACGCAAGCAGATGACAGGGCAACGACGACGAATAACTGGCTGACACCTGGCGCACCGGTCTCGGGGTGTCACAGAGGGACTGGCGCGTGGTCTCCTACTGGATCGATACCTTGGTTCTCAAAAACTGAGGGAAATACTTACGCTACTGTGCTGCATCTCCCTTTCCTCTTTGAGGGAATACAACGCAAGCTCAAGAGGTAGCAGGCGCGCCCCCTATCTCGTGGACAGCCCGAAGACCCCCTGACTTGCGCCCTACGCCAAAAAATCCTATAAATACAGAAACCTCCAGAAAATAACCTAGATCGGGAGTTCCGTCTCCGAAAGCCTATGTTGCCACCAAAACCTATGTAGACCCGTTTCGGCACCCTGCTGGAGGGGGGATCCTTCTCCGGTGTCCATCTTCATCATCCCGGCGCTCTCCATGACGAGGAGGGAGTAGTTCACCCTCGGGGCTGAGGGTATGTTGTAACGCCCGGATAATCGAGCTACAATAATCCTTGACTAATGATGCCACGTCATCCCTTTCTACTAAACTTAATCTCTCTTGGTTAAAGCCTAAGTCAAATTCAAATTTAAATTTGCAAGTGAGAAAACATTTCTTCAATGGGTCAAACAAAATTGTTTACAAGGTTATAAATAATCTCCTGGTAATTGTTGAAGAGGATCCAACATTAAATGAATTTTTAAATTGGCCCTAGAAATATTTTAATGGATCAGCAGGTTTAATTAAACAAATTTAAAATTTTAATACAAATTTGCATCGCTCCATTTCACCTGAACCCTTTCTTTTTTCCCCCACCTTAATGCCATTAAAGTATGTGCTAAGTTAAATATTTAGGAAAATTCATTGGTAGCTCAAAAGATTGCAAAAAAAAAACACAAAATAGAAAAATTCGAGGGAAACCTATCTACTGTTGGGCTGGACCTCAAGTGCATAGGGAGGCCCAGCCCAACTGTGGTTTATCTCCCACCTCCGCTACAGTGGAGGCTGTAGGCGTGGCGACCATCCGCCATGGCCACCCGCCATCCTGCGGCCTTCCCCCGTCCAAGACTTCTACAAGGCACCCCGGGACGCCTCTCTCTCCCTCCCCCAAACCCTAGCCCCCAAATCCCCCATATCCCTCTCCCTCTCAGATTTGCTCTGGCCCTCTTCTTGTTCTGGAGGGGATCGAGGACGCCGTCACCATGGCGCCCCGTTCTCGCAGCCGCCGTGCTGCCCGCCGCCTAGGACTGCGCCCGGAGCACCACCGACGACTGATGCTTCCTCTCTGACCACGAATTCGAGCAGCAGATCGCCACACCGTCAGGATCGACATCTTCCTCGCCTCGACCGCCACTGCCTCGCCGTCGTCGCCGTCGAACTACACCACCACGACCTCCCCAGCCTCCCCGACCACGCCGTCACGCTCACAGTGAGGCCCTCCGCTGATTCCCCCGCTTGCCTCTCATTTTTGTCGACATAGCCGTCGTTCCCAAGCACGTGGCCGCCACGGCCGAAGCTAGTTTGAGCTGCATTCGATGCCGCTTCCGTGTACGCATCCCTACTGCTTGATGCGCTGTTGCGCATTGACGCTGCTGCTCCTAGCCGCTGCTAGTGCCGCCGCTGCCTACTGCTCTGTCGCTGCTCTGCTTTGCGGCTGTGCCGCTCGTTGCTGTTCTTCGCGCGCGGTGCCGCTGCTGCCTGCTGCTACTTGCTTCTCTGCTTGCCATTGCTAGCTAATGTTGTTGCCGCGGTGTATTGCTACTACCTACTGCTGCTGCCTTTGCTTTGCTGCTCCGATTAGCTGCTACTGCATGCGTTGCTGCTGCTACCAATTACTGTAGATGTGTCTAGCTTTGCGTATATTACATCAAGTAACCCCCTTGACTGCCCCTAAACAGAGACTAAACAACTGTTAAGAGGACTAAAAAAAATATGAGCAGGTAGTACACTTGAAAAACTTCATTTGACTCCATTGGACCAAATTCATTTCATGCATCGTTTAAATCCTACAAAAATTACAAAAAGCTATCTTTTGTTAATAGAGAGCAGACTAACACTTAGCATAGTGTGTTGTGTGGTGTGTGTGCGGCTGGCTTTTGCCACAGCCGTGGGTGGCCGACACTTATTTTAATTAGTACTACTAGTTTAGAGCTAAGTTTGTCTACTAGTAGATGACAAGTAGATGACATGTAGGCCCTCATTAAATAAGTTAGGTTTGTTATTTGTTTAGGTAAATAGTATATGACATGTGGGACATACCTGCCTTTTTGACTAGTCAAATTGACTTGGTCCATTAGAATTTATCTAAATATAATAATTTCAAAAATTGAAAGAAACTTTGAAAATTCATATAAAATAAACGTAACTCAGATGAAAATACTTTATATATGAAAGTTGCTCAGAATTTCGAGACGCATCCGAATACGCAGACCGTTCGTCCACCACACATCCCTAGCATGCCGAACCCGCAACTTTCCCCCTCCGTTTCATCCGCCCGAAAACGCGGAACACCGGGAATACTTTCCCGGATGATTCCCCCCTTCGTCAGTATCACCCGATACTGCGTTAGGGCACACTTAGCACCGTTACATGTCATGTCATGCATCGTCATGCATCTGTTTGCATTGTATTCACTGTTTCTTCCCCCTCTTCTCTCCGGTAGACTACGAGATCGACGCTGCTGCTGCCCCGATCGACTACGGTGTTGACGACCCCACTTTGGCTGCCGAGCTTCCAGGCAAGCCCCCCCCCTTTGATCACCAGATATCGCCTACTCTTCTCTCTACTGCTTGCATTAGAGTAGTGTAGCATGTTACTGCTTTCGATAATCCTATTCTGCTGCATAGCCTGTCATTGTTGCTACGATTGTTGATACTTTACCTGCAATCCTAAATGCTTAGTATAGGATGCTAGTTTACCATCAGTGGCCCTACACCCTTGTCCGTCTGCCCTGCTATTCTATCGGGCCGTGATCACTTGGGGGTGATCACGGGTATATATTACATACACTTATACATGATACTTGTTGTGACTAAAGTCGGGTCGGCTCATTGAGTACCCGCGGTTGATTCACGGATTGGGGGCTGAAAGGACATACTTTCCCGACGGCCCTCTGAGTGGATCTTTGTGGCGGAGCGACAGGGCAGGTTGAGACACCTAGGAGACAGGTGGCCTGGCCCTGTACGTTGTCCGCGGTTGTTTCATAATAACACGCTTAACGAGTTTGGATATTTGATCTGAGTCTGGCCATTTGGTCTATACGCACTAACCAGCTGCGTGGGAACAGTTATGGGCACTCGACGTCGTGGTATCAGCCGAAGCCTTTTTGACGTCAGCGACTTAGCGGCGCGCGCCAGATTGGACTGGAAAGCCTACTCTGGTATTAGGAGAGGCTAGGTCTGCTTACCGGCCGCCCTCGCAACGTGCAGGTGTGCATTGGGCGATGGGCCCAGACCCCTGTGCGCTTAGGGTTTAGACCGACGTGCTGACCTCTCTGCTGTGCTTAGGTAGGGCTGCGACGTGTTGATCTTCCGAGGCCGGGCATGACCCTGGAAAGTGTGTCCGGCCAAATGGGATCAAGCGTGCTGGGTTATGTGGTGCACCCCTGCAGGGAAGTTAATCTATTCGAATAGCCGTGTCCCTCGGTAAAAGGACGACCCGGAGTTGTATTCCGACCTCATGATAACTAGAACCAGACACTTGATAAAACACACCCAGATGAGTTCCAGATATAACTCGGTGGTTGCTCTCTCACAGGGTGATGTGCGGGAGGATCACCGAGTAGGTTTATGCTATTCGATGTTACTTGGTGAACTCACCATCTATTCTCTTCTACTGCTGCAAGATGGAGGCTGCCAGAAGCGTAGTCTTCGTTCGGATTAGCTATCCCCCTCTTATTCCCGCTTGCTGCAGTTCAGTCCACCGATATTACCCATATCATTGTTACCATTGCATATGTAGTATAGATCCTTGCTTGCGAGTACTTTGGATGAGTACTCACGGTTGCTTTGCTCCCCCTTTTCCCCCTTCTGTACCTTCTTCTCGGATGATGCAACCAGATGGTGGAGCCCAGGAGCCAGACGCCACCTACGACGACTCCTACGACACCGGAGGCGCCTACTACTACGTGCAATCTGCCGACGACGACCAGGAGTAGTTAGGAGGATCCCAGGCAGGAGGCCTGCTCCTCTTTCGATCTGTATCCCAGTTTGTGCTAGCCATCTTATGGCACCTTGTTTAACTTTATGTCTGTACTCAGATATTTGTTGCTTCCGCTGCCTTGTCTATGATCGAGCACTTGTATTCGAGCCCTCGAGGCCACTAGCTTGTAATATGAAGCTTGTATGACTTATTTTACTTATAGAGTTGTGTTGTGATATCTACCAGTGAGTCCCTGATCTTGGCCGTACACATTTGCGTGCATGATTAGTGTACGGACAAATCGGGGGCGTCACAAGTTGGTATCAGAGCCGACTGCCTGTAGGAATCCCCCTTTCCAACTCCTTGGTCGTAGTTGAGTCTAGTTTTTGAAAAACTGATTTACTAACTTGGATGTGTGTCTTACGGGCCCATGTCGCCAATTGGGTGGTATTAGGATCTTTTATTCCTCGTCTATACTCCGGGTTTCTGATCTCTCTTCTCTTCGGGTTAAATTATTTTTGCTAACTCTAACTCTAGGATCTCGTAAATACTTCTCCCGGAGAGCCCCACATTATAGATGATCGTTGGGTTTACCAGAAGATTCTGAAGATACTCTCTGATATTCTCCCAAGAACTTGTGCTCATCGCTTTTACAATCGCTTTCCACCGTTGTATCCTTAAGGATAGCTGCATACCATTGTCGTCCATACCTTCATTTCAATTGATCTTGTTATTACAAGATACCCTGAAATACTTCGGATATTCCGAGAATCCTTTGTGCCCGCGCAGCTCCTTTTCTCGCATGAATACATGCATGAATACTTCCTCACACTCACCGGGGATTCGTTCATCCCCAGTTGTTCATGCGTTTCACAAAGGTCTTCGAAACACTATTCAATCTTCCAAAATCCTCAGCAACCTATTGCTCCTGAAAGTTTTACCTGCTTGCATTATGGTTAATTCCATATGTATGGCAATATTCGTTAAAATCCTTTGTGATTGACTTTATGATCTTATTTGATTCAATAGGTTGCAAATACTCGCCATCATCAGTCAAACTAGAATTCGTTCCTCCAGCTCAGACGTCATTCCTAATGTGAGATGGTTATCGACCAACCAAATTGTCGTCGATTGCTCCCCTAAGTCATTTCAACTTACCCATCCTTAATCAGAGCGTTTGCTTCTGATCCCTTGATTTGGAAATCATAATTCCTTTTGCATTTGAGTTTTGAAAAAGTCGGTTGTTTATATAAACTTATATCCTTGCATTCTTTCTTCTTATGGTTGAGTATCGATGCTCATATCAGATACCTTGTAGACCACCGGATCCTTTGTTGGATTTTATCCGACAGCGTCCTTCATATTCAATTACCTTGTGAGTTCTGCCATGATATATAATGCCTTGGGTAAAATATATCATCTGCTTTCTCAACCATGCTCTGCTTTCGAGCTTGTATAAATTGTACCCTCTCTCTCTAAGTTTGTGGTATATGTTCCTAAGATGCCCCTATGGGTTGAACCTATGCTTCCCTAATCCGTGTGAACCCGAGAGTTTTCACGAGTTATACCCTTCTCGTGTTTTGCTAGATATGATTTGAACACTACGACTTCATCGAAAGCGAGAAGTGAATGGAAGGTTATACATTGAAGAAGTGGGAGTCGACCTTGAACTTTGTGTTCATGCCCATGGACCCGATGTGGAACTTATCATGGAAGCTTCTTTAAAAAATAATAATTATCCCCTTGGTATCAGTTCATCTTATATCTGGGATTTGATATTTTACAATCATGGTTCTGGCCATATTGTTCCTCTTTGATTCCAATTTCTCAGACAAGTTAAAACACTTGTCTTCTGCAGATCAATACATTTTCACAACCTCTATTTTGATCTTCCTTCGAGTATTACCCTCCGGTACCTCGAGAATATGAAAGAACTATGTTGCTTCCTATGAGTCTTCATCTAGCATTGCTTCTCTCTGATTTCATATTTCCCCGGGTTCTGAGTTATTACTCACTCGAGCACCCCCATAAGTGAATCGATTCCGCAGTCTGTTTCAATAAAGTAATTACAATTGCTATGAGTTTAATAGTCCTTCAAGTCATATCTAGCCTGATCGGCTACATCATTATCGTACTAATTTTAACTGTGCTACCTGGCCCTTCTTTCCGGAGCACAATTTTTGACGATGAAGTAAGCTTACGCCGATCTTCCTCGGCATATCATTTCTCCTTGAACAACTAGCTTGATTTCAAGTTTGTATTGTACTAAGTGGTTTTCAATAACCTTTCGCTCCATCATTCATTTCACTTGATGTCATCGTCGATCGATTACATCCTAATGAAATATCTCGACAAATGTGTCGTGATATCATCAACAATGATTTGCATTCTTCCAAGTTGTGAACCGAATTCATGATGGGAAATACCATCCTTTCCCCTCAATGATTTGTATTAACATCGACAACATTCTTGCATTCCCTCCAACACAAACTTGTTCTTGTTTTGTGTTATACCTTGAGTTCCTTGTTATCCGACTTATGATATGCTCTACCTTGGAGTACTACCATCTTTCATGTCAAGGATGTCGTGAGAATTTCACCACCTCTTAATAATTCTTTATACAGGTGATACTTCTTGCCATATCCGTTCATTCCTTGGTCCCCGTGTTGTTTCTAACCGGAAACCCAACAAGTGAAGTATGACGTGCGAATTCAAAACTTCTAGCAAACCTATTTCTTTGAAGTGAATGGTCGATAGTCTCATTCTCGGTCTTTTGGTTATTGAATCACCATTATAACATTGATTGTGCTACTTAGTCCATTTTCGAGGTGCACGTTCCATTCAATGTTTACTTCTGGATGTTCTCCTCTAACATACTGCGGTATGTCCAATGTCATCATCTTGTTCACTTGAATGTACAAATCCATGCTTATGGCAATCTAGATGAATTGTTGCTGAGCCCGTCGGCCACATCCTCATCTTTTCCTTACTGAAAATGTAAGACTTATTCTATAAGTTGTTCCTGATGGATCCTTTGTGTATTCAAAGTCTGATCTTTACCCAAAGACCATGTCGGTACTATCTGGAAGCAAGTCTGTGGTACTCCAAAGATCCACAAGAACATTGCAAGCGCAATGCTAAATGTTTCTTGACTAGCTATCCAACATCGTTGTGTGGGTACATATCATTAATATTCTTATCCCTTTTATCTATATGGTCAGGACTTTGATCTCCTGACACGTATATCGTGCCCTGCTTAATCTTGGGAATGATATACTCCTTTTCATTGTGTTTAAACACCTTTTCCTTTCCATTTGTTTGTTTAACCTTTCTTTGATCTACATATAATCTAAGCAGTAATAATTTTCTGCTTGAGTGAACACCTTGGTGTAGAACTTGGTCAGTAAGACCCTGTTACTTTTGTTGATAACATTCCGGTAACCAACGATGGATGAGAACTTTGCTTATTGGTCCGCCTCGTTCAATGAGCAGGAAAATGGTTCTCTTCGTCCCTCGCCCTTGGTACCAACGTTGTTGCCAAAATAATTGACAGGTTATCCCCTGACATGCCCTGCTACCATGACTGTGCAAAATATTAGCGCATTTCCTGTTTTCAACCCACATGGTGGACCCATAACCCGCAGTTCCTCTGGATCGAAACCTCACTCTCCTATACATCCTTGTTTTCCAAGATTGTTCCTCGCACTTGGCTTCATAGGTAAATCACGAGCCACCTTCCTAATGATCTATTCTGGTATCAAACGCAATACTTATTCTCGTTGCTCTGGACCCCGTTCACACCTTGCTTCAGACATCAAATGTTTGTCTAGCCGTTTGAAACTTCTTATTGTACCATATTACTTTTCTCTTGGCGTGTTTTATTCGTTCAACTCGAGAGATACTCATGTGTTCATTCGTGGGATAACCCCCGATGATTACCCCTTGTAGCCTCCTATCATTGTCAAGCTGCCCCTTTCCTATTCGTAAGTACGATGGAGACCCCGCAGAAAGGATAACGACATCATCATGATGACCTGAAGCAGAGGACTTGAGACAACAACGTAATGGATTGACCTCTTCGAGAAGAGCAACAAGACCGAGAAGACTCGATAGAGTTTCATAACCAATCCTTCACCTTAACTCTACCTCTTAAATCTCGGGACGAGATTTCTTGTAGTGGAGGAGATTTGTAACGCCCGGATAATCAAGCTACAATAATCCTTGACTAATGATGCCACGTCATCCCTTTCTACTAAACTTAATCTCTCTTGGTTAAAGCCTAAGTCAAATTCAAATTTAAATTTGCAAGTGAGAAAACATTTCTTCAGTGGGTCAAACAAAATTGTTTACAAGGTTATAAATAATCTCCTGGTAATTGTTGAAGAGGATCCAACATTAAATGAATTTTTAAATTGGCCCTAGAAATATTTTAATGGATTAGCGGGTTTAATTAAACAAATTTAAAATTCTAATACAAATTTGCATCGCTCCATTTCACCTGAACCCTTTCTTTTTCCCCCCACCTTAATGCCATTAAAGTATGTGCTAAGTTAAATATTTAGGAAAATTCATTGGTAGCTCAAAAGATTGCAAAAAAAAAACACAAAATAGAAAAATTCGAGGGAAACCTATCTACTGTTGGGCTGGACCTCAAGTGCATAGGGAGGCCCAGCCCAACTGTGGTTCATCTCCCACCTCCGCTACAGTGGAGGCTGTAGGCGTGGCGACCATCCGCCATGGCCACCCGCCATCCTGCGGCCTTCCCCCGTCCAAGACTTCTACAAGGCACCCCGGGACGCCTCTCTCTCCCTCCCCCAAACCCTAGCCCCCAAATCCCCCATATCCCTCTCCCTCTTAGATTTGCTCTGGCCCTCTTCTTGTTCTGGAGGGGATCGAGGACGCCGTCACCATGGCGCCCCGTTCTCGCAGCCGCCGTGCTGCCCGCCGCCTAGGACTGCGCCCAGAGCACCACCGACGACTGATGCTTCCTCTCTGACCACGAATTCGAGCAGCAGATCGCCACACCGTTAGGATCGACATCTTCCTCGCCTCGGCCGCCACTGCCTCGCCGTCGTCGCCGTCGAACTACACCACCACGACCTCCCCAGCCTCCCCGACCACGCCGTCACGCTCACAGTGAGGCCCTCTGTTGATTCCCCCGCTTGCCTCTCATTTTTGTCGACATAGCCGTCGTTCCCAAGCACGTGGCCGCCACGGCCGAAGCTAGTTTGAGCTGCATTCGATGCCGCTTCCGTGTACGCGTCCCTACTGCTTGATGCGCTGTTGCGCATTGACGCTGCTGCTCCTAGCCGCTGCTAGTGCCGCCGCTGCCTACTGCTCTGTCGCTGCTTTGCTTTGTGGCTGTGCCGCTCGTTGCTGTTCTTCGCGCGCGGTGCCGCTGCTGCCTGCTGCTACTTGCTTCTCTGCTTGCCATTGCTAGCTAATGTTGTTGCCGCGGTGTATTGCTACTACCTACTGCTGCTGCCTTTGCTTTGCTGCTCCGATTAGCTGCTACTGCATGCGTTGCTGCTGCTACTAATTACTGTAGATGTGTCTAGCTTTGCGTATATTACATCAAGTAACCCCCTTGACTGCCCCTAAACAGAGACTAAACAACTGTTAAGAGGACTAAAAAAAATATGAGCAGGTAGTACACTTGAAAAACTTCATTTGACTCCATTGGACCAAATTCATTTGATGCATCGTTTAAATCCTACAAAAATCACAAAAAGCTATCTTTTGTTAATAGAGAGCAGACTAACACTTAGCATAGTGTGTTGTGTGGTGTGTGTGCGGCTGGCTTTTGCCACAGCCGTGGGTGGCCGACACTTATTTTAATTAGTACTACTAGTTTAGAGCTAAGTTTGTCTACTAGTAGATGACAAGTAGATGACATGTAGGCCCTCATTAAATAAGTTAGGTTTGTTATTTGTTTAGGTAAATAGTATATGACATGTGGGACATACCTGCCTTTTTGACTAGTCAAATTGACTTGGTCCATTAGAATTTATCTAAATATAATAATTTCAAAAATTGAAAGAAACTTTGAAAATTCATATAAAATAAACGTAACTCAGATGAAAATACTTTATATATGAAAGTTGCTCAGAATTTCGAGACGCATCCGAATACGCAGACCGTTCGTCCACCACACATCCCTAGCATGCCGAACCCGCAACTTTCCCCCTCCGTTTCATCCGCCCGAAAACGCGGAACACCGGGAATACTTTCCCGGATGATTCCCCCCTTCGTCAGTATCACCCGATACTGCGTTAGGGCACACTTAGCACCGTTACATGTCATGTCATGCATCTGTTTGCATTGTATTCACTGTTTCTTCCCCCTCTTCTCTCCGGTAGACTACGAGATCGACGCTGCTGCTGCCCCGATCGACTACGGTGTTGACGACCCCACTTTGGCTGCCGAGCTTCCAGGCAAGCCCCCCCCCTTTGATCACCAGATATCGCCTACTCTTCTCTCTACTGCTTGCATTAGAGTAGTGTAGCATGTTACTGCTTTCGATAATCCTATTCTGTTGCATAGCCTGTCATTGTTGCTACCATTGTTGATACTTTACCTGCAATCCTAAATGCTTAGTATAGGATGCTAGTTTACCATCAGTGGCCCTACACCCTTGTCCGTCTGCCCTGCTATTCTATCGGGCCGTGATCACTTGGGGGTGATCACGGGTATATATTACATACACTTATACATGATACTTGTTGTGACTAAAGTCGGGTCGGCTCATTGAGTACCCGCGGTTGATTCACGGATTGGGGGCTGAAAGGACATACTTTCCCGACGGCCCTCTGAGTGGATCTTTGTGGCGGAGCGACAGGGCAGGTTGAGACACCTAGGAGACAGGTGGCCTGGCCCTGGACGTTGTCCGCGGTTGTTTCATAATAACACGCTTAACGAGTTTGGATATTTGATCTGAGTCTGGCCATTTGGTCTATACGCACTAACCAGCTGCGTGGGAACAGTTATGGGCACTCGACGTCGTGGTATCAGCCGAAGCCTTTTTGACGTCTGCGACTTAGCGGCGCGCGCCGGATTGGACTGGAAAGCCTACTCTGGTATTAGGAGAGGCTAGGTCTGCTTACCGGCCGCCCTCGCAACGTGCAGGTGTGCATTGGGCGATGGGCCCAGACCCCTGTGCGCTTAGGGTTTAGACCGGCGTGCTGACCTCTCTGCTGTGCTTAGGTAGGGCTGCGACGTGTTGATCTTCCGAGGCCGGGCATGACCCTGGAAAGTGTGTCCGGCCAAATGGGATCAAGCGTGCTGGGTTATGTGGTGCACCCCTGCAGGGAAGTTAATCTATTCGAATAGCCGTGTCCCTCGGTAAAAGGACGACCCGGAGTTGTATTCCGACCTCATCATAACTAGAACCGGACACTTGATAAAACACACCTAGATGAGTTCCAGATATAACTCGGTGGTTTTTCTCTCACAGGGTGATGTGCGGGAGGATCACCGAGTAGGTTTATGCTATTCGATGTTACTTGGTGAACTCACCATCTATTCTCTTCTACTGCTGCAAGATGGAGGCTGCCAGAAGCGTAGTCTTCGTTCGGATTAGCTATCCCCCTCTTATTCCCGCTTGATGCAGTTCAGTCCACCGATATTACCCATATCATTGTTACCATTGCATATGTAGTATAGATCCTTGCTTGCGAGTACTTTGGATGAGTACTCACGGTTGCTTTGCTCCCCCTTTTCCCCCTTCTGTACCTTCTTCTCGGATGATGCAACCAGATGGTGGAGCCCAGGAGCCAGACGCCACCTACGACGACTCCTACGACACTGGAGGCGCCTACTACTACGTGCAGTCTGCCGACGACGACCAGGAGTAGTTAGGAGGATCCCAGGCAGGAGGCCTGCTCCTCTTTCGATCTGTATCCCAGTTTGTGCTAGCCATCTTATGGCACCTTGTTTAACTTTATGTCTGTACTCAGATATTTGTTGCTTCCGCTGACTTGTCTATGATCGAGCACTTGTATTCGAGCCCTCGAGGCCACTGGCTTGTAATATGAAGCTTGTATGACTTATTTTACTTATAGAGTTGTGTTGTGATATCTACCAGTGAGTCCCTGATCTTGGCCGTACACATTTGCGTGCATGATTAGTGTACGGACAAATCGGGGGCGTCACATATGTACCAGTAGCTATGTGTTTGATCTCTCTCTCTCTCGTGTTCTTGAGATGGCACGATCTTGATGTATCGCGAGCTTTGCTAATATAGTTGTATCTTATGATGTTTCTCCCCCTCTACTCTCTTGTCATGGATTGAGTTTTCCCTTTGAAGTTATCTTATCAGATTGAGTCTTTAAGGATTTGAGAACACTTGATGTATGTCTTGCATGTGCTTATCTGTGGTGACAATGGGATATCACGTGATCTACTTGATGTGTGTTTTGGTGATCAACTTGCGGGTTTCGTGACCTTGGGAATCTATGCATAGGGGTTGGCACACGTTTTCGTCTTGACTCTCCGATAGAAACTTTGGGGCACTCTTTGAAGTTCTTTGTGTTGGTTGAATAGATGAATTTGATACTGTGTGATGCATATCGTATAATCATGCCCACGGATACTTGAGGTGACAATGGAGTATGTAGGTGACATTAGGGTTTTGGTTGATTCGTATCTTAAGGTGTTATTCTAGTACGAACTCTATGATAGATTGAACGGAAAGAATAGCTTCGTGTTATTTTACTACGGACTCTTGAATAGATCGATCAGAAAGGATAACTTTGAGGTGGTTTCGTACCCTACCATAATCTCTTCGTTTGTTCTCCGCTATTAGTGACTTTGGAGTGAATCTTTGTTGCATGTTGTGGGATAGTTATATGATCCAGTTATGTTATTATTGTTGAGAGAACTTCCACTTGTGAAAGTATGAACCCTAGGCCTTGTTTCCTAGCATTGCAACACCGTTTATGCTCACGTTTACCACTTGCTACCTTGCTGGTTTTATATTTTCTTATTACAAAAACCTATATCTACCATCCATATTGCACTTGTATCACCATCTCTTCACCGAACTAGTGCACCTATACAATTCACCATTGTATTGGGTGTGTTGGGGACACAAGAGACTCTTTGTTATTTGGTTGCAGGTTGTTTGAGAGAGACCATATTCATCCTATGCCTCCCACGGATTGATAAACCTTAGGTCATCCACTTGAGGGAAATTTGCTACTGTCCTACAAACCTCTGCATTTGGAGGCCCAACAACGTCTACAAGAAGAAGGTTGCGTAGTAGACATAAAGCTCTTTTCTGGCGCCGTTGCCGGGGAGGTCAGTGCTTGAAGGTATATCTTTAGATCTTGCAATCGAATCTTTTTGTTTCTTGTTTTATCACTAGTTTAGTTTATAAAAGAAAACTACAAAAAATGGAATTAAGGTTACCTCATATGCTTCATCTTTTTAATATCTTTCGTGAAAATGATGGGAAGGAAAATTGTGCTCAAGTACTAGAAGAAGAATTACATAGAATGCTTGGCATAAAATCTGTGAATGATGAGCATGCTTGCAATGTTGTTAGTGTGAATCCTTTGAATATCCATGATGCTAATGATATGCAAAGCCACAAGCTTGGGGATGATATGTTTGATGAAGATGATATTTTTTGTCCCCCAAGTTTTGATGAGCAAATTTATTATGATAAAAGCATGCCTCCTATTTATGATGATTATATTGATGAAAGTGGATTTGGAGAGGTCATGACTTTATTTAGTATCCACTATTTCAGAAGAGGTTCCAATTGATTATGAGAACAAAGTTGCTATCTATGATTATTATTGTGATGACTTGTATGCTATTAAGAATAATGATAACCATGAAATTGTCATCATGATTATATTTTTCAATTGGATTATGCTTCACATGATAGTTATTTTGTTGAGTTTGCTCCCACTACTATTGTTGAGAATAAATTTGCTTATGTGGAGAGTAGTAAAATTTCTATGCAAGTAGATCATGGAAAGAATGATTTATGTGATGGTTATATTGTTGAATTCATTCATAATGCCACTGAAAATTATTATGAGGGAGGAATATATGCTTGTAGGAGTTGCAATAATATCAAGTTTCCTCTCTATGTGCTTAAAATCTTGAAGTTATGCTTGCTTTGCCTTCCTATGCTAGTTGATTATTGTTCCCATAAGTTGTTTTATCACAAAATCCCTATGCATAGGAAGTGGGTTAGGCTTAAATGTGCTAGTCATATTCTTCATGATGCTCCCGCTACATTTCAATTCTTATCTTTTATGCGAGCATCATTGAAATCATTGTGCCTAGCTAGGGGCGTTAAACGATAGCGCTTGTTGGGAGGCAACCCAATTTTATTTTATTTGCTTTTGCTTATGTTTAGGAATAAATATTGCATCTAGCTTCTTTTTAGATGTGGTTTTGTGTTTTAATTAGTGTTTGTGCCAAATAGAACCTTTGGGAAGACTTGTGTGAAGTTTATGTGATCATGCTGTAAAAAACAGAAACTTTAGCGCTCACGAGTTTGGCTGTCATTGATATGTCTCCAACGTATCTATAATTTTTTATTGTTCCATGCTATTATTTATGAAGTCTTGGATGTTTAATGGGCTTTATCATTCACTTTTATATCATTTTTGGGACTAACCTACTAACCCAAAGGCCCAGTCCAGATTGCTATTTTTTGCCTATTGCAGGGTTTTGCAGAAAAGGAATATCAAACGGAGTCCAAACAGAATGAAACCTTCGCGAGAGATTTTTTTGGAGGAAATCACGCTCGGGAGTCTTTGGGGCCAAGTCAGGGGACGTGGGACCAGGCCTCGAGGGTGGGGGGCGCGCCCCCTGCCTCGAGGCTGGCCCACACGGCCCCCGGTGCCCCCCTTCTTCCTATATATACCTACGTACCCCAGAAACTCCATACGCAGAGAGAAAACCCTAATTCCACCGCCGTAGCTGCTGTTCCTGTGGAGATCCCATCTTGGAGCCTGTTCCGGGAGGGGGCTCCATCACGGAGGCCTTCATCATCATCATCATCGCCCTCACCATGAGTTGTGAGTAGTTTACCTCAGACCTTCGGGTCCATAGCTAGTATCTAGATGGATTCTTCTCTCTCTCCGGATCTCAATACAAAGTTTTCGAGGAGATCTATTCGATGTAATCTCTTTTTGCGGTGTGTTTGTCGAGATCCGATGAATTGTGAGTTTATGATCAAGGTTATCTATGAATAATATTTGGTTCTTCTCTGAACTTTTTAAGTGTACTCATAATATCCTTGCAAGTCTCTTCGAATTATTGGTTTGATTCGGCCTACTAGATCTATAGTTCTTGCAATGGGAGAAGTGCTTGGCTTTGGGGTTCAATCTTGCGGTGTCCTTTCCCAGTGACAGTAGGGGCAGCAAGGCACGTATTGTATTGTTGCCATCGAGGATAAAAAGATGGGGTTTTCATCATATTGCTTGAGTTTATCCCTCTACATCGTGTCATCTTGCTAAAGGCGTTACTCTGTTCGTATGAACTCAATACACTAGATGCATGCTGGATAGCGGTCGATGTGTGGAGTAATAGTAGTAGATGCAAAATCATTTCGGTCTACTTGTCTTGGACGTGATGCCTATATACAATGATCATGCCTAGATAGTCTCATAATTATTCGCTTTTCTATCAATTGCTCGACAGTAATTTGTTTACCCGCCGTAGAATATCGCTATCATGAGAGAAGCCACTAGAGAAAACTATGGCCCCCGGGTCTATCTCTATCATATTACTTTTCTGTCAACTAGCCTATTTCTGCCGCCGTTGTTTATTTGCTTTCTTTATTTTTCTATTTCTATACCAAAAATACCAAAAATATAATTATCATCTCTATCAGATCTCACTATAGTAAGTGACCCTAAAGGGATTGACAACCCCTTATCGCGTTGGCTGCGAAGTTCTTATTTGTTTGTGCAGGTCCGAGGGACTGGCGCGTGGTCTCCTACTGGATTGATACCTTGGTTCTCAAAAACTGAGGGAAATACTTACGCTAATGTGTTGCATCTCCCTTTCCTCTTCGAGGGAATACAACCCAAGCTCAAGAGGTAGCAAGAAGAATTTCTGGCGCCGTTGCCGGGGAGGATTACGCAAAAGTCATATACCAAGTACCTATCATAAACCCTTATCCTTCGCATTACATTTATTTGCCTCTCGTTTTCCTCTCCCCCACTTCACCCTTGCCGTTTTATTCGCCCTTCTTCCGCCGTGTGTTTTTCGTTCGCTTGCTTCTTGTTCGCTTGTGTGTGTTGGATTGCTTGCTTGTCACTATGGCTCAGAACAATACCAAATTGTATGACTTTGCCAATACCAACAACAATGATTTTATTAGCACTCCGATTGCTCCTATTACCGATGTTGAATCTTGTGAGATCAATGCTGCTTTGTTGAATCTTGTCATGAAAGATCAATTCTCCGGCCTTCCTAGTGAAGATGCCGCTACCCATCTAAACAACTTTGTTGATTTGTGTGATATGCAAAAGAAAAGGGATACGGATAACGATATTGGTAAATTGAAGTTATTTCCGTTTTCACTTAGAGTTCATGCTAAAACTTGGTTCTCCTCTTTGCCTAAAAATAGTATTGATTTGTGGAATAAGTGCAAAGATGCTTTTATCTCTAAGAATTTCCCTCCTGCTAAGATCATCTCTCTTAGAAACGATATTATGAATTTTAAGCAACTAGATAATGAGCATGTTGTACAAGCTTGGGAGAGAATGAAATTAATGATATGTAATTGCCCTACACATGGTTTGAATCTATGGATGATTATTCAGAACTTTTATGCTGGCTTGAATTTTGCTTCTAGAAATCTTTTAGATCCAGCCGCCGGAGGCACTTTCATGGAAACTACCTTAGGATAAGCTACCAAACTCCTAGATAATATTATGGTTAATTATTCTCAATGGCACACCGAAAGATCTACTAGTAAAAAAGTGCATGCTCTTGAAGAAATTAGTGTCTTGAGTGAAAAAATGGATGAACTTATGAAATTGTTTGCTTCTAAGAGTGCTTCTTCTGATCCTAATGATATGCCTTTGTCCACTTTGATTGAGAATAAAAATGAATCTTTGGATGTGAATTTTGTTGCTAGGAATAATTTGGTAACAATGCTTATAGAGGTAATTTTAATCCTAGGCCTTTTCCAAGTAATTCCTCTAATAATTTTGGTAATTCCTACAACAACTCTTATGGAAAGATGCCTTCTAAATTTGAAACTAGTGTTAAGGAGTTTATGATCTCGCAAAAGAATTTCAATGCTATGCTTGTAGCTTAAAGTTGATGAATTGGCTAGAAGTGTGGATAGAATTACTGTTGATGTTGATTCTTTGAAACTTAGATCAATCCCACCTAAGCATGATATCAATGAGTCTCTCAAAGCCATGAGAATTTCCATAGATGAATGCAAAGAAAGAACCGCTAGAATGCATGCTAAAAGAGAAGATTATATTAAATCGTGTTCTTCTAGTTATCGTGAAAATAAAGATGAAGATCTGAAAGTTATTGATGTGTCTCCTATTAGATCCTTGTTTTCTAGTATTAATCTTGATGAGAATAGGATTGGAGATGATTCTGCTTTAAGGTGTCCCAATGATTCGAGTTTTTAGATCTTGATGCTAAAATCACTAAAAGTGGGAGTGAAGAGATTAAAACTTTGCATAGTGATGAACCCACTACTTTGGATTTCAAGGGATTTAATTATGATAAATGCTCTTTGATTGATTGTATCTCCTTGTTGCAATCCGTGCTAAATTCTCCGCATGCTTATAGTCAAAATAAAGCTTTCACTAAACATATAGTTGATGCTTTGATGCAATCTTATGAAGAAAAACTTGAGTTGGAAGTTTCTATCCCTAGAAAGCTTTATGATGAATGGGAACTACTATCAAAATAAAAATAAAAGATCATGAATGCTATGATTTGTGTGATTTGGGTGCCAGTGTCTCCACTATCCCAAAAACTTTGTGTGATTTGCTAGGGTTCCATGAGCTTGATGATTGTTCTTTAAATTTGCATCTTGCGGATTCCACTATTAAGAAACCTATGGTAAGAATTAATGATGTTCTTATTGTTGCCAATAGGAATTATGTGCCCATAGATTTCATTGTTCTTGATATAGATTGCAATCCTTCATGTCCTATTATTCTTGGTAGACCTTTCCTTAGAACGATTGGTGCAATTATTGATATGAAGGAAGGAAATATTAGATTCCAATTTCCATTAAGGAAAGGCATGGAACACTTTCCTAGAAATAAAATCAAATTACCTTATGAATCTATCATGAGAGCCACTTATGGATTGCCTTCCAAGGATGGCAATACCTAGATCTATCTTGTATCGTGCCTAGCTAGGGGCGTAAAACGATAGCGCTTGTTGGGAGGCAACCCAATTTTATGTTTTTTTTGATTTTGTTACTGTTAGGGAATAAATATTGCATCTAGCCTCCGATTAGATGTGGTTTCATGTTTTGTTTAGTGTTTGTGCCAAGTAGAACCTTTGGTAAGACTTGTGTGAAGTTCATATGATGTTGCTGTGAAAAACAGAATTGTTAGCGCTCGCTAAAGTAGTCTTCAGATTTTACTGGATGTGATTTTTAGTTGATTCCTTTTTCTGCTGATTGGTAAACAAATTGCGCAAATTTACCAATTTAGTTTGAATTTTTTGGAGTTCCAGAAGTAGGCGAACCCAGCAGATTACTACAGAATGTTCTGTTTTTGACAGATTCTGTTTTTCGTGTGTTGTTTGCTTATTCCGATGCATCTATGAGTAATATTAGGGGATATGAATCATAGAGAACTTGGAGTACAGTAGGTTTAACACCAATATAAACAAAGAATGAATTCCTTGCTGTACCTTTGAGTGGTGGTTTTGCTTTCTCTTACTAATGGAGCTCACGAGAATTTTTGTCTAAGTTTTGTGTTGTGATGTTTTCAAGTTTTGAGTATTGCTTTGATGGACTATGGAACAAGGAGTAGCAAAGGCCTAAGCTTGGGGATGCCCATGGCACCCCAAGTAAATTCAAGATAATCAAAAGCCTAAGCTTGGGGATGCCCCGGGAAGGCATCCCCTCTTTCGTCTTCATCCATCGGTAACTATACTTGGAGCTATATTTTTATTCGCAACATGTTATATGTTTTGCTTGGAGCGTATTGTATAATTTGAGTCTTTGATTGTTAGTTTTCCACAATCATCCTTGCTGGGCACACCTATTTGAGAGAGTTAAATATGTCCTAGAAATTGTTAGAACACTCTATGTGCTTCACTTATATCTTTTGAGTTGAATAGTTTTTGCTCTTGTGCTTCACTTAGATCTTTTAGAGCATGGTGGTGGTAATATTTTGTAGAAATTGTTGAACTCTCATGCTTCACTTAGATCTATTTAAGAGTCTATTAAAACAGCATGGTAAAGTGTTTAGGCTAAAGAAACTAGTCTTCACATGATAAACATCCAATGTCAATGTAGTAAAAAAAATCACATCAAGTGCATTGAATAGAAAGAGATGTTGGAAGCTTGATAATTGTTTTGAGACATGAGGATAGTGACATTAGAGTCATGCTAGTGGAGTTATTATGAAATTGAGAAATATTTGTGTTAAGGTTAGTGATTCCCGTAGCATGCACATATGGTGAACCGTTATGTGACTAAGTTAAAGCATGAGGTATTTGTAGAGTGTCAACCTTTGTGTGGAGGTCGAGGGCGCGTGATGGTTAACTCCTACCGACCTCCCCCCTAGAAGCATGCGTAGATTGCTTTGTTTTGATGACTCGTAGATTTTTGCAATAAGTATATGAGTTCTTATGACTAATGTTGAGTCCATGGATTATACGCACTCTCACCCTTCCACTATTGCTAGCCTCTCTTGTACCGCGCAACTTTCGCCGGTGCCATGAACCCACTATATATCCTTCCTCAAAATAGCCACCATATTGTTCCTCAAAACAGCCACCATACGTACCTATCATGGCATTTCCATAGCCATTCCGAGATATATTGCCATGCAACTTTCCACCGTTCCGTTTATATGACACGCATCATATTGTCATATTGCCATGCATGATCTTGTAGTTGACATCGTATTTGTGGCAAGGCCACCATGCATAATCTTTTCATACATGTCACTCTTGTTTCATTGCATATACCGGTACACCGTCGGACGCATTTATATAGAGTCATACTTTGTTGTTGTAGTATCGAGTTTTAATATTGTGTTGTAATGAATGTGTGATGATCATCATTTTTAGAGCATTATCCCATGGGAGGAAAGGCTGAATCTATAAAGCCCCTTCGCAAAAAAAATGAAAAAAGGGGAAAGGCCAAAGAAAAGAAAAGAAAGGCCAAAAAAAAGAAAAAGAAAAAAAGAGAAAAAAAAGAAAAGAAAAAGGGAAAATTGCTACTATATTTTTCCACACTTGTGCTTCAGAGTAGCACCATGTTCTTCATTGTAGAGAGTCTCATGCTTAGTCACTTTCATATACTAGTGGGAATTTTCATTATAGAACTTGGCTTGTATATTCCAACCATGGGCTTCCTCAAATGCCCTAGGTCTTCGTGAGCAAGCAAGTTGGATGCACACCCACTAGTTTCTTTTGTTGAGCTTTCATTCATATTTAGCTCTAGTGCATCCGTTGCATGGCAATCCCTACTCACTCACATTGATATCTATTGATGGGCATCTCCATAGCCCGTTGATACGCCTAGTCGATGTGAGACTATCTCCCTTCTTTTTGTCTTCTCCACAACCACCTCTATTCCACCCATAGTGCTATATCCATGGCTCACGCTCATGTATTGCATGAAAGTTGAAAGGTTTGAAAAGATAGAGCATGAAAACAAATGCTTGGCTGAAATCGGGGTTGTGCATGATATGAATATTTAGTGTGATAATAAGGGAGCATTGCCAACACTATATGATTTTGTAGGGATAACTTTCTTTAGCCATAGTATTTTGAGAAGACATGATTGCTTTGTTAGTATTGCTTGAAGTATTGTTATTTCTTATGTCAATATAGACTTTTATGTTGAATCTTTCAGATATGAACATTCATGCCACAATTAAGAGAATTACATTGAAAAACTATATTGGTTAGTATTCCACATCAAAAATTCTTTTTTTATCATTTACCTACTCGAGGACGAGCAGGAATTAAGCTTGGGGATGCTTGATGCGTCTCTAACGTATCTATAATATTTGATTGTTCCATGCTATTATTTATGAAGTCTTGGATGTTTAATGGGCTTTATCATTCACTTTTATATCATTTTTAGGACTAACCTAGTAACCCAAATGTCGGTGTACCAAGGTAGGGGTACCTCAGTACCCCAACTTGTGCACGGGCAGTAGCAGCTTCCCGCGGCAGGGCCTACCACGTGCTTGCCGGAGACCTTTCTGCTCCATATAAAGCCATTCAAAAACAAAGTATACAAGACAGAAGATCGAGGCCCCGACAAGTGGAGCTTGCCTGGAAGGCCGTCCCAGGCTCAAGATTACCTCACTAGCACAAGACCCTGGCAAGAGGAGCTCGCCAGGAAGACCAGAAGACTATATCTAGAAGACATGCCTCGGCGCAGCATGCGCCCCGGCAGGGCCCGGGGAGCGACAAGCTTCAGAGCCCGACAAGCTTCCAGGCCCGACAAGGTCAAGGCCCCGGCAAGGTGCTTGCCGGGGAGAGTTACGCTGTGTGCCCACGCTCCAGCTCATCAAACCACGCGTCGCCCTGGGGCCATTCCAGGAACGCGTGGCGGATGGCTGTGCAGCCTGGGGGACACGGTGGCACTCCACGGTGATAAAGCCATCGCCGTGGCAAACGGAGACGCAAGGGCGGGCGCTTTTGGGGTCGACGGCGACGGGCATTTAATGCTCTTGTCCCCCACTGTCAAAGTAGGTGATGACCACTGTTCATCCACTGTTCATCCACTGTTGCTCCACGATTCCCGCACTGTTACAACTACCACCACTATTACATTTTTACCCTTTCTCCTACGTTGACACCTGTCGGTGACCCCTTGAGCTATAAAAGGAGGCCCATGCACAACGTAGAAAGGGGTTCGGAACCTAGATCGCTCATTCGCTCGGGGTAGCTAGTTCTTCAAGCTCCCGAGCTCCCCAACTCAATACAATCTAAGCAGGAGTAGGGTTTTACGCGTCCATCGCGGCCCGAACCTGGGTAAACTGCCCGCGTGCTCACTACGATCTGCTCTTTGTGCTCCCTCCGCTCCCTTACCGCACGAACAAGGGGCTCCGGTCCCATAGGTGCTCGTGGTGGACAGTTTCCCCCGACATCTTTGGCGCGCCAGGTAGGGGGCGTCGAGGTTGTGCGAACCTGATCCGGCGTTCACGCGGGCGCATTCTTCATCAACCTCTCCAGCCACTTCAGCTTCATCAGCAACAACAGCATGGCCCCGAACAAGAAGGCTTCGGAGGTCGCAGGCCCGTCTGCGTCTCATCCACCGCCACCGGAACCAACGGTGGGTGGAGGAGACGTCGGCGGAAGGGTGGTCGCCGGCGAGGAGACTCGCGGCGCCACCAAGTCCAAGGACAAGACAGACGACCGAGCCTCGGTCTCCGTGGACGCGCCACGTCCATCTCAGCAAACAACGACCCAGCAGCGCCATGGCACAGGAGGTGGCATCCGCTTGCTGGGCCAAGGGCAAACCGGAGGCTCGCGGGATGCTCTGGGCCATCGTCCTGGCACGAGCAAGGCGCGGTCGCCGGGACGGGACCCTGCTCCTTCTAGCCCCGTTAGGAGTCCGAGCATATCCCGCTCCTCGCACCGCTCGCCCCCGCTCCCCTCCTCTCCAGCAGAAGCGCTCGCAAGGGCGCAACTGCTCCTCGACTTCCCTCCAGCGGCAGACAAGGCCGAAGACTGGAGGGCCACCATCCAGAGCCTGATCGCCTTCGCCAACAACGATACACCGCAGCAGCCGGCGACCTCGCGGCCACGGCAAGTCGAGAAGACGAAGGCCGACGGCGACAAGACCGCCGGGGGTGCAACCACCGTGCACTCCCCGCCGCGGAAGCAGAAGACGCCTCCCCGCCGGATCAACGTCGACGACGACTCCACGGCGTCGTCGGATCCGCGGGCTCGTCGGGACCAGCGCCAAGTCCTTGACGACCGGCGACAAGAAGATGCTCGAACGACGATCGAGCGCCGCCGAGAAGCTCGGCGACAATCAGATCAGCGAGCTGGGAACGCTGTCGATACGCACGCGCCCGGTGAACCAGGCGACTTGCCGTACGCGGCAGGTTGCCCTGCGTTTACCCGTGAGCTGCGGCGCGTCTAGTGGCCCAGCATGAAGAACTTCAAGCCCGACGTGCCGGAGAAGTACGACGGCAAGACGCACCCCTCGGAATTCCTCAGCATTTACACCATTGCGGTGCAGGCTGCCGGGGGGGCGCGACGAGAAGATACTGGCGAACTACTTCCCGCTGGTGCTTAAGCCGAACGTACGTTCTTGGCTTATGCACTTGCCGGAAGGCTCCATTTCTTCTTGGGCAGATCTTTGCCACCAGTTTGTTGGCGCCTTCACGGGCGGCCACAAACCCCACGGCCAGGAGAGCGATCTCCACATCTTGGCCCAGAAGGAAGGAGAACCTCTGCGCAAGTACATCCAACGCTTCAGCCGCGTGCAGCACAACATCCCCGACGTCCACCCTGCTGCGGTTATCAGTGCGTTCCACCAGAACGTACGTAACCGCCGCATGCGTGAGGAGATGACCATGACCAAGATACGGGATGTCAGCGAGCTCTACGCTCTAGCTGATAAGTGCGCGCGTGCCGAGGAGGGGAGGAGACTCCCCGGGGAGGATGCTGACGCAGGGGGAAGCGACTGCGACGACGCCGCCCCGGCAAAGAAGAGCCGGCGGCGGAACAATAGAAGAAAGAACAAGAAGGAAGTGCTTGCCGTCGAGAAGTCCGGCAAGGAGGCTCCCGCCAAGCAAACACAGGCTGGCGGCTCCGGCAAGGAGCCTGCCCCTGTAGCGGCAGCCGACAAGCAGGACGGCTCCGACAAGCAATACTGCAAGATCCACCGCACCAAGGGACACGACCTCTCCAACTGCAAACGCGTCGAGTACCTCGTCGAGCAGCAGAAAGCTGAGTACGAGCGGCGCGACAAGGAGAAGGCCCAAGGTGGCGGAGGAGAACCAAGCAAGAAGCGGCCATTCAATGGCCGGGGAGGACGCCGCGGCAAGGCCAAGCAGCGGCAAGGTGACCGACCTCCCCGGGGCCGCGACAAGGATGAAGAAGACGACGACGATGACATGGAGGATGAAGATAACAGCGAGCAGGAGTTCCAGAAGGCCACGGAAGTCCTGTGCGTCGACGGTGGCGCCTCTCTGCATACTTCCCACCGCCAACTCAAGCAGTGGGTGCGGGAAGTAAATGCAGCAGAGCCGCCCGTGGAGTCGCGCAAGCTCCTCAAATGGTCCAGCACGCCCATCATTTTTGATCTTGAGGATCACCCTGACCGCACCACTGCGGTCGGGTGCTTGCCGATGCTGGTCTCACCCACCATCCGCAACCTCAAGGTCACCAAAATGTTGGTTGACGGCGGGGCCGGGCTGAACTTGATCTCCTCGGCTGTGATCAAGAAACTCCAAATCCCAGATGGCGAGCTCGAAGAGACCGGTTCATTCCAAGGAATAAACCCGGGGAGGAGTAGGCCCAAGGGGAAGATAACTTTGCCGGTGACCTTTGGCGGGGAGCTCAACTTCAGAACTGAGCGCATCACATTCGACGTTGCCGATATACCATTGCCATATAATGGGATACTCGGCCGTCCCGCCCTCGCCAAGTTCATGGCAGCTTCCCACTACGCCTACAATGTACTCAAGATGCCGGGGCCGATAAGCGTCATCTCTGTCCATGGCGACAAGAAGGACGCGCTTATCTGCGCCGACAAGATCTACCGGGACGCAGCAGCCGCGGCGGAGAGCAGTACACTTGCCGCTGAAGCTCCCGGGGGGAAGAAGACGAAGACCAAGTCCGGCAAGTGCTCTGGGGCCCACTCCGGCAACCGCACCTCTTCAGAGTGCTGCGCTGCCGTCGAGGACGTTCCATCGAGCTCCACCGGCAAGTGCAAGAAGGGGATGGCCGCTCCTACGGCAACCAAGAAGGTGTCCGCCAAGGAGGACGGCACTGGTGGTACCTTCACCATCAGTGCCACACTTGACTGCAAATAGGAAAGCGCGCTCGTTGCCTTCCTGCGGGCGAATGTTGATGTGTTTGCCTGGCAACCATCTGACATCCCCGGTGTTCCCAGGAAGGTAATTGAGCACAAGCTTGCTGTTTGTCCTCACGCGCGGCCCGTCAGGCAAAAGGTCAGAAAGCAAGCCGTGGAGCGCCAAGAATTCATTGCCGAAGAGATCAAGAAGCTAGAAGCAGCAGGCCTAGTTAGAGGCGTGATCCATCCGACGTGGTTAGCAAACCCAGTCGTCGTGCGTAAGGCCAACGGGAAGTGGAGACTGTGTATAGACTTCACCGATGTGAATAAAGCATGTCCCAAGGATCCATTTCCCTTGCCGCGCATTGACCAGATTGTTGACTCCACTGCCGGATGTGAGCTGCTCTCTTTCCTTGATGCATATTCAGGCTACCATCAGATTTTCATGGCCAAGGAAGATGAAGAGAAGACTGCATTTATCACTCCGTGTGGCACGTATTGCTTCATACGCATGCCATTTGGACTGAAGAATGCAGGCTCAACCTTTGCAAGGATAGTATACACTGCTTTTGAGCCACAGATCCACAGAAATGTAGAGGCTTACATGGATGACATCGTGGTGAAGAGCAAGATCAAGGATACACTGATCCAAGATTTGGAAGAGACATTCGAGAACCTGCGCAAGATCCAGCTTAAGTTGAACCCCGAGAAGTGCGTCTTTGGAGTCCCCTCCGGCAAGCTTCTCGGGTTCTTTGTGTCATAGAGGGGGATTGAAGCCAACCCCGACAAGATAAAAGACATTGAGAAGATAGAAGCCCCGAAGCGCGTCAAGGATGTCAGGAGACTTGCAGGTTGTGTAGCTGCCCTCAGTAGGTTCATTTCGAAGTCTGCAGAACGCGCCCTTCCTTTCTTCAAAATCTTGAAGAAGGCAGGTCCTATAAGATGGACTCCGGAATCGGAGGCAGCGCTGCAAGACTTGAAACGGCACCTATCCTCCACTCCAATACTTGTCGCACCTAGGCCACAGGAGAAGTTGCTGCTATACCTAGCGGCAACCAACCCGGTGGTTAGTGCTGCGTTAGTAGCGGAGAGGGAGGCCGACGAGGAGTCAGCACCACCGGCAAGCGAATCCAGCGACAAGCAGGGGGCTCCTCCGACAAGCTCTGGCCCCGACAAGGACAACTCTGCGCAGGAGCAAGAAGAAGTGCGGAAGAAGATGGTGCAGCGCCCAGTGTATTTTGTGAGCTCTCTTTTACAAGGGGCTAGATCAAGATACTCTGGGGTGCAGAAGTTGCTTTTCGGCCTCCTCATGGCCTCGAGAAAGCTGCGCCATTACTTCCAAGCACATGAGATAACAGTGGTCACTCGCTTTCCGCTGAAGAGGATATTGCACAATCCGGAAGTGACAGGTAGGATCGTCGAGTGGGCACTGGAGCTGTCGAGCTTTGGACTCAAGTTTGAAAGTACTTCAACTATCCAGAGCCGAGCTTTGGCAGAATTCATAGCTGAATGGGCCCCGACGCCCGATGAGGAAGTTCCAGAAACAAGTGTACCCGTACAAGAAGCGACAAGTGAATGGGTAATGTACTTTGATGGTGCCTTCTCGCTGCAAGGCGCTGGAGCCGGTGTGGTACTCATAGCACCCACCGGAGAACACCTCAAGTATGTTATCCAAATGCACTTTCCCAGGGAACAAGCGACAAACAATACTGCAGAGTATGAAGGTCTGCTTGCCGGCCTCAGAATTGCGGCCGAACTTGGGATCAGGAAGCTGATTGTCCGGGGAGATTCTCAGTTGGTGGTCCGACAAGTTAACAAGAGTTACCAGAGCCCTTTGATGGAAGCTTATGTAGATGAAGTGAGGAAGCTTGAAGAACACTTTGAAGGTCTGCAAATGGAGCACGTTCCAAGAGCTCAGAATGACATTGCAGATGGCCTTTCAAAGTGTGCTGCGATGAAGTTACCTGTGGAACCAGGGACCTTCTTGCTCAAGCTGACTCAGCCATCCGTTACACCATCAATTGGGCAGTCCAAGAAGAGAAAGTTGGTCTCCGGCGACTACTTGCCGGCGGATCTTCCCGAGGCCGCCGCCAAGGTCCCCAAGATCAACGATCATAACGCTGAGGAACAGTTTGCTCCTGCAGATCCTCGGATCTGTACAGTTGAAGCAAGCGTTCCCGACAAGCCTCGCCCCGGCGAGCTTGCCGGGGGACCGTCAGCTCCGGCAGAACCAGAGGTTCTCGCCGTAGAAGCTGGGGTTCCCGCAGCGGCCCTCATGCCTTTAATCCTTGCCGTTGAGCCTCGGGCTCCGGCATGGGCGCAGCAGATCGTTTGTTTTCTGCAAACTGGAGAACTTCCCGACGACCCAGAAGAGATAGAGAAGATAACAAGGCAGTCAAGTATGTACCAGTTCGTGGATAACGAGCTGTACAGAAGAAGACTCAATGGTGTCAGGTTGAAGTGCATCTCCAGGGAAGATGGACAGAAGCTGTTGGCAGAAATACACGGAGGCATATGTGGCCACCACATTGGCGCAAGGGCACTTGTCGGGAAAGCTTTCCGGCAAGGGTTCTTTTGGCAAGAAGCCCTCCAAGATGCAACTGCACTAGTAACCAAGTGTGAAGCGTGCCAGTTCCATGCAAAGCAAATTCATCAGCCAGCTCAAGCTCTCCAGACGATCCCTTTGTCCTGGCCCTTCTCGGTCTGGGGGCTCGATATCCTCGGCCCCTTCCCCCGAGCTGTCGGGGGCTTTGAGTACTTGTACGTTGCAATCGACAAGTTCACAAAGTGGCCAGAAGTGGAACCAGTGAGAAAGGTGACAGCACAGTCAGCGGTCAGGTTCTTCAGGTCGATTGTTTGCCGTTTCGGAATCCCTAACAGGATCATCACCGACAACGGTACACAATTTACTAGTCGCACCTTCATGCAGTACGTCCAAGACCTTGGCGCTAAGGTCTGTTTCGCTTCTGTTGCTCACCCAAGGAGCAACGGTCAAGCAGAGAGGGCAAATGCTGAAGTGTTGCGCGGACTCAAGACAAGGACCTTTGACAGGCTGCGCAAGTGCGGAAGAAACTGGATAGAGGAGCTACCGGCGGCTCTTTGGTCAATCAGAACGACACCAAGTCGAGCCACCGGACAGACACCCTTTGCTCTAGTCTATGGAGCAGAGGCAGTTCTCCCCACGGAACTCGTATACGGATCTCCTCGAGTGCTCGCTTATGATGAGCTCGAGCAAGAGCAACTGCGACAAGATGATGCATTGCTCCTCGAGGAGGAACGTCTCCAGGCTGCTGTACGAGCTGCTCGATACCAGCAAGCCTTGCGTCGCTACCATAGCCGCAAGGTTAAGGCCAGGAGTCTCGAGGAAGGCGACCTTGTTCTTCGGCGTGTTCAGTCCGCCAAGAATTCCAACAAGTTGACGCCGAAGTGGGAAGGCCCTTATCGGGTGAGACAAGTAATAAGGCCCGGCGCTGTCCGCCTTGAGATCGAAGAAGGCTTACCGGTGAGCAACTCCTGGAACATAGAGCATCTTCGCAAGTTTCACCCATAAGGCGCGGTTGCCGTGATCCGCTCCGGCAACCACCTTTTGTACAAGCTTTGCCGCTGTTGCATGTAACCCTTTGTACAAAGCCGGACGCGGACCCCGTGCATCAGTAAAGCTTTTGTGTTTTGCGCTATTTGCCTTTTCCATGCTTTTCTTCGCTATTTGCATGCATTATTTGGCATCTTGTGCAACACACGTATCCGGTAAGCATTAGCACGCCGAAAGGCCATGTACTTGTTTCCCTCTTCTTTTTTCTTTTCCTCTTAAGCAGAAGGAATGTTCCTCGCGCACAAGTTTGCCGGGGGGGAAGGAGAGGGAAGATGAACCAAGTGTTGTTCAAGAAAGAGAAGCCTTACCGGGAAGCAAGCGATATATGAAAGCTAAGTTACCTGAATTTGAGCAGTTCAAATTTTTAAATTTTAAGTTGTCTTCCTTGAACAACCACACTTTGTATGGAAAACCTGTGCGCGGAGGAACCTACCCATGGCTAGCCGCACCCTTATCTTGTTTTCGAGTACGCTCAACGACTTAAGTGAGCCGCGACAAGTGTCACGCCCTTGCTTCGTTTCCGAGTTCACTCATCAAGCTAAGTGCGTTGCGACTAGCTGCGGCAAGGTTGCTTGCCGGTAAGACCTTGGCCCGCAGGCTGCTCGGAGTCCGGTACTCAGCGCTCGCGGCAAGGGCCCCTTGCCGGCAAGTTCCCTAGAAGCGTAGGGTTGAAAACATACAAAGTAAAGGACCAAAACAAGGGAGATAACACTGCATCAATTGATCGAAATAAGATAATATCTTACAAGGGATAACTTGTCGCAATGACTAATAAGTTCATGATACACTATGCAGCAACAAAAGAGATAAAGAAAAGGAGGCCTAATCCACGCGGTCGCCTTCAATCCCGGAGATCTTGTTCACCTTGGCGATAATGTGTGCGACCTGCGCCTTCAGTGCCTCCATATCCGCGTCGGCCGGCAAGCTACGGAGAACGTTGGCGAGGTTTATGCCCGGATTGCGGTACACTATCTTCGCCAGGACGCGCTCCAAGGTTCCCGCGCAGAGCTGGCGTGACTCCTCGGCCTGTTGCGCGGGGAGCTTCTTCTGAAGATTTGCAAGAGCCGGCGCGATCCCTCTGAAGAAGAGACTGAGCTTGGCGCTGTGGGGGAGGTTTGGGTCCGGAGAGTATATGAGATGCTCAACCCTCAGCGCCATCAGCTCCTTGTCGATGCTAGCTGCAGAGGCCACCAGGTCTTCAGTCCATACCTCCACGGTTTGGCGGAAATTGTTGGCCGCTGTGGTGGCGCTCTCCACCAAGCCTCGCTCCTTGCGGAGCTCTTCCTTCAGCTTGGTTTCGTGGTCCCGGACGGCGTCAAGAGAGTCCTTCAACGTGGAAACCTTCAGTTCCAGATCTGCAATTGAATCCTTGGCGGCTTTCAGCTCGTCGCCCTGCTTGGAGAGGCGCACCTGGAGTTCAGAATTGGTGTGCGCGTCCTTCTCGCGCTCTAAGTTGAGCGCGGTGACCCTCTCCGTGCTCGCCCTCAGGAATTCCTCCAGCTGCGCCACCTTGGCCTCGAGCTCCCTCTTGGCAGTCTCCGCGGTGGCGGCGGCGGCTTTTGCTTCTTTCAACTCCCCGCCAAGGGCCTGCTCCCGGGCGGTAAGGTCTTCCTCGTGGGCGTCGAGGTTGATCTTCCGTTGGGTGAGCTCGCCTTCTCGCTGGGACAGCGCTTCCCCGGCGAGTCGCTGCTGCTCCTCGGCTTCGGCCTTCTCCAGGAGCCATTCCTGGTACTTCCCCGGCAAGCCACTCGCGCTCCTCCGCCAGGTCGCGGAGGGCCGCCTGGTTGGTGGCGCGGAGCTCCGCGGCGCGCTTCTCCATGTCAGCTGCGGCCTTGGCGGTGAGGGCCTCCCAAGACTCGAGCTTCGCCTGCCTGGCCCGGTAAAGGGCCAGGAGCCGGTGGAGCAACTTCTCCTCCTCGGGCTCGTCACCTTCGCCAGGCGCCTCGACAATCTTCAGCCCCGCGGAGGCGAGGACCTCTCCATCAAAGGCCTCTCCCTCCGCGGGGGCTCGCGACGAGGATCCCCACGGCACTTGGATGAAGACGCCGTTGGGGGCCTCAAGGTAGTAGGCAGACTGCTCCTTCTCGGTGGAGGAGTCGGCGGCCGGCGCAGCGCTCGATGCTCCTGCCGCCTCCGGGCCGACAGTATGGCCGCCGTCCCCCTCCCCGGCCGCTGCGTCTGCGGTCGGAGCAGTCTCCTCCGCGGCAGGCTCGGCGGCTCCCGCCGCGTCTTCAACGACAGGGGCATTGCCGCCGTCGCCCTGCGCGCCCTCCTCCTCGACGACGATTTCCGTCTCCATCTGCTCTGGGGGAGGAGGATCTAGAAGAAGAAGAAAAAGAAGAAGAAGTTCAATCAAATATCCAAAAAAATACAAGTCCGAGAAGACGGAGTTACAAGACTTACCTTGACGGACTTCGTGGACGGCGGGCTCCCTCGCCGGGGAGCTCTGCCTTGGCGGGGTGGCCGCCCTCGCCGGGCTGCTCGCCCTTGGCGGGGTACTCGCCCTTGGCGGAGTACCCGCCCTTGGCGGAGCGCTCTCCCTCGCCGGAGAGTTCGTCCTTGGCGGGGACGGCGGGGCCTGCAGCTCCTCGGGAGTGATCTCCGGGTGCTCTTGTGGCTGCGGCTCCACCTCTGCACAAGACAATCAAGACAAAACAAGAACAACAAGATGTTAGTATAAACAAAACCCTCAAGCGCGCCCGACGAGCGGAAAGATTGAAACCAAACTTACGCTGGGGGCTGCGCTGGGGGCTGCTCCTCGGAGCAGCGTTCGGGTCCGGCAAGCTCGTTGCCGGCGCGTCCCCTGTCGCCGCGACGGGCGAGTCGTCCGCGACCTCGACCACGGGAACCTTGGCCTTTTTCGCCACTCGCTGGGCGAGGGTCCTGAAATCAAAGCAAGAAGCAAGATCAGAATCATCGAAGAAAGAATCAAGACAAAGTTAAAGAAGATACAAAACTTCAAGTCCTTACTCCTGTTCCTCGTCGTCGTCGTCGTCGCTCAGGGCGGAGAAGTCGAACGCCACCTGAGGCGCGTCCGCGCGAGGAGTAGGAGGCGAAGGCTCCCTCGGGCGCTTGGCGGTCCCCGGGGCTGGGGGCTGCGAAGACCCGGCCCCTGTGGACGCCGAGGTCCGGGGAGCGGGCGGAGCAGCCGCTCCGCTCTGTGAAGACCCTCCTCCACTTGGCGCGGACGTACGGGGCGCCTCCGTCGCTGCCTGTGTGCGGGGCGCCTCCGCCGCGGTTGGTGCGCCGGGCGCTCCCGTCGCGGCTTGGCTCCCCCGAGTAGCTCGCGCCGCCCAGCGAGCTGGTTGTTGTCGGGGCGCCTGCGCCCTCGCCCCCGTCGTCGCCTTGCGGAGGCGCTTCAGCGGAGATCGCCTGGGACTTGCCCGAGGCGGGGAGGTCTCCGATGACGAAGAGACGTCGTCGTTGTAGAGCCCCAGAGATCCACCGGAGTCCTCACCGGCCCCGGCGTCCTCCTCCTCCTCCTCCTCGGCCGGCTTGCTGGACCCAGCGCCCTGCCCTGCGGCCGTGCTCCCTCCGGCGCCTCCGCTCCCTCCGGCACCTCTGTTTCCTCCGGCAACGTCGCCCCTCGCGGCGGCCTCGGTCACGATCCCGGGGATCCCAGCATGTCTCAGAGATGGGACCCCGGCGAGCTCGTCGGGCGGAAGCTTCAGCAGCCTGCGGATCTCCGCCTCCTCTGCTTGGCAGGACGCTTCCGCAGCCTCTGCCTCTTCAACTGTGAAGCCAAACTCCCCTGCCGCTGCGGCTGCGGCGGCCTCTTCTACCCGAGAAGCGATATAGGCAATCTCCCGATCGGTGGTGTCCCGGGTGAGCCCCTTGATCTCATCCTTGTTCTTCGGCACCTCCACCAGGTTGTCGAAGAAGCTCATGATGGCATCTGGCTTGGGCGGTATCCATGTGCGGTCGACGCCATGCGAGTCACATGCGGGCATCATTGCGCGAAGGGGATCCCGGGCCGTGCTGTTGCATAGGGGCACCACTCCCCGGGGAGCTCTGAACCACTTTGGGTGGGCCCGGTCGTGCTTAAAAAGTTCCCGGACCATCCCCTTCAGATCCAGCGATGTGAAATTGAAGTTTAGCCCTGGGCGCAGTCTCATTATATCCGCCGCGTTGCCGTACTCCCATGCCGGCCTCTTCCTATCCTGTAGAGGGGCGATGCGGCGGCGGAGGAAGTCTGCTCCTACCTCTCCGATGGTCAACTTTGCTACCCGGAGGCGAAGAATTCTGACAAGGGCGACGTTGAGCTTGATGTCGTCCGAGTCCAGCTCGCTCCAGTCCCTGCCGCGCACTATGGCAGTTGTGCGCGGCGCGGTGAAGGGCTGCGGCTCGTCCTCTACTATCCAGCACCAGTCCGCGCGCCACTTCTCCCACTTGCCGCGGAGCTCCCCTTGCAGATAGGACTCCTTCTTGTTCAAGCGGAAGACCCAAGAGATTCCTCCGGAGAGGGGAGCGCCGGCCTCTACTCTAGGCGTAAAGAAATGCCTAAACAGTGCTACATTTGGATAGATCCCAATATAGTTTTCGCACAGATGTGCGAAACCGCCATCGTGAGGATGGCGTTGGGGGTGAAGTCTAGAAGGTGGAGGTTGTAGGTGTTCATGATATCGCAAAAAAATTCAGAGAAGGGAGGACAAAGGCCGCAGTGGAAGAAAACAGCGAAGAAGAAATACCCGCCGGGGTACATGTCCTTGGCGGCGGCGGGATAAGCTCTGGTCCGAGGATGCGCCTTGGTCTCCTTGGCCCAAAACAAGTAATACTTGTTCCAGAGCTCCCGCGCGCTGAGCCTTGGCGCGAAGACGACATTCCTCTTCCGCAGAAGAGCAAGCCTCGCCGCCTGCTCGGATTTCTCTTTCTTGGTCTTCTCCGCCTTCGCCTTCTCGGTCTTCGGGGCCATGGCGGAGGCGGCGAGGAGGGGAGAGCGAAGAGTCCGGCGGCGCCGCAGATGCGGAAGACGGCGGAGGAGGTGTGGAGTCGGAGCGCAAAGGGGAATTTCTGGAGATGGAAGAAGAAGCAATGAAGGCGAAGTAAGGTAACGGCCCCTGCTTCCTCTGCTTTTAAGGGGGAAGTGGGGGACGCTCCGCATTTCCCATTAAAGAACGTGGCCACGTTCCCTCCCACGACGCCGCAATCGACGCGTGCCGTTACGGAGGGACGCGGCGGATGCGGAAGGGGATTCGGCGTGCCGTGGGCCGCGCGTGCCCGTGCACTGTTTTGGGCCTGGCCCAACAGCGCTCGGCACCGTGTGTGGCCCAGGCCCGGGGGCTCCTGTCGGTGTACCAAGGTAGGGGTACCTCAGTACCCCAACTTGTGCACGGGCAGTAGCAGCTTCCCGCGGCAGGGCCTACCACGTGCTTGCCGGAGACCTTTCTGCTCCATATAAAGCCATTCAAAAACAAAGTATACAAGACAGAAGATCGAGGCCCCGGCAAGTGGAGCTTGCCGGGAAGGCCGTCCCAGGCTCAAGATTACCTCACTAGCACAAGAACCTGGCAAGAGGAGCTCGCCAGGAAGACCAGAAGACTATATCTAGAAGACATGCCTCGGCGCAGCATGCGCCCCGGCAGGGCCCGGGGAGCGACAAGCTTCAGAGCCCGACAAGCTTCCAGGCCCGGCAAGGTCAAGGCCCCGGCAAGGTGCTTGCCGGGGAGAGTTACGCTGTGTGCCCACGCTCCAGCTCATCAAACCACGCGTCGCCCTGGGGCCACTCCAGGAACGCGTGGCGGATGGCTGTGCAGCCTGGGGGACACGGTGGCACTCCATGGTGATAAAGCCATCGCCGTGGCAAACGGAGACGCAAGGGCGGGCGCTTTTGGGTCGACGGCGACGGGCATTTAATGCTCTTGTCCCCCACTGTCAAAGTAGGTGATGACCACTGTTCATCCACTGTTCATCCACTGTTGCTCCACTATTCCCGCACTGTTACAACTACCACCACTATTACATTTTTACCCTTTCTCCTACGTTGACACCTGTCGGTGACCCCTTGAGCTATAAAAGGAGGCCCATGCACAACGTAGAAAGGGGTTCGGAACCTAGATCGCTCATTCGCTCGGGGTAGCTAGTTCTTCAAGCTCCCGAGCTCCCCAACTCAATACAATCTAAGCAGGAGTAGGGTTTTACGCGTCCATCGCGGCCCGAACCTGGGTAAACTGCCCGCGTGCTCACTACGATCTGCTCTTTGTGCTCCCTCCGCTCCCTTACCGCACGAACAAGGGGCTCCGGTCCCATAGGTGCTCGTGGTGGACAGTTTCCCCCGACACCAAAGGTCCAGTCCAGATTGCTGTATTTTTCCTATTTCATGGTTTTGCAGAAAAGGAATATCAAACGGAGTCCAAATGGAATGAAACCTTCGCGAGAGATATTTTTGGAGGAAATCACGCTCGGGAGTCTTCGGGGCCAAGTCAGGGGACGTGGGACCAGCCCTCGAGGGTGGGGGCGCGCCCCCCTGCCTGGAGGCTGGCCCACACGGCCCCCGGTGCCCCCCTTCTTCCTATATATACCTACGTACCCCAGAAACTCCATACGCAGAGAGAAAACCCTAATTCCACCACCGTAGCTACTGTTCCCGTGGAGATCCCATCTTGGAGCCTGTTCCGGGAGGGGGATCCATCACGGAGGCCTTCATCATCATCATCATTGCCTTCACCATGACTTGTGAGTAGTTTACCTCAGACCTTCAGGTCCATAGCTAGTATCTAGATGGCTTCTTCTCTCTCTCCGGATCTCAATACAAAGTTCTCCTCGGTCTTCGAGGAGATCTATTCGATGTAATCTCTTTTTGCGCTGTGTTTGTCGAGATCTGATGAATTGTGAGTTTATGATCAATGTTATCTATGAAAGATATTTGGTTCTTCTCTGAACTTTTTATGTGTGCTCATAATATCCTTGCAAGTCTCTTCGAATTATTGGTTTGGTTTGGCCTACTAGATCTATAGTTCTTACAATGGGAGAAGTGCTTGGCTTTGGGTTCAACCTTGCGGTGTCCTTTCCCAGTGACAGTAGGGGCAGCAAGGCAAGTATTGTACTGTTGCCATCGAGGATAAAAAGATGGGGTTTTCATCATATTGCTTGAGTTTATCCCTCTACATCATGTCATCTTGCTTAAGGCGTTACTCTGTTCGTATGAACTCAATACACTAGATGCATGCTGGATAGCGGTCGATGTGTGGAGTAATAGTAGTAGATGCAGAATCGTTTCGGTCTACTTGTCTCGGACGTGATGCCTATATACAATGATCATGCCTAGATAGTATCATAATTATTCGCTTTTCTATCAATTGCTCGATAGTAATTTATTTACCCGCCGTAGAATATCGCTAATATGGCCTCCGGGTCTATCTCTATCATATTACTTTCCGTCAACTAGCCTATTTCTGCCGCTGTTGTTTATTTGCTTTTATTATTTTCTGTTTCTATACCAAAAATACCAAAAACATAATTATCATCTCTATCAGATCTCACTATCGTAAGTGACCGTAAAGGGATTGACAACCGCTTATCGCGTTGGCTGCGAAGTTCTTATTTGTTTGTGCAGGTGCGAGGGACTGGTGCGTGGTCTCCTACTGGATTGATACCTTGGTTCTCAAAAACTGAGAGAAATACTTACGCTAATGTGCTGCATCTCCCTTTCCTCTTCGAGGGAATACAACGCAAGCTCAAGAGGTAGCAGTCATTTTTTACTGGAGAGTGCTTTTTAGTTGATTTTTGTTGAAGATGATTAATAGACAAATTCCTCACGTCCACCAACTTATTTGACATTTTTTTGAGTTATAGAAGTATTCGAAAGTTACAGATTGCTACAGACTGTTTTGTTTTGTGTGTGTTGTTTATTTATTTTGATGAATCTATGAGTAGTATCGGAGGGTGTGAACTATTTATAAGTTGGAATACAGTATATATGACACCAATATGAATTTAGAATGAGTTCACAACAGTACCTAAGTGGTGGTTTTATTTTCTTATACTAATGGAGCTCACGAGTCTTCTGTTGAGTTTTGTGTTGTGAAGTTTTCAAGTTTTGGGTAAAGATTCGATGGACTATGGAATAAGGAGTGGAAAGAGCCTAAGCTTGGGGATGCTCAAGGCACCCCAAGGTAAAATTCAAGGACAACCAAAAGCCTAAGCTTGGGGATGCCCCAGGAAGGCATCCCCTCTTTCGTCTTCATCTGTCGGTAACTATACTTGAGACTATATTTTTATTCGCCACATGATATGGGTTTTGCTTGGAGCGTCATGTATGATTTGAGTCTTTACTTTTTAGTTTTCACAATCATCCTTGCTGGACACACCTTTTGAGAGAGATAAATATGAATTAGAATATATTAGAATACTCTATGTGCTTCACTTATATCTTTTGAGCTAGATAGTTTTGCTCTAGTGCTTCACTTATATCTTTTAGAGCACGGTGGTGGTTTTATTTTGTAGAAATTGTTGATCTCTCATGCTTCACTTATATTATCTCGAGAGTCTTTTACAACAGCATGGTAATGTGCTTTGGTTATGAAACTAGTCCTAATATGATAGGCATCCGAGATGGGTATAGTAAAAACTTTCATATAAAGTGCATTGAATACTATGAGAACTTTGATACTTGATGATTGTTTTGAGATATGAGGATGGTGATATTAGAGTAATGCTAGTAGATTAGTTGCGAAATTGAGAAATACTTGTGTTGAGGTTTGCAAGGCCCGTAGCATGCACATATGGTAACCGTTGTGTGACAAATTTGAAGCATGAGATATTTCATTGAGTGTCATCCTTTGTGTGGAGGTCGGGATCACGCGACGGTTAACTCCTACCAACCCTTCCCCTAGGAGCATGCGTGTAGTACTTTGTTTTGGCGACTTGTAGATTTTTGCAATAAGTATATGAGTTCTTTATAACTAATGTTGAGTCCATGGATTATACGCACTCTCACCCTTCCACCTTTGCTAGCCTCTCTAGTACCGCACAACTTTCGCCGGTACCATACACCCACCATATATCTTCCTCAAAATAGCCACCATACCTACCTATCATGGCATTTCCATAGCCATTCCGAGATATATTGCCATGCAACTTTCCACTGTTCCGTTCATATGACACGTTTCATCATTGTCATATTGCCATGCATGATCATGTAGTTGACATCGTATTTGTGGCAAGGCCACCATGCATAATTTTTCATACATGTCACTCTTGATTCATTGCACATCCCGGTACACCACCGGAGGCATTCATATAGAGTCATACTTTGTTCTAGTATCGAGTTGTAATATCGAGTTGTAAGTAAATAAAAGTGTGATGATCATCATTATTAGAGCATTGTCCCGAAATAAAAAGAAAAGAAATAAAAAAGAAGAAAGGCCAAAGAAAAAAAGGAAGGCCCAAAAAAGAAAAAAAAAGAAGAAAAGAAAAGAAAATAAAATAAAAAGAAGGGACAATGCTACTATCTTTTTCCACACCTGTGCTTCAAAGTAGCACCATGATCTTCATGATAGAGAGTCTCTTGTTTAGTCACTTTCATATACTAGTGGGAATTTTCATTATAGAACTTGGCTTGTAAATTCCAATGATGGGCTTCCTCAAATGCCCTAGGTCTTCGTGAGCAAACAAGTTGGATGCACACCCACTTAGTTTCTGTTGTTGAGCTTTCATACATTTATAGCTCTAGCGCATCCGTTGCATGACAATCCCTACTCACTCACATTGATATCTATTGATGGACATCTCCATAGCCCATTGATACGCCTAGTTGATGTGAGACCATCTTCCTCTTTGTCTTTTCCACAGCCACCACTCTATTCCACATAGTGCTATGTCCATGGCTCACGCTCATGTATTGCGTGAAAGTTGAAAAAGTTTGGAAAAATTAAAGTATGAAACAAATTCTTGGCTGAAACCGGGGTTGTGCATGATTTGAGTATTTTGTGTGACGAAGATGGAGCATAGCCTAACTATATGATTTTGTAGGGATGAACTTTCTTTGTCCATGTCCTTTTGAGAAGACATAATTGCTTTGTCAGTATGCTTGAAGTATTATTATTCTTATGTCAATATAGACTTTTGTCTTGAATCTTTCGGATCTGAACATTCATGCCACAATAAAGAGAATTACATTGAGAATTATGTTAGGTAGCATTCCACATCAAAAATTCTATTTTTATCATTTACCTACTAGAGGACGAGCAAGAATTAAGCTTGGGGATGCTTGATACGTCTCCAACGTATTTATAATTTTTGAATGTTCCATGCTATTATATTATCCTTCTAGGATGTTTAATGGGCTTTTATATACACTTTTATATGATTTTGGGACTAACCTATTAACCCAGAGCCTAGTGCCAATTTCTATTTTTTTTCCTTGTTTTTGAGTTTTACAGAAAAGGAATACCAAACGGAGTCCAATTGACGTGCCAATTTTTGATGATTTTTTATGGACCAAAAGAAGCCCCCGGAGTAAAAGAGTTGGGCCAGGAGAGTCACGGGCTGCCCACGAGGGTGGGGGGCGCGCCCTATCTCGTGGACAGCCCGGAGACCCCCCTGACTTGTGCCCTACGCCAAAAAATCCTATAAATACAGAAACCTCCAGAAAATAACCTCGATCGGGAGTTCCACCACCGAAAGCCTCTGTTGCCACCAAAAACCAATCTAGACCCATTCTGGCACCCTGCCGAAGGGGTGATCCCTCTCCAGTGTCCATCTTCATCATCCCGGCGCTCTCCATGACGAGGAGGGAGTAGTTCACCCTCGGGTCTGAGGGTATGTACCAGTAGCTATGTGTTTGATCTCTCTCTCTCTCTCTCTCTCTCTCATATTCTTGAGATGGCACGATCTTGATGTATCGCAAGCTTTGCTATTATAGTTGTATCTTATGATGTTTCTCCCCCTCTACTCTCTTGTCATGGATTGAGTTTTCCCTTTGAAGTTATCTTATCGGATTGAGTATTTAAGGATTTGAGAACACTTGATGTATGTCTTGCATGTGCTTATCTGTGGTGACAATGGGATATCACGTGATCTACTTGATGTATGTTTTCGTGATCAACTTGCGGGTTGTGTGACCTTAGGAATCTATGCATAGGGGTTGGCACACGTTTTCATCTTGACTCTCCGATAGAAACTTTGGGGCACTCTTTGAAGTTCTTTGTGTTGGTTGAATAGATGAATCTGAGATTGTGTGATGCATATCGTATAATCATACCCATGGATACTTGAGGTGACAATGGAGTATCTAGGTGACATTAGGGTTTTGGTTGATTTGTATCTTAAGGTGTTATTCTACTACGAACTCTATGATAGATTGAACGGAAAGAATAGCTTCGTGTTATTTTACTACGGCCTCTTGAATAGATCGATCAGAAATGATAACTTGGAGGTGGTTTCGTACCCTACCATAATCTCTTCGTTTGTTCTCCGCTATTAGTGACTTTGGAGTGACTCTTTGTTGCATGTTGAGGGATAGTTATATGATCCAGTTATGTTATTATTTTTGAGAGAACTTCCACCCGTGAAAGTATGAACCCTAGGCCTTGTTTCCTAGCATTGCAACACCATTTATGCTCACGTTTACCACTTGCTACCTTGCTGTTTTTATATTTTCTTATTACAAAAACCTATATCTACCATCCATATTGCACTTGTATCACCATCTCTTCGCCGAACTAGTGCACCTATACAATTTACCATTGTATTGGGTGTGTTGGGGACATAAGAGACTCTTTGTTATTTGGTTGCAGGGTTGTTTGAGAGAGACCATCTTCATCCTATGCCTCCCACAGATCGATAAACCTTAGGTCATCGACTTGAGGGAAATTTGCTACTGTCCTACAAACCTCTGCACTTGGAGGCCCAACAACGTCTACAAGAAGAAGGTTGCTTAGTAGACATCACCGACTTACTCTTATTATTCGCCTCTGTTATACGGGACGGTAAATCTGAGTGACTTACCTATAGTAGAGAGACGACGATGACAAAACCTTCTTTAAACCTTAGAATGGTATAAAAAAAATTCCCTTGTACAAGGGAGCTGCTGCCAATCGTAGGATATACGGTGAGAGTGCAACCCAGACCCGTTTTCTGCAGGGACCCAGTTAAATTGTTTGGTGACCACCATCAGAGATTGACATTTGTTTAGTATTGGCGCCAGAGGCATCCGCTAAGAAGAATTACTCTCGAAAGAACCTTACCAAGATGAAAGGCCACAAGAATTAAGGACAAAGGTTATGCCATTACCGAAAGAGCCCAGAGAATTAATTACCCTGAAGATCGGAGAAGACCGGCATCGTGAACCCAAAGAACGGAGTACCTGATTTTGATGGAACCATATCCATGCTTCAAAGTGTGGTAGCACACTAGACCATACCAATCAATGGATTTGTTAGGAGACCCCGAACCCCAACCTATTTCTTGCTAGCCTCTTCGAATCTGGAGGACGAGATTCATTTTAAGTGTGGTAGGTTTGTAACATCCCAAAATTCTAAAATTTTGGAATGGTATATTAAATAAATAGTTTAGATTGCTTGTTTGATTGTGGTGTGGTTGCTTGTGTGAATTTGAGTGAAATTTGAAACTTTTATAAGTTAAATGAGAGGGAATGAAACGGCTTTCCCAAACTTTCACCTTGCATTTATGATCTCCGTGAATCCAAATTCATTTCATCACAAAACCCTAGAGTGAAGATGATATGACTTCTTCCATTTAATAAAAATGAAAAGGGTTTTGAAAGGATTTTGAATTCCATATGAAAATATTTCAAATTCAGAAACTTTATGCAACTCAATGATTTTCATGAGAGAAGATAAAATGACTTCTTCGAACTATAAGAAATATGATTGGAAGTTCCTTTGAAGTATTTTTGATACTCATTTTCAAATTTGTGGTATTTGGTTTTTATTCAAATTATTTTTCTCCAAAAATAAAATATATGGATAATAGGGTAAAATGATTCCCTACAACAGAAAAATGGAGAGAAACGAGTTTGAAATAATTTTGGTATTTGAAAAATATTTTATTTGTGTTTTAAATAAACGAGAAGCCTTGTTTAATTTATTTAAAATTTTGTGGATTTTATTTGACTATAGAAAAAATGTTCAAGTTGTAGAAAAGCTTTTTCTGAAACTTTTGATATATTATATGCCTTTAGTATTTATTATTATTTTTTATCTAGTTTATATTATTTCTATTGTTTGTAAAAATGGTTAAAAAAAACTGAACTCGACCGGCCCAGCTCTAGCCGGGCCCAACCCAGCCGCGCCGCTCGCCCCCGACCTCGGACTCCCGCCCAAGCACGCGCCGCCGCCGTCTCTGATCGGGAAACCGCCGTCGCCTCACCTCGCCTTGCCCCCTTCCTCACGCCTCGTGTCGCCTCCCCCCCCCCTTAAATAGCGCGCCCGGCCCCCTCTCCTCCCCGCTTCTCGTCGTCATCGCTCGTTTCGCGGCGGCGGCGCCGCCGCAGCCGCTTGCCTCAACGCCGCCTTCGCGCCGCCCCGCGCAGTTGCCGCTGCCGCCGCCGACTTCGCTTGCCCGCCCGCCGGAGTTGCCTCGCCGCCCTGGCTAGAGCCGCTGCCACCTCTTGTCGGTTTTTAGGTAAAAACCAAGATCATTTTTTAGGGTTTCGTCGGTTCAGTTTCGGTTTTCTGTTAATTCTAAATAGCAACCGTTCATTCGTTTAGTATCTTTAGTGAACAGATTCGTTGGATTGGTTACTGTTAGCGAGCGTTCGCTCGATACATTTTCCCATTTTTCTTTTTATTTCGGCCAGGGACTTAGATGTAATTAGTTTTCTTACAGTTTAGTTCCCGGTCTTTAAACGATCACAACTTTTTGCTCGTTTATCCAAATCCAACGAAACCAACGCCCGCTTCTTTGTTATGATCCCCACTGTCCAGATAACCAACTTCAAAATATTTTTGAAAGTCTTCAAATTTGAATTCAAAAAATTTATTTTAAACTTATTTTTGTCATAACTTGAGTTTCGTAACTCCGTTTGAGTTGATTCTTTTTGCAAATCGAAGCTCTTGACCTAAACTTTTTGATAAGGCCAAATCCACATAATTTTGGTACTGTTAGAATATTTTTCTGTTGCAAGAGTTATTCGCTTGTTTTCGAAGTTTTCCGAAGTGTTTTCTTCATTCTTTCCGATCTTTTGAGTGATTGCTTATGTGTGGTTACTATTGCTTGCTTACTATAGATTGAACGGAGTGTGACGAGTAGATCTATCACGAGTTATGAGTGCGATGAATCTTCATCAATAGTACAAGGCAAGTTCATACTTTGATCATACTTTCCAATACCCAGTTTTTATTGCATTAGTTCTATCCTCAAAGATTGCATGAGTAGGACTTGGATACATGTGGTATTGCTGAGTAGTTCATGAGGTAGGAACCCAATGACTTGAGATCAACCCAAGGGAATATACGCTTTGTTACTTATTGCTTAGCCATGCTCGTAGACGTGGATTTGTATGTGAGATTTCATGAAAGTTGTGAGTGTAATAACAACTAAGGGAATGTTGAAGGTGGCAACTTTAATACAAAACTGGGTGGATTGGTTGCAGGGCACCTAGAGAATGCAGTGTTGTCCTAGGAGATCTCGGAGGACCCGTGTGATCATCCTATGAAATGCCACCCAGGCTAAAAGGGATCATATATCATTCATGCCTAGAAACTTCTGTGTGTAGCCACTTTCCATTATGGGCTCTGGCATAGTTAAGTATGTTGTGTGAGCTCTTTCAGTGGTGGACTAGCAGGTGTAGGGGAAAGTAGGTGTACCGGTCCATCTGGGGTAAAGAGTAAATGCTTCTGAAAGACTGTGTCTCGGTCATCCGGTTCTCAAACACAATGTAGTGCGAGAAGTCAAACGGAGGTGATCGAGTCTTGTGGGGAAAAGTGCACAAACCTCTGCATAGTGTACACACTATTCACGAGTAGCCGTGTCCCCGGTTATGGACATCTTGAGTATCTTGGTATTTGAATTATGGACTGATCTCATCACTCTATTTAATTAAATTGTTGGGTTACTAATGACATTGGTTATTTTGGGATTGAGATGGAGGAACCATTCTCAATATTGCTTAGCTAAACTGAGTAGTAAATAAAATTTATTCCTTTGTTGTAGGGAAAAACTAGCTTTATGCAAAATAAACCTTACAACCTCCACCAGCCAATTATGCATATAGAGATAGACATTTAATCATTATTATATGGTGTGAATTTGCCAGTACATTCAATGTACTGACCTACATGGCTGCGTCGTTTCATGTTGCAGGAATTTATCTGACGAGTAAGTGATACGTTGGGGTTTTGATGTCTACACTCAACTTTGCCATCGGTGTTGATGGAACTCAACAACCTTGTTGTTACTTCAGCTGTGTTTAATCGAGGTAATAGTATTTATGTTACTTTATACATGTGATTTACCTGTGTTATAAATCCTCGAGTACTGTGTGTGTCAGCATACCGATCCAGGGATGACACTTAAGGACAGAGACTTGATCCATTCGGGTCGGGTCGCTACATAAACCATCTAATAAAAAAGATGATGAAGAATTTGAATGCTTTGCTGAAATGCTTAGGCCAGTCTTTTTGCGTACCCGCTTGACTGATATTTTAAAGATGGCCCCTTATGGAAATTATATGAAAGACATCATCACCAATAAAATAAAAATACGTGAAGCTGAAATCTCCACTATGCTTGCTAACTATTCTTTTAAGGATGGAGTACCTAAAAAACTTGGAGATCCAAGAATACCAACTATACCTTGCTCCAACAAAAGAAACTATGTCAAAATTGCTTTGTATCATCTAGGAGCTAGTGTTAGTGTTATGCCTTTCTCTTTATATAAAAGACTTGATTTGAATAAACTCACACCCACTGGTACATCGAGGTTCTATACAAATGGTTTTAACCCATTTTCACGATGGCGTTCTTAACTGTCACCTAGTGAGTGACTGCGATAGGGGGGGGTCCTTCCCACACGACCCAGAAACCGTCGGGGGTATGCCCTCCTGGCACACACACTCGACAAAATGAGGTCGTGTGCGACCGACGAGCGATCAAATACGATTATACATATAATAGTGCAACAAAAATACAGGCGAAATCGATTTCGGTCGTAAGTACATCCCACACAGTCAGTCCCAGCTAAACTTTTCCGTTCGTATATACATCCCACACAGTCGCTCCAAGGAAAACATTTCTGTTCGCGGGTACTTCACACACAATATTCCCCGTTAAATCATTTGCGATAGCGTTGCCATTGCACACGATATTAACAATGTTATCGTTTGCGTTATTGGATGCATCACACACGGTGCATAGAAGAAACTGTGTGGCAAATGTTGTCCATGACACACAATTTTTATGTGGTAAACGTTTGCGCAAGGTGGCCTAACACAAACAGTTTTCAAGAGAATGTCGTGTGTGATTGTTCATTGATCCAGCACGGTTTATTCCTAGAAACTGTGAGCGTTGCCTAAGGTCATCCCCCACGGTGCTTTCACCATTCGCAATAGAAAAGCCAATTAGCAGTATGATTACCCTATTATTAATAATCCATTTATTAATCTATTTGACATTCATATTAAGCACATATATAATATATTTCATTTCCACCTTAAGGAAGCAGGATTTCATAATTGAAATACATCAGACTACAACATGATATAGCTTCAGCACTCAGCTACCCCATTACACAACTGCACCAGCACCAAGTTTCACATGCAACATCTAGAACCTTTCTAGATTAGCATCATAGACGGTACATATACAAATGCATCTCATCTGGAAAACTGCTGAAGCGGAAGGCGAATATTGAGCCTTCATTCATGTTGAAGGTCTTTGCAACTTTAGGCCTGTGCCGGTGGATGATTGACCATCCATCCTTCGTCCTCTTCAGGAACAGTTCAATATTGATCCGCGGGTGTTGGGGATTGATACGTCTCCAACGTATCTATAATTTTTGATTGTTCCATGCTATTATTTATGAAGTCTTGGATGTTTAATGGGCTTTATCATTCACTTTTATATCATTTTTGGGACTAACCTACTAACCCAAAGGCCCAGTCTAGATTGCTGTTTTTTTGCCTATTTCAGGGTTTTGCAGAAAAGGAATATCAAACGGACTCCAAATGGAATGAAACCTTTGCGAGAGATATTCTTGGAGGAAATCACGCTCCAAGTCAGGGGACGTAGGGCCAGCCCTTGAGGGTGGGGGGCGCGCCCCCCTTCCCAGGGCGCGCTCCCCTGCCTTGAGGCTAGCCCACACGGCCCCCGGTGCCCCCCTTTCTTCCTATATATACCTACGTACCCCAGAAACTCCATACACAGAGAGAAAACCCTAATTCCACCGCCGTAGCTGCTGTTCCCGTGGAGATCCCATCTTGGAGCCTGTTGTGGGAGGGGGATCCATCACGGAGGCCTTCTTCATCATCATCATCGCCCTCACCATGAGTTGTGAGTAGTTTACCTCAGACCTTCGGGTCCATAGCTAGTATCTAGATGGCTTCTTCTCTCTCTCTCTCTGGATCTCAATACAAAGTTCTCCTCGGTCTTCGAGGAGATCTATTTGATGTAATCTCTTTTTGCGGTGTGTTTGTCGAGATCCGATGAATTGTGAGTTTATGATCAAGGTTATCTATGAAAGATATTTGGTTCTTCTCTGAACTTTTTATGTGTGCTCATAATATCCTTGCAAGTCTCTTCGAATTATTGGTTTGGTTTGGCCTACTAGATCTATAGTTCTTGCAATGGGAGAAGTGCTTGGCTCTGGGTTCAATCTTGCGGTGTCCTTTCCCCATGACAGTAGGGGCAGCAAGGCACGTATTGTATTGTTGCCATCGAGGATAAAAAGATTGAGTTTTCATCATATTGCTTGATTTTATCCCTCTACATCACGTCATCTTGCTTAAGGTGCTACTCTGTTCGTATGAACTCAATACACTAGATGCATGCTGGATAGCGGTCGATGTGTGGAGTAATAGTAGTAGATGCAAAATCGTTTTGGTCTACTAGTCTCGGATGCGATGCCTATATACAATGATCATGCCTAGATAGTCTCATAATTATTCGCTTTTCTATCAATTGCTCGATAGTAATTTGTTTACCCGCCGTAGAATATCGCTATCATGAGAGAAGCCACTAGAGAAAACTATGGCCCCCGAGTCTATCTTTATCATATTACTTTCCCATCAACTAGCCTATTTCTGCCACCATTGTTTATTTGCTTTCTTTATTTTCTGTTTCTATACCAAAAATACCAAAAATATAATTATCATCTCTATCAGATCTCACTATCGCAAGTGACCGTAAAGGGATTGACAACCCCTTATCGCGTTGGCTGCGAAGTTCTTATTTGTTTGTGTAGGTGCGAGGGAGTGGCGCGTGGTCTCCTACTGGATTGATACCTTGGTTCTCAAAAACTGAGGGAAATACTTACGCTACTGTGTTGCATCTCCCTTTCCTCTTCGAGGGAATACAACGCAAGCTCAAGAGGTAGCAAGAAGAATTTCAGGCGCCGTTGCCGGGGAGGCTTACGCAAAAGTCATATACCGAGTACCTATCACAAACCCTTATCCTTCGCATTACATTTATTTGCCTCTCGTTTTCCTCTCCCCCACTTCACCCTTGCCGTTTTATTTGCCCTTCTGCCGTGTGTTTACCGTTCACGTGCCTCTTGTTTGCTTGTGTTGCTATGTGCCCTCAATTAGCTTGCATCTTCGCTTGCTAAAGTATGAATCCTCATCCACTTACTAATCTCTTTAAGAGATCCAATTATGTTGAACCTATTGCTAGTGAGCTGCATGCACTAGATCATCTTTATGGGGTTTTGCTTGAAATTTATGAGTCTGAAAATTGTGATGAAATATTGAAAGAAAATTATAAAGTGCTTCATGATAGCTCCTTGAGTAAAAAGCATGATTGCAATGATGTAACTATAAATTCTATTGATGTCAATTGTGCTAATGACATGCAAAACCCTAAGCTTGGGGATGCTTATTTTGCTATGTGCACTACTTGTTCCTATGATCATGATTGGGGTGATTCTTCTTATGATCTTGAAAATTTATTTAATCCCCATGGTGAATGTAAGATTGATAATAATGTTTGCAATAATATTAAAAGTGAGTTTGGAGAGGTCATGCCTTTAGTTAATGTTAATCCCACTATTTTGGAAGAGTGTCAACTTTGCATGCATGTGGATCATGTTGAGAATATGTTATGTGATAGCTATTTTGTTGAATTTGATCATGATCCTACACACAATTATTATGAGAGAGGGAAATATGGTTGTTGAAATTTCCATGTTACTAAATTACCTCTCGTTATGTTGAGATTGCTATTGTTTCTTTCTCCTTCTTTGCATACACTAGATCTTGCTTGTCTTGGTAATTTGTTTTCCTATAAGATGCCTATGCATAGGGAGTATGTTAGAATTAGATGTGTTTGTCACATGTTTTATGCTGCTCTCTTTGTGCTTCAATTCTTGTCTTTCATGTGAGCATCATTAAAATTATCGTGCCTAGCTAGAGGCGTAAAACGATAGCGCTTGTTGGGAGGCAACCCAATTTAATGTTTTTTGCTTTTTTTGCTGTTAGGGAATAAATATTACATCTAGCCTCTGATTAGATGTGGTTTCATGTTTTGTTTAGTGTTTGTGCCAAGTAGAACCTTTGGTAAGACTTGTGTGAAGTTTATATGATCTTGCTGTGAAAAACAGAATCGTTAGCGCTCGCTAAAGTAGACTTCAGATTTTACTGGAGCGTGATTTTTAGTTGATTGTTTTTGCTGCTGATAGTTAGAGAAATTTCGCAAATTTAACAATTTAGTTTGAATTCTTTGGAGCTCCAGAAGTAGGCGAACCCAGCAGATTACTACAGACTGTTCTGTTTTTGACAGATTCTGTTTTTCGTGTGTTGTTTGCTTATTCCGATGCATCTATGAGTAATATTAGAGGATATGAACCATAGAAAACTTGGAGTACAGTAGGTTTAACATCAATATAAACAAATAATGAATTCCTTGCTGTACCTTTGAGTGGTGGTTTGCTTTCTCTTACTAATGGAGCTCACGAGAATTTTTGTCTAAGTTTTGTGTTGTGAAGTTTTCAAGTTTTGTGTATTGCTTTGATGGACTAGGGAACAAGGAGTAGCAAAGGCCTAAGATTGGGGATGCCCATGGCACCCCAAGTAAAATCAAGATAATCAAGAGCCTAAGCTTGGGGATGCCCCTAGAAGGCATCCCCTCTTTCGTTTTCATCCATCGATAACTATACTTGGAGCTATATTTTTATTCGCAACATGTTATGTGTTTTGCTTGGAGCGTCCTGTATAATTTGAGTCTTTGCTTATTAGTTTGCCAAAATCACCATTGCTGGACACACCTATTTGAGAGAGTTAAATTTGGCCTAGAAATTGTTAGAACACTCTATGTGCTTCACTTATATCTTTTGAGTTGAATAGTTTTTGCTCTAGTGTTTCACTTATATCTTTTAGAGCATGGTGGTGGTAATATTTTGTAGAAAGTGTTGAACTCTCATGATTCACTTAGATCTATTTGAGAGTCTATTAAAACAGCATGGTAAAGTGTTTAGGATAAAGAAATTAGTCTTCACATGATAAACATCCAATGTCAATGTAGTAAAAAAATTCACACCAAGTGCATTAAATAGAAAGAGATGTTGGATGCTTGATAATTGTTTTGAGACATGAGGATAGTGATATTAGAGTCATGCTAGTGGAGTTATTACAAAATTGAGAAATATTTGTGTTAAGGTTAGTGATTCTCGTAGCATGCACGTATGGTGAACCGTTATGTGACTAAGTTAAAGCATGAGGTATTTGTAGAGTGTCAACCTTTGTGTGGAGGTCGGGGGCGCGCGATGGTTAACTCCTACCAACCTCCCCCCTAGGAGCATGCGTTGATTGCTTTGTTTTGATGACTCGTAGATTTTTGCAATAAGTATATGAGTTCTTATGACTAATGTTGAGTCCATGGATTATACGCACTCTCACCCTTCCACCATTGCTAGCCTTACTTGTACCGCGCAACTTTCGCCGATGCCATAAACCCACTATATATTCTTCCTCAAAACAGCCACCATATTGTTCCTCAAAACAGCCACCGTACCTACCTATCATGGCATTTCCATAGCCATTCCGAGATATATTGCCATGCAACTTTCCACCGTTCCGTTTATATGACACGCATCATATTGTCATATTGCCATGCATGATCATGTAGTTGACATCGTATTTGTGGCAAGGCCACCATGCATAATCTTTTCATACATGTCGCTCTTGTTTCATTGCACTTACTGGTACACCGCTGGAGGCATTTATATAGAGTCATACTTTGTTGTTGTAGTATCGATTTGTAATATTGTGTTGTAACGAAAGTGTGATGATCATCGTTTTTAGAGCATTGTCCCATGGGAGGAAAGGCTGAATCTATAAAGCCCCTCCGCAAAAAAAGAAAAAAAGGGAAAGGCCAAAGAGAAAAAAAAAGAAAGGCCCAAAAAAAAGGAAAATAAAAAAAGAAAAGAAAAAGGGACAATTGCTACTATCTTTTTCCACACTTGTGCTTCAGAGTAGCACCATGTTCTTCATTGTAGAAAGTCTCATGCTTAGTCACTTTCATATACTAGTGGGAATTTTCATTATAGAACTTGGCTTGTATATTCCAACGATGGGCTTCCTCAAATGCCCTAGGTCTTCGTGAGCAAGCAAGTTGGATGCACACCCACTAGTTTCTTTTGTTGAGCTTTCATTCATATTTAGCTCTAGTGCATCCGTTGCATGGCAATCCCTACTCACTCACATTGATATCTATTGATGGGCATCTCCATAGCTCGTTGATACACCTAGTCAATGTGAGACTATCACCCTCTTTTGTCTTCTCCACAACCACCTCTATTCCACCCATAGTGCTATATCCATGGCTCACGCTCATGTATTGCGTGAAAGTTGAAAGGTTTGAAAAGATAGAGCATGAAAACAAATGCTTGGCTGAAATCGGGGTTGTGCATGATATGAATATTCAGTGTGATAATAAGGGAGCATAGCCAAAACTATATGATTTTGTAGGGATAACTTTCTTTAGCCATAGTATTTTGAGAAGACATGATTGCTTTGTTAGTATTGCTTGAAGTATTGTTATTTCTTATGTCAATATAGACTTTTATCTAGAATCTTTCAGATCTGAACATTCATGTCACAATTAAGAGAATTACATTGAAAAACTATATTTGTTAGCATTCCACATAAAAAATTCTTTCTTTGTCATTTACCTACTCGAGGACGAGGAGGAATTAAGCTTGGGGATGCTTGATACGTCTCCAACGTATCTATAATTTTTGATTGTTCCATGCTATTATTTAAGAAGTCTTGGATGTTTAATGGGCTTTATCATTCACTTTTATATCATATTTGGGACTAACCTACTAACCCAAAGGCCCAGTCCAGATTGATGTTTTTTGCCTATTTCAGGGTTTTGTAGAAAGGGAATATCAAACGAAGTCCAAACGGAATGAAACCTTCGTGAGAGATATTTTTGGAGGAAATCACGCTCGGGAGTCTTTCGGGCCAAGTCAGGGGACGTAGGGCCAGCCCTCAAGGGTGGGGGGCGCGCCCCCTTCCCAGAGCGCGCCCCCTGCCTCGAGGCTGGCCCACACGGCCCCCAGTGCCCCCCTTCTTCCTATATATACCTACGTACCCCAGAAACTCCATACGCAGAGAGAAAACCCTAATTCCACCGCCGTAGCTGCTGTTCCCGTGGAGATCCCATCTTGGAGCCTGTTCTGGGAGGGGGATCCATCACGGAGGCCTTCATCATCATCATCATCGCCCTCACCATGAGTTGTGAGTAGTTTACCTCAGACCTTCGGGTCCATAGCTAGTATCTAGATGGCTTCTTCTCTCTCTCCGGATCTCAATACAAAGTTCTCCTCAGTCTTCGAGGAGATCTATTCGATGTAATCTCTTTTTGCGGTGTGTTTGTCGAGATCCGATGAATTGTGAGTTTAAGATCAAGGTTATCTATGAAAGATATTTGGTTCTTCTCTGAACTTTTTATGTGTGCTCATAATATCCTTGCAAGTCTCTTCGAATTATTGGTTTGGTTTGGCCTACTAGATCTATAGTTCTTGCAATGGGAGAAGTGCTTGGCTTTGGGTTCAATCTTGCGGTGTCCTTTCCCAATGACAGTAGGGGCAGCAAGGCACGTATTGTATTGTTGCCATCGAGGATAAAAAGATGGGGTTTTCATCATATTGCTTGAGTTTATCCCTCTACATCATGTCATCTTGCTTAAGGCGTTACTCTGTTCGTATGAACTCAATACACTAGATGCATGCTGGATAGCGGTCGATGTGTGGAGTAATAGTAGTAGATGCAGTATTGTTTCGGTCTACTTGTCTCGGACGTGATGCCTATATACGATGATCATGCCTAGATAGTCTCATAATTATTCGCTTTTCTATCAATTCCCCGACAATAATTTGTTTACCCGATGTATAATATCGCTATCATGAGAGAAGCCACTAGAGAAAACTATGCCCCCCGGGTCTATCTTTTTCATATTACTTTCCCGTCAATTAGCCTATTTCTGCCGCCGTTGTTTATTTGCTTTCTTTATTTTCTATTTCTATACCAAAAATACCAAAAATATAATTATCATCTCTATCAGATCTCACTATCGTAAGTGACCGTAAAGGGATTGACAACCCTTATCGCGTTGGCTGCGAAGTTCTTATTTGTTTGTGCAGGTGCGAGGGACTGGCGCGTGGTCTCCTACTGGATAGATACCTTGGTTCTCAAAAACTGAGGGAAATACTTATGCTACTGTGTTGCATCTCCCTTTCCTCTTCGAGGGAATACAACGCAAGCTCAAGAGGTAGCAGGGATATAACTATGTCATATGATCCACCTTGGAGGGGCCGGGTTACCCAGTGGCGGTTCATGGGCCAAGCCGAGAAGCTTGTTAAAGATAGTGGTTTTGTTAAGGGCCCAAGGCCTGTGGCAGCTTAAGGCCTGTGAGTATCAACCGCCATATATGTGACTTGTGTTGTAAGGCATGTAACGAGAGTCATCGGGCCGGACACGATTGTATGAGCCGGGCGAGATTCCGTAGGCCGCAGGGCGTCAACCCATGTATATAAGGGGACGACCCGACAGCGGCTTAGGGCAAGAAACAATAGATCGAGGGCTAGGCGAGCGCATCCGCACCCTAGCAATCGACACCCCAGCAATTCCACCTCAGACTGGATTAGGTTTTACCCTCACCGCAAGGGGCCGAACCAGTATAAACTCCCTGTGTCCTTTGTCTTGTTCTTAACCCCTTTAAGCTAACCACGTCGCTATGGCTCCGCAATCAAGTCCTTACCTTAGGACATCTGCCGTGACACTTCCACGACAGCGGGTGTTGTTTAAAAAACCTTCCTCGCCTCCTGACCATAGAGGTGGTTTGAAAGGTAATCATCAGTGAACTGCTTTGGAAAGGCCTGAAAACAAGGACGTGCATAAATATTTTCTTTATATCGAAAATGGGGCAAAGGAACAAAAAAAGTCAAGGTATAATAGTTAGTACCATCTTGTAGTGAACTAATGTCTTGTTGTGCATACAAAGATCTTGTTGTTTTTTGTCACTAATTTCTTTATCCTAACAATTTTTCTGAGTTTCTTGACTTGATTGATATTCATGGACAACTCATTTCCCCATATGCAAAAAGGGTCGAACAGTGGGTCAAAACCTCTAACAGCAGGACCTACATGTGCAAGACCAAATTGTTAAAAACCTAAATATTAGAATGGTTCCTGTAATTGCACAATAATGTGCTATTAGACAACGTACCATGCACGTGCTAACCTCGATTGTAAACCTGAGTGCTTCCCATTGTTTCCCTGCAACACATATAAGTTAGTTAGTCATCAAGTTAAGTAAGGGTTCACATGCTATCAGTAAAATATGTTGATGTAAAATAAGCACATTGCAGATTCATCATATTAATTCAAGCCACATGGAAAACCCATTTATCCAAACCAAGCATGATTAAGAACTAGGAAATATAGCACTTGTATATGTTTCTCATGTATTAAGTGCAGCCAAATTTGATTTATTCCTCACACGCACAACAATACAAAATTCTAGCCACGACAATTGGACATTGCATTGCAGAATTGAACCAAGAAATTAACTCAACACCACAAAAAATTAACCAAACATTAACTGAGCACCACATTGCACAATATAGCATACTCCTAATAGAAGATCAGACAGTTAACCAAACCAAGCAATTGTATTTATTTCTCATGTATTTAGTACATCCATATTAATTTATTCCTCACATGGTATACAATAAAAGAATGCACCCACAACAATTGAACATCATATTGCAGAATTGAACCAAATAGTTAACTAAACATCACAACAAATGAACCAAACATTAACTGAGCACCACATTGCAAAATATAACATACTCATAATAGAAGACCATACATTTAACCAAACCAAGCATGCTTAACAACTTGGAAATATAGCAATTGTACTTGTTTCTCATGTATTTAGTACAACCAAATTCGATTTACTTCTCACATGGTATACAATAATAGAATGCACCCACAACTATTTAACATCACATTGCAGAATTGAACCAAACAGTTAACTAAACACCACAACAAATGAACCAAATGTTAACTGAGCACCACCTTGCACAATGTATAACCGAACCAAGCATGCTTGAGAACTTGGAAATATTGCAATTGTATTCATTTCTCATGCATTTTGTAAAGATAAATTCGATTTATTTCTCACATGGAAGACAACACAAATTTACAGCCTGAAGAATTGACACATTTTTTGAATTGAACCAACCAGTTAATTGAAGACGACAACTAATAACCAAATAGTTAATAAGTGAGCACCACACTGCACGATATATAGAACATATACACTAGAGCAACTGATTGCATGGTAAAATTAGATAGCACAATTCACTAGAATTTGTTAAGGAAAGGCAGGAGCAGCACACGCAACGGGTAAACCGAGCATGCTTGACCGACGTAGCTAGCAAATGGCAATGTGCCCTCCAAGATCTAGGGCCCGACACGAATGGCTGCCATCGCGACCTCATCCACGTGTGCGGCCGCGATTTGCTTCTCCGCTGCCAAATGCTCCTTGAGCTCCTGGCTATACTACGTGCACCATGGCTTAGGGTGGCGCTTATTTGGTGGAGGGGTTAGTGATTTGGGTGGAAGGTGTCGCGCCGGCAGTCAGGGCATGTGGGATGTGGAATGAGGAGGAGGATGGGGGTTGGGTGTGGATTACCTACCTGGATAGATGAGGCCGAGCAGCGTGAAGGAGGGTTGCCGGTGAGGAGGTGGCGCTACAAGCAGGGAGTGAAGATTTCAACTTGGAAAGGAAGGCGGAAATAGGGGAAATGTGGGTTTATGAAAGGGGGAGGGGGCGGGGAGGTAGATATTTCCGCGAAAGCCAAAAATTTTGAATCAGTTCAACGAAAAAACTGGCGCGCAAAGTGTCATCAGACACGGTCCCTTATTCAAAACTGTATATGATATGTGAACATCACAAACAATTCAGATAGCTTCACCCGTGTGTGATGAGTTTGAACGTAAAAAATTTTGGTTTGAATTTCCCTGGTTACAGTGGTCATCCACGTCATTGCATAATTTGGGTACACAAAGGAGACTACAGCACACCCACACTTCTTAATCGAGCAAGTTCAGCAATTAAAAAGAGCTATCTGACCTAAACATTACTCTAACAAATTAAAGACCGACGCTCTTAATTAAATAAAACAAAGAGTACTACTACAGCTGGTGCTCGTCGATCTCCGCCGCCACCTCCCTGTCCAGCTCGCGCCCGACGGTCTCCTTGGGAAGGGGCTCCATGGCATCCATCGCACCATACTCAGCAAGCATCTTGTCATTCGTGTCCGTCATCTCTTTGGAAAAGGCCACCACGAGCTAGGCGTGGGCTGCCGTGATCTGGGCTTGGACGGGCTCCATCGTGGCAAGGTATGCGGCGGAGGAACGAACGGCTGCTTGAACACTCTCTGCGATTGCCAACTCTTCGGCCGAGGGTTGCCGACCATTGTCGGAGAAGCTTCATTTGATTTGTGTGGTGACCGCCATGAGCCGGGCGTGGGCGGCCTCGACATGGCCGTGGGCGGCCTCCATCAGGGCTAAGGCCACCGCTGCGAAACAGACAACTTTTGTGCCGCTCTCGCCAGTTGTATCCCCGAGGCAGATGTTGCTACTGCCACCTGAGAAGCAACAACAGTCATTTGGGTTGCCTTGGCCGCCCGATCGTAGATTGCAGCCGCGCTCATGCACCTTGTTAGCACGCGCATGGCGGCTGCGGCCGCGCTCTCGCCGGAGTGGGCCGCCGAAGTTGCCCTCATGACGCGGGTCCACGTCCCCATCTTTCACCGGCGATGATTGAACAGTGAAACGATATTTGGGGAGCGAGCTAGTATGCTTGACACGCTGACTGTGGACTGTAGCCGACGCACCTTCTCGCGTAAGCCATAGGTGTATAATATGTCTCCAACGTATATATAATTTTTGATCTATTTTATATGATTTTTGGGACTAACCTATTAACCTAGAGCCCAGTGCCAGTTTATGTTTTTCCCTTGTTTTGAGTTTTACAGAAAAGGAATACCAAACAGAGTCCAATTGACCTGCCAATTTTTGTGAATTTTTTATGGACCAAAAGAAGCGCCCAAAGTAAAAGAGTTGGGCCAGAAGAGTCTCGAGCCATCCACGAGGGTGGAGGGCGCGCCTCCTGCCTCGTGGATGACTCGGAGACCCCCCTGACTTGTTTCCGACGCCAAAAATTCTTGTAAATACAGAAACCCCCAAAAGAAACCTAGATCGGGATTTCCGCCGCCGAAGCCTCTATAGCCACCAAAAAACAATCGGGACCCTGTTCCGGCACCCTGTCGGAGGGGGGATCCATCAGCGGTTGCCATCTTCATCATCCCGGCGCTCTCCATAACGAGGAGGGAGTAGTTCACCCTCGGGGTGAGGGTATGTACCGGTAGCTATGTGTTTGATCTCTCTCTCTCTCTCTCTCTTTCTCTCTCACTCTCTCGTGTTCTTGATATGGCACGATCTTGATGTATCGCGAGCTTTGCTATTATACTTGGATCTTATGATGCTTCTCCCCCTCTACCTTCTTGTAATGGATTGAGTTTTCCCTTTGAAGTTATCTTATCGGATTGAGTCTTTAAGGATTTGGGAACACTTGATGTATGTCTTGCATGGGATACCTGTGGTGACAATGGGGTTTCTATTGATTCACTTGATGCATGTTTTGGTGATCAACTTGCGGGTTCCGTGACCTTGGGAATCTATGCATAGGGGTTGGCACACGATTTCGTCTTGACTCTTTGGTAGAAACTTTGGGGCACTCTTTGAAGTTCTTTGTGTTGGTTGAATAGATGAATCTGAGATTGTGTAATGCACATCGTATAATCATACCTGTGGATACTTGAGGTGACATTGGAGTATCTAGGTGACATTAGTGTTTTGGTTGATGTGTGTCTTAAGGTGTTATTTTACTATGAACTCTAGGGCTGTTTGTGACACTTATAGGAATAGCCCAATGGATTGATCGGAAAGAATAACTTTGAGGTGGTTTCATACCCTACAATAATCTCTTCGTTTGTTCTCCGCTATTAGTGACTTTGGAGTGACTCTTTGTTACATGTTGAGGAATTTTTATATGATCTAATTATGTTATTATTGTTGAGAGAACTTGCACTAGTGAAAGTATGAACCCTAGGCCTTGTTTCGAAGCATTGCAATACCATTTGTGCTCACTTTTATCATTAGTTACCTTGCTGTTTTTATATTTTCAGATTACAAAAACCTGTATCTACCATCCATATTGCACTTGTATCACCATCTCTTCGTCGAACTAGTGCACCTATACAATTTACCATTGTATTGGGTGTGTTGGGGAGAAAAGAGACTCTTTGTTATTTGGTTGCAGGGTTGTTTGAGAGAGACCATCTTCATCCTACACCTCCCATGGATTGATAAACCTTAGGTCATCCACTTGACGAAAATTTGCTACTGTCCTACAAACCTCCGCACTTGGAGGCCCAACAACGTCTACAAGAAGAAGGTTGCGTAGTAGACATCAGTGTACTATACACCGACGGTGCTCCAGGATATTTTGTAGTGCATCTCACACGGTTCGTGATAACAAACTGTGTGGGATCTACTTGATTTTTCATCTTGATTTGAGTTACATAATGGGGTCACATCGACAATGGACGGTGTTTGAATTGCTAGAACTTTTATCTGCAGTAAACATGCAACTATATGTGTGTCAATTTTTTTGGAATTATTCAGGGTTCGCTTGGACATTTTATACATTAAATTGGTTTTCTAGCCATTTCAAGTGCACAATTCAAAATTAAACTAGATGCACATGCTCTGGTGCACCAACATGGGTTGTAAAATCATATATGTGTCCATGGGTTTATGCTTAGGTCCCATGCAAGAAATGGGGATAAATTTCGAACACCACAGCACCATGGCTCTCTGGCAAACGTTGAGGTACTTGCATTTGTAATTCTAGTAAATCCAAAACCCATTTAAAATTCATGAACCTTGGCATGCTATCATGGAATGGCATCAACATGCTAGGGTAAAAAATATTGTCCCATTTGGGGCAGGTTATGGTATAAGCTTCTCACAAACCAGAGCTTCTCAAAAGAAGCCTCATGGTTCCGTTAGAGAAACGTGTCACCTTTGTGGACAAAACAATATTCGTCGCCTCTTCTTCCTTTCAATATTTTTCCTGGTGTCAACATAGAACAACACGAGTGTCGTGTTAAATTTTGGATTTTTTCGGGGATCGTTTGGACATTTTTATACGTTAACTGAGTTTTCTAGGCATTTATGTGCATAATTCAAAATTGAACTACATGCACATGCTCCAGTCCATAAAAATGGGTTGCAAAATTAAATGTTTGTCCTTGGTTGCAAGCTTAGGTCACATGCAAGGAATGAGAATGAATGTCAAACACCTTGACACTGTCGCTCGGCCGCTAACATTGAGATACATGGTTTTAAAATTCTAGTAAATCGAAAATTCATCTGAAATTCATGAAACTTGATATCATGGAACGACATCGACATGCCGTGGTAAAAATATTGTCCCATTTGGGGCAGGTTTGGGTATAAACTTCTCGCAAACCAGTGCTTCTCTCACAACAAGCCTGATGGTTTCGGTAGGGAACGTGCCACCTTGGGGGATGAAATGATATATGTTGCCTCTTCTTACTTTCAATTTTTTTTCTCGTGTCAACATAGAACAACGCGAGTGTTGTGTCAATTTTTTAGGGATTTTTCGTGGTTTGCTTGGACATTTTTATACATTAACTGAGTTTTCTATGCATTCATGTGCATAATTCAAAATTGAACTACATGCACATGCTCGAGTGCATATAAATTGGTTCAAAATTGGAATGTGTGTCCTTGGTTACATGCTTAATTGTCATGCAAGAAATGAGAATGAATGTCAAACACCTTGCCACCGTCGCTCGGCCGCTAACATTGAGATAAATGGTTTTTAAATTCTAGTAAATTGAAAACACATCTGAAATTTATGAAACTTGACATGCTAGCATGGAACGACATCAGCATGCAGTGGTAAAAATATTGTCCCATTTGGGGCAAGTTGGGGTATATAAGCTTCTCACAAACCAGAGCTTCTCACAACAAGCCTCATGGTTACGGTAGGGAATGTTTCACCTTTCTGGACGAAACGATATCTGTTGCCTCTTCTTGATTTCATTTTTTCTAGTGTCAACATAGAACAACATGAGTGTTGTGTTAATTTTAGTAATTTTTTGGGGCTCGTTTGGACATTTTTATACATTAACTAAGTTTTCTATGCATTTATGTGCATAATTCAAATTTGAACTACAGGCACATGCTCTAATGCATATAAATTGGTTGAAAAATCAAATTTGCGTCCTTGGTTGCATGGTTAGGTCCCATGCAAGAAATGAGAATGAATGTCAAACACCCTGCCACCATCACTCTGCCGCAAACATTGAGATACCTGGTTTTTAAATTCTAGTAAATCCAAAACTCATGTGAAATTCATGAAACTTGGCATGCTATCATGGAGCGGCATCGACATGTCGTGGTAAAAGTTTTTTCCCATTTGGGGCACATTTGGGTATAAGCTTCTCATAAACCATAGCTTCTCACAACAAGCCTGATGATTTCGGTAGGGAACGTCTCACCTTTGGGGACGAAACGATATCCGTTGCCTCTTATTGCTTTCAAAAAAAATCTAGTGTCAACATAGAACAACATGAGTGTTGTATTAAATTTTGGAATTTTTTGGGGTTCTTTTGGACATTTTTATACATTAACTGGGTTTTCTAGACATTTTATGTGCATAATCCAAATTTGAACTACATGCACATGCTCCAGTGCATATAAATTGGTTGAAAAATCAAATCTGTGTCCTTGGCTGCATGCTTAGGTCCCATGCAATAAATGGCAATGAATTTCAAACACCAGGGCACTGTTGATTGCCGGCAAAACGTTGAGATACTTTGTTTTTAAATTCTAGTAAATCCAAAACTCGTCTAAAATTCATGAAACTTGGCATGCTATCATGGAATGGCACCGAACATGCCGTGGTATTTTTCGTGTCCATTTTGAGAGAAGGCGCACTCGAATAACAACCACAAAGGCATTTTGAAAAAATAGCTGTCACTTTAACATCTTAAACGTTTCTATAATTCAAATCATGTGCGTTCTGTTAACCATTAACGTGATGCCGAGGTGCCGTGCAGACATCTGCTTGACTGAACGGGAGGCGTGCGAGTGCAGTCCGGTGCGCAGGCTGACCGATAGGCGTGCAAGTTGTCCTCCAATGCGCAGGCTCACCGGGAAGCATGCGAGCTGTATGATGTGCAGGCTCACTTGGAAGTGAGATCTTTGACTTCCATGGCCGCCCGCCTTCCTCTCCATTAATGGTGCCCGAGCCTCTATTTAATACGGGCAGCCTTACTGTTCGCCTCCCATTCCCCTCCCCCCATAGACCTCCACCAACGCCATGGCGCAGAAGGATCATCTGCCACTAGTATTCAAGTTTGGTGAACTCGACTCCGAGTCGGAGGTGATAGAAAATAAGGAGGAATGGGGCCTCATGGACATGGCCCTGAAAGAGCTAGCCCCGGCGGTTGCTGCCCCTGCTCTCGTCCAGCTCCTATCCCCGCACTCGCGCGAGTGACCATCCCTGTAGCATTGATGGGCTGGTCGCCGAGCACTATCACAGAGCTGGAAGCCTTAAGGCATGAGCGAGGTTTCCGCGGACCCGCGCAAGCTCGTGTACATGCCAGCGCCAGTGCGTGTGCCCGTGCGCGCCCCTCCACCCACCGCGGCGCCGGTCCCCATGAGTTTGGCTGCACCCGCCGCGCCCGTGCCCGTGCGCGCGCCCCCTCAACGGCATGGGACGCCGCTGTCGACCGCTACTTCTCAGCGCTGCCAGTTGTCGTCCGCCCGCGCCCTGCCCGTCGATCGCACGACGACATGATGTTTGATTTACAAGTGAAGAACATTCTGTGCTGCCTTGAAGACTTCAACAACGGCGTCGCGAAGGATGACAACGACAACGACGGTGCGACACGCCGCCTCCGCCGCCATCGGAAATAGTTTTTTTGGGGTTTAATATTGTATCTCGATCATATGAATATAAATTCGTAGTGTGATTGAATGAAAGATATGGTTTGAATGAACTTGCATTTTTCTCTCTTCATGTACAGACTTGTCAAACAATTTTCTTTTGAAAAAACGTCAATGGTTTTTAAATATAAAATACTCATTGCAAACGTTTTAGTTAGAACACCCGTATGCAAACCGACAGCTTCCACAGGAAGCCAAGGGAAAATGTTCCGAGCAAGATTTATGCAGCTCTTGATCGCAAACGTTTTAGATAGAACACTCGTATGCAAGGTGAGAGCTATGGTCTTCCCCCTTAAGTCAAGGGAAAATTCGCAGCGCGGGATTTGTGCATATCTCTAACGCAAACGGTTTAGATTGAATACGGTATGCAAATCTAGACTTCGGCGATAAGCCAAGAGAAAATATGTCGAGCAGGATTTGCGCATCCCTTCAATGTGAACAGTCGTTTTGGATGACCCGTGTGCAACCACGTACCACAAATTTGGTAAGATTTGCATCTGTCATATTGGGTATGTTGCCATTTGTCAAACTGGAAAGATTGACCTTTGTTGATCTAGTAACATTGCCATTTGTCAACCTTGTAACCCTGCGATTTTTCGAAATATGCAGCTAAAAATCACTAGCACTATCTAATTTTTGCAACTAAAATTCAGTAATTAAGCATAGATTTCATTCATAGATTAAGAAGTCATTCTTTATACAAACGGTTCAACTGGATAGCTGAACCGACCAAACTTTCCCCCAATTATTGCCAACCACGTACTAAAATAGCTAGTTCAATTATATATACTAGCTAATTTTAATTACGTTGTATGGTTCCACCACATCTATAGTCAGATGAACTGAACAAAATAGTAGTAGTACTACTACTACTAGTAGTACTACTACTACTACTACTACTACTACTACTACTACTACTACTACTACTACTACTACAGAGGGGCTTTGTACTACTTCCGGCAGCCTCTCCTCTGCCGAGCGCGCTCAGTAAGAGGCATGAGAGGAGGAGACTACCGACGAGCTGGACAACTACAATATGGTGCCTGCCGCTGTTGCACCTTCAGCGACACTCACCTCGAACGCCCTCTGCCGCTCCAGACGACCCCTCTCAAAGTGGTGGTTCTCCTCGTAGATCTCCTGATTCCTCACCTCTGAGGCGGTGTGTGCCACGGCCACGACGGCGGTAAGGCTCTTTGCGTGCTCGACGAGGCGCTCTTCCTCTTCCCGCATGAACTTGGTGTAGCGCGCAAGGTTGCTGACGCACGTGCGGGCCTCCACTTCCGCCTCCTGCCTTCGGGCGGCCGTGGAGGAGTGGGTGATGATCCCGATGGTCGACGGTGGGCTGGCAGCCACGGCGGTCGATGATGGGGTGGCTACCACGACCACCACCTCCCACCTTCGGGCCACGGTGGCGGAGCGGTTGATGGACATTGTGGCCGGTAGTGGGGTGGCGGCCACGACGGCCCCCTCCCGCCTTCAGGCCGCGGCAATAGAGCGGGCGATGGCCCTGGCTTTCAACGGTGGTGTGGCGGCAATGGCGGCCGGCAACAGCTGCTGACGGACAACGGCGGCGGAGCGTGTGGTAGGTGTTCCGCGCACACCCAACAGGGACAGCACGCGCACTACACTACGCCAGGGATTGCGCCGCCGCCGCGGTTTAGCCTCCCAGCTGGAGTTGTCCTCTGATGACGGTGGAGTGGCTGAGCAACGATGACGGACTAGTGCCATTAGTGATTGTGGGAGAAGTGGATGAGATAAGCTACAGGGAGGGAGGGGAAAATGCGACGCGTGACTCGCCGGCCAAGAGGGTTTATATAGCAGGCCGGTAAGCATTGGGATTTTGGGGGATTTCACCGAGTCAGGTGGGAAGCTTGCACGGGAACCTCCGAGGTTGCGTGGGAACGGCCTCACCGATGATTCATTGGCGCCACTTCGAGCCACCGTTTGGCCAAAAGAACGCCCCTGCGCGCTGCACAAGCTTGTGTTGTAGGCCGTCTGCGGCAGCGGGGTGACAAGACGTGCGAGAGGAGGACAAAAGGCCACATACACATACGGTTAATAAAAAATGTTTGTGATTTAGTTACCTACTATACCTCTGTCCTGGTTTATAAGTAGGATTTAACTAATAAAATACGAATGCATGTTGCCAAAGATTATATAGTTGCATTCGTATTTGAACATAGTTTCCAATTATATAATTTTTATAACATGCAATAACATTTTGTTGGTTAAATTTAAGGGCAAAGTATGGCACATAATATAAAGGTGACTATAGACCAAGTTGGAGGTAGTAGCACACGGCTGCTCCCTACGCAGCGACGCAACTGTCGGCCGGCTTGTAGGCGACCATTTCCTGCGTGTTTAACTGCTCTATGCGTGTGGTTGCTTGCGGATGAGGCGGTCGCGACACGCTCTCTTGCGTCCCGCCGCGCGCGCTCTACTCTCGCTTCCCTACGGGTGCTCTGCCCTCGTCCCTCCATGCGCGTTGCCAGTGTTTGCGGCGCGCATGATTACGCACATTCGTGTGCATGTGGTTGCGCTGGGCGCGGCGTGACGATGCAGTTACCCGCTGCAAAAATTGCCACGCGGACGCGCCGAGAATCAAGGACGCCCAGCCCCCATTTATTAATGTGGCCATTTTCCTTCATCTCTCGCGTCACACGACACAATAAGCACACCCACGACGACACATATAGAGAGGACATCCAGCGGTTCCAATGGCGCTCCCCGTGGCTCAAATGGCGCCCCCAATGGCCGATGACGACAACGGCGGGCAATTCACCATGCATCACGTAGTGGACACCCACATGAGGGGGACGACCCTATCGGTGGTGTACACGAATGATCGGGTCTCCATGGAGAGCTCCATCTAAACTATGGAGCAGTTCCTTGCCGAGGACAAGTACCAAATGGTCGGCTTCAACCTCGAGTACACCATCGGTTGTGCCAGGCACGATCAGAAGGTTGTCGTCGCCCAGTTGTGCGTGCGACATGACATCCTTGTCTACCACTACCACCTGGCCACAAGACCTTGCGAGGGTTTGTCCAGGTTTATCAACAGCTCCGACTACAGTTTCGCTACGATGGACACCACCAACGATCTAAAAGCACTCAAGGTTTTGGGCTTGAAATGCTGGAATTTTGTCAACATCCAGGACCACTACAAGGTCTGGGGAAGCGACAACAACAAAATGAACTCCCTGGTTGACCTCGCCTTGGCCATCATCGACCCCTACTACATGAAGATGAAGGGTGGGATCAAGAAGGACAAGAACGCCTGTCACGTTGTTTGGCATTAGAGACTAGATGGAAAACACGTCAAGTACGCGGCCAAGGATGCGTACACAAGCTATGAGATGTACACACGGATCGTTGACATGAGGAAGTGTCTTCTTCCTGCCCCAAATGAGGGATCGAGCCACAGAGTACTGGCGGGAGCGTCACAAGAAGTAGATGACTGGACGATTGTTTCTCCTACTTTAGAATGATGCAATTGTTTATTAAGGTGTGTGTGAATGATCTGTATAGTCACTTATGTAATTGGATGTTTATTTCAGTTATATATATACATGTTATTCTTCTGTAGACAGAGCAAATCACACGGCTTATTAGCAGCAATCGTCTGTGTTATTATTGGTCTTCGCACACATTTCTGATTACAAACCTGTTTGCCGCGTATCACACACATCTTGTTCAGTTGAACCGTTTCCATTGTGTTGCCTAATCACACACAGTTCGTCCTAGTGAACTGTATGGCGTATATCGCACACACCCTCATCTGGCTGCCCATTTCTATTGTTCTGCATCATCGCAAATAGTTCTTCTGGATTAACCATTTTCCCACTCATAATATGAACCGTGTTTGATGTCGCTGCCATCGCAAATGTTTTGCATCTTTTTTGACGGTTTTATCACATCACCATTTGTGATTGATGCATCGCACACAGTTTCATCGAAGGGTCTCTGATTCGACTGTCACGTTTGGACCATCCTGCAGTAGTGACCTACTAAAATATCTTTGCGAATGGCTGGCAAATCAACTGCCATACATATCAATATTTCTGAGGATGTGCATGTCATTGTTGCAAATGTTACTCTATTAATGGACTTTGTTATTCCTGAGATGCCCGAGGACGACAACATGTCGATTATCCTTGGTAGACCCTTTTTGAATACTGCAGGGGCTGTTATTGATTTCAGTAAAAGCAAGGTCACGTTTCATTTCAATGGAAATGAGCATACGGTGCATTTTCCGAACAAACAATTTCAAGTGAATGGTATTAATGTTATTGAAAAATCTCTGACTCATTATTGGAAGTTTTCAACTCCCTCTACCTACTGCCAAAAAGAAATATAAAATACTTATTATTGGGGATGTGCATATCCTCGTTGAGGTAACTTAGTGTTTTATGAAAGTTCTTAAGTTTCATGCTAACCGAAAGTGGTTGTTAGTAAGACTTGATCAACCTTATTAATAGATCATTTTTTAGAGGCATGAAGTTGATGAATCTAGTAGGCACAACCTTCTGTCACTACCTTTTGTTTTCTGTTTTTCTCGGTTAAATAAAATGAAATGCCATGTTTATTCTATTTTCTGATTTTTTTTCATGCAATAAAAAATGGCCAAAAATAAAAGTTCTTAGAATGCCCTACAATTTTTTCTGAATATTTGAGAATTTCTAGTGCAAATAACATCAGAGGGGGGTTCACCTGGTGACCACAAGACACCAGGGCGTGCCAGCAACCCTAGGTGCGCCCTGGTGGGTTGTGGTCCCCACACGTGTCCCCTCACTTATATCTTTAGCCCATGACATCTCCTACCTCCAGAAAAAATTCACTATAGCTCTCTCTCTATCTCTCTCTCTCTCTCTCTCTCTCTCTCTCTCTCGTGTTCTTGCTCTCAAACCCGTGGATTTCGATCTCTTTGCTCGAAGCTCCGTTTCTGAAAATGTTTTGGGGGATTTCTACTTGGTATGTGACTCCTCCATTGCTCCAATTAGTTTTTGCTTTAGTGGTTTATATTTTGAATAATTAGCTACTCTTCGTCCTGCTCTAGATGGGCTTGCATGTTGAATTCTTGGAGTTCTAAGTAGTTTGGATGCTTGATATGGCCTCTAGGCATCATTATGAGTAGTTGCTATCAATCTTGCGAAGTTTTGTTGACAAAATTTTTGTGGACTATTTTTTTTAGAATTTTATTTATAGGAATAAGATGAGTTTATTTAGGAAGTTTTTCCTCCAAGAAGAATGCTAAGGGAGTCAATGCGGAATCATCGGACAATGACCTCAACTTCCCGTGAACGACGAAGGTGCGGCCACGCGAATGGCCGCATAATTCCTTCATGGACGCGGCCGGGTTCCGTCAAGAGTTTTCCCAGTTTGCCGCGAATGCTAGGCTGACCAACTTCCTCATAGATGAGTGTGACCATCACCACCTCCTCACAAACTCCTTTGTGCAAAGTTTCCATTTTCTAAATAGGAATAACAACTACTTGAATCAGACTATTTGCCATCAGCTCTTTCTTTGCCGTCAGCTAGCGGATGGCAAAGACGTTCTTTACCGACAACGTACAGAAAGAGGACGACAACAAACTGGTTGACGGCAAAGATACTATTTGCTGTCAGCGAGATGTTTTTCGTCAGTTAGCGGACGAAAAGATACTATGTTGTCAGCTAGCGGACGACAAATATGGGGGGGGGGGTTGCATTAAGCTGCCTCCACTGGATGTCACCCACCTCTTTGCCGTCCGCTAGCTAACGGCAACGTGACTTTACCGTCAGCTAGCAGACGGCAAAGGCGTTCTACCTAACGGCCCTAACGGCCCACCCCTCCTCCTCTCTCACTTCTCTCGCTCACATCTCTCTCCCTCGATCTAGGGTTTCTCCTCGACCGCACCCCGCCGCCGCCCCGATCTATGGTTTCTCTCCGTCCGCCCCGACTGCATATGGCTTGCCGCCCCGACTACACCCCATCGCCGCCGCTACCTCCACGCCATCCCCCGACGCCCCGGCCCGCCGCTCCGGTGAGCCCCCTCCGGTGAAAATTATGATAAGCCTACAATGTTTCATATATACTACATACGATTCATATATATCACATTCCATTCATCCTAATCTAGCTACTTGTCATTGGAGTCGGCGAGGTTCACAACCTCGCCCACACCTTCGTCGTCACCGTCACCGTCGCTGCTCTCGACAACGGCCTCCTAGTCGACGCCGTCGTCGTGCTCCACCACAGGCGCCTGCATAGCCGCCGCTGCGTCTAATGTCGCCTGCTGATGGGCCTCGAACCCCTCGTTGGTTACCCCAAGTGGAAGGTGTAAGATGTAGTGTTGTGGAAGTGTTTTCCCTTAGCAAATATGCCAAGGATCGAATCCCCAGAGACTCCTAGGTTCAACAAGTAGGTGTCAACTTCTACGGCGCCAGATTAGTAGCAATCAACGTGGACCTGCACACAGATACAAATAACTTTGCTCCCAACGAGTACAGAGAGGTTGTCAATCCCTCCGGCCTTGTAGTTCACAAAGGATTAAAAGCAATGATAGTAGTGATAGATAATGTTTTGCAATAGTAAATAATAGCGAAAAGTAAATAGCGGATGTGATCAATGATGGTAATATGGACCGGAGTCTCATGATGTTCACTAGTGATGTCTCTCTCCCTAAAGACGATAAAACAGCTATGTGAGGTAAACAAATTACAGCTGGGCAATTGACAGGACCACGAACGCAAACCAATGCTGACTACATTGCAAGAAAGGTTGAAGTTCAAAGCATGGGCGATACGCCAAAGTAAGTAGACCGAAATCCATCAATATCTACTACTAATCATCCACCTTGAGATGTCTATCCAGAACTCGCTGGTATTAAGTTGCGAGTCCCACCCATAGTGTAAACTCAATGCAACAAACAACTGCATTAAAAGAACTTTGCGTAAAGTAAACAATCCTTGCACCCGCGGGCACAAGCACCGTTGTTTTCCCCCTTGTGGCAACAACACATCCCCTAGACTCATGTTTCTGTCACTCAAGCTAGTCATCGAGGGGCATGAACCCACAATCGAGCATAACGTTCCCTCTTGGAGTCACTACCTATTACTCGGCCAAAGCAATAAATAACAACGGAGAACATGCAAGAATTACTTATGAACAAAAATATAAAAGAGGTAAATCAAATATATTACTCAAGATCAATCTGAACATAATCTCATAATCCATCGGATCCCAGCAAACTCAACATAGCAACAGCATAAGGATTACATAGGTGCCTCGATCATGTAGGGCAGCTCACAAGGACTAATTAGTGAAGCACAAGAACGGGAGGAGAACATCACATAGCTACTGGTCATGGACTCATGGTCCAAGGGAGACTACTCACGAGTCATCCGGGAGGCGTCCATGGTGGTGGAGAAGCTCCCGACGGTGATCCTCCCCTCCGGCAGGGTGCCGGGAAGAGTTCTCCTGGTGCTCCCGATCTTGGAAGCGGCGGCGGCGGCGGAACAGAGATGGGATCGCGAAAAGAGTTCCTGTTCTGAGGGTTTCGGAGGACGCTTTAAATATATGCCAAAGGGGGGCATCGGGGGGCCCAGGCGCCCCCCGGCGCGGCCCAGGGGGGGGGGCGCCGCCAGGGCGCCTGGAGCCCTGGTGGCCTCCCCGGCTGTCCTTCGGACGCAAGGTTGTTTCCGAAACGCTGATTTTTTATATAATTTTTCTGGATTTTTCCTGGCAGTTCTCGTAACGTGAAAACCTGAAATACAAAAACAGCCGAAAACAGAAACTAGCACTGGGGTGCACTGGATTAGTAAGTTAGTCCAAATATGATCAAAAGTGTATGGAAGTGTATGAATATCATAGCAATATCACCCAAAAGTGGCATGGAGCAAGCAGAAATTATAGATACGTTTTGGACGTATCAACATCCCCAAGCTTAATTCCTGCTCGTCCTCGAGTAGGTAAATGATAACAAGAATAATTTCTGTGGTGACATGCTATTAACCATATAGGACTTTTTATAGTCATATGACAAAAGCTTACTGAGACAATGATTCTATAGTAATTAAGTTGCCTCATGAGAAAATCACAAATGACTGAAAGTTTTACAACATGAAACTGAAACATCAAAAAGATTTGCAATGAACATGATGTGCAAATATGATAAAGTGATATCTAGCTTGCCCCCTTTAGTGATGCAAAACATAAATGCAGGGGCACCTTCAAGGTTTAACTGATGACTAGATACAATGATTTCAGAATAAACGATATCACAATCATGCAAAAGACAATGCTACTTTGGGACAATGCACATTACACTCAGAATGACGATCATGCTCTCAGTAGTTGGTGCTTGAAGTGCTAGAGCTTTTTATTTTGAAAACATAAAATCAATTTTGTCAACGGTAGTAGTACTTCATATGTGTCATGCATAAGACATCCTATAAGTTGCGAGCCTGATGCATCGAATACTAATAGTGCTCGCACCTTGTCCTAATTTGCTCGGATTTCCATGGGTTATCATTGTATTGCATATGTTTCAACCAAGTGTCACAAAGGGGTACCTCTATGCCACCTGTACAAAGGTCCAAGGAGATAAATCGCATTTGATTTCTCGTTTTTGATAGATCTCAACTTGAGGACATCCATACCGGGACAACATAGAAAATAGATGATGGACTCCTCTTCAATGCATAAGCATATTCTCATAAGTGATTGAGGATTAAGGTCCAAGCTAAAACTTCCACCATGATACATGGCTTTGGTTGGCGGCCCAATGTTCTTCTCTAACAATATGCATAGTCATTCAACCCACGGTAAATCACCCTTACTTCAGACAAGACGAACATGCATAGCAACTCACATGATATTCAACAAAAGTGTGACAGTTGATGGCGTCCCCAGAAACATGGTTACCGCTCAGCAAGCAACTTATAAGAAATAAGATACATAGGCAACATATTCTTTACCACAATAGTTTTAAAGCTACTTTCCCATGAGCTATGTATTGCAAGTTAGTTCGCTTAGTACATGTGTAGGTTAGCAAAAGACTGGGAGCGACCAACTAAGAGAGCAATGACGTTCATAATCATGCAGAGCGACAAAGCAATATTGAATCAGGCATGGTAGTTATATCGCTACTCAGAAATAAAAGATCATCAAGGCTTGACAGACTTTCTTTACAGTCTTAAATATGCGTGAGCATACACCAAGTCAATCAAAATAAATTCTCGAAGGAAGATATTACTAAACCATACCACATCATAGGCAAACAAATCAAGTTGGTACTCCAATAACACATTGGGAACCCCCCAGCTATTTGAGACTAACCATAAGAAAACCTGAACTACTAAGCACCATCATGCAAGTAGCATCTTTATCATAGATATATTAACCAATGCAACGGAAGCAAACTCTCTTAATAAGGTGAGCATGGTAATTAAAGAGAGTTCAAGCAACCAACTAGACAAAAGCCCTTTGAAAAGATAAGCATGAATACTAAGAGCAGAGCATAATAGTAGCTATTAAAAGACAAAGAACACACACAACAAAGATAGACATGAAAATTCTATGTTATGTTCTGGGTAGAAGTGGAGCGTGTTTCTCTCCCACATAAAGAATGCTGAGTTCCGACTCGTTATGAAAAACTAAAAAGAAAACTAAAATCAAGACGCTCCAAGCATATCACATAACACATGAAGTGATAAAAATATAGTGGAACGAAAGACGAACTGATAATGTTGATGGAGAAGGGGATGCACGGGGGCATCCCCAAGCTTAGACGCTTGAGTCTCCTTGAATATTTCTTGGGGGTGCACGGGGGCATCCCCAAGCTTGAGCGCTTGACACTCTTGAATCTTTTTATCATCTTCCCTCGCACACTTGAAAACTCCCTTCATACATAACTCATCATAATCTGATTAGCGAGGTTAGTACCCTTAATAAAATAATTATACCTTGCTGGAAATAAGGATATTCTTGAAGTTCTACTGTTTCTCAAGATTGCCAAAAGGTTTTTGCAAAGAAAAAGCAAGCTCTTGGTTTGCAAAATGAAGGAAAGGCAAAACAGGACAGAATCTGTGAAAAACAGAACAGCAGGTAGTAATTGATCTGTTCGGGATACTTCTGCAACTCAAATCAAAAAACTCAGAACAGAGGCACAAAATAAAATTATATAGAGAACGCTGTCGAAAAAATTCAGACCAAAAAGATGATCTGGTGATTTTATACGAATTTTTCAATCCAAGGACAGAATCTGTTTCCTGGACAGCACCTCACAACTTTTGAACTTTCTAGCAATCAGAGGCTATACTTGGCACAAATATGAAAAGCAAAGATACAATGATGATGCTACAGCAGTAAACAACATCAAGACACAACAAAAGCAAAAAATTTATTCATGTGGGCTGCCTCCCAAAAGCGCTTTCTTTTATGCCTTTAAGCTAGGCATAATGCATATATCAAGTTTTATCAAGAGTAAAAGAATAGCTAGCCCGTACAACGGACTCAAAAGGTAAATTGATCTTCTTACGAGGGAAGTGTTCCATCCCTTTCTTGAGAGGAAACTGAAATTTTATATTACCCTCTTTCATGTCAATGACAGCACCAACGGTGCGCAAAAAGGGACGTCCCAAAATAATTGGACAAGAAGGATCACATTCAATATCCATAATAGTGAAATCAACGGGCACATAATTATCATTGACAACAATAAGAACATCGTCGATCCTCCCCAAAGGTTTCTTTATGGAAGAATCAACGAGAACATTACCAAAAGAACAAGAATCAAAAGGTTTCAATTTAAGCATATCATAATGGAAGTACTAGCTACAATATCACATAAAGCATAGCATGAGAAGTTGTTTATCTTAATTTTAATCATAGAATCCCAACCATCTTCTAGCTTTATAGGTATGGAGGCTTCTACTCTAAGTTTCTCCTCCCTAGCTTTGATGAGAGCATTAGTGACATGCTCTGTGAAGGCAAGATTAAGCGTGCTAGTGTGGGGATCTTTAGCCATTCCTTGTAGAAAGGTGACAACTTCTGAAATACTACAATTATCAAAATCAATTTTATCATTAGTGGGCAGAATTGTAGTGTCATCCTCTTTGTTTAATTCGCTCTCTATTATAAGAGTTTGAACATCTTCCCAAGTTTGGGGAAGCTTAGGAGCAATTTTAAACTGAGGCTCATACTCTTTTCCTGGAAGACCATGCCATGGGCATAACCCTCCGTCAAGACTAATATAATCACAAGGTTTATTACTTTTGTAAATCCCGACAGTGGTAATTGGGGTAATGGAAGAAGGGTGTACTCCTCCCATTTAGTGTTTTTGGAAGAACTCATAATAGCAAGTAAGCAAGATAACTATTTTTGTGATTTTCGATAAAAAGGTACTAAAGCAAAAACTGAAAGGTAAACTAACAAGACTAAAAAGCAAAGGTAAAAGATAGCATGCAACTCCCCTATCCTGAAGCGTGGAGTCCCCGGCAACGGCGCCAGAAAATACTCCTTGATGGGCCTCGAACCCCTCGTTGATTACCCCAAGTGGAAGGTGTAAGATGCAGTGTTGTGGAAGTGTTTTCCCTTAGCAAAGATGCCAAGGATCGAATCCCCAGAGACTCCTAGGTTCAACAAGTAGGTGTCAACTGCTACGGCGCCAGATTAGTAGCAATCAACGTGGACCTACACACAGATACAAATAACTTTGCTCCCAACGAGTACAGAGAGGTTGTCAATCCCTCTGGCCTTGTAGTTCACAAAGGATTAAAAGCAATGATAGTAGTGATAGATAATGTTTTGCAATAGTAAATAATAGCGAAAAGTAAATAGCGGATGTGATCAATGATGGTAATATGGACCGGAGTCTCATGATGTTCACTAGTGATGTCTCTCTCCCAAAAGACGATAAAACAGCTATGCGAGGTAAACAAATTACAGCTGGGCAATTGACAGGACCACGAACGCGAACCAATGCTGACTACATTGCAAGAAAGGTTGAGGTTCAAAGCATGGGCGGTACGCCAAAGTAAGTAGACCGAAATCCATCAATATCTACTACTAATCATCCACCTTGAGATATCTATCCAGAACATCTCGCTGGTATTAAGTTGCGAGTCCCACCCATAGTGTAAACTCAATGCAACAGATAACTGCATTAAAAGAACTTTGCGTAAAGTAAACAATCCTTGCACCCGCGGGCACAAGCACCGTTGTTTTCCCCATTGTGGCAACAGCACATCCCCTAGACTCATGTTGCTGTCACTCAAGCTAGTCATCGAGGGGCATGAACCCACAATCGAGCATAACGTTCCCTCTTGGAGTCACTACCTATTACTCGGCCAAAGCAATAAATAACAACGGAGAACATGCAAGAATTACTTATGAACTAAAATATAAAAGAGGTGAATCAAATATATTACTCAAGATCAATCTGAACATAATCTCATAATCCATCGGATCCCAGCAAACTCAACATAGCAACAGCATAAGGATTACATAGGTTCCTCGATCATGTAGGGCAGCTCACGAGGACTAATTAGTGAAGCACAAGAACGGGAAGAGAACATCACATAGCTACTGGTCATGGACTCATGGTCCAAGGGAGACTACTCACGAGTCATCCGGGAGGCGTCCATGGTGGTGGAGAAGCTCCCGGTGGTGATCCTCCCCTCCGGCAGGGTGCCGGGAAGAGTTCTCCTGGTGCTCCCGATCTTGGAAGCGGCGGCGGCGGCGGAACATAGATGGGATCGCGAAAAGAGTTCCTGTTCTGAGGGTTTCGGAGGACGCTTTAAATATATGCCAAAGGGGGGCATCGGGGAAGCTTCGGGGGGCCCAGGCGCCCCCCCGGCGCGGCCTAGGGGGGGGCCGCCTGGGCGCCTGGAGCCCTGGTGGCCCCCCCGGCTGTCCTTCGGACACAAGGTTGTTTCCGAAACGCTGATTTTTTATATAATTTTTTTGGATTTTTCCTGGCAGTTCTCGTAACGTGAAAACCTGAAATACAAAAACAGCCGAAAACAGAAACTGGCACTGGGGTGCACTGGATTAGTAAGTTAGTCCAGATATGATCAAAAGTGTATGGAAGTGTATGAATATCATAGAAATATCACCCAAAAGTGGCATGGAGCAAGCAGAAATTATAGATACATTTTGGACGTATTTTGAAAAGTCTGCAACATGAAATGTTGCAGCCCGAAAAACGGGTCAGCACATGGAATATGCTCGCAAGGTAACACAAAAGATGCAATGAAAGTAAAGCTACACTATATGCAATATGGCTGGTGGAAAGCTCTATGGTTAAGTTTTTGCGTAAAGCCAATTTTTCCCTACTTCAAAGAATGTATTTTAATTAACTATCATGGTAGTTGAAACATCGTTGAGAAGATAGACATCCTCTCAACCCCAATTAAAAGTAATCATTAAACCCAACAAAATTAAATTAAAGTAACGTGTTGAGATGCACATGATAATCCAAATACTAGATACTCAAGATGTCCATAACCGGGGACACGGCTAATCATGATCAGTTTGTACATTCTGCAGAGGTTTGTGCACTTTCCCCACAAGACTCGATCACCTCCGTTTGGTTTCTCGCACTGCATGGTGTTTGAGAAACGGATGACCGAGACACAGTCTTTCCGAAGAGGTCCCCTTAACCAGATAGATAGGCCGGTACACCTACAAAACCCAACTACATCTGCTAGCCCATCATGGAAAGGTTTCCCACAACTTACTGAACTATGCCAGAGCCCATATTGGCATGTGGCTGCACACGGAAGTTTCTAGTATGAAAAATCTCATGATCCCTTTGAGCCTGGGTGGCGGTCCAAAAGAAAAACAGGCAATCCTGGAATACCCAAGTGCTTCAATCCACCCAGATGTGTATTAAAGTTGCCACCTCAAGTTGAACCATTAATTAACAACTCACATCTGTCATGGATTTCACTCAAACCCAAACCACGTCTACGAGCATAGCATGTCCTAACAGCATACGTAGAAGTAACTCCCAGGGTTTGAATGTAATGCAGGTAATAGGTACTACCTCAAACTACTTCCCAATCCCACAAGTTAATTGATCCTACTCATGCAATGTGTGAGGGGTTTTGACTAATGCAATGAAAACTGGGTAATTGGAAAGCATGATCAAAGTGTTACTTGCCTTGCTGATGATCCGCAAAACCTAGAGACTCAAAGTAGCAAGCGGCGCACTCCGGGTACTCTATCGCAATCAAACAACAAACATACAATAAGTACTTAACTAACGCATGGGTAAAACTCACATAAGAAATCTAACCAGAAAGTTCAACTTAAAAACTCCGGTTTGCAAAAAGAATCAACTCGAAAGAAGCAACGAAACTCAAACTGCAAAAGAAACGAGCTCCGAATTACTAGTTGGCCTAAAGTCAAATTTCACAGTAGACAAAACTTTGTTCAAGTTGGTTAAACGTAAAGAGGGCTTCGAGGCGAAGATCTGGGATTTTGAATCACCTGATTCCGACTCTCGAGCGAAAAGAAAAACGAAAAACAAGATCAGGGCAGAAATCGCGATCGGAATAATCGCGGATAAAATACCCCGAAAAAGAAAAACGACGAACAGGCTAACGAACGAACGTTCGCTGTCTGCGATTAACTAACGAAAACCGTTCGTTAAAACGAACGTATGGGCGAACGTCCTCTATTTAACTAAACCGACGAAAACCGATCTAAGCCGGAAAAAAAAATAGATCTAGGTTTTTTTAAACCGATCTGATCTTTTCAAAGAAAGAAGAAAAGAAAAGAAAAAAATATCTACCGCGGCGTCTACCTCAACTCCGGCGAGGGCGGCGGCTCCGGCGAGGTGAGCGGCGGGGCGGCGGCGTCCGGCGGCGGGGCGCGGCAGCGTCGGCGGCGGCGGGTGACGGCGGCGGCGGCGGGTTAGGGTTAGGGTTCGGCGCGGGTGGGCTGGCTCGCGAAATCGGGCCGGCCTGGCGCTATATAAAGCCCGGAGTCCCGGGCTAAAACGACTCCTAGTCGGTTCCCTTTTTTTTAAATAGATTCCCGGCGCAATAAAACTAACGAAATAAATATCGAACGGGCTCCAAAATTCCTGAATTAAATTTTCACCGTCCTCTAATAATATTTAGGACAAGGTGAACATTTTTCCCGGACCTAAATGCAATTTTGAAAAACGCGTATTTTTCCTATGCAAATAAATCCAGAAAAATACCAAAAGTGATTTTAATATTTTTCCTCCAATATTTCTGTTATTTTGGAGAAGTCATATTATCTCCGCTCATTTATTTTATTTAGAAATATTTGTAGGAGAGAAAAATAATTAGAATCACACTGTCCTCGTACCGGTATTCGAGCAAACTCAAATACGAAAACGGTAAAATCCCCAACTCTCTCCGTAGGTCCTTGAGTTGCTTAGAATTTCGAGGAACTCCATGAACAAAACTGCAAAAATATGCAAATGCAATTATGACCTATGTATAACATTCCAAATTGAAAATTTGGGATGTTACAAACCTACCCCCTTAGAATGAATCTCGCCCTCGAGATTCGGCTTGGCTAGAGAACAGGTGTGGGTGGTCCTTGCGTAGATCATCTTCTCGTTCCCAGGTGGCTTCTTCCTCGGTGTGGTGACTCCATTGAACTTTGCAAAACTTGATAACCTTGCTGCGGGTAACTCTACTCGAAAATTCGAGAATCTTAACGGGCTTCTCTTCGTAGGTCAGGTCACTGTCCAACTGAATTGCTTCCAGGGGTACTGTGTCTCTAAGTGGTATATCGGCCATCTCCGCGTGGCACTTTTTCAGTTGCGAAACGTGAAACACGTCGTGCACTCCTGACAATCCTTCGAGCAACTCCAACTTATAGGCAACCACTCCCATGCGTTCCAAAACACGGTAAGGTCCAACAAATCTCGGGGCTAACTTCCCTTTAACTCCGAAACGTTTAACTCCTCGCAGAGGCGATACCCTCAAGTACGCTCTGTCTCCGATCTCATAGTCTATCTCCTTGCGCTTCGAGTCGGTGTAACTCTTCTGCCTGGACTGAGCTACCTTCAGTCTATCTCGGATTAACTTCACTTTCTCCTCAGACTCTTTGACTAAGTCTGGTCCAAACAACTGTCGGTCTCCAACTTCGTCCCATGACAACGGTGTTCGGCATCTCCTTCCATATAATGCCTCGAACGGCGCCATCTTCAAACTGGCCTGGTAACTATTGTTGTATGAAAACTCTGCGTAAGGCAAGTTGTCATCCCAACTAGATCCATAATCTAATGCACAGGCTCTCAACATATCCTCCAGAATCCGATTGACTCTCTCCGTCTGTCCATATGTTTGCGGATGAAACGCTGTGCTAAACTCTAGCCTGGTTCCCAAAGTTTCATCTAACTGATTCCAGAACTTCGAGGTAATCTGAGTTCCTCTATCAGATACAATACTCCTCGGAACTCCATGCAGACATACAATTCTGGTCATGTATATCTTAGCCAACTTTGCACTGGTATATGTGGTTTTCACCGGGATAAAGTGGGCTACCTTCGTCAATCGGTCTACTACTACCCAGATTGAATCATACCCTGCCTTGGTCCTGGGCAATCCGGTGATAAAATCCATACCAAGCTTCTCCCACTTCCATTTGGGAATTGGCATAGGTTGTAGCAATCCTGCTGGCTTCTGATGTTCTGCCTTTACTTTCTGACACACATCACAAATTGCTACATACTCCGCAATATCCTTCTACATACCGGTCCACCAGAAAATATCCTTCAAATCCAAATACATCTTAGTGTTTCCTGGGTGAATCGAGTATGGTGAATCATGGGCCTCCTGTAAAATCAACTTCCTAATTTCCGGGTCATTGGGCACATAGATTCGATCCTCAAACAATAAGGTGTCGTGCTCATCCTCACGAAAACCTTTAGCTTTTCCTTCGCTCATCTTCTCCTTTATAGCGACAATCTCCTTGTCAGCTTTCTGAGCTTTTCTGATTTTATCCATCAATGTAGACTGGATTTCTAGTGTTGCTACGTAGCCTCTCGGAACTATCTCCAAACGTAGTTCTCGTAGGTCCTCGGCTAACTCCTTTGGAAACTCTTCCATCATTAGGGTGTTGACATGGCTCTTACGGCTTAGCGCATCCGCTACTACGTTAGCCTTTCCGGGATGATAATGCAATCTCATGTCATAATCCTTAATGAGCTCCGACCATCTCCTTTGCCTAAGATTCAACTCCTTCTGAGTGAATATATACTTCAGACTCTTGTGATCCGTATATACTTCACAATGGTTTCCTATGAGAAAATGTCTCCACGTCTTCAATGCATGCACTACGACTGCTAACTCCAGATCGTGGGTGGCATAGTTCATCTCATGAGGCTTTAGTTGTCGTGAAGCATACGAAACAACTCTTCCTTCCTGCATAAGAACTGCTCCAAGTCCTCGATGTGAAGCGTCGCAGTACACCTCATAATCCTTATGTTGATCTAGCAGGATCAACACAGGGGATGATACCAACCTTTTCTTCAACTCCTGGAAACTAGTCTCACATTCTTTGGTCCAACTGAACCTGGTTTCCTTCTTCAACAACACCGTCATTGGCTTTGCAATCTTCGAGAAATTCTCGATAAATATCCGGTAGTATCCTGTGAGTCCAAGAAAACTCCGGATCTCTCCAACGGTCGTCGGTGCTTCCCAATTGGTCACAGTCTCCACCTTGGCGGGATCTACTGCTATTCCTTCTCCGGATATAACATGTCCGAGGAATCCGACTTCCTTCAACCAAAACTCACATTTGCTAAACTTGGCATACAACTGGTGCTCTCTGAGCTTCTCCAATACCAAACGCAAATGCTCTTCATGCTCCTCTTCATCCTTCGAGAAGATCAAAATATCATCTATGAACACTACGAAGAACTTATCCAAATACTCCATAAACACTTTGTTCATCAGGTTCATAAAGTAAGCCGGTGCGTTTGTCAGACCAAACGACATAACGGTATACTCATACAACCCATACCTAGTGGTAAAGGCCGTCTTAGGGATATCTTGCTCTCGAATCTTCAATTGATGGTACCCTGATCGCAAATCGATCTTATAAAAGACCTTAGCTTCTTGCAATCTATCGAATAGATCATTGATCATTGGCAATGGGTACTTATTCTTGATCGTTACTTCATTCAATCCTCGGTAATCAACAACCATTCTTAACGATCCATCCTTCTTCTCCACTAGAAGTACTGGCGAACCCCAAGGCGAAGAACTTGGGCGTATGAATCCTTTATCCAGTAACTCCTTAATCTGCTTCTTAATTTCCTCCAAATCCTTTGCGGGCATCCTATATGGTCTCTTAGAAATTGGCCCGGTGCCTGGCAAAAGTTCAATCAAAAACTCTATGTCTCTATTCGGTGGCATGCCAGGTAACTCTTCTGGAAACACATCCGGAAAATCCTTCACTACTGGCACTTCGTCCCGAACAACTCCCGTGAGAGAATGTACTTGAGTCCTTGTAGGCGAATGCCTAGATACATACTTAATCCTTTTTCCCTCCGGGGTGGTGAGCAAAATAGACTTACTGGCACAATCAATGTTACCTCCATACTGTGATAACCAATCCATACCTAATATCACATCCAATCCTTGTGATTCCAGAACTATTAGGTCAGAGGGGAAAGTGTGGCGTCCTATGGTCAATGGCGTCTGAAAACAACCTTGGTGTGCCATATAATCTGCTCCAAGTGAACTTACTAACACGGGGGTCTTAAGAACTCGGGTGGACATCCTATGTCTATTTACGAATCCCCTCGAAATGTATGAATGCGATGCACCAGTATCGAAAAGAACTATTGCGGTAAATGTTTTAACCAAAAACTTACCGACAACAGCATATGGTTGCTCTTCTACCTCCTCCACGGTCACGTGGTTCACTTGTCCTTTGTTGAACGGGTTGGGCTTCTTCCCGGCGCTTCCATTGCCGTTCCCATTCTTAACTTCAGGGCATTCATTGGCATAATGTCCAGTCTTCCCGCACTTGTAACAAGTGACATGGCTAAAATCCCTCTTGGTGGGTGTGGACGGTGCATGGCGGTTCTGGTTTCCATTGGCTCCATTTCCACTCCCATTACCATTGCCATTCTTGGTGCCATTGTGGTTGTGTGAGCTACTTCCTCCATGGGTATGCTGAAACTGTCCTACTGCTTTGGGGGTAAAGCGAGGCTTCTGCTGAGCTCCAGAATTATACTTCCCTTTCCCATACTTCCTCTTGCGACTCTCAATCTGTTGATGCTTCCTTTCAATCATCAGGGCTCGGTCAACCAACTCCTGATAGTTATTGAAAGTTGCCACCATCAGCTGTACACTCATCTCATCATTCAGCCCTTCCATGAACCTCTCCTGCTTCTTGGCATCTGTAGCCACATCATCTGGGGCATAACGAGATAGGGTACTAAACTCATCCACGTACTGGGCTACTGTACAATTTCCTTGGCGCAAGTTGCGAAACTCCTGCTTCTTCATACTCATGGCTCCAGTCGAGACATGGGCAGTACGAAAAGCTTGATGGAACTGATCCCAAGTCACATTGGCTACGGGGTAAGTCGCTGTGTAATTCTCCCACCATGCTGCGGCGGGTCCAGACAACTGGTGTGCGGCAAATCGCACCTTCTCGGCATCCGAGCAATTGGCGGTGGTCAAATCCCTTCCAATCTTGCGTAGCCAGTCATCAGCCACAATTGGTTCGATGCTGCTAGCAAACACAGGTGGTTGCAACCTTAGGAAACGTGTCAGGTTGTCCACGGGTGGTGGTGGTGGAGGGTTGTTGTTGTTGTTGTTGTTCTGGTTGTTCTGGGTGTTCTGGACAAGAAGTTGCATCAGGGTGTTCTGCTGCTGGATCAACTGGGTGAGCTCAGGGGGAAACTCGAATTCACGTCTTGGAGCCATCTGATGGGTGTAGAGGGAAGAGATTAGAATAGAATAGAGGTCTAAGGGAAAATCACTACCCATATGCACATGAGTCAAACACACAATCATATCACACCAATCAATTTCAAACAAGGTCTTACAAATCTAACGATCGTTACAAAAGTGCTCTAAATCTAATACTTGGTGGTAAACTACTAGTCATAGGGTGGTCATCTAAAAATATTGGCCGGCAGAGGATTCCATAATATCTGCCCCAGCTTCATCTTCATAGTCTTCATCCTTGCTATCCTCAGCTTCCGAATCAGTATCATCTATGATGATATAATCCTCTGGCGGAATCTCCTTGGGTTCTTCTTCCTCGTCTTCTTCTCCCATGAGTATCCCTAACTTCTGGGTCAAATCATCATTCTTCTCCACAAGTATCTTCATCTCCTCCTCATATCCGTCACGTGTAGACTTGAGTTCTTCCTCTAGCTCCAAATTCCTATTTAGGGCCTTCTTCAAATCTATCATCCCAGCACACATCTGGTGCTCCTGGCGACGAATGTGGTGGTTCAACTCCTGGATGAATGCTGCTACGGATATACCCTTCCTAGTGCTGATCATATCCCAATTCTCATCTCGGCGTCCACAAATCTGGTAGATAGTGTCCTTTAGCTCCTGTTTGTAGACTTCTCCAATCCTTCCCATAGCAATGTGGGCTGCCATACTCCTTCCTAGGCTCCATGTAGGTGCATTAAAGGAAAATGCTATGAGTGGGGTGACGGGTGCATACGTCCTTCCTGGAACTTGAGCTTGAATCAACCAACGCTCCTCCTCAGGTAGAGTGGCATTGTAGGTTCCAGTGAAACTTGGTAATCCAATGTGTAGATATCTGGTGACCTCCTTCAGGTGTCGTCCAAAAGGTGTATCATCATCCGGTTGCATGAACTAGTGCTTTGCTTCCACCATCCTAAAGAATAGAAAAGAAGAGGAGTTAGAAGAGAGAAGAGTGGAATGTGTTCTAGGCTTGTCTTAGTGGTCGTGTCCTACAGTCAGTGTGTGCTCTGATACCATCTTTGTAGCGACCAGACCTCAAACAGTCTGATCTCCGTGCATCAGTGTCATCCCTGGATCAGTAATGCTGACACGCATGGTACTCGAATGGATTTATAACAGAGTGGCAATCACACACTTATTACATCGATAGTCCAACGATGAATTTATTACAAAAATCATGGTTGAAGGCCATCTAACACGATAACAGCGGAAGGCTTGGAATATAAGTGAGTCCATCAACTCCAGCGGCATCACTGAGTGTAGAACCACGACCTAAAAGGGCATCTTACTCGTCGTCTGAAAAGTCTGCAACATGAAACGTTGCAGCCCGAAAAACGGGTCAGCACATGGAATATGCTCGCAAGGTAACACAAAAGATGCAATGAAAGTAAAGCTACACTATATGCAATATGGCTGGTGGAAAGCTCTATGGTTAAGTTTTTGCGTAAAGCCAATTTTTCCCTACTTCAAAGGAATGTATTTTAATTAACTATCATGGTAGTTGAAACATCGTTGAGAAGATAGACATCCTCTCAACCCCAATTAAAAGTAATCATTAAACCCAACAAAATTAAATTAAAGTAACGTGTTGAGATGCACATGATAATCCAAATACCAGATACTCAAGATGTCCATAACCGGGGACACGGCTAATCATGATCAGTTTGTACACTCTGCAGAGGTTTGTGCACTTTCCCCACAAGACTCGATCGCCTCCATTTGGTTTCTCGCACTGCATGGTGTTTGAGAAACGGATGACCGAGACACAGTCTTTCCGAAAAGGTCCCCTTAACCAGATAGATAGGCCGGTACACCTACAAAACCCAACTACATCTGCTAGCCCATAATGGAAAGGTTTCCCACAACTTACTCAACTATGCCAGAGCCCATATTGGCATGTGGCTGCACACGGAAGTTTCTAGTATGAAAAATCTCATGATCCCTTTGAGCCTGGGTGGCGGTCCAAAAGAAAAACAGGCAATCCTGGAGTACCCAAGTGCCTCAATCCACCCAGATGTGTATTAAAGTTGCCACCTTAAGTTGAACCATTAATTAACAACTCACATCTGTCATGGATTTCACTCAAACCCAAACCACGTCTACGAGCATAGCATGTCCTAACAGCAAACGTAGAAGTAACTCCCAGGGTTTGAATGTAATGCAGGTAATAGGTACTACCTCAAACTACTTCCCAATCCCACAAGTTAATTGATCCTACTCATGCAATGTGTGAGGGGTTTTGACTAATGCAATGAAAACTGGGTAATTGGAAAGCATGATCAAAGTGTTACTTGCCTTGCTGATGATCCGCAAAACCTAGAGACTCAAAGTAGCAAGCGGCGCACTCCGGGTACTCAATCGCAATCAAACAACAAGCATACAATAAGTACTTAACTAATGCACGGGTAAAACTCAAATAAGAGATCTAACCAGAAAGTTCAACTTAAGAACTCTGGTTTGCAAAAAGAATCAACTCGAAAGAAGCAACGAAACTCAAACTGCAAAAGAAACGAGCTCCGAATTACTAGTTGGCCTAAAGTCAAATTTTACAGTAGCCAAAACTTTGTTCAAGTTGGTTAAACGTAAAGAGGGCTTCGAGACGAAGATCTGGGATTTTGAATCACCTGATTCCGACTCTCGAGCGAAAAGAAAAACGAAAAACAAGATCAGGGCAGAAATCGTCATCGAAATAATCGCGGATAAAATACCCCAAAAAAGAAAAACGACGAACAGGCTAACGAACGAACGTTCGCTGTCTGCGATTAAGTAACGAAAACCGTTCGTTAAAACGAACGTACGGGCGAACGTCCTCTATTTAACTAAACCGGCGAAAACCGATCTAAACCGAAAAAAAAACAGATCTAGGTTTTTTTTTTAAACCGATCTGATCTTTTCAAAGAAAGAAGAAAAGAAAAGAAAAGAAAAATATCTACCGCGGCGTCTACCTCAACTCCGGTGAGGGCGGCGGCTCCGGCGAGGTGAGCGGCGGGGCGGCGGCGTCCGGCGTCGGGGCGCAGCGGCGGAGGCGAGGCGGCGGCGGCGGCGGGGCGCGGCAGCGGCGGCGGCGGCTGCGGCGACGGGTGGCGGCGGCGGCTGCGACGGGTGGCGGCGGCGGCGGCTTGGGGTTAGGGTTCGGCGCGGGTGGGCTGGCTGGCGAAATCGGGCCGGCCTGGCGCTATATAAAGCCCGGAGTTCCGGGCTAAAACGACTCCTAGTCGGTTCCCTTTTTTTTAAATAGATTCCCGGGGCAATAAAACTAACGAAGTAAATATCAAACGGACTCCAAAATTTCGAAATAAATTTTCACCATCCTCTAATAATATTTAGGACAAGGTGAACATTTTTCCCGGACCTAAATGAAATTTTGAAAAAACGCGTATTTTTCCTATGCAAATAAATTCGCAAATAAATCCAGAAAAATACCAAAAGTGATTTTAATATTTTTCCTCCAATATTTATGTTATTTTGGAGAAGTCATATTATCTCCGCTAATTTATTTTATTTAGAAATATTTTTAGGAGAGAAAAATAATTAGAATCACACTGTCCTCGTACCGGTATTCGAGCGAACTCAAATACGAAAACGGTAAAATCCACAACTCTCTCCGTAGGTCCTTGAGTTGCTTAGAATTTCGAGGAACTCCACGAACAAAAATGCAAAAATATGCAAATGCAATTATGACCTATGTATAACATTCCAAATTGAAAATTTGGGATGTTATAGAGAAGAACCAAATATCTTTCATAGATAACCTTGATCATAAACTCACAATTCATCGGATCTCGACAAACACACCGCAAAAAGAGATTACATCGAATAAATCTCCTCAAAGATCAAGGAGAACTTTGTATTGAGATCCAGAAAGAGAGAAGAAGCCATCTAGATACTAGCTATGGACCCGAAGGTCTGTGGTAAATTACTCACAACTCATGGTGAGGGCGATGATGATGATGATGAAGGCCTCTGTGGTGGATCCCCCTCCGGTGGAGCTCCAGAACAGGCTCCAAGATGGGATCTCCACGGGAACAAAAGATACGGCGGTGGAATTAGGGTTTTCTCTCTGCGTATGGAGTTTCTGGGGTACGTGGATATATATAGGAAGAGGGAGGGCACCGGGGGCCACACGAGGGAGCCTCGAGGCAGGGGGCGCGCCCAGGGAAGGGGGCGCGCCCCCCACCCTCGAGGGCAGCCCCTCTGTCCCCTGACTTGGTCGTGAAGCTTCCTGTGCGTGATATTCTCCAAAAATATATCTCGCGAAGGTTTCATTCTGTTTGGACTCCGTTTGATATTCTTTTTCTGCAAAACCCTTAAATAGGCAAAAAACAGCAATCTGGACTGGGCCTTTGGGTTAGTAGGTTAGTCCCAAAAATGATATAAAAGTGAATGATAAAGCCCATTAAACATCCAAGACTTCATAACTAATAGCATGGAACAATCAAAAATTATAGATACGTTTGAGACGTATCACCTATCCGGCGGCATGCCAGGTAGCTCCTCTGGAAAAACATCCCGGTAATCCTTTACTACAGGCACTTCCTCCTGACCAACTCCCGTGAGAGAATGCACTTGCGTTCTTCTAGGTGAATGCCTAGATACATACTTGATCGTTTTTCCCTCCGGGGTGGTAAGCAAGATAGACTTACTAGCACAATCAATGTTCCCTCCATACTTCGATAGCCAATCCATACCCAATATAACATCCAGACCTTGTGACTCCAAAACTATTAGGTCTGAGGGGAAAACATGGTGTCCAATGGTCAGTGGCATCTGAAAGCATCCTTGGTTTGCCATATATTCTACTCCGGGTGAACTTACTAACACGGGGGTCATAAGGACTCGGGTGGATAACCTATGTCCATTTACGAATCCCCTTGAAATGTATGAATGCGATGCACCAGTATCGAAAAGAACTACTGCGTTAAACGACTTAACCAAAAACTTACCGATAACTGCATCTGGTTGTTCTTCAACCTCTTCCACGGTCACGTGGTTCACTTGTCCTTTGTTGAACGGGTTGGGATTCTTCCCGGCGCTTCCATTGTTGTTCCCATTCTTCGCTTCAGGGCATTCTGTGGCATAGTGTCCATTCTTCCCGCACTTGAAACATGTAACGTGGCTCAAGTCCCTCTTGGCGGGTGTGGATGGGGTAGAGCGGTTCTGATTATTATTGGTTCCATTCCCATTCCCATTCTTAGGGCCATTGTGGTTATGAGAACCTCCTCCAGTGTGGTTATGGCCTCCATGGTTATGGGTGTATCCTCCTGAGTTCGGGGTGAAACGGGGCTTCTGCTGTGCTCCTGAGTTATTCCTTCCTTGCCCGTACTTCCTCTTGCGGCTCTCAATCTGCTGCTGCTTTCCCTCAATCATAAGAGCCTTATCTACCAACTCCTGGTAGTTGTTGAAGGTTGCCACCATCAACTGTACGCTCATCTCATCATTCAGCCCTTCCATAAATCTCTCCTGCTTTGCGGCATTTGTGGCCACATCATCCGGGGCATAACGAGATAGAGTACTAAACTCGTCTACGTACTGGGCCATAGTATGATTTCCTTGGCACAAGTTGTGAAACTCTCGCTTCTTCATGCTCATAGCTCCAGTTGAGACATGGGCAGTGCGAAAAGCTTGCTGGAACTGATCCCAAGTGACGTTGGCTACTGGGAAAGTGGATGTGTAATTCTCCCATCAGGCTGCTGCTGGTCCAGACAACTGATGTGCGGCAAATCGCACCTTCTCAGCATCCGTGCAATTGGCGGTGGTCAAATCCCTTCCAATTTTGCGCAGCCAGTCATCAGCAACAATTGGTTCAATGCTGCTAGAAAACACTGGTGGTTGCAACCTTAGAAAATGTGTCAGGTTGTCCACGGGTGGTGGTGGTGGAGGGTTGTTGTTTTTGTTCTGGTTGTTCTGAGTGTTCTGGACAAGAAGTTGCATCAAAGTGTTCTGCTGCTGGATCAACTGAGTGAGCTCAGGGGGAACTAAAATCCGGGCTCACGTCTCGGAGGCATCTGATGGATGTAGAGGGAAGAGGTTAGAATGGTAATGAGGTATAAGGGGAAATTCACTACCCATATGCAAATGAGACAAACACAATCATATCACACCAATAAATTTTCAAACAAGGGATTACAAGGATCTAACTAACGTTACAAAAGTGCTCTAAATTCTACTTTGTGGGGGAAAACTACTAGTCATAGGGTGGTCATCTAGAAATTTTGATCGGTGGAAGATTCCTTGATGTCTGCTCCAGCTTCATCTTCGTAGTCTTCATCATCACTATCATCGGGGTCTGAGTCCGTGTCGTCGATGATGATGTAGTCTTCAGAACGTATCTCCTTGGGTTCTTCTTCTTCTTCTTCTCCTCCTGGTGCTGGATCTCCCATGAATACTCCTAGCTTCCTCGTCAAGTCATCATTCTTATCCACAAGTATCATCATATCTTCGTCATATCCGTCACGTGTAGACTTGAGTTCCTCTTCTAGCTCCAAGTTCCTGGTTAGTGCCTTCTTCAAATCTATCATCCCTGCGCACATCTGGTGATCCTGCCGACGAATGTGCTAGTTTAACTCCTGGATGAATGCCTCTATGGACCTGTCCTTCCGAATACTGATCATGTCACATCGCTCATCTTGGCGTCCACAAATCTGGTAGATGGTGTCCTTTAGCTCCTGCTTGTAGACTTCTCCAATACGTCCCATAGTAATGTGGGCTGCCATACTCTTGCCTAGGCTCCAGGTTGGTGCATCAAAAGAAAACTCTATTGGCTCAGTGGATGGTGTGAAGGTCCTCCCGGGAATTTGAACTTGAATACCCCATCGTTCCTCTTGTGGTAAGGTGGTGGTGTAGGTCCCGGTGAAGCTTGGTATTCCTATGTTCAGGTACCTAGTGACTTCCTTCAAGTGTCGTCCAAACGGTGTGTCTTCATATGGTTGAGTGGACTTGTTCCTTGGGTCCACCATCCTAAAGATTAGAAAATGGAGAGGAGTCAGAAATGAGAAGAGAAGAGTGACCTAGGGTTTATCTTAGAGGTCGTGTCCTACAGTCAGCGTGTGCTCTAATACCATCTTGTAGCGACCGCGAACCGAGTGGACTGAAGTCTCTGTGTTCTGTGTCATCCCTGGATCGGTAATGCTGACACACACAGTACTTGAAGGATTTATAACAGAGTGGCAATCACGCACTTATTACATCAAATGTCTCAAAAGAGAACTTATTACAAAAGTCTATGGCTTAAGGCCATCTAACAAAATAACAGCAGAAGGCTTGGAATATAAGTGAGTCCATCAACTCCAACGGCATAGCTGAGTGCATGACAAACGACCTAGAACGTCTTACTCCTCGTCTGAAAAGTCTGCAACGTAACATGTTGCAGCCCGAAACGGGTCAGCACATGGAATATGCTGGCAAGATAACACAGTAGAGCAAGTAACAAAAGTAAAGGCTAACACTATATGCATATTTGGCTGGTGGAGGCTCTAAGGTTAAAGTTTTTGAGTAAAGCCAATTTTTCCCTACAACAAAGGAATAAATTTTATTTTAACTATCATGGTAGATGAAACATCATTGAGAAGGTACCTCCAACTCAATCCCAATTAAAGTAGTCATCATTAACCCAACAAATTAATTTTAGAGTGATGAGATCGACCAATAATTCAAGTACCAGATACTCAAGATTGTCCATAACCGGGGACACGGCTAATCATGATCAGTTTGTACACTCTACAGAGGTTTGTGCACTTTTCCCCACAAGACTCGATCTCCTCCGTTGAATTTCTCACACTACATGGTGTTTGAGAAACGGATGACCGAGACACAGTCTTTCAGAAGCATTTACTCTTTACCCCGGGTGGACCCGTACACCTACTTTCCCCTACATCTGCTAGTCCACCACTGAAGGAGCTCACACAACTTACTCATACTATCCCAGAGCCCATAATGGCATTGTGGCTGCACACGGAAGTTTCTAGCATGAATAGTTTTATGATCCCTTTGAGCCTGGGTGGCATTCCATAAGATAATCACACGGCTCCTCCGGGATTTCCTAGGACAACACTGGATTCTCCAGGTGCCCTGCAACCAATCCACCTAGATGTGTATTCAAGTAGCCACCTTAAGTTGAACCATAATTAACAACTCACATCTGTCATCGATTTCACTCAAACCCAAACCACGTCTACGAGCATAGCTTGGCAACCTAAGCATACGTAGAAGTAACTCCCAAGGGTTTGAACATAGAGCAGGTAATAGGTTCTACCTCAATCTACTTCCTAGACCCACAAGTTAAAATATCCTACTGATGCAATGTGTGAGGGTTTGATCTAATGCAATAAAACTGGGTAAAAAGGGGTATGATCAAAGTGTTACTTGCCTTGCTGATGATTCACAAAACCTAGAGACTCGTAGTAGCACGCTTCGCACTCTGGGTATTCTATCACAAGCAAACAATAGCATACATAAGCAATCAAGCAAAGATGCACAAACAGAACTCCAAATAAGAAGATCTAACCAGAAAGTTCAACTTAAGAACTCCGGTTTGCAAAAATAATTAAATCTAACGGAGTAACGGAACTCAAACTACAAAAGAAACAATATCTGTTTACTAGATCGCTCTAGGGTCAAATTTTACAGTAACAAAACCTTGTTCAAGCTTATTAAATTGAAAGAGGGCGTCGAGACGAATATCTGGGCTTTTGAATCGCCTGATTCCGACTCTCGAGCGAAAAGAAAAAGTAAAAACAAGATCAGGGCAGAAATCGCGATCGAAGATAATCGCGTATAAAAGCCCCGAAAGAGAAAACTGACGAATAGGCTAACGACGAACGTTCGCTGTCTGTTGCTAACGAACGAACAACGTTCGTTAAAACGAACGTACGGACGAACGTACGCAAACTAACTAAACCGAAAAAAACTGAACCGATCTATTTAGAAAAATAGATCTAGGGTTCCGAAAGAAAAACCGATCGGTTTAAAAAAACGACGGCGTCGACGGGGTAAACGGCGGCGGCGGCTACCTCGGCGGGCGGGTCCGGCGGCGGCGGCTCCAGCGACGGCGGCGGGCGGCGGCGGGGTTCGGCGACGGGCGGCGGGCTAGTGGCGGCGGCTCGGGCGGCGGCGCGGGTGGCGGCTAGGTTTTCGACGGCGTGGTCGGGCTGGGGCCAGGTGGGCTGGCAGCGGCTCGGGCGGTCCTTATAAGAGGCCGGCTAGGAGGAGTCCTAGTCAGGTACGGCCGGTAGGTTGGTTCCTCTTTTTTTTAAAGAGTCCTGACACACTAAAATAGACGAAAAAAAATACTAAACGGACTCCAAAAATTCCGAAATAAATTTTTGCCGTCCTCTAATAATATTTAGGACAAAGTGAACATTTTTCTCAGACCTAAATGCAATTTTGAAAAAAGCGCATTTTTCTTATGCAAATAAAATCGCAAATAAATCCGAATAAAAACCAAAAGTGATTTTAATATTTTTCCTACAATATTTCTTTTATTTTGGAGAAGTCATATTATCTCCGCTCGTATATTTTATTAAGAAATATTTTTAGGGAGAAAAAATAATTAAAACCAACGTGATCCTCGTACCGGTCTTCGAGGAAACTCAAATACGAAAACGGTAGAATTCCCAACTCTCTCCGTAGGTCCTTGAGTTGCTTAGAATTGTCGAGGATCTCCCCGCACAAATGCAAATAAAAATGCAATACAATATGATCTATGTATAACATTCCAAATTGAAAATTTGGGATGTTACATTTTTACCGGGTCCTGGTGCATGCACGCTAGTGTGGCTCTTGGCCCCGATTGATTTCTAAGTACTTCTATTTGTTGGAGGCTCGATTGGTTTGGTAGGGTCAGTCGTATTGGACACCAACACATCTTCCTTTCTGTTCTTTCCATGTATTCTATTTGAGTTTTTTTCATTAATCAAGTTTGACTTTCATAGCGACGTACATGCTATGTGTTGCTATGTGGTTGTACGTGTTCCCTTTTTTACTTTCAATTCTGTTCGATGCATCTATCTAGACTCTTTTTTTTTAGAATATCTAGACTTTTCTCCCAATGGCATCCATCTAGTCATGTTTCTATATATATTACCATATATGTGTGTACACGTGATGGTTCAATATGCTGATACATAAATAATAGCATGTTACGTAAAATCTATTAAATCTTAGCCGTTATTATTCTAATCTAACGGTGGAAATAATATTAACATATGTGGACGAACGTAATCGCTTATTTTTCTTCTGTTTTAATTATATAATAGATGACCATCAATAATTTTACTTGAAGCTATATTTTTATTCGTCACATTTCATGAGTTTTGCTTGGAGTGTCTTGTATTATATGAGTCTTTGCTAGTTCTTCCTTCTAGTTTGTCACAATCATCTTTGCTGGACATTCCTATTTGAGAGAGCCATAATGGTATCTTGATTTGTTAGAATTGCTCTATGTGCTTCACTTATTTTTTTTGAGCTACGGAATTGCTCTAGTACTTCACTTATATCTTTTTGAGCACGATGGTGGTTTAATTTTTGAAGAAATGCTTTCATGCTTCACTTAGATTATATTAAGATTTAGTAATATTTTAAACAAATATGATCACATGCTTCGGTTAGATCTTTTACAGAGTTTGTAGAATTTTTGTAGACATCCTCTCATGGTTCACTTGTATCATTTTGAGAGATGAAAATTTTGAAGAAATAATTATGCTCTCGTGCTTCACTTAAATTTGTTTGAGAGCTTGTTATTAGCAATTGTAATTTGCTTTAATATGGACTTGGTCCCAAAGATATATATTCAAGAGGGATATAATAAAAATTTCATGAAGATCATTGGACATAAAACTTTATTCCTTGTAATAGTTTTGAGATATGGAGATAGTGATGTGTGAGTCATGTTGGTGAATAATTATGCTTTAGTAAGAGTATTGGTGTTAAGGTTTGTGATTCCCTATGCATGCACAAATTCAATAGTTATGCAATGAAGTTATATCCTACTTGTGTTGCACTATTCAGTGTTAGTTATGTTTAATGTTAATTTATGATGGTTTTCGTTCCTTGGTTGGTCGCTTCTCAATCTATTTGCTAGCCTCCATTTGTACTAAGAGGAAATACTGCTTGTGCATCCAACACCTTAAACCCAAGTAGTGCTAAATGAGTCCACCATACCTACCTATAAGCGGCATTTCCATGTCGTTCCAAGTAAATTTGTATGTGCCAACTCTAATTTTCAAAATGAATTTCCTTTTTGTGTGCCCGTACCGCCCATCAAGCGGCAGGGTGTGACCAATATTTTCCATGCTAGGTATGTTATTCTCAAGATGAGTGTTTGTTCACTTGTGATTACACGAGAGTGTCGCGGTGTCGGGGGAAACTGTCCGCCACGAACACCTATGGGACCGGAGCCCCTTGTCTGTGCGGTACGAGGGCGGAGGGAGCACAAAGAGCGGATCGTAGCGAGCACGCGGGCAGTTTTACCCAGGTTCGGGCCGCGGCGGACGCGTAAAACCCTACTCCTGCTTGGTTGTGTATTGAGTTTAAGCGCTCGGGAGCTTGAAGAAGCAGCTACACCGGGCGCGAGAGTGATCTAGGTTCCGAACCCCGTCCACGTTGTGCATGGGCCTCCTTTTATAGTGCAAGGGGTCACCGACAGGTGTCAACGTAGGAGAAAGGGGTAAAAACGTAAAAGAGGTGGTAGTTGTAACAGTGCGGGAACAGTGGAGCTACAGTACAGAACAGTGGTCTATACCTACTTTAACAGTGGGGGACAAGGGCATTGAATGCCCGTCGCCGTCGACCCCAAAAGCTCCCGCCTTAGCGTCTCCGTCCGCCACGGCGATGGATCCATCACCGTGGAGTGCCACCGTGTACCCCAGGCTGCACAGCCATCCGCCACGCGTCCCTGGATAGGCCCCAGGGCGACGCGTGGGCCGATGAGCTGGAGCGCGGACGCACAGCGCAGTCTTCCCGGCAAGCACCTTGCCGGGGCCTTGATCTTGCCGGGCCCGGGAGCCTGCCGCTCCCCGGGCCCCTTGCCGGGGCACATATAGCGCCGAGGCGTCGTCTTCTAGTCTTCCTGGCAAGCTCCTCTTGCCAGGGTCTTGTGTTAGCGGGGCAGTCTTGAGCCTGGTACGGCCTTCCCGGTAAGCTCCTCTTGCCGGGGTCTCGATCTCATGTCTTGTATACTTTGTTTTTGAATGGTTTAATAAGGAGCGGGAAGGTCTCCGGCGAGCCCGCAGTAAACCTTGCCACGGGAAGCTGCAACTGCCCGTGCACAAGTTGGGGTACTGAGGTACTCCTACCTTAGTACACCGACAGGAGCCCCCGGGCCTGGGCCACACACGGTGCCGAGCGCTGTTGGGCCAGGCCCAAAACAGTGCACGGGCACCCGCGGCCCGCGGCGCGCCGAATCCACTTCCATATCCGCCGCACCCCACGGTAACGGCACGCGTCGATCGCGGCGCCGTGGGATGGGACGTGCCCACGATCTCTTAATGGAAAGGGCGAAACGCCCCCCACTCCCCCATAAAAGCAGAGGAAGCGGGCGCGGTTCCCCTCCTTGCGCTTTCATTGCATCGTCTTCCTCCTCCAAAGATTCTCTCTTGCGCTCTGCCTTCACATCTCCGCCGCCGCCGAGCTCTTCGTTCCCCTCCTTCCGTCGCGTCCGCCATGGCCCCAAAGACCGACAAGGCGAAGGCGGAGAAGTCCAAGCGGGAGAAATCGGAGCAAGCGGCCAAGCTCATCGCGTACCGGAAGCGGCATGTCGTCTTCCCGCCGAAGCTCGGCGTGCGGGAGCTCTGGAACAAGTATTACTTGTTCTGGTCCAAGGGAACCGACGCGCATCCCCGCACGCGAGCATACCCGGCCGCCGCCAAGGACAGCTATCCCGGCGGGTACTACTTCTTTGCTGCCTTCTTTCATTATGGTCTCTGTCCTCCTTTCTCAAACTTCTTCTGCGACGTCATGAACACATACGGCCTCCATCTGCTTGACTTCACCCCCAACGCCATTCTCACCATGGCTGTTTTCGCACACATGTGCGAAAACTTCATAGGAGTCCACCCCAATGTAGCACTCTTCAGACACTTCTTCACTCCTAGAGCCGAGGCCGATGCCCCCCTCTCCGGAGGAATTTCTTGGGTCTTCCGTCTCAATAAAAAGGGTGCGTACTTGCCGGGCGAGCTCCGCGGCAAGTGGGAGGAATGGCGAGCGGAGTGGTGCTGGATCGTAGAAGACCAGCCGCAAGCCTTCACCGCGCCGCGCACAACGCCCATCGTGCGCGGCAGGGACTGGAGTGAGCTGGACTCGGACGACGTCAAGCTCAACATCGCCCTCGTCCGGATTCTTCGTCTCCGGTTGGCCAATCTGTCAGTTGCTGAGGTGGGCGCAGATTTCCTCCGCCGGCGCATCGCCCCTCTCCAAGACCGGAAGAGGCCGGCCTGGGAGTACGGCGGCCCGGCAGACATCATGAGGCTGCGCCCCGGGCTCAACTTCAACTTCACCACGCTGGAGCTGCGGGGAATGGTACGGGAACTCTTCAAGTACGACCCGACACACCCCGAGTGGTTCAGGACTCCCCGGGAAGTGGTGCCGCTCTGCAACAACGTCGTCAGGGATCGGATCCTCGCCATGATGCCCATGTGTGACTCGCACGGCGTGGACCGCACATGGCTCGCTCCGAAGCCCATCGACGTCCTCAACTTCTACGACAACCTCGCCGAGGTGGCGAAGAACAAGGAGGACCTCAAGCTGCACACGCGGGACACCACCGACCAGGAGATCGCCTACATAGCTTCTCGGGCTGAGGAGGCCGCCGCAGCCGCGGCGGCAGGAGTTTTCGGATACTCGCCGGAGGAGGCGGAGGCTGAGGACGCGTCCACCCAGGCGGAGGAGGCGGAGATCCGCAGGTTGCTGAATCTTCCTCCCGACGCGCTCGCCGGGGTCCCCTCGCTGAGGCACTCCGGAATCCACGGGATCGCAGCGGAGGCCGCGGCGATGGAGGGCACCGCCGGAGGGAGCAGAGGCGCCGCGAGGGGCGGAGGCGCCAAGGGAAAGGGGGCCGCAGCGCAGGATGCTGGGCCCAGTGAGCCGGCCGGGGGAGAGGAGGAGGAGGAGGAGGCCGAGGACTCCGGCGGATCCACGGAGTTGTACGCCGACGACCTCTCCTCGTCGGAGAGCTCCCCGCCCCCGGCAAGCCCGAGGCAGTCCCCGGCGAAGCGCCTCCGCAAGGCGGCGACGGGGGAGAGGGCGCAGGCGCCCCGGCAACAGCCACCTCGCCGGGCGGCTCCCCGGGGGAGTCAAGCCGCGCCAAGGCCGTCCGGCGCACCAGCCGCAACGGAGGCGGCCCGTGCGCAAACCACGACGGAGGCGTCTCGCAGGCCGGCAGCGAGCCGGCAGGGGTCTTCTCGAAGCGGAGCAGCGGCTCCGCCCGCCCCTCGGGCGCCGGCTACCACAGGGGCTGGGTCTTCGCAGCCCCCAGCCCCGGTGAACACCAAGCGCGCGAGGGAGTCTTCGTCTTCCGCTCCTCGCGCCGACGCGCCCACGGTGGAGTACAATTTCTCCGCCCTGAGCGAGGACGACGAGGAGGACCAGGAGTAAGGATCCAGGGCCTTACATCTTCTTGATTTTTGTCTTGATTTTTTGTTGATGCTGACTCTGTTCATTGCTCTGATTTCAGGACCCTGGCCCATCGCGCGGCGAAGAAGGCCAAGGCGCCCGAGGTCGAGGTCGCGGAGGACTCGGCAGCTGCGGCAACAGAGGGTGTGCCGGAGCCGAGCCTGCCGGACCCGAGTGCTGCTCCAAGGAGCAGCCCCCAGCGCAGCCCGCAGCGCAGCCCCCAGCGTAAGTCTGGGTTTTACTCTTTTCGCTTGTCGGGGTACGCCTGAGGATTCGGTTCTGTTTCCATGTCCTGATGTTTTTTGTCTTGTTTTGTGCAGAGGTGGAGCCACAGCGGGAAGAGCGCCCGGAGACCGTTGTCGAGGAGCCGCATGCCCCGCCGTCCCCGCCAAGGCAGAGCTCTCCGGCAAGGGAGAGTGCTCCGCCAAGGGCGGGTACTCCGCCGAGGCAGAGTACCTCGCCAAGGGCGAGCAGCCCGGCGAGGGCGGCCACTCCGCCAAGGCCGAGCTCCCCGGCAAGGGAGTCAGCCGCTGAGGACGTCCGCCAAGGTAAGTTCCGTGACTTGTCTTCTCGGCTTGCCTCTTTTTGGATATTTGCTTGAGTCTTGAATTTCTTTTTCTTCTTCTTTATAGATCTTCCTCCTCCTGAGCCCATGGAGACGGAGGTTATCAACCTCGAGGAGGAGGGCGCGCAGGGCGGCGGCGGCGACGCTCCTGTCGTCGAGGAGATGGCCGAGGCCGCCGAGCCGGCCGCGCAGGAGACTGCCCCGGCTGCGGACGCAGCGGCTGGGGAGGGGGACGGTGACCACACCGCCGGACCGAAGGCGGCGGGAGCATCGGATGCTGCACCGGCCACCGGCCCCTCCGCCAACAAGGAGCAGGGATACTATCTTGAGGCCCCCAATGGCGTCTTCATCCAGATGCCTTGGGGGTCTTCATCGCGAGCTCCTGCGGAGGGCGAGGCGTTCGACGGAGAAGTCCTCGCCTCCGCAGGCCTGAAGATCGTCGAGGTGCCCGGCGGGAGTGAGGGGCCCGAGGAGGAGAAGTTGCTCCACCAACTCCTGGCCCTTTACCGGGCCAGGCAGGCGAAGCTCGCCTCCCGGGAGGCTCTTGCCGCCAAGGCTGCGGCGGAAATGGAGAACAAACTGAAGGAGGAGCTCCGCGAGGAGCGGACCTTGGTGGAGAGCGTCAACAAGGCATCCGAGCTCTTCCGCCAGACCATCGAGGTATGGACCGAAGACTTGGTTTCTTCTGCGTCCAACATTGACCAGGAGCTGCTGGCGCTGAAGGTCGAACACCTCATCTACTCGCCGGATCCGGATCTTCCGCACAGCGCCAAGCTCAGCCTCTTCTTCAGAGGGATCGCGCCGGCCCTTGCAGGTCTCCGGAACCGCATCCCCGCGCAGCTGGCCGAGGAGTCGCGCCTGCTCTGCGCGGGAACTCTGGAGCGGGTGCTGACGAAGATCGTGTACCGCAACCCGGGGATCAATCTTAACAACGTTCTTCGCAGCTTGCCGGCTGATGCGAACACGGAGGCCCTGAAGGAGCAGGTCGCCCACATCATCGCCAAGGTGGCAAAGCTTGGCAGGAAGGAGGGCGACCGCGTAGACTAGGGCTCCATTATCTTTATCTTTTGTTGCTGCACATTATGTCATGAACTCATTAGTCCATTGCGACAAGTTATCCTTTGTAAGATATTTACTTTATTTTGATCAATCAGTGCAATGTTATCTTCCTTGTCTTAATCCTTGACTTTGTATGTTTTTCACCCTACGCTCCCGGGGAGCTTGCCGGCAAGGGGCCTTCGCCGCGAGCGCTGAGTGCTGGACTCTGAGCAGCCTGCTGGCCAAGGTCTTCGCCGGCAAGCAACCTTGCCGCAGCTAGTCGCAACGCACTTAGCTTGCTGAGCGTACTCGGAAACGAAGCAAGGGCGCGACACTTGTCGCAGCTCACTTAAATCGTTGAGTGAACTCGAAAACAAGATAAGGGTGCGGCAAGCTACGGGTAGGTTCCTCCGCGCACAGGTTTTCCATACAAAATGTGATCGTTCAAGGAAGACAACTAAAAATCAAAATTTGAACTGGTCAAATTCTAATAACTTATCTCTCATATGTCGCTTGTTTATATTGCTTGCTCTCCGATAAGACTTCTCTTTCTTGAACAGCACTTGGTTCCTCCTCCACCTCCTTCCCCCCCGGCAAACTTGTGCGCGAGGAACGTTCCTTCTGCTTAAGAGGAAAGAAAAGGGAGAGGGAAACAAGCATATGGCCTTTCGGCGTGCTAATGCTTACCGTATACTTGAGTGTTGCACCAAATGCCAAACAGAACATGCAAATAGCAAAGAAGAGCATGCAAAAGGCGATCGGTGCGAAAAACACACAAACTTTACTGATGCACGGGGTCTGCGCCCGGCTTTGTACAAAGGGTTACATGCAACAGCGGCAAAGCTTGTACAAAAAGGTGGTTGCCGGAGCGGATCACGGCAACCGCGCCTTAGGGGTGAAACTTGCGAAGATGCTCTATGTTCCAGGAGTTGCTCACCGGTAAGCCTTCTTCGGTCTCGAGGCGGACAGCGCCGGGCCTCGTAACTTGTCTCACCCGATAAGGGCCTTCCCACTTCGGCGTCAACTTGTTGGAATTCTTGGCGGACTGAACACGCCGAAGCACAAGGTCGCCTTCCTCGAGACTCCTGGCCTTGACTTTGCGGCTATGGTAGCGGCGCAAAGCTTGCTGGTATCGAGCAGCTCGTACAGCAGCCTGGAGACGTCCCTCCTCGAGGAGCAATGCGTCATCTTGCCGCAGTTGCTCTTGCTCGAGCTCATCATAAGCGAGCACTCGAGGAGATCCGTATACGAGTTCCGTGGGGAGAACTGCCTCTGCTCCATAGACTAGAGCAAAGGGTGTCTGTCCGGTGGCTCGACTTGGTGTCGTTCTGATTGACCAAAGAGCCGTCGGTAGCTCCTCTATCCAATTTCTTCCGCACTTGCGCAGCCTGTCAAAGGTCCTTGTCTTGAGTCCGCGCAGCACTTCAGCATTTGCCCTCTCCGCTTGACCGTTGCTCCTCGGGTGAGCAACAGAAGCGAAACAGACCTTGGCGCCAAGGTCTTGGACGTACTGCATGAAGGTGCGACTAGTGAATTGCGTACCGTTGTCGGTGATGATCCGGTTAGGGATCCCGAAACGGCAAACAATCGACCTGAAGAACCTGACTGCTGACTGTGCTGTCACCTTCCTCACTGGCTCTACTTCTGGCCACTTTGTGAACTTGTCGATTGCAACGTACAAGTACTCAAAGCCCCCGACAGCACGAGGGAAAGGGCCGAGGATATCGAGCCCCCAGACCGAGAAGGGCCAGGACAAAGGAATTGTTTGGAGAGCTTGAGCTGGCTGATGGATTTGCTTTGCATGGAACTGGCACGCTTCACACTTGGTTACTAGTGCAGTTGCATCTTGGAGGGCTTCTTGCCAAAAGAACCCTTGCCGGAAAGCTTTCCCGGCAAGCGCCCTTGCGCCAATGTGGTGGCCGCATATGCCTCCGTGTATTTCCGCCAATAGCTTCCGTCCATCTTCTCTGGAGATGCACTTCAACCTGACACCATTAAGTCTTCTTCTGTATAGCTCGTTATCCACGAACTGATACATACTTGACTGCCTGGTTATCTTCTCTATCTCTTGAGGGTCGTCGGGAAGTTCTCCAGTTTGCAGAAAACGGACGATCTGCTGCGCCCATGCCGGAGCCCGAGGCTCGACGGCAAGGACTAAAGGCTCGAGGGCCGCTGCGGGAACCTCAGCTTCTACGGCGAGGACCTCTCGCTCTGCCGGAGCTGACGGTTCCCCGGCAAGCTCGCCGGGGCGAGGCTTGCCGGGAACGCTTGCTTCAACTGTACAGGCCCGAGGACTTGCAGGAGCAAACTGTTCCTCAGCGTTCTGGTTGTTGATCTTGGGGACCTTGGCGGCGGTTTCAGGAAGATCCGCCGGCAAGTAGTCGCCGGAGACCAACTTTCTCTTCTTGGACTGCCCAATTGATGGTGTAACGGATGGTTGAGTCAGCTTGAGCAAGAAGGTCCCTGGTTCCACAGGTAACTTCATCGAAGCGCACTTTGAAAGGCCGTCTGCAATTTCATTTTGAGCTCTCGGGACGTGCTCCATCTGCAAACCTTCAAAGTGCTCTTCAAGCTTTCTCACTTCATTGACATAAGCTTCCATCAAAGGGCTCTGATAGCTCTTGTTAACTTGTCGGACCACCAACTGAGAATCTCCCCGCACAATCAGCTTTCTGATCCCAAGCTCGGCCGCAATCCTAAGGCCGGCAAGCAAGCCTTCATATTCTGCAGTGTTGTTTGTCGCTTGCTCCCTGGGAAAGTGCATCTGGATAACATATTTGAGGTGCTCTCCGGTGGGCGCGATGAGTACCACGCCGGCACCGGCGCCTTGCAGCGAGAAGGCACCGTCAAAATACATTACCCATTCACTTGTCGCTTCTTGTACGGGTGTGCTTATTTCTTGAACTTCTTCATTTGGTGTTGGGGTCCACTCAGCTATGAATTCTGCCAAAGCTCGGCTTTGTATGGTTGAAGTACTTTCAAACTTGAGTCCAAAGCTCGACAGCTCCAGTGCCCACTCAACGATCCTGCCTGTTGCTTCTGGATTGTGCAATATCCTCTTCAACGGAAAGCGAGTGACCACTGTTATCTCATGGGCTTGGAAGTAGTGGCGCAGCTTTCTCGAGGCCATGAGGAGGCCGAAAAGCAACTTTTGCACACCAGAGTACCTTGATCTAGCCCCCTGGAGAAGGGAACTTACAAAATACACTGGGCGCTGCACCATCTTCTTCCGCACCTCTCCTTGCTCCTGCGCAGAGTCTTCCTTGTCGGGGCCAGAGCTTGTCGGAGCAGCCCCCTGCTTGTCGCTGGATTCGCTTGCCAGTGGTGCTGACTCCTCGTCGGACTCCCTCTCCGCTACTAACGCAGCACTAACCACCTGGTTGGTTGCCGCTAAGTATAGCAACAACTTTTCCTGTGGTCTAGGTGCGACAAGTATAGGAGTGGAGGACAGGTACTGTTTCAAATCCTGCAACGCCGCCTCCGCTTCCGGAGTCCACTTCATGGGACCTGCCTTCTTCAAGATTTTGAAGAAAGGTAGGGCGCGTTCCGCAGACTTTGAAATGAACCTACTGAGGGCAGCAACACAACCTGCAAGCCTCCTGACATCCTTGACGCGCTTTGGGGCCTCTATCTGCTCAATGGCCTTAATCTTGTCGGGATTGGCTTCAATCCCCCTTTGTGATACAAAGAACCCGAGAAGCTTGCCGGAGGGGACTCCAAAGACGCACTTCTCGGGGTTCAACTTGAGCTGTATCCTGCGCAGGTTCTGAAACGTTTCTTCCAAGTCTTGAATCAGGGTTTCCTTGCTCTTGCTCTTCACCACGATGTCATCCATGTAGGCTTCTACATTTCTGTGGATCTGTGGCTCAAAAGCAGTGTACACTACTCTTGCAAAGGTTGAGCCTGCATTCTTCAATCCAAATGGCATGCGGATAAAGCAATAAGTTCCACATGGAGTGATAAATGCAGTCTTCTCTTCATCTTCCTTGGCCATGAAAATCTGATGATAGCCTGAGTATGCATCAAGAAAACAGAGTAGCTCACATCCGGCAGTGGAGTCAACGATCTGGTCAATGCGCGGCAAAGGGAAGGGATCCTTGGGACATGCTTTATTCACATCGGTGAAGTCTATACACAGTCTCCACTTCCCGTTAGCCTTGCGCACGACGACTGGGTTTGCCAACCACGTCGGATGGATCACACCCCTAACTAGGCCTGCTGCTTCTAGCTTCTTGATTTCCTCGTTGATGAACTCTTGGCGCTCCACGGCTTGCTTCCTCACTTTCTGCTTGATAGGCCGCGCATGAGGACAGACAGCAAGCTTGTGCTCAATTACCTTCCTGGGAACACCGGGGATGTCAGATGGTTGCCAAGCAAACACATCGACATTCGCCCGCAGGAAGGCAACGAGCGCGCTTTCCTATTTGCTGTCAAGGGTGGCGCTGATGGTGAAGGTACCACCAGTGCCGTCCTCCTTGGCGGACACTTTCTTGGTTGCCGGAGGAGCAGCCATTCCTTTCTTACTCTTGCCGGTGGAGCTCGATGGAACGTCCTCGACGGCAGTGCAGCACTCCGAAGAGGTGCGGTTGCCGGAGTGGGTCCCAGAGCACTTGCCGGACTTGGTCTTCGTCTTCTTCCCCCCTGGAGCTTCAGCGGCAAGAGTATCCTTCTTGGCCGCAGCTGCCGCATCCCGGTAAATCTTGTCGGCGCAAATAAGCGCATCCTTCTTGTCTCTATGGACAGTGATGACGCTTATCGGCCCCGGCATCTTCAGCACGTTGTAGGCATAATGGGAAGCTGCCATGAACTTGGCGAGGGCAGGACGGCCAAGTATTCCATTGTATGGTAATGGAATATCGGCGACGTCGAAAGTGATGCGCTCAGTCCTGAAGTTGAGCTCCCCGCCAAAGGTCACCGGCAGAGTAATCTTTCCCTTGGGCTTGCTCCTTCCCGGGTTAATTCCTTGGAATGAACCGGTCTCTTCGAGCTCGCCATCTTGAATCTGGAGTTTCTTGATCACAGCAGAGGAGATCAAGTTCAGGTCGGCCCCGCCGTCAACCAACATTTTGGTGACCTTGAGGTTGCGGATGGTGGGAGAAACCAGCATCGGCAAGCACCCGACCGCTGTGGTGCGGTCAGGGTGATCCTCAAGGTCAAAAACGATGGGCGTGCTGGACCATTTGAGGAGCCTGCGCGACTCCACGGGCGGCTCCGCTGCGTTTACCTCGCGCACCCATTGCTTGAGTTGGCGGTGGGAGGTATGCAGGGAGGCGCCACCGTCGACGCACAGGACCTCCGTGGCCTTCTGGAACTCCTGCTCGCTGTTCTCCTCGTCCTCCATGTCTTCATCGTCGTCTTCTTCGTCGTTGTCGCGGCCCCGGGGAGGTCGATCTCCTTGCCGCTGCTTAGCCTTGCCGCGGCGTCCTCCCCGGCCGTTGAACGGCCGCTTCTTGCTGGGCTCTTCCCCGCCACCTTGGGCCTTCTCCTTGTCGCGCCTCTCGTACTCAGCTTTCTGCTGCTCGACGAGATACTCGACGCGTTTGCAGTTGGAGAGATCGTGACCCTTGGTGCGGTGGATCTTACAGTATTGCTTGTCGGAGCTACCCGGCTTGTCGGCCGCCGCTGCAGGGGCAGGCTCCTTGCCGGAGCCGCCAGCCTGCGCTTGCTTGGCGGGGGCCTCCTTGCCGGACTTCTCGACGGCAAGCACCTCCTTCTTGCCCTTCTTTCTGTTGTTCCGCCGCCGGCTCTTCTTTGCCGGGGCGGCGTCGTCGCTGTCGCTTCCTCCCGCGCCAGTATCCTCCCCGGGGAGTCTCCTCCCCTCTTCTGCGCGTGCGCACTTGTCAGCAAGAGCATAGAGCTCGCTGACATCCCGAATCTTCGTCATCGCCATCTCCTCACGCATGCGGCGGTTACGCACGTTCTGATGGAACGCGCTGATAACCGCGGCAGGGTGAACGTCAGGGATGTTGTGCTGTACCCGGCTGAAGCGTTGGATATACTTGCGCAGGGTTTCGCCTTCCTTCTGGGCCAGTATGTGGAGATCGCTCTCCTGGCCGTGGGGTTTGTGGCCGCCGGTGAAGGCGCCAACAAACTGGTGGCAAAGGTCGGCCCAAGAAGAGATGGAACCTTCCGGCAAGTGCATGAGCCACGAACGGACGTTCGGCTTTAGCACGAGCGGGAAGTAATTAGCCAAGATCTTCTCGTCGCGCCCCCCGGCAGCTTGCACTGCGATGGTGTAGACGCTGAGAGACTCCGAGGGGTGCGTCTTGCCGTCGTACTTCTCCGGTACGTCGGGCTTGAAATTCTTCATGCTGGGCCACTGGACGCGCCGCAGCTCGCGGGTGAACGCAGGGCAGCCTGCCGCGTACGGCAAGTCGCCTGGTTCACCGGGCGCGTGCGCGTCGACAGTGTTCCCAGCTCTCTTGTCTGATTGTCGCCGAGCTTCTCGGCGGCGCTCGATTGTGGTCCGAGCGTCTTCATCTCGCCGGTCGTCGAGGACTTGGCGCTGGTCCCGACGGGCCCGCGGGTCCGACGAGGCTGTGGAGCCGTCGTCGGGGTTGTTCCGGCGGGGCGGCGTCTTCTGCTTCTGTGGCGGGGAATGCACGCTTGTCGCGCCCCCGGCAGTCTTGTCGCCGATAGCCTTCGTCTTCTCAGTCTGCCGCGGCCGTGAGGTCGACGGCTGCTGTGGAGAATCGTTGTTGGCGAAGTCTATCAGGCTCCGGATGGTGGCCCTCCATTCTTCGGCCTTGTCGGCCGCTGGAGGAAAGTCGAGGAGCAGTTGCGCTCTTGCGAGCGCTTCTGCTGGAGTGGAGGGGAACGCGGGCGAGCGGTGCGAGGAGCGGGATACGCTCGGACTTCTAACAACCATAGAAGGAGCGGGGTCCCGCGCCGGCGCCTTCGCTTTGCTTGTGCCCGGACGGGGGTCCGGGGCGTCCCGCGAGCCTCCGGTTTGGCCCTGCCCCAGCAAGCGGATACCACCTCCCGTGGTATGGCGCTGCTGGGTCGTCGTGTGCTGAGATGGACGCGGCGCGTCCACGGAGACCGAGGTTCGGTCGTCCGTCCTGTTCTTGGATCTGGTGGCGCCGTGAGTGTCCTCGCCGGCAACCACCCTTCCGACGGCGTCTCCCCCGCCCACCGTTGGCTCTGGTGGCGGCGGGTGAGACGCGGACGGGCCTCCGACCTCCGAAGCCTTCTTCTTCGGGGCCATGGAGTTGTCGCTGATGAAGTTGCTGATGAAGCTAGAGAGGTTGATGAAGAATGCGCCCGCGCGAACGCCGGATCAGGTTCGCACAACCTCGACGCCCCCTACCTGGCGCGCCAAAGATGTCGGGGGAAACTGTCCGCCACGAACACCTATGGGACCGGAGCCCCTTGTCTGTGCGGTACGAGGGCGGAGGGAGCACAAAGAGCGGATCGTAGCGAGCACGCGGGCAGTTTTACCCAGGTTCGGGCCGCGGCGGACGCGTAAAACCCTACTCCTGCTTGGTTGTGTATTGAGTTTAAGCGCTCGGGAGCTTGAAGAAGCAGCTACACCGGGCGCGAGAGTGATCTAGGTTCCGAACCCCGTCCACGTTGTGCATGGGCCTCCTTTTATAGTGCAAGGGGTCACCGACAGGTGTCAACGTAGGAGAAAGGGGTAAAAACGTAAAAGAGGTGGTAGTTGTAACAGTGCGGGAACAGTGGAGCTACAGTACAGAACAGTGGTCTATACCTACTTTAACAGTGGGGGACAAGGGCATTGAATGCCCGTCGCCGTCGACCCCAAAAGCTCCCGCCTTAGCGTCTCCGTCCGCCACGGCGATGGATCCATCACCGTGGAGTGCCACCGTGTACCCCAGGCTGCACAGCCATCCGCCACGCGTCCCTGGATAGGCCCCAGGGCGACGCGTGGGCCGATGAGCTGGAGCGCGGGCGCACAGCGCAGTCTTCCCGGCAAGCACCTTGCCGGGGCCTTGATCTTGCCGGGCCCGGGAGCCTGCCGCTCCCCGGGCCCCTTGCCGGGGCACATATAGCGCCGAGGCGTCGTCTTCTAGTCTTCCTGGCAAGCTCCTCTTGCCAGGGTCTTGTGTTAGCGGGGCAGTCTTGAGCCTGGTACGGCCTTCCCGGCAAGCTCCTCTTGCCGGGGTCTCGATCTCATGTCTTGTATACTTTGTTTTTGAATGGTTTAATAAGGAGCGGGAAGGTCTCCGGCGAGCCCGCAGTAAACCTTGCCACGGGAAGCTGCAACTGCCCGTGCACAAGTTGGGGTACTGAGGTACTCCTACCTTAGTACACCGACACGCGGGTAATAGGGATGCCCAGTCCTGAAATGCAAATAAATACTATAATAAATTCCTTTAGTATGTGTTGGTATAGAAGGCACCTAAGGATACAACTAGACATGGATTGTGAAAGAAGGGTAGAAAAGGAAATAAACTTATTTTATGTTTGGGGACCGCCTATGATTTATCTAGTATGGAAGATTTAGGAATTCTCGGTCATTTTTATTGACCGGAAAAGCATGACTCTCAAAATATTTTTATCTCTCAGTTTACGCTATGAGCTCTGACACCTCTACAAATCTCCGCTTCCCTCTGCGAAGGGCCTATCTATTTACTTTTATATAAATTTTATTTTTATTGAGTCTCCACCTTCTCTTATAAAGCACCAACTAAGGAACAGTATTACCATACTTGTGCATTGGATGTAGCTAATATTTGAGTGTGTTTCATGAATGGATCAATGACCGATAATGATGGTCTAGGGATAGCTTTCTTTAGCATTGATATTTTGAAAGACATGGTCGCTTATTCATATGCTTGAGTATTGATGTCTTCATGTCAAATTATAGACTATTACTTTGAATCATCTAAAGTCCAAATGTCCATGCTACAAAGAAAAGAATATATGTTGAATATGTTAGGCAACATTCCACATCAAAAATTCTATTTTATCATTTACCTACTCGAGGACGAGTAGGAATTAAGCTTGGGCATGCTGATATGTCTCCAACGTATCTATAATTTTTTTATTGTTCCATGTTGTTATATTATCATTATTGGATGTTTTACATACATTTAGTAGCAAATTTATATCATTTTGGACTAACCTATTGACATAGTGCCTAGTGCCAATTGCTGTTTTTTGCTTTTATTTTTACTTTGCAGAATATCAATACCAAACGAAGTCCAAATGCCACGAAACTTTTTGGAGATTTTTTTGCTGCCCAGAAGACACCCAGGGAGCCAAAGGAGCACATGAGAGGAGGCCTGTGGGGCCCACTAGGCACCAGGGCTCCTGACCTACCTCCGACTCTATAAATACTCTAAAATCCCAAAACACACAGGGGAGTCAATGAAACACATTTTCCACCGTCGTAAGTTCCAGAACCACAAGATCCAATCTAGAGGCCTTTTTGGCACTTTGCCAGAGGGGGCAACAATGGCGGAGGGGTTCTTCGTCATCCTTGTTGACCCTTCGATGACGCGTGATTAGTTTACCACAGGCCTACGGGTCCGTAGTTAGTAGTTAGATGGCTTGTTCTCTCTTTTTGATCTTCAATACAATGTTCTCCTCGATGTTCTTGGAGATCTATTTGATGTAACTCTTTTTGCGGTGTGTTTGTGGGAATCCGATGAATTGTTATTTTATGATCAGATCTATCTATGAATATTATTCGATTTTTCTCTGAACTCTTTTATGCATGATTGTTGTAGCCTCGTATTTCTTCTTTTATTTATTAGTTTTGTTTGGCCAACTAGATTGATTTATCTTGCCATGGGAATATGTGCTTTGTGATGGGTTCGATCTTGCGGTGCTCAATCTCAGTGATAGAAGGAGACATGACACGCATGTATTGTTGCTATTAAGGGTAACAAGATGGGGTTTGTTCATACGCGAGTTTGCCTTGTCTACATCATGTGATCATTCTTATTGCGTTACTCCGTTTTTCCATGAACTTAATACACTAGATGCATGTCGGATAGCGGTCGATGTGTGGAGTAATAGTAGTAGATGCGTAATCGTTTTGGTCTACTAATCTTGGACATGATGCCTATGCATATGATCATTGCCTTGGATATCGTCATAATTATTTGCTTTTCTATCAATTGCCCAACAATAATTTGTTTACCCACCGTATGTTATTTTCTTGATAGAAGCCACTAGTGAAATCTACGGCCCCCGGGTCTATTTCATATCATATTATTTTCAGATCTACAAAATACTATGTTGTGTTTTATTTCCTTTTATTTTATTTGCATTGATTTTATTTGCATCTATCAATCTATCTATATATCAAATCTCAATACTGTTTAGGGATTGATGACCCCTTTACACGTTGGGTTGCAAGTATTTGTTGTTTGTGTGCAGGTGTTGTTTACATAGTGTTGCTTGGTTCTCTAACTGGATTGATAATCTTGCTTTCATAACTGAGAAAAATACTTACCTCTGCTATGCTGCATCATCCTCCCCTCTTCGGGGAAATACCAATGCGGATCACAAGTAGGAGGCACAAACACTAAATTAAACACAAGAACACAATCATAACAGCAGCATAATTGTGCGAACACTCACAAATAAAAAAACTATTGGGTTGTCTCCCAACATGCGCTATTGTTTTACGCCCCTAGCTAAGCGTAATACATAGTTTCAAGTGTTTTCATCTTTAAAATTAATTCCATATGTGGCTACTACTTCTCGAGCTTGCGTTCTATTCCCTCGAAGAGGAAAGAGTGATGCAACACAGTAGCGTAAGTATTTTCCTCAGTTTTTGAGAACCAAGGTATCAATCCAGTAGGAGACCACGCGTGAGTCCCTCGTACCTGCACAAACAAATAAGAACCTTGCGGCCAACGCGATAAAAGGGGTTGTCAATCCCTTCTCGGTCACTTACAAAAGTGAGATCTAGTAGATATGGTAAGATAATATTTTTGGTATTTTTGATATAGAGATTGAAAGTAAATGATGCAAAGTAAAGTAAATAGTTTAGATGGAAGATAAATATGATGAGAATAGACCCGGGGGCCATAGGTTTCACTAGTGGCTTCTCTCATGATAGCAGATTTCTACGGTGGGTGAACAAATTACCGTCGAGCAATTGATTGAAGAGCGCATAGTTATGAGAATACCTAGGCATGATCATTGTATATAGGCATCACGTCCGTGACAAGTAGACCGAAACGATTCTGTATCTACTACTATTACTCCACACATCGACCGCTATCCAGCATGCATCTAGAGTATTAAGTTCATAAGAACAGAGTAACGCCTTAAGCAAGATGACATGATGTAGAGGGATAAACTCAAGCAATATGATATAAACCCCCATATTTTTATCCTTGATGGCAACAATACAGTATGTGCCTTGCTGCCCCTGCTGTCACTGTGAAAGGACATCGCAAGATTGAACCCAAAGCCAAGCACTTCTCCCATTGCAAGAACTACAGATCTAGTAGGCCAAAACAAACCGATAATTCGAAGAGACTTGCAAAGATATTTAAATCATGCATAAAAGATTTTAGAAAATAATCCAATATTGTTCATAGATAATCTTGATCATAAACCCACAATTCATCGGATCTCGACAAACACACCGCAAAAAGATTACATTGAATAGATCTCCTCGAAGATCGAGGAGAACTTTGTATTGAGATCCAAAGAGAGAGAAGAAGCCATCTACTCCCTTCGTCCGGAAATACTTGTCATCAAAATGAATAAAAGGGGATGTATCTAGATGTATTTTAGTTCTAGATACATCATTTTTTGTCCATTTTGATGACAAGTATTTTCGGACGGAGAGTAGCTAATAATTATGGACCCGAAGGTCTGTGGTAAACTACTCACAACTCATCGGAGAGGCTATGGTGTTGATGTAGAAGCCCTCCGTGATCGATGCCCCCTCCGGCGGAGCTCCGGAAGAGGCCCCAAGATGGTATTTCACGGGTACAGAAGGTTGCGGTGGTGGAACTAGGGTTTCGTGCTCCTCCCCGATAGTTTTAGGGCACGCAGGTATATATAGGCTGAAGAGGGAAGTCGGGGGAGCAACAGGTGGCCCGCGAGGATGGGGGGCGCGCCTACCCCCCTGGGCATGCCCCCTGCACTCGTGGCCACCTCCTTTGCTTCCTGGCATGTATTCCAAGTCTTTCGTATTGACATAGTTCCAAAATAACTCTCCCGGAGGTTTCATTCCGTTTGGACTCTATTTGATATTCCTTTTCTGCGAAACACTGAAATAGGCAAAAAAACAGCAATTTGCACTGGGCCTTGGTTAGTAGGTTAGTCCCAAAAATAATATAAAAGTGTATAATAAAGCCCAATAAACATCCAAAATAGAATATATAATAGCATGGAACAATAAAAAATTGTAGATACGTTGGAGACGTATCAAGCATCCTCAAGCTTAATTCCTGCTCGTCCTCGAGTAGGTAAATGATAAAAATAGAATTTTTGATGGGGAATGGTAACCAACATAATTCTCAATGTAATTTTATTGTGGCATGAAGATTCAGATCCAAAATATTCAAGACAAAAGTCTATATTGAGTTAAGAATAATAATACTTCAAGCATACTATCAAAGCAATCATGTCTTCTCAAAATAACATGGCCAAAGAAAGTTCATCCCTACAAAATCATATAGTTTGGCTATGCTCCATCTTTGTCACACAAAATACTCAAATCATGCACAACCCTGGTTTCAGCCAAGCAATTGTTTCATACTTAATTTTTTTCAAACTTTTTCAACTTTCACGCAATACATGAGCGTGAGCCATGGATATAGCACTATAGGTGGAATAGAGTGGTGGTTGTGGAGAAGACAAAAGAGGAAGATGGTCTCACATCAACTAGGTGTATCAACGGGCTATGGAGATGTCCATCAATAGATATCAATGTGAGTGAGTAGGGATTGCCATGCAACGGATGCACTAGAGCTATAAATGTATGAAAGCTCAACAAAAGAAACTAAGTCGGTGTGCATCCAACTTGCTTGCTCACGAAGACCTAGGGCGTCTGAGGAAGCCCATCGTTGGAATATACAAGCCAAGTTCTATAACGAAAATTTCCCACTAGGATATGAAAGTGACTAAACAAGAGACTCTCTATCATGAAGATCATGGTGCTACTTTGAAGCACAAGTGTGGAAAAAGATAGTGGCATTGTCCCTTTTTTCTTTTCTTTTTTTTTCTTTTTTTCTTTCCCCCCTTTTTTGGGCCTTTCTTTTTTTTTTCTTTGGCCTTTCTTCCCTTTTTCTTTTTTTTTCTTTAGGACAATGCTCTAATAATGATGATCATCACACTTATATTGATTTACAACTCGATACTAGAACAAAGTATGACTCTATATGAATGCCTCCGGCGGTGTACCGGGATGTGCAATGAATCAAGACTGACATGTATGAAAAATTATGCATGGTGGCCTAGCCACGAATACGATGTCAACTACATAATCATGCATGGCAATATGACAACGATGAAGCGTGTCATAGTAAATGGAACGGTGGAAAGTTGCATGGCAATATATCTCGAAATGGCTATGGAATTGCCATGATACATAGATATGGTGGCTATTTTGAGGAAGGTATATGGTGGGTGTATGGTACCGGCGGGGGTTGCGCGGTACAAGAGAAGCTAGTAATGGTGGAAGGGTGAGAGTGCGTATAATCCATGGACTCAACATTAGTCATAAAGAACTCACATACTTATTGCAAAAATCTACCAGTCATCAAAACAAAGTACTACACACATGCTCCTAGGGGGGGAGGGTTGGTAGGAGTTAACCATCGCGCGATCCCGACCTCAACACAAAGGATGACACTCAATGAAATACCTCATGCTTCAAATTTGTCACACAACGGTTACCATACGTGCATGCTACGAGACTTGCAAACCTCAACACAAGTATTTCTCAAATTCACAAGTACTCTACTAGCATGACTCTAATATCACCATCCTCATATCTCAAAACAATCATCAAGTATCAAACTTCTCATAGTATTCAATGCATTTTTATGAAAGTTTTTACTATACCCGTCTTGGATGCCTATCATATTAGGACTAGTTTTATAACCCAAACACAATACCATGCAGTTCTAATAGACTCTCAAAATAATATAAGTGAATCATGAGAGATCAATAATTTCTACAAAATAAAACCACCACCATGTTCTAAAAGATATAAGTGAAGCACTAGAGCAAAACTATCTAGCTCAAAAGATATAAGTGAAGCATATAGAGTATTCTAATAAAATTCCGATTCATGTGTATCTCTCTCAAAAGGTGTGTCTAGCAAGGATTATTGTGGTAAACTAAAAAGCAAAGACTCAAATCATACATGATGCTCCAAGCAAAACACATATCATGCGGTGAATAAAAATATAGTCTCAAGTAAAGTTACCGATAGATGTAGACGAAAGAGGGCATGCCTTCCCGGGGCATCCCCAAGCTTAGGCTTTTGGTTGTCCATGAATTTTACCTTGGGGTGCCTTGGGCATCCCCAAGCTTAGGCTCTTGCCACTCTTTATTCCATAGTCCATCAAATCCTTACTCAAAACTTGAAAACTTCACAACACAAAACTTAGCCAAAAATCTCGTGAGCTTCGTTAGTATAAGAAAACAAACCACCACTCAAAGGTACTGTAATGAACTCATTCTTTGTTTATATTGGTGTTAAACCTACTGTATTCCAACTTCACTATGATTCATACTTCCCAATACTACTCATAGCTTCATCAAAATAAGCAAACAACACACGAAAAACAGAATCTCTCAAAAACAGAATAGTCTGTAGAAATATGTAACTTTTGAATAATTCTCTAACTCTAAAAAAATTGAAATAAATTGGTGGATGTGTGGAATTTGTCTATTAATCATCTGCAAAAAGAATCAACTAAAAAGCAATCTTCAGTAAAAAAAATGGTAGCTAATCTTGTGAGCACTAAAGTTTCTGTTTTTTACAGCATGATCGCATAAATTTCACACAAGTCTTCCCAAAGGTTCTACTTGGCACAAACACTAATTAAAACACAAAACCACATATAAACAGAAGCTAGATGCAATATTTATTCCTAAATAGAAGCAAAAGCAAATAAAATAAAATTGGGTTGCGTCCCAACAAGCGCTATCGTTTAACGCCCCTAGCTAGGCACGATACAAGAATAGATCTAGGTATTGCCATCTTTGGTAGGCAATCCATAAGTGGCTCTCATAATAGATTCATAAGGTAACTTGATTTTCTTTCTAGGAAAGTATTCCATGCCTTTCCTTAATGGAAATTGGAATCTAATATTTCCTTCCTTCATATCAATAATTGCACCAATCGTTCTAAGGAAAGGTGTACCAAGAATAATACGACAAGTAGGATTGCAATCTATATCAAGAACGATGAAATCTATAGGCACATAATTCATATTTGCAACAATAAGAACATCATTAATCCTTACCATAGGTTTCTTAATAGTGGAATCCGCAAGATGCAAATTTAAAGAACAATCATCAAGTTCATGGAAACCTAACACCTCACACAAAGCTTTTGGAATAGTGGAAACACTTGCACCCAAATCACACAAAGCAAAATATTTGAATCAAACAGGTTGCCATGCAGGCGTCAGCTTCCCATGCCGCCGAAGCGTCTGAGCAAAGGCGGAAGTTGTCTGAACAGCAAGGTATGCAATACTAAAAATGTGTCTGAAATAATATCAACAATAATTTTTCATCCGAATGAGTGTTATAACTCTGCTCACAGCTGACGCGTCTGAGGTCGAGACCCTCAAGAGCACACTGGCCGAGGCCAAGAAAGAGGCGGAGGAGGAAAAAACCGCCCACCTAAAGCATGAGTCAAGGGTGGAGGAAGTCTAGCAAGAGCTCAAGGATGCTATAAGCAAATGTGAGTCCTTAGAGCGCAAAGTTTTGGATCAAAAATCCGAACTTGCTAAGGCTCTCCAAAATGCTCAGGAGGCCCGGACTGAAGCCTAGAACGCCTGTTGGGAGATCCAGGAGACGAGGCAAATTGCGGCTAGTAAGGCCTTTAATATGCAGAGCAAATTTGTGAGGAATAAATACATTTTACTGACCCGGATTTGGAGTTCCCCAGGAGCGTTTGTGGACCTGCCCCGGAGTATTACCGATGCTGCGGAGTTCTTCCAAGCCAAAGAAGGGAGCTCAACAGAAAAACTATTCTGGTCGTAGTACCTTGTGCCTGAGCATCCCGTGAGAGATCAGCTGAAGCAGTTGTCCGAACTGCATAGGTTGGCCGGATTGGCCATGAGGGATTTTATAATCTACCTCTGGCCTGCTGAGCCCATACCCAGCAGCTACTTCGGGCTCGTGAGGCGGCTGATTAGTACCTGCCCCTGACTTGATGCCGTAAAGAGGTCGGTCTGCATCGAAGGTGTGTGGATGGCCTTCGCCCGTGTCAAGGTGCAGTGGGTGAAGATGGACGCCATCAAGCTCACAACCGAGGGACCGCCCGCAGGCAAAAAACACCGCACGCCGAAGCGGTATTTCGATGATGTCCTAGAAGGATCCCGCATTGTAAAGGGCCAGTGTTCAAAGGACATCATGTTTGGATAAATGTGTTCATGTTGTCCAGTCCTGCATTATGAAACAAGGCTTATGTATGATACGTTATTTTTTTTTTGAAATATTCCCTCCCGTGCGGCCGTTTACGACATCTGAGAGTTGGCCAGTCGTCGGCTTCAGCCCCCACGTAGATAGTACGGGGGTGCTCGGGATAGCACCTAAACACACTTGACCCAGCGCTTTGGTCCGTGAAGGAGGTGTTAGTGTGGCGAACCAGGCAATCAGACTATATGGCTTTATCGCCCTCACTTAGCCATAGGAGTTTTATAATTGGAGTACAGGCGCAACCCCTAGTATTGTTCGATTATCCGAACTTGGGTGTTGTAGACGCCCGACCGAGCGAACGCCGGTCCATCGCGTAATGCGGAAAAAATCGCAAGATATTTATATTTAGTCGCCGAATAGCTGACCAGATCTCGCCGTATCATGACAGTCAGTTTTCGACTTTCTCTACTCAGGTGTTTGCCCGAATGAACTAGAAACACAATCGCAGTAGTTCTCCCTTTACTACCTTAGCCGAACAAGTGGACATAAGGTAGTAACCACAGGAGCCGGGCAACCCAACTATAAACCGAAGACATGATTCAGAGCCGATGCATATAATGCTATATTCGGGACGCCGATTTGCACTGTTAAAGTGTTCGAACTTTGCTTAGTATATTTTTTCTTGAAAAATGTACGTGGCTCAGTGGAGCCCCTGGCGATTTAAGTCGTACCATGGTGTACATAACAATCGGACAAAGACAGGGGAACACATATTAGGGGATAAGCAAATAGGTTGGGCTGGAAATTGTTTCCATTATAGTCTGATTGAGACGTCAAAACGTATTGGTACAAAAAGTGCAGTAAGCAACAGGGCTATTTTACATGCCGAGCACAGGGGAGAGCTTCATGCGGGTTTTGCAAATGGACGAGGTGGTCTTTAGAGACCCTTTGAGATACTCTGTCGTGCCCTACGCTGCTTGTCTCCTTGGTGTATTGTTCTTCAAGAGGGTCATCACTCGGTGTCGTCAAGATAGGCCTCGAAAAGAGACCTGAGCACCGTTGAAAAGGTGACGTCAGTTGTAAGGAACCTGGATTGTGGAAGATCAAAAAGGAAAATATGGGTGTCCGGATATGGTCTAGCTGTATTGTGGACTTTATCTTAATTGTGCCTATGTCTTTGCGCATAGTATCTTTAGCGCGCAGTTGCGTACGCGTGGCACATAGACCACAATTCGGTTGGGGCTCAGACAGAGGCCGAATTGCTAACTGAGCTCCTCGCGAGCTGGGCTTTCACTCTGCGGTGTAGTACGGACTCGTTTAATAGTGTCCGGGGTTTGGCCGCTGATGTAGTATTTGGCTTGATAAGGCTGCCCTACACTTCCGCTGCCAGGGCCGCGGTGTGCTCCTCGGTATGAAGGGAGCATTCTGTGTTTCCATTGACTATTATAACACCGCGTGGTCCGGACATCTTGAGTTTGATGTAAGCATAGTGCGGGACCGCATTGAAGCGAGCGAACGCGGTTTGTCCGAGCAGTGCATGATAGCCACTGCGGAAGGGGACGATGTCGAAGATCAAGTCTTTGCTTCGGAAGTTGTCCAGCGAGCCGAAGACGACCTCCAATGTGATTAAGCCCGTACAGCGGGCCTCTACACCAGGTATTAATCCTTTAAAGGTAGTTTTGGTGGGCTTGATCCTTGACGGATCAATTCCCATTTTGCGGATTGTGCCCTGGTAGAGCAGGTTAAGGCTGATGCCGCCATCCATGAGGACTCGCGTAAGGTGGAATCCATCGATGATTGGGTCAAGAACTAGTGCGACCGCACCTCCGTGATGGATACTGGTCGGATGGTCTCTACGATCAAAAGTGATCGGGCAGGCTGACCATGGGTTGAATTTAGGGGAGACTGGCTCTATCGCATAGACGTCCCTTAGTGCGCATTTTCGCTCTCGCTTGGGGATGTGGGTGGCGTATATCATATTCACCGTTTTGACATCGGAGGAAAATTTCTTCTGACCCCCTGTTTTCAGTGGACGTGGCTCCTCATCATCGTCGTCCTTGCTGGGCGACCCTTTCTCCTTATGTTCGGCATTTAACTTACCGGCCTGTTTAAAGACCCAACAACTTCGGTTGGTATGGTTGGCAGGCTTGTCGGGGGTGCCATGAATCTGGCAGGGTCGGTCAAGTATTTGGTCCAAGCTGGATGAGCCATCTCTGTTTATTTCGAATTGCTTCTTCCGCTGACCAGAGTCGGAGCCGCTGAATCGGGCGTTGACCGTCGTCTCTTCGGTATTGTCATTGTTGCTGTCGCGCTTGTGTTTGTCGCATCAGAGCCTGTCGTTGTTATTCCTAGCCTCGGAAGTGCCAGGCTCGCTCGTACTATTACTGCTACAGGCTAGCTAACTGTCTTCGCCTGCGCAAAAGCGGGTCATGAGCACTGTGAGGGCCGCCATGGACTTCAACTTTTCTTGGCCGAGGTGTCGAGCGAGCCATTCATCGCAAATGCTATGTTTAAAGGCCGCTAGGGGTTCAGCGTCTGGACAATCGACAATCTGGTTCTTTTTAATGAGAAACCTAGTCCAGAATTTTTTGGCAGATTCTCCGTGCTGCTGGACAATCTGGCTGAGGTCATTAGCATCTGGAGGCCGAACATAGGTGCCTTGGAAGTTGTCTCTAAAGGCATCCTCTAGGTCTTCCCAGCATCCAATAGAGTTTTCTGGAAGGCTGTTTAACCAGTGTCGAGCTGGCCCCTTTAGTTTTAGAAGAAGGTATTTGATGGCGTGTAGATCATCACCGCGAGCCATGTGAATGTGGAGAAGAAAATATTTAATCCATACTGCGGGATCTGTTGTGCCGTCGTATGATTCAATGTTCACGGGTTTAAACTCGTCTGGGAACTGGTGCTCCATTACCTCATCGGTGAAGTATAGGGGGTGTGCGATGCCTCTATATTAGGCCACGTCACGACCCAGTTCGGATGAAGGCCGTATGCGGTTTTTGGCCTGAGCATGGTTATGCATGTCGCGCCAGGATTGATGACCGTCCTCTCGTGCCGGGGCACGTCCCTGTGACCCATAGATTGATCTGGCCTGATGATACGTCCAAAACGTATCTATAATTTCTGCTTGCTCCATGTCTCTTTTGGGTGATATTGCTATGATATTTATACACTTCCATACACTTTTGACCATATTTGGACTAACCTATTAACTCAGTGCACCCTAGTGCCAGTTTCTGTTTTCGGCTGTTTTTGTATTTCAGGTTTTCACATTACGAGAACTGCCAGGAAAAATCCAGAAAAATTATATAAAAAATCAGCGTTCCAGAAACTACCGTGCGCCCGAAGGACAGCCGGGGGGGGGGGCACCAGCGCTCCAGGCGCCCTGGCGGCGCGCCCCCCCTGGGCCGCGCCGGGGGGGCTCCTGGGGCCCCCGAGGCTCCTCCGATGCCCCCCTTTGGCATATATTTAAAGCGTCTCGAGAAACCCTCGAAACAGGAACTCTTTTTCGCGATCTCATCTCTGTTCCGCCGCCGTCGCCGCTTCCAAGATCGGGAGCGCCAGGAGAACTCTTCCCGGCACCCTGCCGGAGGGGAGGATCATCACCGGGAGCCTCTCCATCACCATGGACGCCTCCCGGATGAGTTGTGAGTAGTCTCCCTTGGACCATGAGTCCATGACCAGTAGCTATGTGATGTTCTCCTCCCGTTCTTGTGCTTCACTAATTAGTCCTCGTGAGCTGCCCTACATGATCGAGGCACATATGTAATCCTTATGTTGTTGCTATGATGAGTTTGCTGGGATCCGATGGATTATGAGATTATGTTCAGATTGTGCTTGAGTAATATATTTGATCTACCTCTTTTATATTTATGTTCATAAGTAATTCTTGCATGTTCTCCGTTGTTATTTATTGCTTTGGCCAAGTAATAGGTAGTGACTCCAAGAGGGAACGTTATGCTCGATTGTGGGTTCATGCCCCTCGATGACTAGTTTGAGTGACAGAAACATGAGTCTATGGGATGTGCTGTTGCCACAAGGGGGAAAACAACGGTGCTTGTGCCCGCGGGTGCAAGGATTGTTTACTTTACGCAAAGTTCTTTTAATGCAGTTGTCATTTGCTTTGAGTTTACACTATGGGTGGGGCTCGCAACTTAATACCAGTGAGATGTTCTGGATAGATATCTCAAGGTGGATGATTAGTAGTAGATATTGATGGATTTCGGTATACTTACTTTGGCGTACCGCCCATGCTTTGAACCTCAACCTTTCTTGCAATGTAGTCAGCATTGGTTTGCGCACATGGTCCTGTCAATTGCCCAGCTGTAATTCGTTTACCTCACATAGCTGTTTTATTGTCTTTTGGGAGAGAGACATCACTAGTGAACATCACGAGACTCCGGTCCATATTACCATCATTGATCACATCAGCTATTTACTTTTCGCTATTATTTACTATTGCAATTATATCTATCACTACTATCACTTGCGTTTAATCCTTTGTGAACTACAAGGCCGGAGGGATTGACAACCTCCCTGTACTCGTTGGGAGCAAAGTTATTTGTATCTGTGTGCAGGTCCACGTTGATTGCTAATATCTGGCGCTGTTAGCAGTTGACACCTTCTTGTTGAACCTAGGAGTCTCTGGGGATTCGATCCTTGGTATCTTTGCCAAGGGAAAAACTTCCGCACCACTACATCTCACACCTTCCACTTGGGGTAACCAACGAGGGGCGAGAAGCCTAGCAAGAGTTTTTCTGGCGCCTTTGCCGGGGACTCCACTCTTCAGGATAGGGGAGTTGCACCCTATCTTTTACCTTTGCTTTTTAGTCTTGTTAGTTTACCTTTCAGTTTTGCTTTAATATCTTTTATCGAAAATCACAAAAATAGTTATCTTGCTTGCTTACTATTATGGGTTCCACCAAAAACACTGGATGGGAGGAGTACACCCCTTCTTCCATTACACCAATCACCACTGTCGGTATCTACAAAAGTAATAAACCTTGTGATTATGTTAGTCTTGACGGAGGGTTATGCCCATGGCATGGTCTTCCAGGAAAAGAGTAGGAGCCTCAGTTTAAAATTGCTCCTAAGCTTCCCCAAACTTGGGAAGATGTTCAAACTCTTATAATAGAGAGCGATTCAAACAAAGAGGATGACACTACAATTCTGCCCAATAATGATAAAATTAATTTTGATAATTGTAGTATCTCAGAAGTTGTCACCTTTCTACAAGGAATGGCCAAAGATCCCCACACTAGCACGCTTAATCTTGCCTTCACAGAGCATATCACTAATGCTCTCATCAAAGCTAGGGAGGAGAAACTTAGAGTAGAAGCCTCCATACCTAGAAAGCTAGAAGATGGTTGGGATCCTATGATTAAAATTAATATAAACAACTTCTCATGCTATGCTTTATGTGATATTGTAGCTAGTACTTCCATTATGCCCAAAAGACTATGATATGTTTAAATTGAAACCTTTTGATTCTTGTTCTTTTGGTGTTCGTCTCATTGATTCTTCCATAAAGAAACCTTTGGGGAGGATCGACGATGTTCTTATCATTGTCAATGATAATTATGTTCCCGTTGATTTCACTATTATGGATATTGAATGTGATCCTTCTTGTCCAATTATTTTGGGACGTCCCTTTTTACGCACCGTTGGTGCTATCATTGACATGAAACAGGGTAGTATAAAATTTCAGTTTCCTCTCAAGAAAGGGATGGAACACTTCCCTCGAAAGAAGATCAAGTTACCTTTTGAGTCCGTTGTACGGTCTAGCTATTCTTTTACTCTTGATAAAATTTGATCTCTATGCATTATGCCTAGCTTAAAGGCATAAAAGAAAAAGCGCTTTTGGGAGGCAGCCCACATGAATAAAAAAAATTATTTTTGCTTTTGTTGTGTCTTGATGTTGTTTACTACAGTAGCATCATCATTGTATCTTTGCTTTTCAATTTTGTGCCAAGTATAGCCTCTGATTGCTAGAAAGTTCAAAAGTTGTGAGGTGCTGTCCAGGAAACAGATTCTGTCCTTGGATAGAAAAATTCGTATAAAATCACCAGATCATCTTTTTGTTCTGAATTTTTTCGACAGCGTTCTCTATATAATTGTCTTTCGTGCATCTGTTCTGAGTTTTTTATTTGAGTTGCAAAAGTACCCCGAACAAATCAATTACTACCTGCTATTCTGTTTTTCACAGATTCTGTCCTGTTTTGCCTTTCTTTCATTTTGCAAACCAAGAGCTTGCTTTTTCTTTGCAAAAACCTTTTGGCAATCTTGAGAAACAGTAGACCTTCAAGAATATCTTTATTTCCAGCAAGGTACAATTATTTTATTATGGGTACTAACCTCGCTAATCAGATTATGATGAGTTATGTATGAAGGGAGTTTTCAAGTGTGCGAGGGAAGATGATAAAAAGATTCAGGAGTGTCAAGCGCTCAAGCTTGGGGATGCCCCCGTGCACCCCCAAGAAATATTCAAGGAGACTCAAGCGTCTAAGCTTGGGGATGCCCCCGTGCATCCCCTTCTCCATCAACATTATCAGTTCGTCTTTCGTTCCACTATATTTTAATCACTTCATGTGTTATGTGCTATGCTTGGAGCGTCTTGCTTTTAGTTTCCTTTTTAGTTTTCCATAACGAGTCGGAACTCAGCTTATTTATGTGGGAGAGAAACACGCTCCACTTCTACCTAGAACATAACATAGAATTTTCATGACTATCTTTGATGTGTGTGTTCTTTGTCTTTTAATAGCTACTATCATGCTCTGCTCTTAGTATTCATGCTTGTCTTTTTAAAGAGCTTGTGTTTAGTTGGTTGCTTGAACTCTCTTTAATTACCATGCTTATCTCATTAAGAGAGTTTGCTTCTGTTGCATTGGTTAATATGTCTATGATAAAGATGCTACGTGCATGATGGCGCTTAGTAGTTCATGTTTTCTTATGGTTAGTCTCAAATAGCTGGGGGATTCCCAATGTGTTATTGGAGTACCAACATGATTTGTTTGCCTATGATGTGGTATGGTTTAGTAATATCTTCCTTCGAGAATTTATTTTGATTGACTTGGCGTATGCTCACGCATATTTAAGACTGTAAAGAAAGTCTGTCAAGCCTTGATGATCTTTTGTTTCTGAGTAGCGATATAACTTCCATGCCTGATTCAATGTTGCTTTGTCTCTCTGCATGATTATGACCGTCATTGCTCTCTTAGTTGGTCGCTCCCAGTCTTTTGCTAACCTCCACCTGTACTAAGCGGACTGACTGCTTGTGCATCCACATCCTTTTAAACCAGTTATGCCATATGAGTCCAGCATACCTACCTATATGTGGTATTTCACCGCCACTCCAAGTAAATTTACATGTGCTACCTTTAAAACCTTCAGTTTTTGCAATACATAGCTCATGGGAAAGTAGCTTAAAAACTATTGTGGTAAAGAATATGTCGCTTATGTATCTTATTTCTTATAAGTTGCTTGCTGAGCGGTATCATGTGAGTTGCTATGCATGTTCGTCTTGTCTGAAGTAAGAGTGATTTGCCATGTGTTGAATGGTTTGAGTATGCATATTGTTAGAGAAGAACATTGGGCCGCCAACCAAAGCCATGTATCATGGTGGAAGTTTTAGCTTGGACATTAATCCTCAATCTCTTATGAGAATATGCTTAAGCATTAAAGAGGAGTCCATTATCTATTTTCTATGTTGTCCCGGTATGGATGTCCTCAAGTTGAGATCTATCAAAAACGAGAAATCAAATGCGATCTATCTCCTTGGACCTTTGTACAGGTGACATAGAGGTACCCCTTTGTGACACTTGGTTGAAACATATGTAATGCAATGACAATCCATGGAAATCCGAGCTAATTAGGACAAGGTGCGAGCACTATTGGTATTCGATGCATGAGGCTTGCAACTTATAGGATGTCTTATGCATATCACATATGAAGTACTACTACCGTTGACAAAATTGTTTTGATGTTTTCAAAATAAAAAGCTCTAGCACATGAGTAATCCCTACTTCCCTCTGCGAAGGGCCATTCTTTTACTTTTATGTTGGGTCTCCACCTTCTTTCTTCAAAGCACCAACTACTGAGAGCATGATTGTCATTCTGAGTGTAATGTGCATTGTCCCAAAGTAGCATTGTCTTTTGCATGATTGTGATATCGTTTATTTTGAAATCATTGTATCTAGTTATCACTTAAACCTTGGAGGTGCCCCTGCATTTATGTTTTGCATCACTAAAGGGGGCAAGCTAGATATCACTTTATCATATTTGCGCACCATGTTCATTACAAATCTATTTGATGTTTCAATATCATATTGTAAAACTTTCAGTCCTTTGTGATTTTCTCATGAGGCAACTTAATTACTACAGATTCATTATCTCAGTAAGCTTTTGTCATATGACTATGAAAAAGTCCTATATGGTTAATAGCATGTCACCACAGAAGTTATTCTTGTTATCATTTACCTACTCGAGGACGAGCAGGAATTAAGCTTGGGGATGTTGATACGTCCAAAACGTATCTATAATTTCTGCTTGCTCCATGCCTCTTTTGGGTGATATTGCTATGATATTTATACACTTCCATACACTTTTGATCATCTTTGGACAAACCTATTAACTCAGTGCACCCTAGTGCCAGTTTCTGTTTTCGGTTGTTTTTGTATTTCAGGTTTTCACATTACGAGAACTGCCAGGAAAAATCCAAAAAAATTATATAAAAAATCAGCGTTCCAGAAACTACCGTGCGCCCGAAGGACAGCCGGGGGGGGGGGGGCCACCAGGGCTCCAGGCGCCCTGGCGGCGCGCCCCCCCGGGCCGCGCCGGGGGGGCGCCTGGGCCCCCCGAGGCTCCTCCGATGCCCCCCTTTGGCATATATTTAAAGCGTCTCGAGAAACCCTCGAAACAGGAACTCTTTTTCGCGATCTCATCTCTATTCCGCCGCCGCCGCCGCTTCCAAGATCGGGAGCACCAGGAGAACTCTTCCCGGCACCCTGCCGAAGGGGAGGATCACCACCGGGAGCCTCTCCACCACCATGGACGCCTCCCGGATGAGTTGTGAGTAGTCTCCCTTGGACCATGAGTCCATGACCAGTAGCTATGTGATGTTCTCCTCCCGTTCTTGTGCTTCACTAATTAGTCCTCGTGAGCTGCCCTACATGATCGAGGCACATATGTAATCCTTATGCTGTTGCTATGATGAGTTTGCTCGGATCCGATGGATTATGAGATTATGTTCAGATTGTGCTTGAGTAATATATTTGATCTACCTCTTTTATATTTATGTTCATAAGTAATTCTTGCATGTACTCCGTTGTTATTTATTGCTTTGGCCAAGTAATAGGTTGTGACTCCAAGAGGGAATGTTATGCTCGATTGTGGGTTCATGCCCCTCGATGACTAGTTTGAGTGACAGAAACATGAGTCTAGGGGATGTGATATTGCCACAAGGGGGGAAACAACGGTGCTTGTGCCCGCGGGTGCAAGGATTGTTTACTTTACGCAAAGTTCTTTTAATGCAGTTGTTTGTTGCTTTGAGTTTACACTATGGGTGGGGCTCGCAACTTAATACCAGCGAGATGTTCTGGATAGATATCCCAAGGTGGATGATTAGTAGTAGATATTGATGGATTTCGGTCTACTTACTTTGGCGTACCGCCCATGCTTTGAACCTCAACCTTTCTTGCAATGTAGTCAGCATTGGTTTGCGCACATGGTCCTGTCAATTGCCCAGCTGTAATTCGTTTACCTCACATAGCTGTTTTATCGTCTTTTGGGAGAGAGACATCACTAGTGAACATCATGAGACTCCGGTCCATATTACCATCATTGATCACATCCGCTATTTACTTTTCGCTATTATTTACTATTGCAATTATATCTATCACTACTATCACTTGCGTTTAATCCTTTGTTAACTACAAGGCCGGAGGGATTGACAACCTCTCTGTACTCGTTGGGAGAAAAGTTATTTGTATCTGTGTGCAGGTCCACGTTGATTGCTAATATCTGGCGCCGTTAGCAGTTGACACCTTCTTGTTGAACCTAGGAGTCTCTGGGGATTCGATCCTTGGTATCTTTGCCAAGGGAAAAACTTCCGCAACACTACATCTCACACCTTCCACTTGGGGTAACCAACGAGGGGCGAGAAGCCTAGCACCTGACCTGCTCTATTTTCCAGGTCCTATCGTAGGTCTATGTGTATCCTCGAGATGTTATTTCTTTGCTTTTGCGGTGCGGTGGTGCAGGCTGGTATTCGGCTTGAGTTGTCATTCTATCCTGGCCACGTGGCGGTTGGCCAGGTTCATCAGCCGCGTTAGGCGTGGGTGGTATGGGCTCCAGTGCCTCGTCGTCGAATTAGGGTAGCAGCTTACGCTTCGAGTAACTCTTTGTTGGGCGTTCAAAGCCGTATTACTCGGCTGCCAGGACATTAGTCCATCTGTCGTTGAGCAGTTCTTGGTTAGCTTGAAGCTTTTGCTGCCTCTTTTTAACGCTTCTTGCCATGGCTATTAGCCAGAGCTTAAAGTGTTCTTATTCAAGGGGTTCCTCTGCCATGATAAAATCTTCATCGCCGAGGCTCACGTCGATCTCAGAGGGTGCTAGATAGTTACTATCTTCCGAGTCTTTGCTCCCTGCTTGTTCGTCAGGGTCGACTTGCCCCTCCTCCCGATCATCCTGTTCGGATGTTGGTTCGATGGGGTCTTCTTGTTCTTCGGCATCTTTCGGAGTATCATTTTCTCCTGTGCTGGTGTTGCTGTCTTTTCCGTGACGCGGTTTAGAGCGGCGCCGCTGATGCCGACGCTTCGACGGTATCTCAGGAGGTTCCTCCTCGACTGGATCCTTCTTATCATCGCCGCCACCTTCTTTAGGTGTGTCCACCATGTACACGTCGTATGAGGAAGTGGCCGTCCAGCATCCGGTGAATGGAGGGTTTTGGGTCTGCTCTTCTCCGGCATCGTCATCCATACCGTCGATGTCTTCAGAGGCGTAGTGGAGCATGTCAGTTAGATCCTCGACAGTGGCAATAAAGTGGGTGGTGGGTGGGAAGTAAAGTTCCCTATTTTCAGCCCCTAGTACGTGCTGGGTGCCATTTGGAAGCGGTTCCTCTGTGATGGCGAGGGATCGCATTAAGTCCAGAGCCTCGTTTAAGAGCGAGGTTTGGATGGGGACCGAAGTTCCCTGGCCGAACTCGCAAGACGCGGACTCCGAGGGTTTGGAGCTAACGTCCGGAGAAGACTCCGGCTTTGTGATAACTGCCGGTGACGCTATCCTATCTGGTTGTGATGACCCACGAGTGTAGGGGATCTATCGTAGTCCTTTCGATAAGTAAGAGTGTCGAACCCAACGAGGAGCAGAAGGAAATGATAGGACGTTTTCAGTAAGGTATTCTCTACAAGCACTAAAATTATCGGTAACAGATAGTTTTGTGATAAGGTAATTGGTAACAAGTGACAAGTAATAAAAGTAAATAAGGTGCAGCAATATGGCCCAATCCTTTTTGTAGCAAAGGACAAGCCTGGACAAACTCTTATATAAAGGAAAGCGCTCCCGAGGACACATGGGAATTATCGTCAAGCAAGTTTCCATCATGCTCATATAATTCGCGTTCGTTACTTTGATAATTTGGTATGTGGGTGGACCGGTGCTTGGGTGCCGCCCTTACTTGGACAAGCATTCCACTTATGATTAACCTCTATTGCAAGCATCCGCAACTACAAAAGAAGTATTAAGGTAAACCTAACCATAGCATGAAACATATGGATCCAAATCAGCCCCTTACGAAGCAACACATAAACTAGGGTTTAAGCTTCTGTCATTCTACCAACCCATCATCTAGTTATTACTTCCCAATGCCTGCCTCTAGGCCCAAACAATGGTGAAGTGTCATGTAGTCGACGTTCACATGACACCACTAGAGGAAAGATAACATACATCTCATCAAAATATCGAACGAATACCAAAGTCACATGACTACTTATAGCAAGACTTCTCCCATGTCCTCAGGAACAAACGTAACTACTCACAAAGCATATTCATGTTCATAATCAGAGGGATATTAATATGCATAATGGATATGAACATATGATCTTCCATCGGATAAACCAACTAGCATCAACTACAAGGAGTGATCAACACTACTAGCAACCCACAGGTACCAATCTGAGGTTTTGATACAAAGATTGGATACAAGAGATGAACTAGGGTTCGAGAGGAGATAGTGCTCATGAAGATGTTGATGGAGATTGACCCCCTACCGATGAGAGGATCGATGGTGATGATGATGTTGACGATTTCCCCCTCCCGGAGGGAAGTTTCCCCCGCAGAATAGCTCCGCCGGAGCCCTATATTGGTTCCGCCAAGGTTCCGCCTCGAGACGGCGGCGCTTCGTCTCAAAAACCTCATTATGATTTTTTCTAGGGCAGAAGACACCTTATCATATGATTTCTTATGCTAAAGTAACAATCCATTCACAATGTCAAGTATGAACCAGAAACTTCATTGAATACTAACAAACTATGATCTCGGTCATTGTAGCAATTGCAATTTATCATAACATCATAAAGAGTCAATATAAGAGCTTTTCAGCAAGTCCACATACTCAAATATCATTTAGTCTTTCACAATTGCTAACACTCACGCAATACTTGTAGGTATGGAGTTTTAATCAGACACAGAGAAAGATAGGGGGTTATAGTGTTGCCTCCCAACCTTTTACCTCAAAGGTAATGTCAACAATAATAGATCATGATAGCCTACATCCAATTGGGCATATATTTCAGGATCTTTCCAACACAACGTGCTTGCCAAAGGATAAAATGTAAAAAGGGAAAGGTGAAGATCACCTTGACTCTTGTATAAGGTATAAGGCAAGAACAATAGATAGGCCCTTCGCAAAGGGAAGCAGAGGTTGTCATGTGCTTTTATGGTTGGATGTACAAAATCTTAGGGCAAAAGAATGTCACTTTATATTGCCACTTGTGATATGGACATTTATTATGCAGTCGGTCGCTTTTATTGCTTCCTTATCACAAGATCGTATAAAGTTTATTTTCTCCACACTAATAGATCATATACATTTAGCGAGTTGCAACAATGACAAATTACTTGAAGGATCTTACTCAATCCATAGGTAGATATGGTGGACTCTCATGGCAAAATTGGGTTTAAGGATGTTTGGAAGCACAAGTAGTATCTCTACTTCGTGCAAGGAGTTTGGCTAGCATGAGGGGGAAAGGCAAGCTCAACATGTTGGATGATCCATGACAATATACTTTATTTCAGATATAAGAAAACATAATCCATTATGTTGTCTTCCTTGTCCAACATCACCTCTTTAGCATGTCATATTTTAATGAGTGCTCACAATCATAGAAGATGTCCAAGATAGTACATTTGTATGTGAAAACCTCTCTTTCTTTATCACTTCCTATTGATTGCAACGATGACCAAAACTATGTTTGTCAACTCAACATTTTTTATTCATCATACCCTTTATATGTGAAGTCATTACTCCCCATAAGATCAATATGATCTCTTTGATTCTTTTTTTTCTTTCTCTCTTTTATTATCTCATGATCATGGTGAGATAATCAAGCCCTTGACTCAAAACTAATTTATATTATATATAGCTCACAGACTCGATTGCATAGATAAAGATCATAAAGCAAAGCTCACAACTAGATCATACTAAACTTTATTCTACTAGATCAAGATATTACCAAAAGGATCGAATTAAGAAAAACGGTAAAGATAGGAGTGTGATGGTGATACGATACCGGGGCACCTCCCCCAAGCTTAGTAGTTGCCAAGGGGAGTGCCCATACCCATGAGATTATTTCTCTTTCTTCGGAGGCAGTGATGTGATTTTCTTGGCGATGATACCCCCCAGGATACGATTCTCCTCCTCGAGCTTGTTAACTTGCTGCTTGAGGCCCATTATTTCCTTTCAGAGCTTTCCCATGACGGCCAAAGCTCCTTTAACCCAAGGATGTTACATAGCTGCGGGAGAACAAGAACACTCTTTTTCATATTTTCATAAGAAAGAAACCTGACATTGGAAGGGATGACCGGGTTTGGAATAGCTAAGCTACGTAGTTCTCCCCATCGTGAATCCAGCTCGGAAACGAGAAGTAATGTCTTGATCCACCTCCATAGCATCTATCCTTTTCAAGTCGGCCTCCATCTCTTCCTCCGTTGATGGCCCCGAAGTGGTCAGCATCGCTGTTTGCTCCTAGCCTTAGTGTCGTATGAGACACCCGACTCTCTCTAACTGACTCCTAAGAAGACATCTTGCTCTTATCTGCGACGGAAATAACCCAAAACAAATACACAGGATTTTGTCGTGGTGTCGTGGTCAAAACTTTTGGGGGACTATATAATGAATTTTTACTGACAAAAAGAAGTATCATGCAAGAAAACATAGTCCAGAAGACACACGAGGTGCCCACGAGGCGGGAGGCGCGCCTAGGGGGTAGGGCGCGCCCTCCACCCTCGTGGACGCCTCGTGTCCATTTCAAACTACTTCTTATTTTCCTATTTTCTAAAATATTCCAAAACGGAGAAAAATTGCCATTAAAACTGTTTTGGAGTCGGTTTACTTACTGTACCACATACCTCTTCCTTTTTGGAGTCTGAATCATTCTGGAAAGTGTCCCTTATGTATTCCTTTGGGGTTACGGTTTCAATGACATTAGTTTCAATATTTATGGTATTACCCGAGATATAATGTTTGATTCTTTGACCGTCACCACCTTCGGATTTGGGCCTTCAAAGTTGTTGATTTTTATGGCGCCGGATGGATAGACCTCCTCGATAACGTAAGGACCTTCCCATTTAGAGAGAAATTTTCCTGCAAAAAATCTTAAATGAGAGTTGTATAGCAAAACATAATCACCTACATTAAACTCACGCTTTTGTATCCTTTTGTCATGCCATCTTTTAACTTTTTCTTTAAACAGTTTGGCATTTTCATAGGCATGGGTTCTCCATTCGTCAAGCGAGCTAATGTCAAATAACCTCTTCTCACCGGCCAGTTTGAAATCATAATTGAGCTCTTTAATATCCCAATATGCCGTATGTTCTAGTTCGAGAGGTAAGTGACATGTTTTCCCATAAACCATTTTATGCGGAGACATGCCCATGGGATTTTTATATGCACTTCTATAGGCCCATAATGCATCATCAAGTTTCTTGGACCAATTCTTTCTAGATCTATTAATAGTCTTTTGCAAAATTAATTTCAGCTCTTTGTTACTCAGTTCTACTTGACCACTAGACTGTGGGTGGTAAGGGGATGCAATCCTATGATTAACATCATACTTAGCAAGCATTTTACGAAAAGCACCATGAATAAAATGTGAGCCACCATCAGTCATTAAGCATCTAGGGACTCCATACCTCGGAAAAATAACTTCTTTAAGCATCTTAATAGAGGTGTTGTGATCAACACTACTAGTTGGAATAGCTTCTACCCACTTAGTAACGTAATCAACATCAACTAAAATATGTGTATACCCATTAGAGGAAGGAAACAATCCCATATAATCAAAGCCCCAAACATCAAATGGTTCAATAACAAGTGAATAGTTCATAGGCATTTCTTGACGTCTACTAATATTACCAATTCTTTGACATTCATCACAAGACAAGACAAACTAACATGCATCCTTGAAGAGAGTAGGCCAATAAGAACCAGATTGCAGTACCTTATGTGTAGTTCTATCTCCATCATGGTGTCCTCCATAAGCCTCAGAGTGACACTTGCGTAGGATCTGTTCATGTTAATGCTCAGGTACACAACGTCTAATAATACCATCCACTCCTTTATAAAGGTGTGGATCATCACAGAAGTAATGTCTTAAATCATAGAAAAACTTTTTCTTTTGCTGGTTTGTGAAACTAGGTAGTATAAATTTAGCGACAATATAATTAGCATAATCGGCATACCATGGAGCAGTTCGAGGGTATTTATGACAGCCATTTATTCATCAAGAAAGCTATCATCAATAGGTAGTGGGCCATCAAGAATATTCTCTAACCTAGATAAGTTGTCTGCAACGGGGTTCTCAACTCCCTTTCTATCAGTTATATGCAAATCAAATTCTTGCAGCAAGAGAACCCATCTAATAAGTCTAGGTTTAGCATCTTTCTTTTCCATAAGATATTTAATAGCAGCATGATCAGTGTGAACAGTTATTTTAGAATCAACAATATAAGGCATGAACTTATCACAAGCAAATACAACAACTAAAAATTCTTTTTCAGTAGTAGCATAATTTCTCTTGGCACTGTCTAGAGTTTTACTAGCATATTGGATAACATTCAATTTCTTATCAACTCTTTGTCCTAGAACAGCACCTACAGCATAATCACTAGCATCGCACATAATTTCAAAGGGTAAATTCCAATCAGGAGGCTGTACAATAGGTGCAGAGATCAATACTTTCTAAAGTATTTAAAATGCTTCTACACAATCATCATCAAAAACAAAAGGAACATCTTTTTGTAAGAGGTTAGACAGAGGCCTAGAGATTTTTGAGAAGTCCTTAATGAACCTCCTATAAAAACCGGCATGACCAAGGAAACTTTTTATACCTTTGATGTCCTTGGGACACGGCATCTTCTCAATAACATCAACTTTATCTTTATCGACTTCAATACCTCCTTCAGAAATTTTATGCCCCAAGACAATACCTTCATTAACCATAAAGTGGCACTTTTCCCAATTCAAGACAAGATTAGTTTCTTCACATCACTGCAAAACTCGATCAAGGTTGCTCAAGCAATCATCAAAAGAAGTTCCATAAACAGAAAAATCATCCATGAAAACCTCAACAATCTTTTCACAAAAATCAGAGAATATAGCCGGCATGCATCTTTGAAAGGTAGTAGGTGCATTACATAAACCAAAAGGCATACGTCTATAAGCAAAGGCACCGAAAGGGCAAGTAAAAGTGGTCTTTTCTTGATCCTCTTTTGACACAGGTATTTGAGAGAAACCAGAATAGCCATCTAGAAAGCAAAAATGAGTATGTTTGGATAATCTTTCTAGCATTTGATCAATAAAAGGCAGAGGGTAATGATCCTTTTAGTAGCTTTATTTAATTTGCGGAAATTGATTACCATTCTATAGCCTGTAACAATTCTTTGTGGGATCAATTCATCTTTATCATTAGGAACAATAATAATACCTCCCTTCTTAGGAACACAATGGACATGACTTACCCACTGACTATCAACAACTGAATAAATTATACATGCCTCTAGAAGCTTTAGTATTTCTTTCCTTACCACTTCTTTCATCCTAGGATTTAACTGTCGTTGATGATCAACAACTGGTTTAGCGTCTTTCTCCAATTTTATTTTGTGTTGGCATAGAGTGGGACTAATTCCCTTAAGATCATCAATAGTATATCCGATGGCAGCATGGTGCTTCTTCAGAGTTTTTAATAATTTCTCTTCTTCTTGCTATGAAAGGTTAACACTAATAATAACAGGATATATCTTCTTTTCATCAAGATAAGCATACTTAAGAGTATCGGGCAATGGTTTGAGCTCAAACACAGGATCACCCTTGGGTGGAGGAGGATCCCCTAGAATTTCAATAGGCAAGATGTGTTTCAATAAAGGTCCCTATTTAAAGAATATTTCATCTATTTCCCTTCTCTCATTCATATACATATCATTTTCATGGTCTAGCAGATATTGTTCTAAAGGGTCGTTAGGAGGCACGGCAATAGAAGCAAGACCAATAATTTCATCCTTACTAGGCAATTCTTTATCATGGGGTTGTCTACGGAATTTAGCAAAGTTAAAATCATGAGACATATCCCCTAAGCCAATTGTAATAACATGCTTTTTGCAGTCTATCTTAGCATTAACAGTATTCAAGAAGGGTCTACCAAATATAATGGGGCAAAAGTCATCTTGTGGGGAACCAAGAACAAGAAAATCAGCAGGGTATTTAACTTTCCCACACAAGACTTCAACATCTCTAACAATCCCAACGGGTGAAATAGTGTCTCTATTGGAAAGCTTAATTTTAACATAAATACCTTCTAGCTTAGCAGGTGCAATATCGTGCATAATTTCTTCGTATAAGGAATGAGGTATTGCACTAGCACTAGCACCCATGTCACATAAGCCATGATAGCAATGATCTCCTATTTTAACAGAAATAACAGGCATGCCTACAACATGTCTATGCTTATTTTTTGTATCGGGTCTAGCAATTCTAGCAGCTTCATCACAGAAGTAAATAACATGCCCATCAATATTATCGACCAAGAGATCCTTAACCATAGCAACACTAGGTTCAACTTAAATTTGCTCAGAGGGTGTAGGTGTTCTAGTATTACTCTTACGAACCACAGCTGAAGCTTTAGCATGATCCTTTATTCTAGCGGGGAAGGGTGGTTTCTCAATATAAGCAGTAGGAACAATAGGATCAACATTATAAGTGATAGTTGTCGGTGTACTAGAATAGGGGTACCCTAGTATCCCGAACTTGTGCACGGGCAGTCGCAGCGTCCCGCGGCAAGGCTTGCCGGGTGACCGCCAAGGTCCTCTGTGGTTCCTTTGGAGCCATTCAAGAACAAAGTATTCAAGCCAAGGAGACAAGGCCCTGGCAAGAGGAGCTTGCCGGGAAGGCCACTCAAGGCATAAGACCCCGGCAAGAGGAGCTTGCCGGGAAGGCCAACCAAGGCATCTCAAGGAACTTGCTGCGACGCGCCACGCGTCCCGGCAAGGCCCGGTGAGCGGCAAGCTCCCGGACGCGACAAGACAACGACCGCGGCAAGGCGCTTGCCGCGACAAGCTACCACTCTGTACCCGTGCTCCAGCGCATCCACCTACGTGTCGCCTCTGGGACCCTTCCAGGCGTACGTGGCGGGAGGCTGTGCAGCCAGTGGTACGCGGTGGCAAGCGGTGCTGACAAGATTACCATCGTGGCAAGCGGTGGCGTCCCTGACGGCCCCTTTTTGCACTGTTTGGGCGACGCAGACGGGCATTTAATGCCCTTGTCCCCTGCCGTCAGGGTTAGGTATGATACACTGTACAGGTAGCTGTACCAACCGCAACACCTTTCCATTTTTACCCTTGCCTACGTTGCCACCTGTCGGTGACCCCTTGAGCATATAAAAGGAGGCCCATGCGCAACGTAGAGGGGGGTTCGAAGGAGAAGAACACTCACGCTCGGTCTCGTTAGCTGCTAGTGCGTACTGTAGCACTCAGCGCTCCCGAGCAAGAACTCAATACAAACCACAAAGTAGGAGTAGGGTTTTACGCATCCGTGCGGCCCGAACCTGGGTAAACTGCTCATGTGCTTCGCCTCGATCCGCTCTTCGCGCGACCTCCGCCCCCCGCTGAACCGAAAGGGGCTCGGTCCCCATAGGTGTTCGTGGATCAGTTTCCCCGACATCTTTGGCGCGCCAAGTAGGGGTGCGTCGAGGTTGTGTGAACCTGATCCGGCGTTCACACGAGCTAGATCTTCATCATCTTCATCGATATGCCGCCGAAGAAGAAGGCTTCGGAGGCGGCTGCTCCGTCCGTGTCGATCCCACCACCGCCGGAGCAAACGGCTAGTGGGGTAGACGCTGGCGGAAGAACGGGCGTCGACGAGGGAGCTCACGGCGCCGCCAAGTCCAAGGACAAGGCTGCGCTGCCCATCGGCGGCGTAGTCGACTCCCACAACGACCGGGCACACTCCAAAACCTCGGCGTCCGTGCATGCACCGCGCCCATCTCAGGAGGCGCGGGACCGGCAGCGTCATGGTACTCACGGTACCATACGCTTGCTGGACCAAAATCGAGCTGGTGGATCTCGGAATGCTCAAGACCAGCATGCACTCCAACATGCTGGCACGAGCAAGGCACGGTCGCCTGGACGGGATACTGCTCCTTCTAACATAGTTAGGAGTCCGAGCATATCCCGCTCCTCACACCGTTCGCCACCACTACCCGCCACTCCAGCAGAAGCTCTGGCGCGAGCTTAATTGCTCCTAGACTTCCCTCCAACGGCAGACAAGATCGACGACTGGAGGGCCACCATTCAGAGTCTCATCGGCATCGCCAACGGCGACACTTCACGGCAGCCGAATACGTCGCAGTCGCGGCAAGTCAGCCAGGCGCGAGCCGGTGGCGACAAGACCGGCGAGGGTGCAACCACCGTGCACCCTCCGCCCCAAAGGCCAAGATCGCCGACTCGCCGGATCCACCTCGATAGCGACTCTACCGCGTCATCGGATCCACGAGCTCGTCGCGATCAGCGCCAAGTTCTTCACGAACGACAGCAAGAAGAAGCTCGTACCCGCATCGAGCGCCGACAAGAAGCGCGGCGTCAATCAGACCAGCGCGCTGGGCCCGCTGTCGACATGCATGCGCCAGGAGGACCAGGCGACTTGCCGTACGCGGTAGGTTGTCATGTGTTTACTCGTGAGCTGCGGCAAGTCCAGTGGCCCAGCATGAAGAATTTCAAGCCAGACGTACCAGAGAAGTACGACGGCAAGACGCATCCGTCGGAGTTCCTCAGCATCTACACCATCGCGGTGCAAGCTGCCGGGGGGCGAGACGGCAAGATCCTTGCCAACTACTTCCCGTAGGTGCTCAAACCCAATTTCATATCCTGGCTCATGCACTTGCCAGATAACTCCATATCTTCTTGGGCAGACCTATGCCATCAGTTTGTCGGCGCCTTTACAGGCGGCCACAAACCTCATGCCAAGAGAGTGACCTTCATCTGCTCGCCCAGAAGGAAGGAGAGCCCCTGCGCAAGTACATCTAGAGATTCAGCCGTGTACAGCACAACATCCCAGATGTCCACCCTGCCACGGTCATCAGCGCGTTCCATCAGAACGTGCGTAACCGCAGGATGCGGGAGGAGATGGCGATGTGCAAGATCAGGGACGTCAGTGAGCTGTATGCCCTGGCCGACAAGTGCGCACGTGCTGGGAAGGGAGGAAACTCCCCGGAGAGGATACAGGAGCAGGAGGATCTGACAGTGAGGGTGCTGCCCCGGCAAAGAAAAACCTGCGGCGGAACAACACGAAGAAGAAAGGCAAAGATGTGCTAGTCGTTGAGCAGTCCGGCAACGGAGGTGACGCCAAGAAAGCCAAAGTTGGCAGCTCCGGCAAGGAGGTTGCCGCATGCACCAACTGCCAGGCTGTGGCGGCCGCCGACAAGCACGACGGCACCGACAAGCAGTACTGCAAGATCCACCGCACCAAGGGTCATGACCTCCAGAACTGCAACAGGGTCGAGCAGCTTGTTGAGCAGCAGAAGGCTGAATACGAGCGACGCGACAAGGAGAAGGCCCAAGGGGGTGCTGGAGGATCCGGCACGAAGCGCCCCAGCCGGGGAGGACGCCGCGGCAAGGCCAAGCAGCGGCAAGGAGACAGACCTCCCCGCGGCCGCGACAAGGATGAAGACGACGACGACGATGAAGACATGGATGATGTTGAGACCAGTGAGCAGGAGTTCCAGAAAGCCACAGAGGTCTTGTGCGTTGACGGCGGTGCTTCTCTGCATACTTCTCACCGCCAACTCAAGCAGTGGGTGCGGGAAGTCAATGCGGCAGAACCACCTGTCGAGTCACGCAAGCTTCTGAAATGGTCCAGCACGCCTATCGTCTTTGATATTGAGGACCACCCTGATCGCACAACTGCGGTCGGGTGCTTGCCGATGTTGGTTTCACCAACTATCCGCAACCTCAAGGTCACTAAGATGCTAGTTGACGGCGGGGCCGGCTTGAACCTGATCTCCTCCGCTGTACTCCAGAAACTCCAGATCCCTGACAGCGAGCTCGAAGAAACCGGCACATTCCAAGGAATCAACCCGGGAAGGAGCAAGCCGAAGGGAAAGGTCACGCTGCCGGTAACATTTGGCAGCGAGTTGAACTTCAGGACTGAGAGGGTCACTTTTGACGTTGCCGATTTTCCATTGCCTTACAATGGGATACTCGGCCGTCCAGCGCTCGCCAAATTCATGGCAGCCTCTCACTACGCATACAACATGTTGAAGATGCCAGGCCCGATAAGTGTCATCTCTGTCCCTGGCGACAAGAAGGATGCTCTTATCTGCGCCGACAAGATCTACCGGGAAGCGGCAGCCGCGACAGATCGCAAGTCACTTGCTGTTGAAGCTCCCGGGGGGAAGAAGAATACCAAGTCCGGCAAGAGCTCTGATGCCCACTCCGGCAAGCGCACCTCTTCGGAGTGCTGCGCTATCGTCGAGGACGCACCATCGAGCTCCACCGGCAAGTGTAAGAAGGCAATGGCAGCTCCGCCAGAGACCAAGAAGGTGTCCGCCAAGGAGGACGGCACTGGTGGTACCTTCACCATCAGTGCCACTCTTGACCCTAAATAGGAAAGCGCGCTCATTGCTTTCCTGCGGGCGAACGTCGACGTGTTTGCATGGCAACCGTCTGACATCCCCGGTGTTCCCAGGAAAGTAATTGAGCACCATCTTGCCGTCTGTCCTCATGCACGGCCCGTCAAGCAGAAAGTCAGGAAACAAGCAGTGGAGCACCAAGAATTCATCGCAGAAGAAATCAAGAAGTTGGAAGCAGCAGGCCTTGTCAGAGGAGTGCTCCATCCCACGTGGTTGGCCAATCATGTAGTCGTGCGCAAGGCAAACGGGAAATGGAGGCTTTGTATCGACTTTACCGATGTCAATAAAGCTTGTCCCAAAGACCCATTTCCCTTGCCGCGCATTGACCAGATTGTTGACTCCACGGCCGTATGTGACTTGCTTTCATTTCTTGACGCATACTCAGGATACCATCAGATCTTCATGGCAGAAGAGGAGGAGGAGAAGACCGCATTCATCACTCCATGTGGCACGTACTGTTTCATACGGATGCCTTTCGGTTTGAAGAATGCTGGTTCAACATTTGCAAGAGTAGTCCATGCCGCTTTTGAGCCACAAATACACATAAATGTGGAAGCCTACATGGATGATATAGTGGTCAAGAGCAAGGACAAGGCAACTCTGATTCAAGATTTAGACGAGACCTTTGGAAATCTGCGCAAGATCCAGCTCAAGCTCAACCCCGAGAAGTGTGTGTTTGGAGTCCCTTCCGGCAAGCTTCTCGGGTTCTTCGTGTCTCAGCGAGGAATTGAAGCCAATCCCGACAAGATCAGGGCCATTGAGCAGATTGAAGCACCAAAGCGCGTCAAGGATGTACGAAGACTTGCCGGTTGCATGGCTGCCCTCAGCAGGTTTATCTCTAAGTCTATTGAGCACGCCCTGCCGTTTTTCAAAATATTGAAAAAGGCAGGTCCAATGAAATGGACTCCGAAAGCGGAGGCTGCGCTGCAAGACTTGAAGAGGTACCTGTCCTCCACTCCAATACTTGTCACACCTAAACCACAAGAGAAGTTGCTGTTGTATATAGCGGCAACCAATCAAGTGGTTAGTGCTGCGTTAGTAGCGGAGAGGGAGGCAGATCATGAGCCAGCGACCACGGCAGGCGCATCCAGCGACAAGCAGGGGGCTTCCCCGACAAGCTCTGGTCCCGACAAAGATGGCTCTGCGCAAGCGCAAGAGGAGATACAGAAGAAGATGGTGCAGCGCCCAGTTTACTTTGTCAGTTCCCTTCTGCAGGGGGCTAGGTCAAGGTATTCTGGTGTGCAGAAATTGCTTTTCGGCCTTCTCATGGCCTCGAGAAAGCTGCGTCATTACTTCCAAGCACATGAGATCACAGTTGTCACTCGCTTCCCGCTGAAGAGGATACTACATAATCCAGAAGCAACAGGCAGGATTGTTGAGTGGGCACTGGAACTGTCAAGCTTTGGCCTCAAGTTTGAAAGTACTTCAACTATCCAAAGAAGAGCATTGGCAGAATTCATAGCAGAGTGGACGCCTACACCAGATGAAGAAATTCCAAAAACGAGCATCCCCGTCAAGGAAGCAAGCAAAGAGTGGCTGATGTACTTTGATGGTGCCTTCTCGCTGCAAGGCGCCGGTGCTGGCGTGCTGCTTGTCGCACCCACCGGAGAGCACCTCAAGTACGTAGTCCAGATGCACTTTCCCAAGGAGCAAGCAACAAACAATACTGCAGAGTATGAAGGTTTGCTTGCCGGTCTCAGGATTGCGGCAGACCTTGGGATCAAGAAGCTCATTATCAGGGGTGACTCGTAGCTTGTCGTCCGCCAAGTGAACAAGAATTATCAGAGTCCGTTGATGGAAGCATACGTTGATGAAGTGAGAAAGCTAGAAGAGCACTTTGACGGCCTACAGATGGAGCATGTTCCAAGAGCTCAAAATGACATTGCCGATGGCCTGTCGAAGTGCGCCGCACTTAAGTTACCTGTGGAACCAGGGATCTTTGTGCTCAAGCTGACTCAACCGTCTGTAATGCCATCAACTGGACAGAGCAAGAAGAGGAAGTTGATTTCTGGTGACTATTTTCCGGCAGAGCTTCCCGAAGCCGCCGCCAAGAAGGTCCCCAAGATCAACGCCAAGAGTGCTGAGGAGCAGTCTGCTCCGGCAAGCCCAAGGGTTTGTTCCGTTGAAGCAGACGCTCCCGACAAGTTTTGCTCCGGCAAACTTGCCGGGGAACATCAAGCTCCGGCCGAGCCGCAGGTTCTCGCCGTAGAAGCGGATGTTCCCGTAGCAGCAGATGTGCCTTTAGTCCTTGTTGTCGAGCCACAAGCTCTAGCATGGGCACAGCGGATTGTCCGTTTCCTCCAGACAGGAGAACTTCCCGAAGAGCAAGAAGAAGCGGAAAGAGTAGCCCGGCAGTCAAGTATGTACCAGTTTGTTGACAACACACTATACAGAAGAAGACTCAACGGTGTGAAATTGAAGTGTATTCACCGGGAAGACGGACAAAAGCTGTTGGCAGAGATACATGGAGGCATATGTGGTCACCACATTGGCGCAAGAGCACTTGCCGGAAAAGCATTCCGGCAAGGTTTCTTTTGGCCGACAACCCTCCAGGATGCAACTGCACAAGTAACCAACTGTGAAGCGTGCCAGTTTCATTCCAAGAAGATACACCAGCCAACTCAAGCTCTCCAGGCGATCCCTTTATCCTGGCCATTTTCGGTCTGGGGGCTCGACATCCTCGGCCCCTTCCCCCGAGCATTCGGGGGCTTTGAGTACTTGTACGTTGCAATCGACAAGTTCACAAAGTGGCCGGAAGTGGAAGCAGTAAGGAAGGTGACAGCACAGTCAGCAGTCAAGCTCTTCAGGTCGATTGTTTGCCGCTTCGGGATCCCTAACAAGATCATCACCGACAACGGTACACAATTCACGAGCCGCACCTTCATGCAGTACGTCCAAGATCTTGGCACCAAGGTCTGCTTTGCTTCTGTTGCTCACCCGAGAAGCAACGGTCAAGCGGAGAGGGCAAATGCTGAAGTGCTGCGTGGACTCAAGACCAGAACTTTCGACAGGCTGCACAAGTGCGGAATAAACTGGATCGAGGAGCTGCCGGTGGTTCTTTGGTCGATCAGGACGACGCCAAATCGAGCCACTGGCCAGACACCTTTCGCTCTAGTCTATGGAGCAGAGGCAGTTCTCCCCACGGAACTCATATATGGGTCACCTCGAGTGTTCGCTTATGATGAGCTCGAGCAAGAGCAGCTGCGACAAGATGACGCGCTGCTCCTTGAGGAAGACCGTCTTCAGGCTGCTGTGCGAGCTGCTCGCTACCAGCAAGCTTTGCGCCGCTACCATAGCCGCAAAGTTAACGCCAGAAGTCTCGAGGAAGGCGACCTTGTTCTTCGGCGCGTTCAGTCCGCCAAGAATTCCAACAAGTTGACGCCGAAGTGGGAAGGCCCTTACCGCGTGAAACGAGTAACTAGGCCCGGCGCTGTCCGCCTTGAGACCGAAGATGGCATTTCGGTGAGCAACTCCTGGAACATTGAGCATCTTTGTAAGTTTTACCCATAAGGCGTGGTTGCCGGAACCCGTTCCGGCAACCACCTTTTGTACAAGTCTTGCCGTTGTTGCATCTAATCCTTTGTACAAAGCCGGGCGCAGACCCCGTGCATAAGTAAAGCTCATGTGCTCCGCACATCTTGTCAATTTCATGCTTTCTATTTTTTGCATGTGTTATCTGACACTTTGTGCAGCACCTACCCCGGTAAGAAATAACGAGCCGTAAGGCTCCATATCTCTATTTTCTCTTCTTTCTTTTTCTCAAGGAAAGGAAGGTCCCCTCGCCCACAAGTTTGCCGGGGGGAAAGGAGAAGATGATGGTATGGACCAGGCGTCATTCAAGAAAGTTCCGCCTTACCGGGAAGCAAACAACAGAAAAGCTAAGTTGCCAAAGTTTGAGCAATCAGATTTTTTAAATTTTTAAGTTATCTTCCTTGAACGACCGCACTTTGTATGGAAAAATTGTGCGCGGAGGAACCAACTGGTAGCTAGTTGCGCCCTTACTTTGTTTCGAGTTCGCTCAACAACTTAAGCGAGCTGCAACTAGTTGCGACAAGGTTTCTTGTCGGTAGCGGCACCGCCAGCAGGCTGCTGACGTTCCGCACTCAACGCTCGTGGCTAAGGTGCCTGCGCCGGTAAGTTCTCTAAAAGCGTAGGGCAAAACGTACAAAGGAAGGAATCAAGTAAAGGAAATAACAGTGCAACCATTACCCAGAACAGAGTTATATTACAAGATAGCTTGTCGCGGCTCTAACAGATTGTTCTCATAACATGGCCAACAGCGACAAGAAAAGAAGAAAACGGGCGGCCTAGTCTACGCGATCGCCCTCAACCCTCTTGATCCCGCTCACCTTGTCCACAATGGGTGCGACAAGGGCCTTGAGCGCTTCCAGATCAGCATCCGGCGGCAGGGACTTGAGGACATTGGTGAGGTTGAGGCCTAGATTGCGGAAGGCCACCTTCACCAACACCTTTTGAAGAGCTCCTGCGCAGATCTTGCGCGACTCGTCGGCCAGCCGCTTTGGAGTCGTCTCCCGGAGTCGCTGGAGGGTCGTCGCCATGCCTTTGAAGAACAAGGTGAGCTTGGCGCTGGGTTGGAGGTTCTCATCAAAGGGAAACCCGAGATCCTCCATCCCCAGCTGCGCCAGCTCCCTGTCGATATCTGCGGCAACATTCACGAGACCCTCCGTCCAATGCTCGACGGTCTCCCTGAAAGTGTTCTGGACGGCAGCAGCACTCGCCAGCAGCGCCTTCTCCGCCTTGATCTCCTCCTTCAAGGCCGCCTCCCGCTCCCTGGCGCCGTCCAGCGTCTTGGTCAAAGTGGTCAGCTTCAACTCAAGATCTGCGTTGGAGTCCTTGGCGGCGCTGAGCTCCTTGCCCTTCTCGGCGAGACGAACCTGCAGCTCTGAGTTGCTGTGGGCGTCCTTCTCCCGCTCATGCTTGAGCGCGGCAAGCTCTTCACCGCTCGCCTTGAGGTCGGCCTCAAGCTGCGTCACCTTCGTCTCCAGCTCCTTCTTGGCGACCTCGGCAGCTGCGGCAACATCCTCTGCTTTCTTGAGGGCTCCGCCAAGTGTTTGCTCGCGCGCGGGAAGCTCCTCCTCGTGGCTGTCGAGGTTAATCTTCTGCTGCGCCAGCTCGCCCTCCTGTGCAGACAGCTTCTCGGCGGCAAGCCGCTGCTGCTCTTTGATGTCAGCCTTCTCAAGAAAGAAGGCCTTCTGCTCCTCGGCGAGCTGCTCCCGCTCCTCTGCCAAGGACCGGAGAGCTTCCTGGTGAAGACCCCGGAGCTCCTCCCCGCGCTTCTCGATGTCAGCTCCCGCCTTCGCGGCAAGCGCCTCTCGGGACTCCAGCTTGGCCTGCCAAGCGCGGTAGAGCGACAACAGCTTCCGCAGCAGCCGCTCCTCCTCAGGCTCGCCGCTGCTGCTGCTCGGCGCATCGACCAGCGTCAGCCCAGCGGCGGCGAGCACCTCTCCATCGAAACTCTCCCCTTCGACCGGTGCCCTGGAGAGAGACGCCCAGGGGAGGTTGATGAAGACGCCATCGCCGGCCTTCAAGTAGACGCCTGGCTGGGGCTCTTCGGAGCCTGGCGCTGCGGCAGCGACGGAGGGATCGGCGGTCGGCGTAGCGCTTGGCGCTCCTGCGGCCTCAGGGCCATCAGTGCGATCGCCAGACCCCTCGCTAGCTGCTGCAGCGGCAGCCTTGGTGGCCTCGTCGCCGGCGGGATTGTCAGCGCCGGCTGCTTCTTCGGTGGCGGCGGCGTCGTTGGCGGCCTCGGTGATTTTCTCCTCGACGGCAACCTCGGTCTCCATCGGCTCCGCAGCAGATGGATCTGACGGCCGGAAAAGGGAGAAGAATCAAGCAAATATCCAAAAAGAAGATCAAAAGAAGAAGAACCTAAGGGAAGTTCTGAAGCCATAGGATTACCTGTACCGGGTTCTGCAGTCGCAGTCTCCGCCGCCGGGGGGCCGCTGGTGCTATCCTTTTCCAGAGAACTCCCCCTTGCCGGAGGACTCTCCCTTGGCGGAGAACTCTCCCTTGGCAGAGAGCTCTCCCTTGCCGGAGAGCCCCTTGCCGGAGAACTTTCCCTTGGAGGCGTGGTCGAAGCAGACGGCATGTCGGGGGCGGCCTTCGGGCGCTCCTGGTGGGGCTGCTCTGCTCCTACACAAACCAACAATCAAGATATCAGCAAAGAAAGAGCACCCATGCGCGCCACAGCGGAAAGTAAACCATATACTTACGCTGGGGGCTGCGCTGGGGGCTGCTCTGAAGAATGGTTGCCGGGTCCGGCAAGGTGGTCTCGGGCGCATCCTCCGCTGTCGCGGTGGGTTCGTCCTCGACGATGATCACCTCCTCTCTCCTCGCCGGGACCTTGGCTCTCTTGGCCGCTCTCTAGGCCAGAGTCCTGAAAAGGAACAAGTCCGGAGTGAAGCAAATGAGATACAAGACAAAACAGCAAGAATTGAAGAAATACAAGTACAACAAAGAATCTTACTCTTCTTCTTCCTCGTCGGAGCTGAGCGCGGAGAAGTCGAAGTCCGGCTCACGTCCGGCGCGAGGAGGCGGAGGAGTAGGTTCCCTTGGCCGCTTGGCGGGAGCGATGGCGGTGGTCCGAGAAGACCCCGCCCCGGCTGCCGCCGCGGCGTGAGAAGCGGCAGGAGCAGAAGCGGTGGTCCGGGAAGACCCCGCTCCAGTTGCCGCAGCAGCGCGAGGTGCTCCCGTGGTGACAGTACTTGCCGCGGTGGAGCGTGTCGCGCGGCGCGGTGGCTATTGACTCGTCTGCCGCCCCACTACGTCCCCGGCCTTGCGGAGACGCCTTCTTGGTGGAGCCGGGGGCTCTGCTTGCGGCGAGCTGCCCGAAGATGAGGAGGAAGAGGAGTCGATCTCCAGCGAGCTGCTCGTATCCTCAGCGGGCTCGCTCGGCTCGACGTCATGCCCGGCACGGCTTGCCGCCTCCGCTGCCTCTGCCTCCTCCACGCCGGCAAGCTCCTCTCGCTCGGTAAGGCTTGCCGCCTCTGCTGCCTCTGCCTCCTCCACGGTGAACCCGAACTCGCCCGCGGCTGCGGCTGCCGCCGCCTCTTCCAGCCTAGCGGCGATGAGGTCCATCTCAAGATCGGTGGTGGCGCGAGTGAGGCCCTTCTTATCATCGGAGCGAATCGGCACTTCTTCCAAGCTGTCAAAGAACTCCTGCACAGCGTCATCTGCAGGCTCTTGCCAAGTTGGGTCAATCCCATGCGAGTCGCACAGCAGCATCATTGCGCGAATGCGGCTGAGCGCGGAGTTGTTGCACAGCGGAACGACACCCTTCGGCAACCTGAACACTTCGGGATGTTGAGGGTCGTATTTGAACAGCTTCCGGAGCATTGCGTCAAGTTCCATAACAGTGAAGTTGAAGTTGAGGCCCGGGCGCAGCCTCATGATGTCCGCCGCATTCTCGAACTCCCAAGCGGGTCTCTTCCTCTCCTGCGGGGGGGGGGGCGATGCGGCGGCGAAGGAAATCTGCGCCAACTGCACCTACAGTGAGCCCGGCAAGCCTGAGGCGTTGGATCCGGGCGACGGCAATCTTCAGCCTATCATCTTTCGGGGCCATGTTGCTCCAGTCGCTGCCGCGCACTACTGGGGCTCGGCGTCGGGCGGTAAACGGCTGCGGGTTCTCCTCGATAATCCAGCACTAGTTTGCTCTCCATTCCTCCCATTTGCCGCAGAGCTCTCCCTCCAGATAAGCGTCCTTCTTGCCAGCCCTCGAGATCCAGGAGACTCCGCCGGATAAAGGCTCTCCTCTCTCAACTCGGGGCATAAAGAAGTGGCGAAAAAGGGCTACATTTGGATAGACTCCGACAAAGTTTTCGCAGAGATGTGCGAAAACTGCCATGGTCAGAACGACATTGGGGGTGAAGTCAAGGAGGCGGAATCCGTAGGTGTTCATGATATCACAGAAAAATTCAGAGAAAGGCGGGCAGAGCCCGCAGTAGAAGAACAAGGCGAAGAATGGGTATCCATTTGGAGCCATTCCAGAAGCGACGGCTGGAAGTACCTTCGTTCGCGGGTGCGCCCGCGTCTCCGTGGACCAGAAGAGGTAGAAAGTCTCCCTCAGCTCCCTCGCGGAGAGCCTGGGGGGAAGATTGCCCGCTCTTTTCGCAGCGCCGCAAGCCGCTGCGCCACGGTCGACTTCACACCCTTCCCCTTTTCGGTTTTCGGAGCCATGGCGGGAGTGGTGGGGGAGGTCGACGGCGCTGGTGGTGCTGGTGGCGATGGGGGGCGGAGAGCTGCTCTCTTTCAGCTTTGGGAAGAAGGGGGAGCAGCGGAGGAGTAGCAACTGGCGGATGGACGAACTGCCCCTGTTTCCCCTGCTTATAAGGAGGGAGGGGGCGGACGTTCCGCCTTTCCGAATAAAGAAACCACCCACGATCTCTCCCACGACGCCGCATTCAACGCGTGTCGTTAAGGGAGGGCGCGGTGGATACGGAGTGAGATACGGCGTAACCCAGGCCGCGCGTGCCCGTGCCCTGTTTTGGGCCTGGCCCAACAGCGCTCGGCACCGTGTATGGCCCAGGCCCGGGGGCTCCTGTCGGTGTACTAGAATAGGGGTACCCTAGTATCCTGAACTTGTGCACGGGCAGTCGCAGCGTCCCGCGGCAAGGCTTGCCGGGTGACCGCCAAGGTCCTCTATGGTTCCTTTGGAGCCATTCAAGAACAAAGTATTCAAGCCAAGGAGACAAGGCCCTGGCAAGAGGAGCTTGCCGGGAAGGCCACTCAAGGCACAAGACCTCGGCAAGAGGAGCTTGCCGGGAAGGCCAACCAAGGCATCTCAAGGAACTTGCCGCGACGCGCCACGCGTCCCGGCAAGGCCCGGTGAGCGGCAAGCTCCCGGACGCGACAAGACAACGACCGCGGCAAGGCGCTTGCCGCGACAAGCTACCACTCTGTACCCGCGCTCCAGCGCATCCACCTACGTGTCGCCTCTGGGACCCTACCAGGCGTACATGGCGGGAGGCTGTGCAGCCAGCCGTACGCGGTGGCAAGCGGTGCTGACAAGATTACCATCGTGGCAAGCGGTGGCGTCCCTGACGGCCCCTTTTTGCACTGTTTGGGCGACGCAGATGGGCATTTAATGCCCTTGTCCCCTGCCGTCAGGGTTAGGTATGATACACTGTACAGGTAGCTGTACCAACCGCAACACCTTTCCATTTTTACCCTTGCCTACGTTGCCACCTGTCGGTGTCCCCTTGAGCATATAAAAGGAGGCCCATGCGCAACGTAGAGGGGGGTTCGAAGGAGAAGAACACTCACGCTCGGTCTCGTTAGCTGCTAGTGCGTACTGTAGCAATCAGCGCTCCCGAGCAAGAACTCAATACAAACCACAAAGCAGGAGTAGGGTTTTACGCATCCGTGCGACCCGAACCTGGGTAAACTGCTCGTGTGCTTCGCCTCGATCTGCTCTTCGTGCGATCTCCGCCCCCACCAAACCGAAAGGGACTCGGTCCGCCGGTCCCATAGGTGTTCGTGGGTCTGTTTCCCCGACAATAGTCTTTTCTTCAACTCTAACAGGTTCAACTACTTTTACTTCAATGGGAGGATGATATTTAAACCACTTCTCCTTAGGGAGATCAACATGAGTAGCAAATGATTCACAGAAAGAAGCTACTATCTCAGAGTCAAGTCCATATTTAGTGCTAAATTCACGGAAAAGATCGGTATCCATAAAAGACTTAACACAATCAAACTTAGGTGTTATACCTGACTCCTTACCTTCGTCGAGATCCCAATCTTCAGAGTTGCATTTAATTCTTTCCAATAAATCCCATTTGAATTCAATAGTCTTCATCATAAAAGAACCAGTACTAGAAGTATCGAGCATGGAGTGATTATTGATAGAAAGTCGAGCATAATTTTTTTTGAATAATAATTTATCTTGAGAGCTCATGATTGGGGCATGAATATAACATTGACTTAAGCCTCCCCCAAGCTTGAGCGATACTTTCTCCTTCACGAGGCCAAAAATTATATATATAATTACGATCACGATGAACTTGATGCATAGGATAGAACTTCTGATGAAATTCCAATTTCAATCGGTTGTAGTTCCAGGATCCAATATCATCGCATAGCCTAAACCATGTCAATGCCTTTCCCTTCAAAGATAAAGGGAAGACCTTTTTCTTGATCACATCTTCGGGCATACCTTCAAGCTTAAATAATCCACAAACTTCATCCACATAGATTAGGATGCAATGTTCCATCTCCTGTAAAGGGATTAGCTAGCAGTTTCTCTATCATACCCGAAGGAATTTAAAAGTAAACATTTTCAGTAGGTTGAGGAGCAACTCTTTGCTCTACTGGTCAAGGTGAAGATACCCCGAACAAGCCACAGTAAATTTCAGCACACTATATAAATTTTTCCTTACCAAATTCCACTTACCAAAGGCGCTTCACTCCCCGGCAACAGCGCTAGAAAAGAGTCTTGATGACCCACAAGTGTAGGGGGTCTATCGTAGTCCTTTCGATAAGTAAGAGTGTCGAACCCAACCAGGAGCAGAAGGAAATGATAGGCAGTTTTCAGTAAGGTATTCTCTGCAAGCACTGAAATTATCGGTAACAGATAGTTTTGTGATAAGGTAATTGGTAACAAGTGACAAGTAATAAAAGTAAATAAGGTGCAGCAATATGGCCCAATCCTTTTTGTAGCAAAGGACAAGCCTGGAAAAACTCTTATATAAAGGAAAGCGCTGCGGAGGACACATGGGAATTATCGTCAATCTAGTTTTCATCACGCTCATATAATTCGCGTTCGTTGCTTTGATAATTTGGTATGTGGGTGGTCCAGTGCTTGGGTGCTGACCTTACTTGGACAAGCATTCCACTTATGATTAACCTCTATTGCAAGAATCTGCAACTACAAAAGAAGTATTAAGGTAAACCTAACCATAGCATGAAACATATGGATCCAAATCATCCTCTTACGAAGCAACGCATAAACTAGGGTTTAAGCTTCTGTCACTCTAACAACCCATCATCTACTTGTTACTTCCCAATGACTTCCTCTAGGCCCAAACAATGGTGAAGTGTCATGTAGTCGACGTTCACATGACACCACTAGAGGAAAGACAACATACATCTCATCAAAATATCGAACGAATACCAAATTCAGATGGCTACTTATAGAAAGACTTCTCCCATGTCCTCAGGAACAAACGTGACTACTCACAAAGAATATTCATGTTCATAATCAGAGGGATATTAATATGCACAATAGATCTGAACATATGATCTTCCACCGAATAAACCAACTAGCATCAACTACAAGGAGTAATCAACACTACTAGCAACCCACAAGTACCAATCTGAGGATTTGATACAAAGATTGGATACAAGAGATGAACTAGGGTTTGAGAGGAGATGGTGCTGGTGAAGATGTTGATGGAGATTGACCCCCTCCCGATGAGAGGATCGATGGTGATGAGGATGGTGACGATTTCTCCCTCCAGGAGGGAAGTTTCCCCTACAGAGCCGCTCCGCCGGAGCCCTATATTGGTTCCGCCAAGGTTCCGCCTCGAGACGGCGGCGCTTCGTCCCGAAAACCTCATTATGATTTTTTCTAGGGCAGAAGACACCTTATACTCGAAGATAGGCATCGAGGGGCTGCCAGGTGGCCCACGAGGCAGGGGGCGCGCCCAGGGGGGTAGGGCGCGCCCCCACCCTCGTGGACGGTGGGTGGACCCCCTCTGCTGCTTTCTTCGCCCGATATTTTTTACATATTCCAAAACTGACTTTCGTGGAGTTTCAGGGCTTTTTGAGTTGTGCAGAATAGGTCTCCAATATTTGCTCCTTTTCCAGCCCAGAATTCCAGCTGCCGACATTCTCCCTCTTCATGTAAACCTTGTAAAATAAGAGAGAAAAGGCATAAGTATTGTGACATAATGTGTAATAACAGCCCATAATGCAACGAACATCAATATAGAAGCATGATGCAAAATGGGCGTATCAGTTTTCCAGTGTTGAGCTTTATGGCCGCAGACAATCCGGCGGGTTCGAGACTCCTGTCTTCGGACTAGGTGAGGCGCTTCGGGTCTAAGGCTGAAGCGGTGGTTGGAGCCGCGAACCCTTTGAAGATCAAGTCTCCTCGGATATCAGCGGCATAGTTCAATTTTCCAAAACTAATCTGGTGACCAGGGGCGTAGCTGTCGATCAGCTCCAGGTGGCCAAGCGAGTTGGCGCGCAGTGTGAAGCTGCCGAATACGAAGATCTGGCCGGGGAGAAAAATCTCCCTCCTGGCAGCATTGTTGTAGATGATTGGTGAAGCCATCGAGCCTTTCGACGATGGAGAGTGGAACTCTCAATGAAAGCACCAATGTCGGTGTCTAAACTGGCAGATCTCGGGTAGGGGGTCTCGAACTGTGCGTCTAACGATCGAGGGTAACAAGAGACAGGGGACACGATGTTTACCCAGGTTCACGCCATCTTAACGGAGTAATACCCTACTTCCTTCTTGATTGACTTTGATGAGTATATGGGTTACAAGAGTTGATCTACCTCAAGATCGTATTGACTAAACCCTAGTTGTCTAGTCTGTACAATTATGATCGCCTCTACGTACTAAACCCTCCAGTTTATATAGACAGTGGAGGGGGCTAGGGTTGTATAGAGTCGGTTTACAGAGAATGGAATCTTCTTATCCGCACACCCAGCTTGCCTTCCACGGCAAGGAGAGACTCATCCGAACATGGGGGAAACCTTCCGTCTTGTATCTTCATGGCCCATTAGTCCGGCCCATGTTACGTAGCCCGGATGCCCGAGGACCCCGTAATCTAGGACTCCCTCACCCACCATATGCTTTCTTCCAGAGAGAAGCCTGTAGTGAAACCTATGGCATCGGGTCTATTCTCCATCATATATTTTCATATCTATAAAACCAAAAATACAAAAATACCTCGCTGAGTTTTATTTACTTTCATTTGTTTTATATCTCTCTATTAGATCTCACTCTTGTTTGTGTCTGTGAAGGGATTGACAACCCCCTTTCCGCGTTGTGTGCAAGTGTTTGTTAGTTTGTGCAGGTACAAAGATTGGAGACTTGCTTGTGACTCCTACTAGATTGATACCTTGGTTCTCAACTGAGGGAAATACTTATCTCTACTTTGATGTATCACCCTTTCCTCTTCAAGGGAAAATCAACGCAAGCTCAAGAAGTAGCAGTGTACGAGCGGGCAGCAGCAACGAGAATTGTCCATCCACAACCAATCAACTGGCTAGGTCAACTCACCACGTCTCGCGCAAGGGCTCGATTGATGCATCTCTACTTGTGTCAAGGTGTATCATACGTGCGCCAGCAACGAAGATTGTTCATCTAGAGGCAACCCAACATTGGCTGGCTACATGCTACTTGTGATCTGCGTCCGGATTTCCTCGAAGAGGAGAGCATGATGCGGTACAATAGAGATAAGTATTTCCCTCAGTCATGAAACCAAGGTTATCAATCTAGTACGCGAACCAAGCAACACCTCATTAGCAGCACCTGCACACAAGCAAAAAATCCTCGCAACCCAATGCAACAAGGGTTGTCAATCCCTTGAAGGTTATGTGCAAGATTAAATTGTATGGTGTTTGATAAATAGATAGATTGATATATGCAAATAAAATAAAAGTAAATAAAGTGCAGTAAAGTATTTTTGTATTTTTGCTTTAATAGATCTGAAAATAATATGATAGAAATAGACCCAGGGCCCGTAGATTTCACTAGAGGCTTCTCACGACAAATAGCATACGGTTGGTAAACAAATTACTATTGGGAATTCATAGAAAGGCAAATAATGTTGACAATGCCCAAGGCAATGATCATGCATATAGGAATCATGTCCAAGATTAGTAGACCGATTCCTGCCTGCATCTACTACTATTACTCCACACATCAATCGCTATCCGGCATGCATCTAGTGTATTAAGTTCATGCAAAAGCTAAGTAATGCCTTAAGCAAGATGACATGATATAGATAAGATAAACTCACGTATGAATAAATCCCATATTGTTACCCTTAATAGCAACGATACATGCATGCCATGTTTCCTTCTGTCATCGAGATTGAGCACCGCAAGATCAAACCCATCACAAAGCACCTCTTCCCATGGCAAGAAAAATCAATCTAGTCTGCCAAACTAAACCAATAAATCGGAGAAGAAATACGAGGCTACACAAATGATGCATAAAAGAGTTCAGAGAAAACTCAAATAATATTCATGGATAGATCTGATCATAAACTCATAGTTCATCCGATCCTAACAAACAGACCGCAAAAAGTCATTACATCAAATAGATCTCCAAGAACATCGAGGAGAACATTGTATTGAAGATCAAAAGGAGAGAAGAATCCATCTAGCTACTAACTATGGACCCGTAGGTCTATGGTAAACTACTCATGCATCATTCAAGGGGCTGGAAGGGTTATGAAGAACCCCTCTGTGACCGTTGCCACCTTTGGCAGAGTGCTGGAAAAGGCCTCTAGATTCGATCTCGTTGTTCTGGAACTTGTTGTGGTGGAAAAAGTATTTCATCGACTCCCCTAGGGTTTTTGAGATTTTAGAATATTTATAGAGGCAGAGGTAGGTCAAAACAATGCCTGTGGGCCCCACTACCCACCAGGGCGTGCCCTGGTCCCTAGTGGGCCCCTCCTTCATCTTCAAGTTCCCTCCTGAAGTTTCCAGGGTCTCTTATCACTGATGTCTACTACACAACCTTCTTCTTGTAGACGTTGTTAGTCCTCCAAGTGCAGAGGTTTGTAGGACAGTAGCAAATTTCCCTCAAGTGGATGACCTAAGGTTTATCAATCCGTGGGAGGCGTAGGATGAAGCTGGTCTCTCTCAAGCAACCCTGCAACCAAATAACAAAGAGTCTCTTGTGTCCCCAACACACCCAATACAATGGTAAATTGTATAGGTGCACTAGTTCGGCGAAGAGATGGTGATACAAGTGCAATATGGATGGTAGATATAGGTTTTTGTAAAAGGAAAATATAAAAATAGCAAGGTAGCAAGTGGTAAACGTGAGCATAAACGGTATAGCAATGATAGTAGGCAAGGCCTAGGGTTCATACTTTCACTAGTGGAAGTTCTCTCAACAAGGATAACATAATTGGATCATATTACTAGCCCTCAACATGCAACAAAGAGTCACTCCAAAGTCACTAATAGCGGAGAACAACGAAGATATTATGGTAGGTACGAAACCACCTCAAAGCTATTCTTTCTGATCGATCTATTCAAGAGTCCGTAGTAACGTTCAATCTATCATAGAGTTCATACTAGAATAACACCTTAAGACACAAATCAATCAAAACCCTAATGTCACCTAGATACTCCAATGTCACCTCAAGTATCCGTGGGCATGATTATACGATATGCATCACACAATCTCGGAAACATCTATTCAACCAACACATAGAACTTCAAAGAGTGCCCCAAAGTTTCTACCGAAAAGTCAAGACGAAAACGTGTGCCAACACCTATGCATAGGTTCCCAAGGTCACGGAACCCACAAGTTGATCACCAAAACATACATCAAGTGGATCACATGATATCCCATTGTCACCACAGATAAGCACGTGCAAGACATACATCAAGTGTTCTCAAATCCTTAAAGACTCAATCCGATAAGATAACTTCAAAGGGAAAACTCAATCCATTACAAGAGAGTAGAGGGGGAGATGCATCATAAGATCCAACTAGAATAGCAAAGCTCGCGATACATCAAGATCGTGCCATCTCAAGAACACAAGAGAGAGTGAGATCAAACACATAGCTACTGGTACATACCCTCAGCCCCGAGGGTGGACTACTCCTTCTCATCATGGAGAGCGCCGGGATGATGAAGATGGCCACCGGTGAGGGTTCCCCCCCTCCGGCAGGGTGCCGGAACGGGGTCTAGATTGGTTTTCGGTGGCTACAGAGGCTTTCAGCGGCGAAACTCCCGATCTAGGTTAATTTCCGAAGGTTTCAGTATTTATAGGATTTTTTGGTGTATGGCACACGTCAGGGGGGCTTCTGGGCTGTCCTCGAGATAGGAGGGCGCGCCCCCCTGCCCAGGGCGCGCCCCCCACCCTCGAGGGCAGCACGTGGCTCTCCTGGCCCAACTCTTTTGCTTCGGGGGCTTCTTTTGGTCCAGAAAAAATCATAAAACTTTGGCTCGTCAATTGGACTCCGTTTGATATTCCTTTTCTGTAAAACCCTAAAACAGGAGAAAAGCAGAAACTGGCACTGGGCTCTGGGTTAATAGGTTAGTCCCAAAAATCATATAAAAGTGAATGATAAAGCCCATTAAACATCCAAGACTTCATAAATAATAGCATGGAACAATCAAAAATTATAGATACGTTGGAGACGTATCAATCACTAGAAAAAAATCTCCAAAAAGTTTCGTGGCATTTGGACTTCGTTTGATATTGATATTCTGCAAAGCAAAAACAAGCAAAAAACAACAACTAACACTAGGCACTGAGTTAATAGGTTAGTTCCAAAAATTTATATAAAGTTGCTTGTAGATGTATACAAAACATCCAATATCGATAATATAACAACATGGAACAATAATAAATTATAGATACGTTGGAGACATATAAGGCATCCCCAAGCTTAATTCATGCTCGTCCTCGAGTAGGTGGAATGCTACCTAACATATTCATCATATATTATTTTCTTTGTAGCATGGACATTTGGACTTGAATGATTCAAAGCAATAGTATATAATTTGACATGAAGACATCAGTACTCAAACATATCAACAAGCAACTACGTCTTTCAAAATATCAATGTTAAAGAAAGTTATCCCTAGACCATTATGCTCAATCATTGATCCATTCATGAAACACATCCAAATATTAACTACATCCCATGCACTAGTATGACAATAGTGTTCCCTAGTTGGTGTTTTATAAGAGCAGACGGATACTCAATAAAAATAAAAATTGCATAAAAGTAAATAAGATAGGCCCTTCGCAGAGGGAAGCAGAGATTTGTAGAGGTGCGAGAGCTCATAGCTTAAATTGAGAGATAAAACTATTTTGAGAGGCATGCTTTCACTGTCAACGAAAACGACCGAGAATTCCCAATATATTCCATGCTAGATAAATCCTAAGCGGTTCCCAAATAGAAAATCAAGTTTATTTCCTTTCCACCATTCTTTCACAATCCATGACTAGCCATATCCACGGGTGCCTTCCATACCAAAACTTTCCAAGGAATTTATTATAGTATATTTTGTTATTTCGGGACTGGGTATCCCTATTACCTGCAACACTCTCGTGCAATGATGAGTGAAGAAACACTCATCATGATAATAAAATATCTAGCATGGAAAAAAATGGCCAACCCCTGCCGCTTCATGAGTGGTACGAACACACAAAAAGGAAACTCATTTTGAAAATTAGAGTTGGACATACAAATTTACTTGAAACGACATGGAAATATCACATATAGGTATGTATGGTGGACTCATTTGGCACAACTTTGGTTTAGGAATTGGATGCATAAGCAGTATTCCCGCTTAGTACAAATGAAGGCTAGCAAATAGATTGAGAAGCGGCCAACCATGAAACGAAAATGGTCACAAAAGAGCATTGAACATAATTAACAATGAATAATGCACCAAAAGTAGGATATAACTTCACTGCATAACTATTGACTTTACATGCATGCATGGGGAATCACAACCTTAACACCAATATTCATACTAAAGCACACTTACTCATCAACATGACTCACATATCACTATCTCCATATCGCAAAACTATTGCAAGGAATCAATTTTATAATATCCAATGATCTTATTGATTTTTTTATTATACCCTTGGATATCTATCACTTTTGGACCGAATTCATATCTCGTGCAAATTACCATTACTATTCTTTTTACTCTCAAAAAGATATAAGTGAAGCACAAGCATAAATATTTCTTCAAAATTTGAACTCTCAAAATAATATAAGTGAAGCATGAGAGGACATTTCTTTAAAATTTACTAACTCTCGAAATAATATAAGTGAAGCATGAGAGTTCATTTCTTCAAAATATAACCACCGTCGTGCTCAAAAAGATATAAGTGAAGTAGTAGAGCAACTGCCTAGCTCAAAAGAATTAAGTGAAGCACATAGAGTATTCTAGAAAATCATGACATGTGTGTGGCTCTCTCAAATAAGTGTATACAACAGGGATGATTGTGACAAACTAAAAAGCAAAACAAGCAAAGACTCATATAATACAAGACGCTCCAAGCACAACTCATGATATATGACGAATAAAGATATAGCTCCAAGTAAAGTTGCCGACGGTCGTTAGAAGAAAGAGGGGACGCCTTCCAGGGCATACCCAAGCTTAGTTGCTTGGTGTTCCTTGAATATTACCTTGGGGTGCCTAGGGCATCCTCAAGCTTAGGCTCTTGCCACTCCTTATTCCTTCATCCATCGTGATCTCACCCAAAACTTGATAACTTCAATCGCACAAAACTCAACAAAATTTCATGAGATCCGTTAGTATAACAAAACTAATCCTTACATTAAGTATTGTTGCAAACCCATTCACATTTTATTAATGCATTATATCTGCTGTATTCTAACTTTACCATGGCTTATACCCGTGATACAATCCATAGATTCATCAAAATAAGCACACAATGCAATCAAAACAGAATCTGTCAAAAACTGAATAGTTTGTAAAGATGCAAATTGTGGTCATACTTATGCAACTGTAAAAATTCCAAAAACTTAGGAAAATGTGGGTAATTTTATTATTAATAGAGTGTAAAAAATCAGAATTTTATCACGCTCCAGTAATCACAGAGAATTCTGCTACTGGACGCGAAAGTTTTTGTTTTCGAACGAAATCAAATCAAATATCAACCAAATCATCCCAGAGGCTTTGCTTGGCACAAACACTAATTAAAACACTAAAACACAATCATAACAGTAGCATAAATTGTGTATTTAGGGGCTATCTTGTTCAGTTCATCTGACTATAGATGTGGTGGAATTGTACAACGTACTTAAAATTAGCTAGTATACATAGTTAAACTAGCTATTTCAGTACATGGTTGGCAAAAATTGAGGAAAAGTTTGGTTAGTTCAACTATCGAGCTGAACTATTTGTATAAAGAATGACTGCTTAACCTATGAATGAAATCTATGCTTAATTACTCAATTTTATTTGCAAAAAATAGATAGTGCTAATGATTTTTAGCTGCATATTTTGACAAATGGCAGTGTTACAAGGTTGGCAAGCGACAATGTTACTAGATCAAGAAATGTTTATCTTTCCAGTTTGACAAATGGCAATATACCCAATATGACAGATGCAAATCTTACCAAATTTTTTGTGCGTGGTTGCACACGGGTTATCTGAAAAAACCATTTGCGTTGAAGGGATGTACAAATCCTGCATGCCAGATTTTCTGTTGGCTTAGCGCCGAAGTCTCGCTTGGCATACCGTATTCAATCTGAACCGTTTGCGTTGAAGAGATGCACAAATCCTGCACTGCGAATTTTCCCTTGCCTTACTGGGGAATCCATAGCTCTCACTTTGCATACGGATGTTCTCTTTAAAACGTTTGTGATCAGGAGCTGCAGAAATCCTGCTCGGCACATTTTCCCTTGGCTTCCCGGGGAATCTGTCGGTTTGCATACATGTGTTCTAAGTTAAACGTTTGCGATGAGTGTTTTATATTTAGATACATTTTGACGTTTTTTAATAAAATCTTTTGATAAGTCTGTACATTCAGAGAGTAAAATGCAAGTTCGTTCAAACCATGTCTTTCATTTAGTCACACCGCGAATTTATATTCATATGATCGAGATAGAATATTAAACCCAAAAAAACTAATTCTGGAGGCGGCGGAGGCGACGTGTCGTGTCGGCGTTGTGGTTGTCGTCCTTCGGGATGTCATTGTTGAAGTCTTCAAGGCAGCACATAATGTTCTTCACTTGGAAATCAAACATCATGTTGTCACACGATCGACGGGTGGGGTGCGGGAGCACGACAACTCATGACGCTGCGAGGTAACGGTCGACGGCGGCGTCCCATGCCATTGAGGGGGGCGCGCATGTGCACGGGCGCGGCGGGTGCAGGAAAACACATGGAGACCGACACCGCGGTGGGTGCAGGGGCGCGCACGGGCATGGGTATTGGCGCTGTGATACGTCCAAAACGTATCTATAATTTCTGCTTGCTCCATGCCTCTTTTGGGTGATATTGCTATGTTATTTATACACTTCCATACACTTTTGATCATATTTGGACTAACCTATTAACTCAGTGCACCCCAGTGCCAGTTTCTGTTTTCGGCTGTTTTTGTATTTCGGGTTTTCCCATTACGAAAACTGCCAGAAAAATCCCGGAAAAATTATATAAAAAATCAGCATTCCAGAAGCTTCCTCGCACCCGAAGTACGGCCGGAGGGGGGCCACCAGGGCTCCAGGCGCCCTGGTGGCGCGGCCCCCCTCCTGGCCGCGCCGGGGGGGCGCCTGGGCCCCCCAGGCCTCCGCTGATGCCCCCCTTTGGCATATATTTATATCGTGTCCCGAAACCCTCGAGACGGGAACCCTTTTTCGCGATCTCATCTATGTTCCGCCGCCGCCGCGCTTCCAAGATCGGGAGCACCAGGAGAACTCTTCCCGGCACCCTGCCGGAGGGGAGGATCACCATCGGGAGCCCCCCTTTGGCATATATTTAAAGCGTGCTCCGAAACCCTCAGAATAGGAACTCTTTTCGCGATCCCATCTCTGTTCCGCCGCCGCCGCCGCTTCCAAGATCGGGAGCACCAGGAGAACTCTTCCCGGCACCCTGCCGGAGGGGAGGATCACCACCGGGAGCCTCTCCACCACCATGGACGCCTCCCAGATGAGTTGTGAGTAGTCTCCCTTGGACCATGGGTCCATGACCAGTAGCTATGTGATGTTCTCCTCCCGTTCTTGCGCTTCACTAATTAGACCTCGTGAGCTGCCCTACCTGATCGAGGCACATATGTAATCCTTATGCTGTTGCTATGATGAGTTTGCTGGGATCCGATGGATTGTGAGATTATGTTCAGATTGTGTTTGAGTAATATATTTGATCTACCTCTTTTATATTTATTTTCGTAAGTAATTCTTGCATGTTCTCCGTTGTTATTTATTGCTTTGGCCAAGTAGTAGGTAGTGACTCCAAGAGGGAACGTTATGCTCGATTGTGGGTTCATGCCCCTCGATGACTAGTTTGAGTGACAGAAACATGAGTCTAGGGGATGTGTTGTTGCCACAAGGGGGAAAACAACGGTGCTTGTGCCCGCGGGTGCAAGGACTGTTTACTTTACGCAAAGTTCTTTTAATGCAGTTGTCTGTTGCTTTGAGTTTACACTATGGGTGGGACTCGCAACTTATACCAGCGAGATGTTCTGGATAGATATCTCAAGGTGGATGATTAGTAGTAGATGCTGATGGATTTCGATCTACTTGCCTTGGCGTACCGCCCATGCTTTGAACCTCTACCTTTCTTGCAACTTAGTCAGCATTGGTTTGCGCACATGGTCCTGTTAATTGCCCAGCTGTAATTCGTTTACCTCACATAGCTGTTTTATCGTCTTTTGGGAGAGAGACATCACTAGTGAACATCATGGGACCCCGGTCCATATTACCATCATTGATCACATCCGCTATTTACTTTCCGCTTTTTACTTACTATTGCAGCAATACCTATCACTATTATCACTTGTGTTTGATCCTTTGTAAACTACAAGGCCGGAGGGATTAACAACCTCTTTGTACTCGTTGGGAGCAAAGTTATTTATATCTGTGTGCAGGTCCACGTTGATTGCTAATATCTGGCGCCGTTAGCAGTTGACACCTTCTTGTTGAAACTGGGAGTCTCAGGGAAACCGATCCTTGGTATCTTTGCCAAGGGAAAACTTCCGCTACACTGCATCTCAAACCTTCCACTTGGGGTAACCAACGAGGGGCGAGAAGCCATCAAGCAAAGTTTTCTGGCGCCGTTGCCGGGGACTCCACTCTTCAAGATAGGGGAGTTGCACGCTATCTTTTATCTTTGCTTTTTAGTCTTGTTAGTTTACCTTTCAGTTTTCTTTATGTATTTTCACTAGTTTTGCTTAATGTAAAACAACAAAAATATGAGAGAGCTTTATAAGCTCTACCTTGCTTTGGGACATGATGTGTTTGAAGAGAAAATTAAAAAACCTATGGAACTTTATTATTTGCATAACAATCATGATGGTGGTGATGTTATTAGTATGCTTTCTTTGAATATCAATATTTCTAATGACATGGAAAGCTCTAAGCTTGGGGATGACACGTTTGATGAACATGATATTTTTAGTCCCCCAACTTTTGAAGAGAAAATTTACTTTGATGATACTTTGCTTCCTATATATGATGATTACAATGATGAATATGATGTTTTCAGTCCACCTACTATTGAGGATAAAATTTATTATGATTATGATATGCCTCCTAAATACAATGATTACCATGATGGTTATGATTGCTTTACTCTCACTATTCCTAATAAGAAAGATTTTGCTTATATGAAGAGTAATGATATCTTTTTGCATGTGGATCATGGTAACAATGCTTTATGTGATGCTTATATTGTTGAGTTTATTCGTCCCACTGAAAATTATTATGAGAAGGGAACATATGCTTATAGATATTTCAATAATATCAAGTTCCCTCTCTTTATGTTGAAGGTTTTGAAGCTGCACTTGTTTTGTCTTCCTATGCTTATTGCTTTGTGCTTCAATGAATTATTGTATTGCAATATTCCTATGCATAGGAAGCATGTTAGGCTTAAATGTGTTTGGTATTTGCTTCTAGATGCTCTCTTTTGTTCTTCAACTCTTATTCCTACAAGAGCATCATTAAAGTCTTAAGCCTATCTTTATGGCTATAAAGAAAGAGCTCTAGGGAGACAACCCTTGTTATCTTTGCTTTCAGTTTGTTCTTTCAGTTTTAGTGGTCTTGATGTTTGTTACTACTGTAGCAACATCATTGTATCTTTACTTTTCAGCTTTGTGCCAAGTTTAGCCTCTGATTGCAAGAAAGTTCAAAGGTTGTGACGTGTTGTCCAGGAAACAGATTCTGTCCTTGGATAGAAAAATTCGTATAAAATCACCATATCATCTTTTTGGTCTGAATTTTTCGACAGCGTGCTCTATATAATTGTCTTTCGTGCGTCTGTTTTGATTTTTTTGGTTAGAGTTGCAGAAGTGCCCCGAAAAAATCATTTACTACCTGTTGTTCTGTTTTTCACAGATTCTGTCATGTTTTGCCTTTCCTTCATTTTGCAAACCTAGAGCTTGTTTTTTCTTTGCAAAAACCTTTTGGCAATCTTGAGAAACAGTAGACCTTCAAGAATATCCTTATTTCCAGCAAGGAACAATTATTTTATTATGGGTACTAACCTCGCTAATCAGATTATGATGAGTTATGTATGAAGGGAGTTTTCAAGTGTGCGAGGGAAGATGATAAAAAGATTTAGGAGTGTCAAACGCTCAAGCTTGGGGATGCCCCCGTGCACCCCCAAGAAATATTCAAGGATACTCAAGCGTCTAAGCTTGGGGATGCCCCCATGCATCCCCTTCTCCATCAACATTATCAGTTCGTCCTTCGTTCCACTATATTTTTATCACTTCATGTGTTATGTGCTATGCTTGGAGCGTCTTGATTTTAGTTTTCCTTTTTAGTTTTCTTTTGCTTTTCATAACGAGTCGGAACTCAGCTTTCTTTATGTGGGAGAGAAACACGCTCCACTTCTACCTAGAACATAACATAGAATTTTCATGTCTATCTTTGCTGTGTGTGTTCTTTGTCTTTCAATAGCTACTATCATGTTCAGCTCTTAGTATTCATGCTTATCTTTTTAAAGAGCTTTTGTTTAGTTGGTTGCTTGAACTCTCTTTAGTTATCATGCTTATCTTATTAAGATAGTTTGCTTCTGTTGCATTGGTTGATATGTCTATGATAAAAATGCTACGTGCATAATGGTGCTTAGTAGTTCATGTTTTCTTATGGTTAGTCTCAAATAGCTGGGGGGTTCCCAATGTGTTATTGGAGTACCAACATGATTTGTATGCCTATGATGTGGTATGGTTTAGTAATATCTTCCTTCAAGAATTTATTTTGATTGACTTGGCGTATGCTCACGCATATTTAAGACTGTAAAGAAAGTCTGTCAAGCCTTGATGATCTTTTGTTTCTGAGTAGCGATATAACTTCCATGCCTGATTCAATGTTGCTTTGTCGCTCTGCATGATTATGGCCGTCAATGCTCTTTTAGTTGGTCGCTCCCAGTCTTTTGCTAACCTTCGCCTGTACTAAGCGGACTGACTGCTTGTGCATCCAAAATTCTTTTAAACCAGTTATGCCATATGAGTCCACCATACCTTCCTACATGGTATTTACCTGCCATTCCTAACGGAGACTTGCATGTACCATCTCGAAATTATTCAAAAAAAATGCATTCCTATTTTGTGCCTCTGTTTTAAGTTCATGAGGAAGTAGTAGTTAATTCATGATCTTTTTAAGTTGGACAAGCTTCACCCCGGGATTGCATGTATAATGTGCAAACCCATAATACGAGAAGGAACTGGCATTGAGTGCGCCCGGCTCAAAAATAATATAACAAACAAACCCTCCTTCACGCTTTGTTCATGAGAAATCAGAAAACTTTGGCAGTGATAAACAAAGGAGATTAAGAGGATGTGATCGTCCTCATTCGGGAGCCGTTCCTCGAAACTTGTCCATCTCAAGAAGTAATTGAGTTATCTGCTAGCATTCGTTGACGGAACATGCATAATCAAAAAAAATATTATTACTTCTGTTTTTAAAACCAAGAGCTCTGGTACATGCTTTGTCTTTGTTTCCGACTACGGGTTTTCAACCTTGCCAAGAAAAGCCACGGTTCGAGAGACTCCACCTTTTTTTAAAGCACCAACTAGTGAGAGCATGATTGTCATTCTGAGTGTAATGTGCATTGTCCCAAACTAGCATTGTCTTTTGCATGATTATGATATCGTTTATTTTGAAATCATTGTATCTAGTCATCACTTAAACCTTGGAGGTGCCCCTGCATTTATGTTTTGCTTCACTAAAGGGGGCAAGCGAGATATCACTTTATCATATTTGCACACCATGCTCATTACAAATCTATTTGATGTTTCAGTATCATATTGTAAAACTTTCAGTTCTTTGTGATTTTCTCATGAGGCAACTTAATTACTACAGATTCATTGTCTCGGTAAGCTTTTGTCATATGACTAATGAAAAGTCCTATATGGTTAATAGCATGTCACCACAAAAATTATTCTTGTTATCATTTACCTACTCGAGGACGAGCAGGAATTAAGCTTGGGGATGTTGATACGTCCAAAACGTATCTATAATTTTTGCTTGCTCCATGCCTCTTTTGGGTGATATTGCAATGTTATTTATACACTTCCATACACTTTTGATCATATTTGGACTAAACTATTAACTCAGTGCACCCCAGTGCCAGTTTCTGTTTTCGGTTGTTTTTGTATTTCAGGTTTTCACATTACGAAAACTGCCAGAAAAATCTCGGAAAAATTATATAAAAAAATCAGCATTCCAGAAGCTTCCCGGCACCCGAAGTACAGCCGGAGGGGGGCTACCAGGGTTCCAGGTGCCCTGGTGGCGCGGCCCCCCTCCTGGCCGCGCCGAGGGGCGCCTGGGCCCCCCAGGCCTCCGCTGATGCCCCCTTTGGCATATATTTATATCGTGTCCCGAAACCCTCGAGACGGGAACCCTTTTTCGCGATCTCATCTCTGTTCCGCCGCCGCCGCGCTTCCAAGATCGGGAGCACCAGGAGAACTCTTCCCGGCACCCTGCCGGAGGGGAGGATCACCACCGGGAACCTCCCCACCACCATGGACGCCTCCTGGATGAGTTGTGAGTAGTCTCCCTTGGACCATGGGTCCATGACCAATAGCTATGTGATGTTCTCCTCCCGTTCTTGTGGTTCACTAATTAGACCTCGTGAGCTACCCTACATGATCGAGGCACATATGTAATCCTTATGCTGTTGCTATGATGAGTTTGCTGGGATCCGATGGATTGTGAGATTATGTTCAGATTGTGTTTGAGTAATATATTTGATCTACCTCTTTTATATTTATGTTCGTAAGTAATTCTTGCATGTTCTCCGTTGTTATTTATTGCTTTGGCCAAGTAGTAGTAGTGACCCCAAGAGGGAACGTTATGCTCGATTGTGGGTTCATGCCCCTTGATGACTAGTTTGAGTGACTGAAACATGAGTCTAGGGGATGTGTTGTTGCCACAAGGGGGAAAACAACGGTGCTTGTGCCCGCGGGTGCAAGGACTGTTTACTTTACGCAAAGTTCTTTTAATGCAGTTGTCTGTTGCTTTGAGTTTACACTATGGGTGGGACTCGCAACTTAATACCAGCGAGATGTTCTGGATAGATATCTCAAGGTGGATGATTAGTAGTAGATGCAGATGGATTTCGGTCTACTTGCCTTGGCGTACCGTGTGACGCCCGAAGACCGACGTCCCAGAAGATTCCAGAAGATTCCAGATGTTCCGGGTTGCCCGTGTGTTCTTTGTGCTTGTGTTATTTATTTTTGCATTGCATCATGTCATCATGCCATCATGTCATATTTTAATCTTTGCATCTCAACCTTAATAAATCGTGTGGACCTTCGGTCCATTTAAATCGAGGGAAGATGTCTTCTCTTTATAACATATAAAAGTCTCTCAATATTTAGGGAGCTATATTTATTAATTATTCCATTGCTTCGGAATCACCATAACACACTTGCATATAAAAGTCTCTCTTTTTTTCTTCTGCTAGTAAGTAGAGCAGCCTAGGCCCAACACCTCCTTCCCCCTTGGGAGCCCAGCCAGCCACCCTTCTTGGCCCAACCAGCCACTCTGGCCAGGCCTCTCCTCACCTCTTGGCCCGTTCCAGTCCTAACCCTAGCGCACGACGCTCTCTCCCACTCGTTCCCTGCGCGCCGCCGCACTCCCCCTCGCTTTTCCTTTCTGTCCCGATCCCCCCCAAGCCTTTCTCCTCGAGCGCCCGCTTCCTTCCCTTCGACGCGCCCGAGCCCCTTCCGAGCCCCGCGACCTCCTCCCGATCCAGGCCCCTCCCGTCCTGGAGCCCCATCCAAGCCGTCGCGAAGGCCTCGTCCACATCCCGGCCGGCGACCGCCCCTGCTTCGCCCAGCCGCGCCGTGGCCTTCCCTCTGGCCAGAGCGCCCCGCGCAGTGCCCCAGGCCCGAGCGGCCTCGCTCCCCTCCGTCCCGGCGCCAAGACATCCCCGAGCGCCCGCCTTCGCCAGCACCAGGGCGCCCTGCGCTGCGCCCCTACTGCCTCCAGTTCTCCGCCGCCAGGAGCGCGCCGTCCAGCCAAGGCCGGCCCCGTGCGGCCCCCTCTCGAGCGTCGCCTCTTCCCCTGCTGCTCCGACCTCCTCGTCCTTAAGCCAGCCAGAGCCACCGCTCCCTCTGCCCGGAGCCGCCTCGACTTGTTTCCCCGATGCCATGGCCGCTGCGCCCTCCAGCGCGCCAAGGCCGAGCCTCGGCGGCGCCGCTTCGTTTCCTGCTGCCTCCTCTTCTGCCTCAAGCCGAGACCGCTGCTGCTGTGTTATGTTTGTGTGCTGTTGTTTTTTTTTTGTCAAGTGCACCGCAGGCAAGATCCGGTCTCCGAATGTCATGAACCACTACTTCCTCCACTACACGACGACCCGACAAGTTCCACGACCGAGTACCCCTCTGATGCAAGTACCACTACAAACGGGAACAACTACATGTGTGATGCGCCAAGTACCACTACCGTCGCGAGAACGAGAACCCTCAAGTACCACGACGACCGACTCGGCAAGTACCCCTACGGAACGTGTTCCACTACCGTCGCCCGGAAAAGACGGATGCGCCAAGTACATCTACGAACGAGTTCGTCTACCGTCGCCGTGTACCCCTACCGATGCGCCAAGTACCTCTACGCAAGAACCGAACATCTACCGATGCCAAGTACCACGACCAAGTACCACGACGACCGAACGGCTACGATGGCGAGTACCTCTCCAATGAACGTGAACAACTACATGGCGATGCGACAAGTACCTCTCCGATGAACATGAACAACTACATGGCGATGCGACAAGTACCTCTTCGGAAACGTGAACGTCTACCGTCGCCGAAGACCCATGAACAATTACTTCCTCTTCGGCCGTGTACCACTACTTCCTCTACGAGTTGCGGAACGGCTACTTCCTCTCCGAACGTGAACGACTCCTTCCTCTACGATCTCGAACCGTCCCGAAACGAGTGTTTCGAAGGTATAACCCCGAGACGTGACCCATGGATGCTTGTTGTGTTGTATGAAATGTTTCCCGTGTGTGCTCCGTGCCGTTTCGTCCGTTTGTCTTGTTCCTCGGTTGCCTCGTCACCGACTCGTGGGAACCCGGTGACGGGATCACCCCATCTTTCATCTCGTTTGACTCGTTCACGCCACCTTCTCTTTTGCACCGGACTCTCAACGAGTTACCGGCACCGATATGTTGCCGTTGCATCATTTTCGGATCGTTGCCGTGGCACCCTTTTTCTTTCCACCACGGTGACAAATACTTCATATCTTCTTCATGTTAACCTTTTAATAAAAAGTGCATAAAACTTGACCATGTCATCCGCATCATGTTAACAACCTTTGAATGTTTAATTGTTGTTGTTTATAATTACTAAACATGCTCATGAGGATTTTCCGGATATGTTGTTGTTATTTTCCGGCCTCATTTAAAATGTCTTAATAGTGTAGTTTTATTATGCTTCACCTCTTGCCATGTTAAAAACATTTAATCTTGTCTTGTAAATAAACGAGAGTCAACTAAATAATTAAATGTGGTGTTTCGTCAATATGCAACTCGTTGCATATTGATCTCCACTTAACTTGTAGTCTTGTTTGTGCACTTTGCCATGCCATGCATATTTAAACCGGACATGCATCATACTTGGATGTGCATCGTATGCCATGTTTATGCTTGTGTGTTTACCGTGTTGTTTCTTTCTTTCCGGTTGCTTCTCTTGTTAGCTTCGGTTTCGTTTCGGAGTTGTGAGGATTCGCTCGACTGTGTTGCTCCGTCTACTTCATGGATCCGTTCTTCTCCCTTGTGGAATCCCAGGCAAGATGACCGAACCCGGATACCATTACTATCTTTGCCTATTGCTAGTAGTTCCGCTCTATAGTTTTGCCTCGATGCCCATGTCTTTCCTGTCAGCCTCCTACTTGTAACCATGAACCTGTTTAACCACCCTACCTATGCAAACCGTTGAATGGCTAAGTACGCTGCGCTCAGCCCCTCTTATAGCATTGCTAGTTGCAGGTGAAGATTGAAGATGCTTACTTCATGTTGAAGTTTGGTTGGGTTATATCACACTATATAAATGCTTAAAATGAAATCATCTATATACTGGCAAGGGTGGAAGGCTAAGCTTTTTGCTTGGTGATTTGTTCCACTCATGCCGTTAGGAACCGTATAAACCGGTGTTATGTTCCTTGATTATGCGTTCCTAACACGGTTGGGGTGTATGGGACCCCCTTGATAAACCGCTAAGTGCTAAGTCTTTTCCAACAAGTCCCAACATTGGTACTATTTGCCTAATAACAAACTAATAAAACTTGCATAAGGGCCTTGCAAACCCTCTTTTATTTTAATTCTACAACCCCGGGCCAGTGCTCCACATGAGTGTTGGTCCGAAACAGGGAGCCTGCGGGGCCACCACGAGGAAACTCGAGGTTTGGTAAAAACCCTTAGCTTCACCCATCCGGTCGTGTCCTGAGACTTAGATACGCGCAGCTACTATTAGGGTGTCGACACGCCGGGAGGATTTGCTGGATTAGCCTTACCTTAGTTCGGTTTAACTTGAGCACGGGATTCCGAGAATACTCGGGTCTTCCCACCTATGGAGTTGCGACTCCGCGGATCGTGGGCTTGTAATGGGTCGAGTTGGAACACCCCTGCAGGGTTTGAACTTTCGAAAGCCGTGCCCGCGGTTATGTGGCAGATGGGAGCTTGTTAATATCCGGTTGTAGATAACTTGACACAATGATTCAATACACTACCAGCGTGTGTACCGTGACTGTCAATTTCCGAATAGGGATTCGGGAGTTGAACACGGTGGGGTTATGTTTGACCGGCTTTAGTTAGGATCACTTCGTGATCACCTCTCGACCGAGGCACATTCTCTTCTCGCTCTCTTTTACGTAAGTTAGTACTAGTTGCTGCTGCAGACTCTTGTTGTTCCTTCACCTCTTATTCTTTCTTCAGCCTTGTTCCACACCCAAGGCTTAAATAGTCGTGTTACCCGGGAACGGGATTGCTGAGTCCTCTGTGGCTCACAGTTACTTCACCACAACAGATGCAGGTTCAGCCGAGTTTGATGCAGGAGTTGGATCAGTTCTTCACCCGGGAGTCCGATGAAGATCGTGGCTGTTTGTTTGTGACGCTTCGACGATCAGTAGTGGTTCCTACTAGGATTCGATCTAGGCATGTGGCTTTATGTTGTTTTGGTATCTTTCTTTTGGATCTTCACCCGTAGTCGGGTTGTGATGTTTTGAATGATGATTGTTATGTAATGTATTGTGTGAAGTGGCGAGTGTAAGCCAACTATCTCCTTTTGCAATTTAATCCCTCTTTTACATGAGTCGTGCAAAGATACCAAACTTGAGATCATTCTAGGATGGGCTTATACCTTTAAGTTGTGCCTCGACACGTAGGAGGTATAGTCCCATCCTGGGCATTACAAGTTGGTATCAAAGCCTTCTCCGACCTAGAAGCCCCCACTGATTGATCGAATCGTTGACGGTTGAGTCTGGGCACACACCGAAAATGTTTTGAGTCCTATATATATATCGGAGAGTAGGATTTCTTTTGCTCCTCATCTCTTTTCTCTCTGGTGAGGACTCCTGACGTCTACTCTTGTCTCTTCTACTTTCAAAAATTGCACCAAATTTTTTTTTAAGATCTCGCGAGTATTCTGGGATTGTTTCGATGTTCTTGTGACAAGGATATTGTTCTCGATGCCTCCTGTTCCCGGGGAGTTGAGCTTCGGGGTATTGTTGTCACAAGCATATCGCGGCAGTACTAAGTACTTAAGACGGCCGACATCGAAAATCTCTCCTATACGGCCAGTGGCAAGATAACCCCGACATCACCCAGTACTGGGGAGGTAGTTCGAGAGTATTGCCATAGCTTGTATAGTGGATGTGATGCAGGGTGGAACCCTAATCAGCGGATCTTTCACGTTTGGAGGTTGGCACACGATGAACACGGGGAAAACACGGAGAAAGATGGGGAAAACACAAGAGAGAACACTCAAATCAACACGGAAGCAATCACACAAGTGCTAGATTCGCGATACAAGGTCGAGATACATGATCCAAAGTCAACAACGGTGATACAGATAGTCTTCTCCCGGAGGAGGTCTTGGAATCCCGTGGGATCTTCCCGTTAGGGGTCTTGAATCCAGAGGTGGATCTTCTCCGTAGAGGCGCACCGGTCTCGTGGGAGAAATCCACACAAGTGTCAAATGAGCTAAAACCACAGCTAACCCTAAACGGAATGAGGAGAGGAGTATATATAATCTACGGGGCGAATGGGTACATGGGCCTCGGCCCGGGGGATGCGCGCAGGCAATTCAGGGGCCGGACGTCCGGGCGGCGGGCCGGATGTCCGGGACTTCACAGGACGCCGGATGTCCGGGGCGGGGGCCCGGATGTCCGGGCTGGGGCAGTCGAGCCTCGGGCGCTCTCTGGACAGAGGCGCCGGATTTCCGGGCCCGGGGCCGGATGTCCGGGCCGTGCTTGGCCGGATGTCCGGGCCCTGGCCGGATGTCCGGGCCCTGTAGCTTCTGCTGCACGCGGCCTTCTGTAGCTGAACGCCCAGGGGCCGGATGTCCGGGCCAGGGGGCCGGATGTCCGGGGCCTGGAGCTCTCTTCTGCTCTTCTCGATGCATTGGCTCGTCCACGACCTTGGGGACTTGTCCATCTTCAAGCTCTTCTCCGAAGTGGTCTCCTTCACACCTGAGTACACAAAGCACACTCGCTTGAGGTAGCAACCATGTCTCGCAAGATTCATAAGGAAGTAGAGCTAGGAGTGACGTCACCTTGGTCTCGAAAGCTCTCGTATGAGCACGTGTCATCGGTCCTTGAGGCACTTGAGGGGGTGAAGGAGGGTCCATGGGGATGGCCCTAGGATACACCGTATCATCTCCCCTCCCTTGGGAAAGATCCGACCTCGGATCGAAATCTTCATCACCATGGAGCACCTTGAATTGTCCTTCGTCACGAGGTAGAAGCTTGGACTTGTGCTCTATCGCGAAGTGGTCCTTGTGAAGATGTAGCCAACTGAGATCTCCCGGGTGAAACGCCATTGTTGCCTTGTTGACGTTGATCTTGGTGGTGAGGCGATGTACTTGTCGCTCGATTGTTGCCCATGTTTGTTCGTGCACCTTCTTGAGTATTTCACTACAAAAGAAAGTGGCAACATGTGAAGCATCGTCGATCGTGTTATCGGGAATGAAATGAGCCATGTTAGAGAATGTATCGACCATGACAAGCACGGAATCGTTTCCATGTTTAGTCCTAGACAAGCCGAGTATGAAATGCATGTTTATGTCTTCCCATGGATGAAATGTAGTAGGAAGAGGCATGTAAAGACCATGAGATTGAGCTTTGGACTTAGCTTTGCGGCATGTCGGACATCGGTTGGTGAGGTTTGAGACGTCACGTAACATCTTGGGCCAAAAATAGTTCTTAGAGAGGGTAGCAAACATCTTGTCGCGTCCAAAGTGTTCCATGAGTCTTCCTCCATGTGATTCCTGCAAAAGGAACAAACAAAGCGAAGACTCGGGGATGCAAAGGTTGTTATCTCTCATAAGATATCCATCCTTGGTGTAATGATGTTCCCAAGAAGTGTGAGTCAAGCATGGAGCATAGGCATTTGCATAGAAAGGATCATGCTCATATAAATCTTTTAGGTGCTCTAAACCAATCACATGTAACTTAAAGTGTGTAACAAGTAAGCACTTGCGTAACAAACATGCATTTGCATGAAAACTTCCATGTTTCGTAGGCAAGAGAATAACCGGAGCGGCACAAGTGCTAAAGTTGTCACGTACATGACTTTTGTTGATGAGTTTGGGTACTTGCCGTTGTATCTCGTGGTTGACACGGTAGAGAACCTTGTTGGTAAATGGTACACCGGGTACGAGTTCGGTGTGGTGTTCTATCCCGTGAAGTAGAAGCGGTGGTACCTCATCGGTAAAGGCGTCCGAGAATTCCTGCAACAAAGGTGACAACACAAAAGGTAGAGATTGTGAAGTGTTAGTAGATTTTTCTTCTCCTATGCATAAGAGCACAAGGTGAACGACGTTCGATGGGTTCTCACACACTTCTCTCATCTCACTTTTGGTGGCAAATAGCACTAGTTTCTTCGTGTAGCTCATCGTGGAGTCGCTCATATTTGTTTGGTGGCTCTCACTCTCTTTTTGGTGGCTCGCTCTCTCACCATTCTCTCCACGATGTGTTGTAGGTAGAAGCTTGTCGGCGGCAACTTGACTTGGAGTCATAGGTCGTAGCACGAATTCCGTGCCCTTCATCTTGAAGTGATAGTGATTCGTCCGTCCATTGTGTGTGACTCCACGATCATATTGCCATGGTCGTCCAAGAAGAAGGTGGCACACGGACATGGGTATCACATCACACTCGAGAGTGTCCTCGTAGGCGCCGATCTTGAAAGAGACTTGCACGGTGTGCTCGACTCGAAGAATTCCGGCGTCGTTGAGCCACTGGACCTTGTAGGGGTGCGGATGCTTCGTCTTGACCAAATGAAGCTTGTCGCATAGCTCATCGCTTGCCAAGTTGTGGCAACTTCCTCCATCGATGATAACCTTGACGGAGCGTCCATTGATGGCGGCCTTCGTATGGAAAATATGGCATCGTTGGTCGTCATCTTGTTGATGTTGTAGTGTCAAGACTTTGGAGACAACTAGGTTCGGGCTTGAGTCATTGTCGCAAAACACTGGACGGTCTTCTTCTTCATTGATACGCCGGTGGATGGCCAAGTGCTTGATGGCGTCCACTTCGTCGTCGCTCATCGAGTCATATGTGCCGTCGTCGTGGAAGATCATTTGATGTAGGGTGGAACCCTAATCAGCGGATCTTTCACGTTTGGAGGTTGGCACACGATGAACACGGGGAAAACACGGAGAGAGATGGGGAAAACACACGAGAGAACACTCAAATCAACACGGAAGCAATCACACAAGTGCTAGATTCGCGATACAAGGTCGAGATACATGATCCAAAGTCAACAACGGTGATACAGATAGCCTTCTCCCGGAGGAGGTCTTGGAATCCCGTGGGATCTTCCCGTTAGGGGTCTTGAATCCAGAGGTGGATCTTCTCCGTAGAGGCGCACCGGTCTCGTGGGAGAAATCCACACAAGTGTCAAATGAGCTAAAACCACAGCTAACCCTAAACGGAATGAGGAAAGGAGTATATATAGTCTACGGGGCGAATGGGTACATGGGCCTCGGCCCAGGGGCTGCACGCAGGCAGATCAGGGGCCGGATGTCCGGGCGGCGGCCCGGATGTCCGGGTCTTCGAGGGGTGCCGGACGTCCGGGGCGAGGTGCCGGATGTCCGGGCTGGAGCGGTCTGGTCTCGGGCGCTCTCTGGACAGAGGCGCCGGATTTCCGGGCCCGGGGCCGGATGTCCGGGCCGTGCTTGGCCGGATGTCCGGGCCCTGGCCGGATGTCCGGGCCCTGTAGCTTCTGCTGCACGCGGCCTTCTGTAGCTGAACGCCCAGGGGCCGGATGTCCGGGCCAGGGGGCCGGATGTCCGGGGCCTGGAGCTCTCTTCTGCTCTTCTCGATGCATTGGCTCGTCCACGACCTTGGGGACTTGTCCATCTTCAAGCTCTTCTCCGAAGTGGTCTCCTTCACACCTGAGTACACAAAGCACACTCGCTTGAGGTAGCAACCATGTCTCGCAAGATTCATAAGGAAGTAGAGCTAGGAGTGACGTCACCTCGGTCTCGAAAGCTCTTGTATGAGCACGTGTCATCGGTCCTTGAGGCACTTGAGGGGGTGAAGGAGGGTCCATGGGGATGGCCCTAGGATACACCGTATCATCTCCCCTCCCTTGGGAAAGATCCGACCTCGGATCGAAATCTTCATCACCATGGAGCACCTTGAATTGTCCTTCGTCACGAGGTAGAAGCTTGGACTTGTGCTCTATCGCGAAGTGGTCCTTGTGAAGATGTAGCCAACTGAGATCTCCCGGGTGAAACGCCATTGTTGCCTTGTTGACGTTGATCTTGGTGGTGAGGCGATGTACTTGTCGCTCGATTGTTGCCCATGTTTGTTCGTGCACCTTCTTGAGTATTTCACTACAAAAGAAAGTGGCAACATGTGAAGCATCGTCGATCGTGTTATCGGGAATGAAATGAGCCATGTTAGAGAATGTATCGACCATGACAAGTACGGAATCGTTTCCATGTTTAGTCCTAGACAAGCCAAGTATGAAATGCATGTTTATGTCTTCCCATGGATGAAATGTAGTAGGAAGAGGCATGTAAAGACCATGAGATTGAGCTTTGGACTTAGCTTTGCGGCATGTCGGACATCGGTTGGTGAGGTTTGAGACGTCACGTAACATCTTGGGCCAAAAATAGTTCTTAGAGAGGGTAGCAAACATCTTGTCGCGTCCAAAGTGTTCCATGAGTCTTCCTCCATGCGAGTCCTGCAAAAGGAACAAACAAAGCGAAGACTCGGGGATGCAAAGGTTGTTATCTCTCATAAGATATCCATCCGTGGTGTAATGATGTTCCCAAGAAGTGTGAGTCAAGCATGGAGCATAGGCATTTGCATAGAAAGGATCATGCTCATATAAATCTTTTAGGTGCTCTAAGCCAATCACATGTAACTTAAAGTGTGTAACAAGTAAGCACTTGCGTAACAAACATGCATTTGCATGAAAACTTCCATGTTTCGTAGGCAAGAGAATAACCGGAGCGGCACAAGTGCTAAAGTTGTCACGTACATGACTTTTGTCAATGAGTTTGGGTACTTGCCGTTGTGTCTCGTGGTTGACACGGTAGAGAGCTTTGTTGGGAAATGGCGCACCGGGTACAAGTTCGATGCGGTGTTCTATTCCGTGAAGTGGAGGTAGACCCGGTGGTAGCTCATCGGGAAAGGCGTCCGAGAATTCCTGCAACAAGTGAGATAACACAAAAGGTAGACGTTGTGAAGTGTTAGTAGATTTGTCTTCCCCTATGCATAAGAGCACAAGGTGAACGACGTTCGATGGGTTCTCACACACTTCTCTCATCTCACTTTTGGTGGCAAATAGCACTAGTTTCTTCGTGTAGCTCATCGTGGAGTCGCTCATATTTGGTTGGTGGCTCTCACTCTCTTTTTGGTGGCTCGCTCTCTCACCATTCTCTCCACGATGGGTTGTAGGTAGAAGCTTGTCGGCGGCAACTTGACTTGGAGTCATAGGTCGTAGCACGAATTCCTTGCCCTTCATCTTGAAGTGATAGTGATTCGTCCGTCCATTGTGTGTGACTCCACGATCATATTGCCAAGGTCGTCCAAGAAGAAGGTGGCACACGGACATGGGTATCACATCACACTCGAGAGTGTCCTCGTAGGCGCCGATCTTGAAAGAGACTTGCACGGTGTGCTCGACTCGAAGAATTCCGGCGTCGTTGAGCCATTGTACCTTGTAAGGGTGCGGATGCTTCGTCTTGACCAAATGAAGCTTGTCGCATAGCTCATCACTTGCCAAGTTGTGGCAACTTCCTCCATCGATGATAACCTTGACGGAGCGTCCATTGATGGCGGCCTTCGTATGGAAAATATGGCATCGTTGGTCGTCATCTTGTTGATGTTGTAGTGTCAAGACTTTGGAGACAACTAGGTTCGGGCTTGAGTCATTGTCGCAAAACACTTGACGATCTTCTTCTTCATTGATACGCCGGTGGATGGCCAAGTGCTTGATGTCGTCCACTTCGTCGTCGCTCATCGAGTCATATGTGCCGTCGTCGTGGAAGATCATTGTTCTCTTGTTGGTGCACTCGAAGGACTTGTGTCCACGGCCACCACATGTGAAACATTTGATGGAACTTGTCTTTGGGTTCTCTTCATTTGGAGTTGTAGATGATGTAGCTCTTGGCTTGAAGTTGTTGTTAGAAGGTGGATGACTCGATGTAGTCTCATTCTTGTATCTTGGCTTGTCGCCTAAGTTTGTAGATGGCTTGGTAGAGGTAGGAGGGATATCCGAAGTCGTTGAAGCTTGGTTGTAGGAGCCGAAGTTCTTGGAGTTGAACTTGGAGTACTTGTAGTCCTCTTGAACTTGTCGCTCCGCTTTGGTTGCTTGGTGTACTAGCTCGAGGAGATTGTTGTATGGTTGGAAGTCCGCAATCTTCTTAATGGAGTAGTTGAGTCCATTCAAGAATCTCGCCATTGTTTGCTCTTCATCTTCCATGATGTTTGCTCTTATCATAGCAATCTCCATCTCCTTGTAGTACTCTTCAACGGACTTGGTTCCTTGCTTGAGGAGTTGGAGCTTCTTGAACAAGTCGCGGTTGTAGTGTGTAGGCACAAAACGTGCTCTCATCACTTCCTTCATTTGAGTCCAAGTGGTGATAGGAGGTTCGCCTTTGGCTTCTCGTCTCTCCATGATTTGTTCCCACCAAATGAGAACATAGTCTTGGAACTCAAGTGATGCCATAGCGATCTTCTTCTCTTCATCGAAGTTGTGAAGGCGAAAGATCTTGTCAACTTTCAATGCCCATGAGAGGTAGTCTTCGGGGTCAATGCTTCCGGAAAACTTTGGCATGGTGAACTTGAGCTTGCCATAGCGATGCTCGTCGTTGTTTCCTTGTCTATTGGGAGGATGATCTCGATTTTGGCGGTTTGCCATATCTTGTTGCTCTTGTTGAGGAAGATGTTCTTGTTGGGGTTGTTGCTCTTGCCGCGCGTGAGGAGGAGCTTCTTCTTGCATGCTTGCTTGATGGCGCCGTTCTTGCATCTCATCTCGAAGAAAATCCTCTTCTTGACGAGTGTGTCGATTGCGGGCGGCCACATTGCGGTGTGCATCTTGTAAAGCACGTTGCGCCTCCATAGCTTGAGCGTCACGACGTTGTTGTGCTTGGCGGTTAGCCTCGGCATCTTGTTCTTCTTGATATTGACGAGCTCGCTCTTGTTGTTGTTGGCGTAGTCGTTGCCGTTCTTGTGCTTGCTCAAGTGTAGCTTGGTTGTGGCGACGTCGGCCTTCTTGCTCGTCGAATGGTTCTTGAGAACTCTTGTCATGTAGAGGTTGCCGATGTTCATGTCGAGCTTGACGTGCGGCTTGACGACGAGTGTTTGACGTAGGTGTACTTGAGTCTTGCGTTGAGTCGGTATGTCGACTTGAGCGGCTTCGTCGATGAGATGATGTTGAGGAAGAACGTCGGTTGATGATCAATGTCCGTAGCTCATTGTATTGGGTAGACATGTTGGTGTTGATGAGGTCGATTTGCTCCTTGGTGCTTTGTTGGAATTGTCGCGCGTCCTCGGCAACTTGACCAATGTACTCTCGCATAGCTTCACTCTCTTGATGTAGAGCTCGTTGGACACCGAATAGATGTAGTTTGGTGACGTAGTTGTTCGCTTCTTGAGGGTCATCGAAGATCGGGTTGGTAGATGAACTTGGCCTATCCATCATCACAAGCAAGTAAGTGAGTGGAGAAAGGAGAAGACAATATCAATGTACCTTAACCGAGGTTGAAAATGGATCAATGATCACTCAACAATGTAACCCGGAAATAGCACTATTGGTATCACTTCGTGTCGATTCTCACACCTACACAAGTAAAGCTTTGAGAGGAGCTCGGTTAGGATGTGGCACAAATTCAATGCAATCGTCAAAATGACTCAAAGATGTTGAAAATGGTTCACAATTTGCTCATGCAACAAGTAGATCACTAGCAAAGAGTAGCACACGGAACACATGCACGGATAGATAAATGTGGTTGTGCAACCAAGGATGAGCGAAAAAATGTGGTAAACCACGGAAAATGCTCGTGTTGCACAACACTAGAGAGACGCTAACCGATTGCTTAATAGGCGGATACGCACTTGTGCACGACCTATAAGAGGCAAAATGTAACGACTAACTATCACAAGTATGCTATGAGTGTATGATGTGCCGATGCTTGAGCACAAGATGATGTTGCTATGTATGATCTCTTTGGATGCAAGGCGTATGATGCTATAGTTTCTTTGCTTGGATTGGCTCTTTTGCTTAAAAGCTTTTGAGCTCTTTCTTTGGGCACATATGTATGCTTCTCGTATCGAGGTAGCTATTGTGTATGCGGCACACTCTTGTGGCACAAGGAGATATGCAATATACCAAGATGATGTGGTATGCAATATATATGAGTATCACTAATGTGCACAAGTGTCGTGGCCCGGCAATACTCAAATGGCTAGTCTCAATGGGAAAGCTACGCAAAGATGGTTCATGGGGTGACAATGCAATTGCAAGATAGAATGATCGAAGTGTCGTCGATGTTACCGTCCTTGCCGAAGTTGAGCGGTGGTGTCGTCGAAGTCTTGCCGTCCCAAGGTAGCCGAAACATCCAAGGAAACGGTGAAACCAAAACTCAAGTATCCACGGCAAATGGAGACAAATTTTCCAAACTCGAAGCGGTGAAGCGATGGTGGTTGTTGCGGAAGATCGGTGGTGGTTTGCGGAAGGGTGGGTGGATCACCGAACGAAGAGGCGGATGATTGCTAGGAGGGAAGTGTAGTGGGGGAAAATGGCTGCGGGAGGCCGGATGTCCGGGCCAGGGGCCGGATGTCCGGGCCGGGCCGGATGTCCGGGGCACGAGCCGGATGTCCGGGGTGCCCGAGCCAGCAAGAACACGTTGCAAAAGGGGGTTGCGGGGCAAAAATTGGGTGGATTTTTCGGATGAAATTTGGGGAAAAGTGGAGGAAAAGCTAGATCCACACGTGGCACAGCAAATCCATGGAACAAATTCAACAAAATCTTGCCAAATCAACAGATCACAGAAAATTTTTGGGGCTCTTTTTGTGGGGCAATTTTCGAAATTAGGAAGAACACGACAAAAACAGGCTAGAAAACAAAGTGTGGGGCTCCAAAATCGTGAGAAACCTTTGCTCTTGATACCATAATGATGCAGGGTGGAACCCTAATCAGCGGATCTTTCACGTTTGGAGGTTGGCACACGATGAACACGGGGAAAACACGGAGAAAGATGGGGAAAACACAAGAGAGAACACTCAAATCAACACGGAAGCAATCACACAAGTGCTAGATTCGCGATACAAGGTCGAGATACATGATCCAAAGTCAACAACGGTGATACAGATAGTCTTCTCCCGGAGGAGGTCTTGGAATCCCGTGGGATCTTCCCGTTAGGGGTCTTGAATCCAGAGGTGGATCTTCTCCGTAGAGGCGCACCGGTCTCGTGGGAGAAATCCACACAAGTGTCAAATGAGCTAAAACCACAGCTAACCCTAAACGGAATGAGGAGAGGAGTATATATAATCTACGGGGCGAATGGGTACATGGGCCTCGGCCCGGGGGATGCGCGCAGGCAATTCAGGGGCCGGACGTCCGGGCGGCGGGCCGGATGTCCGGGACTTCACAGGACGCCGGATGTCCGGGGCGGGGGCCCGGATGTCCGGGCTGGGGCAGTCGAGCCTCGGGCGCTCTCTGGACAGAGGCGCCGGATTTCCGGGCCCGGGGCCGGATGTCCGGGCCGTGCTTGGCCGGATGTCCGGGCCCTGGCCGGATGTCCGGGCCCTGTAGCTTCTGCTGCACGCGGCCTTCTGTAGCTGAACGCCCAGGGGCCGGATGTCCGGGCCAGGGGGCCGGATGTCCGGGGCCTGGAGCTCTCTTCTGCTCTTCTCGATGCATTGGCTCGTCCACGACCTTGGGGACTTGTCCATCTTCAAGCTCTTCTCCGAAGTGGTCTCCTTCACACCTGAGTACACAAAGCACACTCGCTTGAGGTAGCAACCATGTCTCGCAAGATTCATAAGGAAGTAGAGCTAGGAGTGACGTCACCTTGGTCTCGAAAGCTCTCGTATGAGCACGTGTCATCGGTCCTTGAGGCACTTGAGGGGGTGAAGGAGGGTCCATGGGGATGGCCCTAGGATACACCGTATCAGGATGCTTTTCGAAGGTCCGAGGTAAATAGTTTCCGAGAACGACTGGTTATGTGTTGAAGGATGGATACACCTGGATGTAGGTTTAGAGTTGATTGCGCGGTGCTTCCCGTGTATCCCCAACACCTGATTGCATAACTGGAAACTTTCGGAAATCTATAGGTGGGTTCATCCAGTAGTTCTAGGCATTCTTCCAACGGATGCTCGATATGAAGTTCGGGGTTCTACATTGAGTGAAGTGGTTTTATGGACTTGTTCTGATCGGGAGTTGCATCTTAAAGGGTCCTTGGCTATGCTGATCCGGGGATTGCAAAACCCTTTTGTAACACGTTCCATGAGCTTTCAGCACGAATATGTCGGACGAAACTTCTATCTTGTATTTGTTCTATCTGCTCCTTGTTCCTTTTTATTTATCTTTTGTTCTCCAAGTAGCTTCTCGTCAAGCTGATGTACCTACGGAATTCATTCGTTCAATCCTCTGTTCGAATGATATTGTGAAGATGATGCTGCAACACATCTACCCTTTGTTTCGTTTTGATTCTGGTATTCGAGTTGCTTCGATGATAAATGTTGATTCCATACCTTTTCTATTCGGTGTTCTCATATTTCTATGGGAGTGCTAATCCTTCTTGATCAATCTAGATCTTCATGTCAATCCTTTTCAACCGGTGTGCCTTCTCTTCAAGTTATTCCACATGGATGCCGTTGAGAAATCTGACGAATTGTCTGTTTCAATCATCCCAAGTTGTCTTTGTTTTCCCCCACCCTCCCTCCCTTTTCTTCTCGGAGTCAGTAATTCTCAGATGAAGTATCCATTTTATTCATGTGATATTTCTTCATTCTTTTCCTTCAATGTTCTTATCCGGTGCTTTATCGTGAAGATGCTCAAGAGCTTCAAGTTCATCATTCTTTTGTTCTCATATTCTGCCGGTGGATGTAATTCAAGATTTCGGTGTTGATCTTATCCTTTTCCTCATTTCACAATGCATTCTTATTCCGGTGCACCAATTAATCATTCTCCTCTTGCTATTCATATCCGGAGTGCTCAAGATTCATAATTCCATTCTTAATCAGTTCAAGCTATTTTTGAGGATTATCATCTTATTCAAGCCATTTAATTCAACCGGCGCAATATCTCTTAAGCAATCTTTTCAACGGTGATTTCTTTTGAGTGGGCCCTAACCCACAGGTCTTTTCCCAGGATCTTACTTGACTCTTCTATTTTTCTAGAGTTATACTCAAATTCTTTTCAAAGTGTGACGTAAGAATGATTTCCATCAGTCACATGCCTTCTCCAAGATCGCTTTCCAATTCGTTTTCTTCGTTGGTTCAACCTTTGTAATTATTTCATTCCGGAGCGTTCAACAACTCTTCAAGGTGGTTCTCGTTGTCATTCTCAGCATTTGGAGACCGGAGAAGTGTTTCTCTTAAATCGTGGCCCGTTCTCTCAAGATTCTTCATGAATTCTTTTCTTTGTGATCCTCCGAAGGCCATCATTTCAGAATATTTATTCGTTCTCAGTTTTCAACTTCGACCTCCAAATATTCTTCATTGATGTCTCTTCGTTCGTCTCTATATTTTTTTACGGTGGTTCTTTCAAGTTTACCCTTCCGTTGTTATCGTTTTAATTCATTTGCTCTTTTCATAATCCTACCGGTGGTTCGTTGAAGTTTTACCCAAGCTTGTGCTAGATCTCTCTTTAATTCTTTCCAACGAGAATAAGTAGTATGCCAAATCCTTTGGTTGTCATCAACTTAATTGGTGAAGGAGATGCATGACATAATTCTTATTCTTATTCCGTCAAGGTGATTTAATTCTTTTGTCTGGAGCTTGTTCATCATATCATATTCTCGGTTCTAAGTTGTTCATCTTGTTTTCCAGAGTTCCAAGTTATTTCTATTACATAATTTCAAAGCTCCAACTAATTCATCGCAGGCCTTGAATCTTATTCTTTTCATCTTTCACTTCTCATGCTTTCATTACCGGAGTTCTTCATGGTGGTTTATCATCATTTAATTCATCCTCGAAGTCTTCATCAAGATTCCTGTTGGAGCTCAACATTCTTCATCATGCTTTCCAATTGCAATTCTTTCTACCTTATCTTGTCAGATGGTGTTATGTCATTCTTGACAAGTCTTTCATGAATTATGATTCACGAGTTTCAAGAATGAGATATTTAAACCCATCATTTTCTTTGTTCAGGAGATCTTTCAACCTTTCAATTTATTCGTTGGAGTTATCTTGGGTTGTATTTCACCTAAAAGCTTTCCCTAAGGATTGTTGCTATTATGGTGCTTATAATGACCAAGTTCTTCATTTATCATTCCGGTGAAAGTTATTCACCTCCTTGTTGATCTCAATCCAATCAAATGTTTTTGTCAGTGGCTGGTTGTCACCTCTTAATTTTGAGATGTTTTCCATAAGCCCACATCAAGCTTATTCGTTTCGTTGTTGAATTCCATCAACCATGTTCAACCCTTCTTCGTAAGGATGCTCTTTCAATTCATTTTGAGAGAAGTTGTCATTTTCTTCTCCATTCATTTCTTTCGTTGACTTGTACTCTATTTTTTCATTCCGGAGGCATTGTTATGTTGCTCTCTCCAAACCATCATCTCGTTTTATCGAGATCATGTTCTTTCCCTTGCTTATCTTTTAACCGGAGTGTTGTATTCTTCATTCTAGTTCCCTCATCTCATCTAGTTTTTTCCTATCTTTTTTAATCGGAGTGCTGTCTGAATCTTTCTTACCTCTTGTGCCATTCTTTCAATTGTTTCGGAGGCAGTGTTTTATTGATTTCATCAAGTATCACTCCATCTTCTCTAGTTCTTGTTAATTCCTTCCATTTTCAGACGGACTGCTGTCCAAATTCTGTCATTCTTATTCCTTGGCTATACCGTTGCAGTTTCATATTCTTTGGTTCTTAAGCTTTTGTTTCATGTCTTTCAACCTGCAAGGTTCTCGAGATGTTCCTTGTTCCTCTTTTCTAACGGAGTTTTCATCTTCGTTCATCTCCATTGTACACTTATTCAACTTGTTCAACCTCTCAAGGTTCCTGGTTTCACTCGTCTGTCAAAGAAGCAACTTTATTTTACCTCTTCCTCTTCCGTTTTATTTTACCCGGTGCTATCTCTAGGATCTCGGGTCGAGATCCTCTGTTAGTGTGGGAGAGTTGTGACGCCCGAAGACCGACGTCCCAGAAGATTCCAGAAGATTCCAGATGTTCCGGGTTGCCCGTGTGTTCTTTGTGCTTGTGTTATTCATTTTTGCATTGCATCATGTCATCATGCCATCATGTCATATTTTAATATTTGCATCTCAACCTTAATAAATCGTGTGGACCTTCGGTCCATTTAAATCGAGGGAAGATGTCTTCTCTTTATAACATATAAAAGTCTCTCAATATTTAGGGAGCTATATTTATTAATTATTCCATTGCTTCGGAATCACCATAACACACTTGCATAATTTCCCCATGTCTTTTCACTTCGAGTTTCACCTTCAAAATCTTGCCAATAATTCTTTTTCGTTGTTTCGAGGTTCCTCCAAAAATTTGAACATTTTTGGACACTTCAATAATCAAGTCTTAGTTCAAAACTATTTGAATTAAATTCAAATATGTTTGAATTATTTTCCGATCTGGCCTTTTGTATTTTTCTCCGGTCGTGCTCATTTTTACGAGCCCGAGAAAAATACTCCCTTGTGCTAACTTTGACCCTAACCCCCCCTTTTTATTTTCCTTTCGTCCTTCTCTTTTTTTTTCTTCTCCTAGTAAGTAGAGCAGCCTAGGCCCAACACCTCCTTCCCCCTTGGGAGCCCAGCCAGCCACCCTTCTTGGCCCAACCAGCCACTCTGGCCAGGCCTCTCCTCACCTCTTGGCCCGTTCCAGTCCTAACCCTAGCGCACGACGCTCTCTCCCTCTCGTTCCCTGCGCGCCGCCGCACTCCCCCTCGCTTTTCCTTTCTGTCCCGATCCCCCCCAAGCCTTTCCCCTCGAGCGCCCGCTTCCTTCCCTTCTACGCGCCCGAGCCCCTTCCGAGCCCCGCGACCTCCTCCCGATCCAGGCCCCTCCTCGTCCTGGCGCCCCGTCCAAGCCGCCGCGAAGGCCTCGTCCACATCCCGGCCGGCGACCGCCCCTGCTTCGCCCAGCCGCGCCGTGGCCTTCCCTCTGGCCAGAGCGCCCCGTGCAGCGCCCCAGTCCCGAGCGGCCTCGCTCCCCTCCGTCCCGGCGCCAAGACATCCCCGAGCGCCCGCCTTCGCCAGCACCAGGGCGCCCTGCGCTGCGCCCCTACTGCCTCCAGTTCTCCGTCGCCAGGAGCGCGCCGTCCAGCCAAGGCCGGCCCCGTGCGGCCCCCTCTCGAGCGTCGCCTCTTCCCCTGCTGCTCCGACCTCCTCGTCCTCAAGCCGGCCAGAGCCACCGCTCCCTCTGCCCGGAGCCGCCTCAACTTGTTTCCCCAACGCCATGGCCGCTGCGCCCTCCAGCGCGCCAAGGCCGAGCCTCGGCGGCGCCGCTTCGTTTCCTGCTGCCTCCTCTGCTGCCTCAAGCCGAGACCGCTGCTGCTGTGTTATGTCTGTGTGCTGTTGTTTTTTTTTGTCAAGTGCACCGCAGGCAAGATCCGGTCTCCGAATGTCATGAACCACTACTTCCTCCACTACACGACGACCCGACAAGTTCCACGATCGAGTACCCCTCCGATGCAAGTACCACTACAAACGGGAACAACTACATGTGTGATGCGCCAAGTACCACTACCGTCGCGAGAACGAGAACCCTCAAGTACCACGACGACCGACTCGGCAAGTACCCCTACGGAACGTGTTCCACTACCGTCGCCCGGAAAAGACGGATGCGCCAAGTACATCTACGAACGAGTTCGTCTACCGTCGCCGTGTACCCCTACCGATGCGCCAAGTACCTCTACGCAAGAACCGAACATCTACCGATGCCAAGTACCACGACCAAGTACCACGACGACCGAACGGCTACGATGGCGAGTACCTCTCCGATGAACGTGAACAACTACATGGCGATGCGACAAGTACCTCTCCGATGAACATGAACAACTACATGGCGATGCGACAAGTACCTCTTCGGAAACGTGAACGTCTACCGTCGCCAAAGACCCGTGAACAACTACTTCCTCTTCGGCCGTGTACCACTACTTCCTCTACGAGTTGCGGAACGGCTACTTCCTCTCCGAACATGAACGACTCCTTCCTCTACGATCTCGAACTGTCCCGAAATGAGTGTTTCGAAGGTATAACCCCGAGACGTGACCCGTGGATGCTTGTTGTGTTGTATGAAATGTTTCCCGTGTGTGCTCCGTGCCGTTTCGTCCGTTTGTCTTGTTCCTCGGTTGCCTCGTCACCGACTCGTGGGAACCCGGTGACGGGATCACCCCATCTTTCATCTCGTTTGACTCGTTCACGCCACCTTCTCTTTTGCACCGGACTCTCAACGAGTTACCGGCACCGATATGTTGCCGTTGCATCATTTTCGGATCGTTGCCGTTGCACCCTTTTTCTTTCCACCACGGTGACAAATACTTCATATCTTCTTCATGTTAACCTTTTAATAAAAAGTGCATAAAACTTGACCATGTCATCCGCATCATGTTAACAACCTTTGAATGTTTAATTGTTGTTGTTTATAATTACTAAACATGCTCATGAGGATTTTCCGGATATGTTGTTGTTATTTTCCGGCCTCATTTAAAATGTCTTAATAGTGTAGTTTTATTATGCTTCACCTCTTGCCATGTTAAAAACATTTAATCTTGTCTTGTAAATAAACGAGAGTCAACTAAATAATTAAATGTGGTGTTTCGTCAATATGCAACTCGTTGCATATTGATCTCCACTTAACTTGTAGTCTTGTTTGTGCACTTTGCCATGCCATGCATATTTAAACCGGACATGCATCATACTTGGATGTGCATCGTATGCCATGTTTATGCTTGTGTGTTTACCGTGTTGTTTCTTTCTTTCCGGTTGCTTCTCTTGTTAGCTTCGGTTTCGTTCCGGAGTTGTGAGGATTCGCTCGACTGTGTTGCTCCGTCTACTTCATGGATCCGTTCTTCTCCCTTGTGGAATCCCAGGCAAGATGACCGAACCCGGATACCATTACTATCTTTGCCTATTGCTAGTAGTTCCGCTCTATAGTTTTGCCTCGATGCCCATGTCTTTCCTGTCAGCCTCCTACTTGTAACCATGAACCTGTTTAACCACCCTACCTATGCAAACCGTTGAATGGCTAAGTACGCTGCGCTCAGCCCCTCTTATAGCATTGCTAGTTGCAGGTGAAGATTGAAGATGCTTACTTCATGTTGAAGTTTGGTTGGGTTATATCACACTATATAAATGCTTAAAATGAAATCATCTATATACTGGCAAGGGTGGAAGGCTAAGCCTTTTGCTTGGTGATTTGTTCCACTCATGCCGTTAGGAACCGTATAAACCGGTGTTATGTTCCTTGATTATGCGTTCCTAACACGGTTGGGGTGTATGGGACCCCCTTGATAAACCGCTAAGTGCTAAGTCTTTTCCAGCAAGTCCCAACATTGGTACTATTTGCCTAATAAAAAACTAATAAAACTTGCATAAGGGCCTTGCAAACCCTCTTTTATTTTAATTCTACAACCCCGGGCCAGTGCTCCACATGAGTGTTGGTCCGAAACGGGGAGCCTGCGGGGCCACCACGAGGAAACTCGAGGTTTGGTAAAAACCCGTAGCTTCACCCATCCGGTCGTGTCCTGAGACTTAGATACGCGCGGCTACTATCAGGGTGTCGACACGCCGGGAGGATTTGCTGGATTAGCCTTACCTTAGTTCGGTTTAACTTGAGCACGGGATTCCGAGAATACTCGGGTCTTCCCACCTATGGAGTTGCGACTCCGCGGATCGTGGGCTTGTAATGGGTCAAGTTGGAACACCCCTGCAGGGTTTGAACTTTCGAAAGCCGTGCCCGCGGTTATGTGGCAGATGGGAGCTTGTTAATATCCGGTTGTAGATAACTTGACACAATGATTCAATACACTACCAGCGTGTGTACCGTGACTGTCAATTTCCGAATAGGGATTCGGGAGTTGAACACGGTGGGGTTATGTTTGACCGGCTTTAGTTAGGATCACTTCGTGATCACCTCTTGACCGAGGCACATTCTCTTCTCGCTCTCTTTTACATAAGTTAGTGCTAGTTGCTGCTGCAGACTCTTGTTGTTCCTTCACCTCTTATTCTTTCTTCAGCCTTGTTCCACACCCAAGGCTTAAATAGTCGTGTTACCCGGGAACGGGATTGCTGAGTCCTCTGTGGCTCACAGTTACTTCACCACACCAGATGCAGGTTCAGCCGAGTTTGATGCAGGAGTTGGATCAGCTCTTCACCCGGGAGTCCGATGAAGATCGTGGCTATTTGTTTGTGACGCTTCGACGATCAGTAGTGGTTCCTACTAGGATTCGATCTAGGCCTGTGGCTTTATGTTGTTTTGGTATCTTTCTTTTGGATCTTCACCCGTAGTCGGGTTGTGATGTTTTGAATGATGATTGTTATGTAATGTATTGTGTGAAGTGGCGAGTGTAAGCCAACTATCTCCTTTTGCAATTTAATCCCTCTTTTACATGAGTCGTGCAAAGATACCAAACTTGAGATCATTCTAGGATGGGCTTATACCTTTAAGTCGTGCCTTGACACGTAGGAGGTATAATCCCATCCTGGGCATTACATACCGCCCATGCTTTGAACCTCTACCTTTCTTGCAACTTAGTCAGCATTGGTTTGCGCACATGGTCCTGTCAATTGCCCAGTTGTAATTCGTTTACCTCACATAGTTGTTTTATCGTCTTTTGGAAGAGAGACATCACTATTGAACATCATGGGACCCTGGTCCATATTACCATCATTGATCACATCCGCTATTTACTTTCCGCTTTTTACTTACTATTGCAGCAATACCTATCACTATTATCACTTGTGTTTGATCCTTTGTAAACTACAAGGCCGGAGGGATTGACAACCTCTCTGTACTCGTTGGGAGCAAAGTTATTTGTATCTGTGTGCAGGTCCATGTTGATTGCTAATATCTAGCGCCGTTAGCAGTTGACACCTTCTTGTTGAAACTGGGAGTCTCAGGGAAATCGATCCTTGGTATCTTTGCCAAGGGAAAACTTCCGCTACACTGCATCTCAAACCTTCCACTTGGGGTAACCAACGAGGGGCGAGAAGCCATCACGCTGGCATGTACACGAGCTCGCACGGGTGCGCAAAGACCTCGCTGACGCCTGTGGCTTGCAGCTCTGTGATAGTGCTCGGAGAATAGCCCGTCAATGCTACGACAATGGTCGTTGGCGCGGGCGCAGGGATGGTAGCTGGGACGGGCACGGGGGCAGCAACCGTCGCGGCCAGCTCGTCCAGGACCTTGTCCATGAGGCCCCATTCCTCCTTATTTTCTGTCTCCTCCGGCTCGGAGTTGACTTCACCAAACTGGAAGACTAGTGGCAGATGATCCTTCTGCGCCATGGCGTTGGTGGAGGTCTATGGGAGGGGAATGGGAGGCAAACAGTACGGTCGTCCATATTAAGCAGCGGCTCATGCTCCATTAATGGAGAGGATGCAAGAAAGGGGGTGGCCATGGAAGTCAAAGGGCTCACTTCCCAGTGAGCCTGCGTAGCGTACAGCTCGCACGCTTCCCGGTGAGCCTGCACATTGGAGGACAGCTTGCACTCCCCTTGGTCAGCTTACACGGCTGACTACGCTCGCACGCCTCCCGTTCAGTCAAGCAACTGTCCGCGCAACACCTCCTAGCCATTAAAAGAGTGCCACGCGGCATCATGTGAATGGTTAACATGACGCACATGTTTCAAAATGCCTTTGTTGGATGTTATTCGAGCGCGCCTTCTCTCAAAATGGACACAAAAAATACCACAGCGTGTCAGGTGCCATTCCATGATAGCATGCCAAGTTGCATGAATTCCAGACAAGTTTTGGATTTACTAGAATTTATGCACATAAAATGCCTAGAAAACCTAGTTAATGTATAAAAATGTCCAAGCAAACGCCAAAAAATCCCTAAAAGTTGACAGAACACCCCTATTGTTCTATGTTGACACTAGATAAAATTTGAAAGCAAGAAGAGGCAACGAATATTGTTTCGTCCCCAAAGGTGTCACGTTCTCTACCGAAAACATCCGGCTTGTTATGAGAAGCTCTAGTTTGCGAGAAGCTTATACCCAAACCTGCCCCAAATGGGACAAAATATTTACCACAGCATGTTAATGCCGCTCCATGATAGCATGTCAAGTTTCATGAATTTCAGATGAGTTTTAGATTTACTAGAATTTAAAAACAAAGTATCTCAAAGTTTTGCCGGCAATCAACATTGCCCTGGTGTTTGAAATTCATTCTCATTTCTTGCATGGGACCTAAGCATGCACCCAAGGACAAACAGTTGATATGTCAACTCATTTTTCTGCACTTGAGCATGTGCATGTAGTTCAAATTTGAATTATACACATAAAATGCCTAGAAAACCGAGATAATGTATAAAAATATCCAAGCAAACAACAAAAAATCTCTAAAATTGACACAACACTCATGTTGTTCTATGTTGACACTAGAAAAAATTTCAAAGCAAGAAGAGGCAACGAATATCGTTTTGTCCCCAAAGATGGCACGTTACCTACCGAAACCACCAAGCTTGTTGTAAGAAGCTCTGGTTTGCGAGAACCCTATACCCAAACCTGCCCCAAATAGGACAAAAATTTTACCACATCATGTTGATGCCGCTCCATGATAACATGCCAAGTTTCATGAATTTCAGACGACTTTTGGCTTTACTAGAATTTAAAAATCATGTACTCAATGCTTGCGGCTGAGGGACGGTGGCAAGGTGTTGGACATTCATTCACATTTCTTGCATGGGGCTTAAGCATGCAACCAAGGACACGCAATTGAATTTTGAACCCATTTATATGCACTGGAGCATGTGCATGTTGTTCAAATTTGAATTATGAACATAAATGCATAGAAAACTCAGTTAATGTATAAAAAAGTTCAAGGGAACCCCAAAAATCTCAAATATTGACACAACACTCATGTTGTTTTATGCTGACTCTAGAAAAAAATTCAAAGCAAGAAGAGCAACGGATATCGTTTCGTCCCCAAGGTGGCACGTTCTCTAATGAAACCATCAGGCTCGTTGTGAGAACCTCAACATTTGCCGGAGAGCCATGGTATTTGAAATTCATCCCCATTTCTTGCATGGGACATAAGCACCAACCCATGGAAACATATATGATTTGACAACCCATTTTGGTGCACAGAGCATGTGCATGTAGTTTCATTTTGAATTGTGCACCTAAAATGCCTAGAAAACCAAGTTAATGTATACAAATGTCCAAACGAACCCTGAACAATTCCAAATTTTTTGACAACACACCAATAGTAGCATGTTCACTGCAGATAAATGTTCTAGCGATTCAAACACCCTCCTTTGCCGCTGTGACCCCATTATGTAATTCAAATCAAGACAAAAATTCAAGCACTCCCTCCATTTTTGTATACAAGGCCACTATGAAAAACACATTTTACATCTATACAAGGCCACCAATAGTAATTGAGGCAAATATTAATGATGTTTCCTCATACTAGTAACCCATGGCTTAATTACTAGCATGCATGTAGTGGATGATAATGACAAACTCACGTACTTCCTCTCTCACAGCCACTCAATTTCCTCTAATGTACATGCACCCTATTAATTAACCTGGTAAACAAGAAAACAAATTGGCTTGTAAAGCACACATTTATTTTTATCTTGATACGTGTAATTTGAAGTTGTGGCCTTGTATATAAAAATAGAGGGAGTAGATCACACACAATTTATTATCACCAACCATGTGAGATGCAACACAAAATATCTTCGAGCACCGTCAGAGTATAGTACGCATATCGCTTACGCGAGAAGGTACATCAGCTACAGTCCACAGTCGGCATGTCAAGCACACTAGCTCACTCCCCAAATATCATTTCACTGTTCAATATCACCGATGAAAGATGGCGACGTGGACCCGCGTCGTGAGGACAACTTTGGCGGACCACTCCGATGAGAGCACGGCCGCAGCCACCATGCGGGTGGTAACAAGCTGCCTGAGCGCAGCTGCAATCTGTGACCGGGCGGCTAAGGCAGCCCAAACGGCCGATGTTGCTTCGCAGGTGGCGGCAGCAACATCTGCCTCAGGGATAGCAACTGGCAAGAGAGACACATCAGTTTTCCGTTCCACAGCGGCGGCCTTAGCCCTGATGGAGGCTGCCCACGACCATGTCGAGACCGTCCACGCCCAGCCCCTAGCGGTAACAGCACAAATCAAACAAAGCTTCTCCGACAACGGTAGGCAACCCACAGCCGATGAGTTGGCAATCGCCGAGAGTGTTCGAGCAGCCATCCGTTCCTTCGCGGCATACCTTGCCACGACGTAGCCCGACCAAGCCAAGATCGCGGCCGCCCACGTCCAGCTCGGAAACCTATTCCAAAGACATGGCGGATGCATATGGCGAGATGGTTGCTGAGTACGGTGCGATGGATGCCGTGGAGCCCCTACCCCAGGAGATCGTCGGGCGCGAGCTGGACATGGAGGAGGCGGCGGATATCAACGAGTGCCAGCCGGAGTAGTACTCTTTGTTTTGTTTAATTATGAGCATCAGTCTTTAATTTGTTAGAGTAATGTTTAGGTCAGCTAGCTCTGTTTAATTGCTGAACTTGCTCGATTAAGAAGTGTGGGTGTGTTGTAGTCTCCTTTGCGTACCCAAATTATGCAATGACGTGGATGACCACTATAACCAGGGAAATTCGGACTAGAATTTTCACGTTCAAACTCATCACACATGGGGTAAGCTATATGAATCGTTTGTGATGCTCACATATCGTACACAGTGCTGAACAAGGGACCGTGTCAGATGACACTTCGCGCGCCAGTTTTTTCGCTGCACCGATCTAAAATTTTCGACTTCCACGGAAATATCTACCTCTCCACCCCCTCCCCTTACCAAAAGCCACATTTCCCCTATTTCCGCCTTCCTTTCCAAGTTGAAACCTTCACTCCTTGCTTGTAGCGCCACCTCCTCGCTGGCGACCCTCCTTCACGCTGCTCAACCTCGTCGATCCAGGCAGGTAATCCACACCCAACCCCCATCCTCCTCCTTCCATATGCCACATGCCCCGACCGTCGGCGCGACACCTTCCACCCAAATCACCGACCCTCCCCAAATAAGCGCCACCCTAAGCCATGGTGCACGAAGTATAGCCAGGAGCTCAAGGACCATTTAGCAGCGGAGAAGAAAATTGCGGCCGCACGCGCGGATGAGATCGCGATGGCTGCCATTCGTGCCGACCCCCAGATCTTGGAGGAGCACCTTGCCATCGAGGCCACCGTCGATGTCCCGCGTGCTGACGTCGTGACGCGGCTGGCTGCTTTAAGCGATAGTTCATGGCGTTTTCCCGAGGCCACCGTCGGTGCCTTCGATGAAGACTACGAAGTGTTTTCTCAGTGTGCCCGTGCTTACCTCAACTCGAGAGCCAACAGGTTGGTGCCCGGAGCGGCTCAGGCAACTCACCACTACGACGAGGGCACCCACGATGTGGAGGCCTCGCCCTCTTCCATGTCCAAGGAGCCAATCATCGTCGATATCTTCGACAACGAGGAGTAGCTTGTCTTATTAGCTCACTATAAGTACATATGTTCAGTTTGCTAGCTACGTAGGTTAAGCATGCTCGGTTTACCCATTGTATGTGCTGCTCCTGCCTTTCCTTAACAAATTCTAGTGAATTGTCCTATCTACTTTTACCATGCAATATGTTGCTCTAGTGTATATGTTCTATGTGTCGTCCTATATGGTCCTCACTTATTAACTGTTTGGTTAATTAGTTGTCGTGTTCAGTTAACTGTTTGGTTCAATTCTGCAATGCGATGTTCAATTGTTCTGGGTGCATTTTGTTATTGTGTACCATGTGAGAAATAAATCGAATTTGGTTGTACTAAATACATGAGAAACAAATACAATTACTATATTTTCAAGTTGTTAAGCATGCTTGGTTTGGTTAACTGTCTAATCTTCTATTAGGAGTATGTTATATTGTGCAATGTGCTGCTCAGTTAATGTTTGGTTCATTTGTTGTGGTGTTTAGTTAACTGCTTGGTTCAATTCTGCAATGTGATGTCCAATTGTCGTGGGTAGAATTTTGTATTGTTGTGCATGTGAGGAATAAATCGAATTTGCCTGCACTTAATACATGAGAAACATATACAATTGCTATATTTCCTAGTTCTAAATCATGCTTGGTTTGGATAAATGGGTTTTTCATGTGGCTCGAATTAATCTGATGAATCTGCAATGTGCTTATTTTTCATCAACATATTTTACTCATAGCATGTGAACCCTCACTTAACCTGATCACTAACTACCTTATATGTGTTGCAGGGAAACAATGGTAAGCATTGAGGTTTACAATCGAGGTTTGCACATGCATGGTCCTTTGTCTAATAGCACATTATTGTGCAATTGCATGTACCATTCTAATATTTAGGTTTCTAACAATTTGATCTTGCACATGTAGGTCCTGTTGTCAAAGGTTTTGACTCACCGTTCGACCCTTTTTGCATATGGGGAAATGAGTTGTCCATGAATATCAGTCAAGTCAAGAAACTCGAAAATATTGTTAGGATAAAGATATTGGAGACAAAAAAGAACAAGATATTTGTCTGCACAATGAAGAAGACATCAATTCACTACAGGATGGTACTAACTATTATACCTTGGATTTTTTATTCTTTTGCCCATTTCCAATCTAGAGAAGATATTTAAGAACATCCTTGTTTTCAGGCCTTTCCAAAGCAGTTCACTAACGATTACCTACATGTATGGTCAGGAGGCGAGGAAGGTATCCGTACAACACCCATGGTTCAATATTGAAGTGTTCCCGAAGAGGACGAAGGATGGACGGTCAATCATCCACATGCATTGGCCTAAAGTTGCAAAGACCTTCAACATCAATGAAGGCTCAATATTCGCCTTCGCTTTAGCAGTTTTCCAGATGAGATTCATATGCCTATGTACCGTCTATGTTGCTAATTTGAAAGGTTAACTTGGTGATGGTGCAGTTGTGTAATGGGGTAGCTGAGTGATGAAGCTATATGATGTTGTACTCTCATGTATTTCAATTATTAAATCATGCTTCCTTAATTTGAAATGTCAATTAGATTAATAAATGTATTATTAATAATAGGACAATTAGCCTGCTAATGGCCGATAAGCCTGCTAATTGGGTTTTCCTATTGCAAACGGTTATTGAGAAAACACCGTGGGCAATAACCTCAGGCAACGCACACAGTTTCTAGGAATAAACCATGTTGGATCAATGAACAATCACTCACGACTTCCTCTTGAAAATTGTTTGTGTTAGGCCACCTTGCGCAAATGTTTACCACATAAAAAGTGTGTGTGATGGACAACCTATGTCACACAGTTTCTTCTACGCACCGCGTGTGATGCATTCAATAACGCAAATGGTAAAATTGTTAATATCGTCTGCAATAACAATGTCATCACATACGATATATTTGGGAAAACTGTGTGTGATGTACATGCGAACGGAAACATTTTCCTTGGAGTGACTGTGTGGGATGTGTATACGAATTGAAATGTACTTCTTTGACTGTGTGGGATGTACATACTAACATAAACACATTCCTTGGATTGATTGTGTGGAATGTACATACGAACGGAAACGTTTAGCTGGGACTGACTGTGTGGGATGTACTTACGACTGGAAACAATTTGGCATGTATAATTGTATTTTCTTAAAACAAATGTATGTATAACCATATTTGAGCGCTCGCCCGTCACACACGAACTCATTTTCCCGAGCGTGTGTGACCAGAGGGCCTATCCCCGACGGTTTCTGGGTCATGTCGGAAGAACCCCCTATCAAATTCACTCACTTGGCAACGGTTCAAAACTCCGTCGTGAAAAGGGGTTAAAAACTGTTTGTATAGCACCTCGTTGTACCAGTGGATCGATCGCTCAGGTTCAATAAATAGCATACGTATGCCTCTCACACACACACGCATACGAGAGAAACGCACAACACACTGCATCGCTCGTCCCCGATCAACCTGGCAATCAGGTCGGGTTTGACCGGGCCGACCTTTCACAAACCCATGCCCAAATAGCTTATCGGGTCTACCATCTACCCACGATCCTACCCATGGGCATAGAATTAGACCCATGCCCATACCCATTGGGTAAACCGACCCAACGGGCCGCCCATCGGGTCTGGCCGCACTGCACTTATGGTTGCCTTCTAATTATGTTATATAAGCATCAATGCCTTCACTTCTTTGTTTGACTAGCGAGGTGGTACTATTACGAGCCACCCAGCCAGCCAGATGCATGAAACCGTAGGGCTAGCACAGGCCTATGGTTGACCTAGTCAATTCTTGTCCCAAATGAAACATGTGGATGGTTGTGTTCTTATGAGCATGGAGACCGAGAGAGGGGAACACCCAGGGGCGAAACTAGGCATGGCTTGTTATTTCTTTTATTACTTCTCCTAGTTATGTTGTCATATACTACTAATAGTATTTTATATGAAGAGTTTATGTACAAAGAAATACATATAGACTAATATATTTATTTCAAATTTAGCCACAAGTCAGTTAATCGGGCAACCCATCGGGCGACCCACGGGCAAGAACATATGCCCATACCCTACCCATGACTAATCGGGTTATCCATCGGGCTTACCCATGGGTGAAGATGCCTACCCATACCCTACCCATTCGGGTTGAGTGCCCATGGGCGCCGCCGTCCATGGGTCGGATTGCCAGGTTGAGTCCCCGACCACCCATCGTAACAGGGATGTCATGAAATTTTCCTGTCCCTCACTTCTACCATGGTTTTTTAGTCATCTACTGATGGAAATATTCCCTAGAGGCAATACTAAAGTCGTTATTATTATATTTCCTTATTCATGATAAATGTTTATTATTCATGCTAGAATTGTATTAGCCAGAAACCTAAACACATGTGTGGATACATAAACAAATACCATGTCCCTAGTGAGCCTCTCTAGACTAGCTCGTTGATCAACAGATGGTTAAGGTTTCCTAACCATAGACATGATATGTCATTTGATAATGGGATCACATCATTAGGAGAATGATGTGATGGACAAGACCCATCCATTAGCATAACATATGATCATTCACTTTATTGCTACTGCTTTCTTAATGTCAAATACATGTTTCTTCGACCATGAGATCATGCAACTCCCAGATACCGGAGGAATACCTTGTGTGCTATCAAACATTGCAACGTAACTGGGTGATCATAAAGATGCTCTACAGGTATCTCCGAAGGTGTCTTTTGAGTTGGCATGGATCGAGACTGGGATTTGTCACTCCGTGTGACGGAGAGGTATCTTTGGGCCCTCTCGGTAATACAACATCACAAGAAGCTTGCAAGCAAAGTGACTAAGCAGTTATTTACAAGATGATGTATTATGGAACGAGTAAAGAGACTTGACGGTGACGAGATTGAACTAGGTATGGAGATACCGATGATCGAATCTCGGGCAAGTAACATACCGACAGACAAAGGGAGCTACGTACGTTGTCATACAGATTTGGTCGATAAAGATCTTCGTGAAATATGTAGGAACCAATATGGGCATCTAGGTACCGCTAATAGTTATTGACCAGAGAAGCGTCTTGGTCATGTCTACATCATTCTCGAACCCGTAGGTTCCACACGCTTAGCATTCGTTGACGATATAGTATTATATGAGTTACGTATGTTGGTGACCGAATGTTGTTCGGAGTTCCGGATGAAATCACGGACATGACGAGGAGATCCAGAATAGTCCGGATGTAAATATTGATATATGGGATAATAGTGTTTGGTTTCCGGAAGGGTTCCGGAATTCATCGGAAGGGGTTTCGGATGATTCCTGAAATATTCGGGTACGAGAACACTTTATTTGGGTCAAGGGGTAAAGCCCATGAGGCTTTAGGAAGGTGCAACAGGAAGTTTTGTGGAGGCTAAGGGCGAGACGCCGAGGACCCTGGCGTCTGGTCCTGGAGTCCGAGAAGGACTCTGGCCTTGCATGCAAAACCGACTTTGAGGAGGCTCTTGCTGCAAGAAATGACCCCAGAGCTCAACATATAAATAGAGGGGCAGGGCTAGCACCCGGAACACATCAAGATTCACCAAGTCATGTGCCGGCAACCCCGTCCCCTCTAGTTTATCATCCATCTAGTTTTCGTTGTGCTTGGCGAAGCCCTACGGAGATTGTTCTTCACCACCACGATCACCGTGTCGTCGTGCTGCCGAAACTCATCTACTACTTCGTCCCTCTTGCTGGGTCAAGAAGGCGAGGATGTCATCGAGCTGAACGTGTGCTGAATGCAGAGGTGCCGTACGTTCGGTACTTGATCATGATGGGTCGTGAAGGTGTACGACTACATCAACCGCGTTGATAAATGCGTCCGCTTAGCGATCTTCAAGGGTATGAAGATGCTCTCTCCCTCTCGCAGCTATGCATCTCCATGGATAGATCTTGCGTGTGTGTAGATTTTTTTTCCATGCAATGTTCCCAACAGTGGCATCATGTGCCAGGTCTATGCGTAGATGATATGCATGAGTAGAACACAAAAGAGTTGTGGGCGGTGGTGTTCATATTGCTTACCACCAATGTCTTATTTTGATTTGGCGGCATTATGGGATGAAGCGGCCTAGACCAACCTTACATGTCCACGTACATGAGACCGTTTCCACTGATTGATGCAACTTGTCTTGCATGAGGTGGCTGGCGGGTGTGTGTTTCTCTAACTTTAGTTGAATCGAATTTGACTAGGCCGGTCCTTGCAGAAGGTTAAAACATCAAACTTGATAATCACCTTCGTGCTTTTGCGTAGGTAAGAACGGTTCTTGCTAGTTACCCATAGCAGCCACGTAAAACTTGCAACAACAAAGTAAAAGACGTCTAACTTATTTTTGCAGGGTATGTTGTGATGTGATATGGTCAAGACGTGATGTGATATACATTGTTGTATGAGATGATCATGTTTGGTAATATCGACAATCGGCAGGAGCCTTAGGGTTCTCTTTTAATTATTGTATGACCTGCGTGTATATCATTAAGCGTCATGTAATTGCTTTACTTTATCGCTATACGTTAGCAATAGTTGTAGATGCAATAGTTGGCGAGACGACCCCGACGCAATGATGGAGATCAAGGTGTCGTTCCAGTGACGATGGAGATCATGACGTTGCTTTGGAGATGGAGATCAAAAGCACAAGATGATGATAGCCATATCATGTCACAAATATTTTGATTGCATGTGATGTTTATCATTTATGCATCTTATTTTTCTTATAATGATGGTACCATTATAAGATGATCCCTTTACTTAATTTCAGGATAGAAGTGTTCTCCCTGAGTATGCACCGTTGCCAAAGTTATTCGTTTCGAAGAACCTCATGATGATCGGGTGTGCTAGATTCTATGTTCACATACAATGGGTGTAAGCCAGTTTTACACAAGCAAAACACTTGGGTTAATCTTGACGAGCCTAGCATGAACAGACATGGTCTCGAAACATTGGAGACCGAAAGGTCAAACATGTGCCATATAGTAGATATGATCAACATGGAGATGTTCACCATTGATGACTACCCCATCTCACGTGATGATCAGACATGGGTTAATTGATTTGGATCATGTATCACTTAGACAACTTGAGGGATGTTGATTTAAGTGGGAGTTCATTAGTAATTTTATTAATTGAACTTAAGTTTATCATGAATTCACTCTTAATAGTTTTTGCATGTCAATGTTGTAGATCAATGGCCCGTGCTACCATTCCCTTGAATTTAAAAGCGTTCCTAGAGAAAGCTAAGTTAAAAGATGATGGTAGCAACTACACGGACTGGGTCCATAACTTGAGGATTATATTCACTGCTTCATAGAAGAATTATGTCCTTGATGCACCGGTTACATACCTACTGCAGGAGCTGATGCAGATGTTATGAACGTCTGGCAAGCTCGATCTGATGACTACTCGATAGTTCAGCTTACCATGCTTTACGGCCTAGCATCAGGACTTCAAAAGTGTTTTTAATGCCACGGAGCATATGAGATGTTCCAAGAGCTGAAGTTAATATTTCAAGAAAATGCTCGGGTTGAGAGATATGAAGTCTCCAACAAGTTCTTTAGTTGTAAGATGGAGGAGAATAGTTCTATCAGTGAACACATACTCAGAATGTCTGGGTACGAAAACCACTTGACTCAGACGGGAATTGAGCTCCCAGATGAGTGTGTTATTGATAGAGTTCTTCAATCACTGCCACCAAGCTACAAAGGCTTCACGATGAACTATAATATGCAAGGGATGACGAAAACGATTCCCGAGCTCTTCGCGATGTTGAAATCGGCGGAGGTAGAAATCAAGAAGGAGCATCAAGTGCTGATGGTTAACAAGACCACTAGTTTGAAGAAAAAGGGCAAGGCAAAGAAAGGGAGCTTCAAGAAGAATGTCAAGAAAATTTCCGCTCCCGGGAAGAAGCCCAAAGCTAGACCCAAGCCTGAGACCGAGTGCTTCTACTGCAAAGGAAATGGTCACTGGAAGCGGAACTGCCCCAAATACTTGGCAGATAAGAAGGATGGCAAAGTTAACAAAGGTATATTTGATATACGTGTTATTGATGTGTACCTCACTAATGCTCGTAGTAGCGCCTAGGTATTTGATATTGGTTCGGTTGCTCATATATGTCACTCGAAACAGGAGCTGCAGAATAAACAAGGATTAGCTAAGGACGAGGTGACAATGCGCGTCGGGAATGGCTCCAAGGTTGATGTGATCGCCGTCGGCACACTACCTCTACATCTACCTTCGAGATTAGTTTTACACATCAATAATTGTTATTTGGTGCCAGTGTTGAGCATGAACATTATATTTGGATCTTATTTATTTCAATACGGTTATTCATTTAAGTCAGAGAATAATGCTTGTTCTATTTATATGAGTAACATCTTTTATGGTCATGCACCCTTAGTGAATGGTCTATTCTTGTTGAATCTTGATTGTAGTGATACACATATTTATAATACTAATGCCAAAAGATGCAAAGTTGATAATGATAGTGCAACGTACTTGTGACGCTGCCGTTTAGGTCATATTGGTGTAAAGCACGTGAAGAAACTCCATACGGATGGACTTTTGGAATCACTTGATTATGAATCATTTGATACTTGTGAACCATGCCTGATAGGCAAGATGACTAAAATTCCATTCTCCGGAACAATGGAGCGATCTAATGACTTATTGGAAATAATACACACCGACGTATGTGGTCCGATGAGTGTTGAAGCACGCGACCTGTATCGTTAGTTTCTAACCTTCACAGATGATTTGAGTATGTATGGGTATATCTACTTGATGAAACACAAGTCTAAAACATTTGAAAATTTCAAAGCATTTCAGAATGAAGTGGAGAATCATCGTAACAAGAAAATAAAGTTTCTATGATCTGATCACGGAGGCAAATATTTGAGTTACAAGTTTGGACTTCATTTAAAACAATGTGGAATAGTGTCACAACTCACGCCACCTAGAACACCATAGTGTAATGGTGTGTCCGAACGTCGTAACCGTACTTTATTATATATGGTGCGATCTATGATGTCTCTTACTGATTTGCCAATATTGTTTTGGGGTTATGCATTAGAGACAGTCACATTCATGTTAAATAGGGCACCATCTAAATTCATTGAGACGACACCGTATGAACTGTGGTTTGGCAATAAACCTAAGCTATCGTTTCTTAAAGTTTGGGGATGCGACACTTATGTTAAAAGGCTTCAGCCTGATAAGCTCGAACCCAAAGCAGAGAAGTGCATCTTCATAGGATACCCTAAATAAACTATTGGGTATACCTTCTACCACTGATCCGGAGGCAAGATCTTTGTTGCTAAGAATGGGTCCTTTCTAGGGAAGGAGTTTCTCTCGAAAGAAGTGAGTGGGAGGAAAGTAGAACTTGATGAGGTAGTTGTACCATCTCTCGAATTAGAAAGTAGCACATCAGAGAAAATTGTTCCTGTGACGCCTACACCAACTAGTGATGAAGCTAGTAATGATGATCATGAAACTTTGGATCAAGTTACTATTGAAACTCGAAGGTCGACCAGAACACGCACCACACCAGAGTGGTACATTAATCCTGTCCTGGAAGTCATGTTGTTAGACAACAATGAACCTTCGAACTATGAAGAAGCTATGATGAGCCCAGGTTCCGACAAATAGCTTGAGGCCATGAAATCTGAGATAGGATCCATGTATGAGAACAAAGTGTGGACTTTGGTGGCCTTGCCCAATGATTGGCAAGCCATTGAGAATAAATGAATCTTCAAGAGGAAGATGGACGTTGATGGTAATATCACTGTCTACAAAGCTCGACTTGTTGCGAAAGGTTTTCGACAAGTTCAAGTGGTTGAATACGATGATACTTTCTCTCCTGTAGTGATGCTTAAGTCTGTCTGAATCATGTTAACAATTGCCGCATTTTATGATTATGAAATCTGGCAAATGGACGTCAAAACTGCATTCCTTAACAAGTTTCTTAAAGAAGAGTTGCATATGATGCAACCAGAAGGTTTTGTCGATCCTAAAGGTGCTAACAAGGTGTGCAAACTCCAGCGATCCATCTATGGATTGGTGCAAGCATCTCAGAGTTGGAATATACGCTTTGATGTGGTGATCAAAGCATATGGTTTTATACAGACTTACGGTGAAGCCTGTATTTACAAGAAAGTGAGTGGGAGCTCTATAGCATTTCTTATATTATATGTGGATTACATATTGTTGATTGGAAATTATATAGAATTTTTGGATAGCATAAAAGGATACTTGATACGTCAAAAACGTATCTATAATTTTTGCTTGCTCCATGCCACTTTTGGGTGATATTGCTATGATATTCATACACTCCCATACACTTTTGATCATATTTGGCCTAACTTACTAATCCAGTGCACCCCAGTGCCAGTTTCTGTTTCCAGCTGTTTTTGTATTTCAGGTTTTCACGTTTCGAGAACTGCCCAGAAAAATCCAGAAAAATTATATAAAAAATCAGCGATACGGAAACAACACTGCGTCCGAAGGGCAGCCTGGGGGGGCCACAGGGGCTCCAGGCGCCCTGTGGGCGCCCCCCTGGGCCGCGCCGGGGGGGCGCCTGGGCCCCCCGAAGCCCGTCCAGTGCCCCCCTTTGGCATATATTTAGAGGGACCTCCGAAACCCTCAGAACAGGACTTCTTTTCGCGATCCCATCTCTGTTCCGCCGCCGCCGCCGCTTCCAAGATCGGGAGCACCAGGAGAACTCTTCCCGGCACCCTGCCGGAGGGGAGGATCACCACCGGGAGCTTCTCCACCACCATGGACGCCTCCCGGATGACTCGTGAGTAGTCTCCCTTGGACCATGAGTCCATGACCAGTAGCTATGTGATGTTCTCCTCCCATTCTTGTGCTTCACTAATTAGTCCTCGTGAGCTGCCCTACATGATCGAGGCACCTATGTAATCCTTATGATGTTGCTATGTTGAGTTTGCTGGGATCCGATGGATTATGAGATTATGTTCAGATTGATCTTGAGTAATATATTTGATTCACCTCTTTTATATTTTAGTTCATAAGTAATTCTTGCATGTTCTCCGTTGTTATTTATTGCTTTGGCCGAGTAATAGGTAGTGACTCCAAGAGGGAACGTTATGCTCGATTGTGGGTTCATGCCCCTCGATGACTAGCTTGAGTGACAGAAACATGAGTCTAGGGGATGTGCTGTTGCCACAAGGGGGAAAACAACGGTGCTTGTGCCCGTGGGTGCAAGGATTGTTTACTTTACGCAAAGTTATTTTAATGCAGTTGTCTGTTGCATTGAGTTTACACTATGGGTGGGACTCGCAACTTAATACCAACGAGATGTTCTGGATAGATATCTCAAGGTGGATGATTATTAGTAGATATTGATGGATTTCGGTCTACTTACTTTGGCGTACCGCCCATGCTTTGAACCTCAACCTTTCTTGCAATGTAGTCAGCATCGGTTTGCGTTCGTGGTCCTGTCGATTGCCTAGCTATAATTTGTTTACCTCACATAGTTGTTTTATCGTCTTTTGGGAGAGAGACATCACTAGTGAACATCATGAGACTCCGGTCCATATTACCATCATTGATCACATCCACTATTTACTTTTCTGTTATCATTTACTATTGCAAAAACCATCTATCACTACTATCATTGCTTTTAACCCTTTGTGAACTACAAGGCCGGAGAGATTGACAACCTCTCTGTACTCGTTGGGAGCAAAGTTATTTGTATCTGTGTGCAGGTCCACGTTGATTGCTACTAATCTGGCGCCGTAGCAATTGACACCTACTTGTTGAACCTAGGAGTCTCTGGGGAATCGATCCTTGGCATCTTTGCTAGGGGAAAACACTTCTACTTACTGCATCTTACACCTTCCACTTGGGGTAACCAACGAGGGGTTCGAGGCCCATCAAGGAGTATTTTCTGGCGCCGTTGCCGGAGACTCCACTCTTCAGGATAGGGGAGTTGCATGCTATCTTTTACCTTTGCTTTTTAGTCTTGTTAGTTTACCTTTCATTTTTGCTTTAGTATCTTTTATCAAAAACCACAAAAAAATTATTTGCCTTTTTATTAGTAGTCCTTTCTGTTTAGCCAAACATGTTAGGATTTGGTGCTTTGAGGGAATCAGAAGTTCTAGATTTCCATCAAAGGGAAGGAGAAAATATGAAGAAGGCATGGGACAGAATTTCTGATGCACATAGAAGAATTATGCCTTGGATACCTATAATAATTGTGCTTAGAAATTTTTACCATGGTCTTTTTAAATGGTGTAAACACTCACTTGACATTATAGCCGAGGGAGATTTCCTAGAATGTGATGAAGCTAGAGCTCTTGAAATTATACATGGTCTATCTAGTTACTTTGTTTATGATCATAATTTTGATACTGTCATAGATGGACTTGCTACTATTGAAAAGAGAATGGATGCTCTAGACTTAATGAAGGTAGAGAAACCTAAACCCAATAAGAGAGACATTTTTGAAATAGACAATGATTGGGAACCTTTTGTTAGGATCAGCATCTCTAATCAAGACTTCCTTGCTTATTGTGATATTGGATCTATGGTTTCTACTATGCCAAAAATTGTTCATGATTCTTTAAAATTTAACATGGATAGATTACCATCTTATCATGAACACACTAATGGAGATATTTCTGAAATCCAGGGAAAAATAAAAGACGTGCCGGTAAAATTCCTTAAAGGGATTGCAATGATTGATTTCTTCATCATGGAGCCAAACCAAGGAAATATAGTGCTTGGAAGGGACTTCCTCCGAGCAGTTAAAGGCTTCATTGATATAGGTAAGGGACAAATCCGCTTACGCGGGAAGGCAAAAGGTGTGTACCCCTTTCCTAGAAGGAACAAGAATGAACTTGTTGAGGAATCATTTGAACCAATTTATAACTCCGATTATTATGATGATTATTGATTCCTCTATGCATTATGCCTAGCTTAAAGGCATAAAAGAAAGCGCTTTTGGGAGGCAGCCCACATGAATAAAATTTTTGCTTTTGTTGTGTCTTGATGTTGTTTACTGCTGTAGCATCATCATTGTATCTTTTCTTTTCATATTTGTGCCAAGTATAGCCTCTGATTGCTAGAAAGTTCAAAAGTTGTGAGGTGCTGTCCAGGAAACAGATTCTGTCCTTGGATAGAAAATTCGTATAAAATCACCAGATCATCTTTTTGGTCTGAATTTTTTCGACAGCGTTCTCTATATAATTGTCTTTCGTGCGTCAGTTCTGAGTTTTTTGATTTGAGTTGCAGAAGTATCCCGAACAGGTCAATTACTGCATGCTGTTCTGTTTTTCACAGATTCTGTCCTGTTTTGCCTTACCTTCACTTTGCAAATTAAGAACTTGCTTTTTCTTTGCAAAAACCTTTTGGCAATCTTGAGAAACAGTAGAAATTCAAGAATATACTTATTTCCAGCAAGGTATAATTATTTTATTAAGGGTACTAACCTCGCTAATCAGATTATGATGAGTTGTGTATGAAGGGAGTTTTCAAGTGTGCGAGGGAAGATGATAAAAAGATTCACGAGTGTCAAGCGCTCAAGCTTGGGGATGCCCCCATGCACCCCCAAGAAATATTCAAGGAGACTCAAGCGTCTAAGCTTGGGGATGCCCCCGTGCATCCCCTTCTCCATCAACATTATCAGTTCGTCTTTCGTTCCGCTATATTTTTATCACTTCATGTGTTATGTGCTATGCTTGGAGCGTCTTGCTTTTAGTTTTATTTTTAGTTTTTCATAACGAGTCGGAACCCAGCATTCCTTTATGTGGGAGAGAAACACGCTCCACTTCTACCTAGAACATTACATAGAATTTTCATGTCTATCTATGTTGTGTGTGTTCTTTGTCTTTTAATAGCTACTATCATGCTCTGCTCTTAGTATTCATGCTTATCTTTTCAAAGAGCTTTTGTTTAGTTGGTTGCTTGAACTCTCTTTAATTACCATGCTCACCTTATTAAGAGAGTTTGCTTCCATTGCATGGGTTAATGTGTCTATGATAAAGATGCTACTTTCATGATGGTGCTTAGTAGTTCAGGTTTTCTTATGGTTAATTTCAAATAGCTGGGGGGTTCCCAATGTGTTATTGGAGTACCAACTTGGTTTGTTTGCCTATGATGTGGTATGGTTTAGTAATATCTTCCTTCGAGAATTTATTTTGATTGACTTGGCGTATGCTCACGCATATTTAAGACTGTAAAGAAAGTCTGTCAAGCCTTGATGATCTTTTATTTCTGAGTAGCGATATAACTACCATGCCTGATTCAATATTGCTTTGTCGCTCTGCACGATTATGAACGTCATTGCTCTCTTAGTTGGTCGCTCCCAGTCTTTTGCTAACCTACACCTGTACTAAGCGAACTAACTTGCAATACATAGCTCATGGCAAAGTAGCTTTAAAACTATTGTGGTAAAGAATATGTTGCCTATGTATCTTATTTCTTATAAGTTGCTTGCTGAGCGGTAACCATGTTTCTGGGGACGCCATCAACTGTCACACTTTTGTTGAATATCACTTAAACCTTGAAGGTGCCCTTGCATTTATGTTTTGCATCACTAGAGGGGGCAAGATAGATATCACTTGATCATATTTGCACATCATGTTCATTGCAAATCTTTTTGATGTTTCAGTTTCATGTTGTAAAACTTTCAGTCATTTGTGATTTTCTCTTGAGACAACTTAATTACTTTAGAATCATTGTCTCAGTAAGCTTTTGTCATATGACTATGAAAAAGTCCTATATGGTTAATAGCATGTCACCACAGAAATTATTCTTGTTATCATTTACCTACTCGAGGACAAGCAGGAATTAAGCTTGGGGATGTTGATACGTCCAAAACGTATCTATAATTTCTGCTTGCTCCATGCCACTTTTGGGTGATAGTGCTATGATATTCATACACTTCCATACACTTTTGATCATATTTGGACTAACTTACTAATCCAGTGCACCCCAGTGCCAGTTTCTGTTTCCGGCTGTTTTTGTATTTCAGGTTTTCACGTTTCGAGAACTGCCCAGAAAAATCCAGAAAAATTATATAAAAAATCAGCGATACGGAAACAACACTGCGTCCGAAGGGCAGCCTGGGGGGGGGGCACAGGGGCTCCAGGCGCCCTGTGGGCGCCCCCCCCCCCCCCTGGGCCGCGCCGGGGGGCGCCTGGGCCCGCCGAAGCCCGTCCGGTGCCCCCCTTTGGCATATATTTCGAGGGACCTCCGAAACTCTCAGAATAGGACTTCTTTTTGCGATCCCATCTCTTTTCCGCCGCCGCCGCCGCTTCCAAGATCGGGAGCACCAGGAGAACTCTTCCTGGCACCCTGCCGGAGGGGAGGATCACCACCGGGAGCTTCTCCACCACCATGGACGCCTCCCGGATGACTCGTGAGTAGTCTCCCTTGTACCATGAGTCCATGACCAGTAGCTATGTGATGTTCTCCTCCCGTTCTTGTGCTTCACTAATTAGTCCTCATGAGCTGCCCTACATGATCGAGGCACCTATGTAATCCTTATGCTGTTGCTATGTTGAGTTTGCTAGGATCCGATGGATTATGAGATTATGTTCAGATTGATCTTGAGTAATATATTTGATTCACCTCTTTTATATTTTAGTTCATAAGTAATTCTTGCATGTTCTCCGTTGTTATTTATTGCTTTGGCCGAGTAATAGGTAGTGACTCCAAGAGGGAACGTTATGCTCGATTGTGGGTTCATGCCCCTCGATGACTAGCTTGAGTGACAGAAACATGAGTCTAGGGGATGTGCTGTTGCCACAAGGGGGAAAACAACGGTGCTTGTGCCCGCGGGTGCAAGGATTGTTTACTTTACGCAAAGTTCTTTTAATGTAGTTGTCTGTTGCATTGAGTTTACACTATGGGTGGGACTCGCAACTTAATACCAGCGAGATGTTCTGGATAGATATCTCAAGGTGGATGATTAGTAGTAGATATTGATGGATTTCGGTCTACTTACTTTGGCGTACCGCCCATGCTTTGAACCTCAACCTTTCTTGCAATGTAGTCAGCATTGGTTTGCGTTCGTGGTCCTGTCAATTGCCCAGCTGTAATTCGTTTACCTCACATAGCTGTTTTATCGTCTTTTGGGAGAGAGACATCACTAGTGAACATCATGAGACTCCGGTCCATATTACCATCATTGATCACATCCACTATTTACTTTTCTGTTATCATTTACTATTGCAAAAACCATCTATCACTACTATCATTGCTTTTAACCCTTTGTGAACTACAAGGCCGGAGAGATTGACAACCTCTCTGTACTCGTTGGGAGCAAAGTTATTTGTATCTGTGTACAGGTCCACGTTGATTGCTACTAATCTGGCGTCGTAGCAATTGACACCTACTTGTTGAACCAAGGAGTCTCTGGGGAATCGATCCTTGGCATCTTTGCTAGGGGAAAACACTTCTACTTACTGCATCTTACACCTTCCACTTGGGGTAACCAACGAGGGGTTCGAGGCCCATCAATACTTGAATAAGAATTTTTCATTGAAAGACCTCGGCAAAGTTGCTTATATATTGGGCATCAAGATCTGTAGGGATAGAGAGAGACGCTTAATAGGACTTTCACAAAGCACATACCTTAATAAAGTTTTGAAGAAGTTATAAATGGATCAGTCAAAGAAAGGGTTCTTGCGTGTGTTACAAGGTGTGAAATTGAGTCAGGCTCAAAGTCCGACCACGGTAGAAGATAGAGAGATAATGAAAGACATTCCCTATGCCTCAGACATAGGTTCTATAATGTATGGCATGCTATGTACCAGACCTAATATGTGCCTTGCCATAAGTTTGGCAGGGGGTACCAAAGTAATACAGGAATGGATCACTGGACAACGGTCAAGAATATTCTGAAGTACCTGAAAAGGACCAAGGATATGTTTCTCATTTATGGAGGTGATGGAGAGCTCATATTAAAGTGTTACGTCGATGCTAGCTTCGACATAGATCTGGATGACTCTAAGTCACAAACCGAATACGTATTTATATTGAATGGTGGAGCTGTCAGTTGGTGCAGTTCCAAGAAGAGCATCGTGGCACGATCTACGTGTGGAGCGGAGTACATAGCTGCTTTGGAAGTAGCGCATGAAGGAGTCCGGATGAAGGTGTTCATATCCGATTTGGGTATAATACCCAGTGTATCGGGTCCAATGAAAATCTTTTGTGACAACACTAGAGCAATTGCCTTAGCGAAGGAATCCAGATTTCACAAGAGAACCAAACACATCAAGAGACGCTTCAACTCCATTCGTGAAAAGGTCAAGGATGACGACATAGAAATTTGCAAAGTACATACGAATATTGTGACACCCCGAGACCGGTGCGCCAGGTGTCAGCCAGTTATTCGTTGTCAGTGCCTTGTCATCTGCTTGCGTGTTGCATCTTGCCATGTCATCTTGTGTGTTGCATCAGCATGTTTTCAACACTTGCATCTGTCCAAGTCCCATCGTCCTCTCCGTTGTCCGTTCTGAGCCCAGACACACTTGCACACGCCCGCGGCGCCTCCGAATATTTATTTTGTGAGTTGCCGAAAAACATTCTCGGAATGGGTTGAAACTTGGCGTGTGGTCTTATTATAGCATAGGTAGACCGCCTGTCAAGTTTCGTCGCGTTCGTAGTTCGTTTGATGGCCAACGGTTAACCGTGTTAACCGCCGGAAGCCTCTTCTCTTTTGGCCCAGCACCCCTTTCACACAGCCCACCTAGCCCATTCTAACCCCTCCATGCTCTTGGTCGTTCGATCACGATCGCGTGGCCGCGAACGGCTCCTCATTTGGACACTCCTAGCTCCCTCTAGCTATAAATATGTGCCTCCCATCCATTTTTCGCGCAGATCCAACCCTACCCTTTTCCCTCCGCGCCGCCGGACACTTCTTCCCCATCCGCACATGTCCGACGGACACGTCGCCCGGGCCAATCTCGGCCTGCCACGTCACCCCGCCGTCCCGCACAGCCAACCAGGCACCGCCACCTCGCCCTCTCTCTCCTCCCACCTCGTCGCGGCCCGAAGAGCCCACCTTCGGCCCGCTCCAGGCCACGACGGGCCCGGATCCCGCCGCTGCGCAGCCCGCGCCCTGCGTCCCGCTGGATCTCGTCTGGATCGGGGACTACGCCGCCGTAGCTCCGCGCTCGCCGGCGCACCCTCCGGCGTCCCGGATCCGTCGCCACCGGGACCCAGGTAGTCGCCGCCGCCGTGTCTCTCCCTCCGTTCCCTCCGTCCTCCCTCTCCCTCATCGCGCTCGCCTTCTCCCGCGCAGGAACTGCCGCTGCCACGCCTTGCAGAGCTCCACCACCGAGGAGCCTCGCAATCCCGCGCTCGATCTGCCCCGTCGGAGTCCTCTGCGCCGCCCCGTGATCAGATCTGGCAGTGGCCGGCCGGATCCGCCGGGATCCCGCCCGCAACGGCGCCGCCCCGCCGCGCCACGGCCTGACGGAGTGCTGCCGGCGGCCACCGCCCTCTGCCTCGTGCGCGAGCACGAGGGACGTCCGCGTTCCGGCCTTCTGGGCTGCGCCGCGCTGGAGGCCCAGCTTCCGTGGACCCCGCTCTGGCAGGGCCAGCCCGCCTCTTCTCCGCGAGGCCCAGCCGGCCCACATCCCCCTCCAGTCGCCGGCCTGACCTCTCCCGAACAGGGCCAAGCTCATGGCTGAGCGGCCCCTTTTCCCCACCCCAGGCATATTTTAGTATCCAACGCTCTATGTTGTTCTTTTTTTTCCTTAGTCATAAAATCTGCTAAGTCCTTTTTTCTGTCAGTTTAACGTTGCATCTTTGACTGCTTGTAATTAATTGTGTGCTTGTCCAAATTGAGTGAATGATATGTCAAAATGATCGTGGTGATGTGCTCTACACTTTGTTCCATTGTGCCATGCTCATTTGAGTTCATCTAGATGCTCTAATATCTGTTGCAAAAGTGCTACTTGATATAAACTGCTGCTACTTGTTATTTTGTTGCCATGTTTGAGATATGATAACTTGGTGCATGTTTATCCAAATGATGCAAATGATATGTCAAAATGTTCATCATGAGATGCTCTACATGTTGGTTGCTATAGCATGCTTGTTTGAGTTCATATTGCCATGTTTATCTATGTTGCAAAAGTGCATGTGGTTGTTATGTTCTGAAACTTGTTACGAGATGCCTAGTTGAGGAGCTCGTTGCTATTGTTGTGTTTGTCCCCTTGTCACATGCCTAGATGTTTTAGATTCTCCATGATGTGTTATTTGCTGTGGTGCAAACCATTTGCTATGATATGCCTTGATGTGACTTAAACATGCTTGCAAACATGCCATGTTGTTATTGCTGTTTTAACACTTAGTGAAATTTCACTAAGTCTGGAATCTGTCATATCCTGATGCTATGTTTGCTTGATGCCCTAGGCAAAGCCATGTTAGTTTTGGGGTGGCCTTTGACCTTTCCTTGTTGTATATGTTGTTGTCTATCCATCCATGCTCTTACTTGCTCATTTGAGTTGCTGTAGCTTATTTAATTCTTGCTCCCAAGTTGCTATAAAATATTGTTGTCAGGTTTTTAGTGTCATGATCGAAATGTTGTAGCTTGCTGCTATTGATCCATGCCTCCTATGGAGTTGCTCCAATGGAGTTGTTTGCTGTAGGATATGTCTACTTCATGTCCATGCTTCTTGTTATCATGTTTGAGTGTTGTAGCATATATATATCTTGCTCCAAAGTTGCTATGTGGCTGTTAATTTCAGCTTGTGTATCTTTTAGCCCGTTGCTCCGTTTTGAGTGTTCCTTTTATGAAACTTGTGTGATTTTGCATGTATAATCATAATATCATCTTGTTAACATGTTTGGAGTATGTTTGCTTGATGTTTGGGTGCATCTTGCACCGTTGCCATGTTTGACTTGTTTTGCTCATATCTTCTAGGCCGTAGCTCCGAATTAAACAAACTTTGTATGAAACTTGACTAGAATTTCGTGTAGATCATGATGGGCATGTTAACCTGCTATTTAACAACTTTAACTTAAGGTTTGTGCAGATCTGGACTAATTTCAAACTATGCATATGAGGACTTACCGGATTTGTCTTAAGTAGCTTACGGCCTCATTTAAACTTGTTGTTCTTATGTTGCTTCTCTGTGCTTCCTACCTTGTCATGTTTTGCATCCTATATGGATCTGCCTTGCATCCTACTTGCTTGAGCTTATTGTCTTGTTCTTGTGTTGTTCTGTTGTGCTTCCTATGTTGTCATGTGATACATCCTAAGTGCATCTGCTGTGCTTCCTACCTTGCCATGTAATGCATCATATATAAACTTGTGTTGTTTTTCTGTGCTTCCTACCTTGCCATGTAATGCTTCCTGTATAGACTTCTAGTGCTTCCTATATAGAACTGTCTTGCATCATACTTGGTTGGTCATATTGTAATGATCTTGTGTTGTGTGTTTACCGTATTGCTTGCTTCTTCTCGTTAGTGCTTGTTCCGTTGCGATCGTGAGGATTCATTCATCTACCTGTGGTTCTTCTTCAAGGCTTCTTCTCCGTCTTCTTCACGGAACCGTTCTTCTTCCTTGCAGGATCTCAGGCAAGATGACCATACCATTGGATACCTTTACTATCATTGCCTTTGCTTAGTTGTCTCGATGCTATCATTATATGCCGCGCTACCCATCTTTATTGTCAGCCCCTCTCCTTGTTTCCATGAAGCCTCTAACCTTTGAAACCTTCCTAGCAAAACCATTGTTTGGCTATGTTACCCGCTTGCTCAGCCCCTCTTATAGCGTTGCTAGTTGCAGGTGAAGATGAAGATCGTTCCAGGAGGGAACTTGTTGTTGGAATATCACAATATGTTATATATCTAATAACATACCTATATACTGGGCATGGGTGGAAGGCTTGGCCTTTTGCTCGGTGTTTTGTTCCACTCATGCCACCTTAGGCGCCGATAAACCCGCATTATGTTCCTTGATTTTTCGTTCCTTGCACGGTTGGGTATATGGGGACCCCTTGACACTTCGTCTTTGAATAAAACTCCTCCAACAACGCCCAACATTGGTTTTAATTTGCTCATAATAATAGCTTAATTAATTAATTAAATTGCATAGGGAGTTAGCGCTACCCGAGGATTCTTCTACATAGCAGGGGGGCCAGTGCTGATGGTGTTGGTCCCAAACGGGGAGACTGCGGGGCCACCACGGGGAAACTCGAGGATTGGCTCCCGTAGGATCACCTATCCGGTTGTCGCCTGAGACGAGATACGCGCGGCTACTATAAGGGTGTCGGCACGCCAGGAGGTCTTGCTGGACTTGTTTTACCATTGTCGAAATGTCTTGTGCACCAGGATGCCGAGCCTGATCGGATATCCCTAAGATAAGGGGTGATGATATTATATTTATCACTTCAGCTGGTCGTGAGAGCTTGTGATGGGCTAAGTTGGGACACCGCCGCAGGGTTATGATCTTTCGAAAACCGTGCCCGCGGTTATGTGGCAGATTGGAATTTGTTAATGTCCGGTTGTAGAAAACTTGACAGAGGATCCAAAGTAAAACACACAACTGTGTGAGTAACCATGACTGTCTCTTTTCACTTTGAGAAGAGAACACAGTGGGGTTATGTTTGACTCGTATGTAGTTTAGGATCTTTAGAGATCACTACTAGTTTGCGACTGTTTGCGTAGATGCTCATCTTATTCTTGTACTCGTAAGTTAGCCACCATACTTTTGCTTAGCCGCTGCTGCAACCTCACCACTTTACCTCTTCCTACCTATTAAGCTTTGATAGTCTTGTTACCCATGGTTATGGGATTGCTGAGTCCTCGTGGCTCACAGATACTACAACAACAGTTGCAGGTGCAGGTTTTCGATGTCTTGACGTGAGAGCGACGTTCTTTTGTTGGAGTTCTTTCTTCTTCTTCAGTCTTGGGTTAGGTTCCGGGTCGGCAGCCTGGGATAGCATATGGATGTCTTTGTGCTTTTCTTGTTTGCATCCGTAGTCGGATGCCTTGTATTGATGTTGTTGTATTCTTGTGTCTTGTATGTATTGTTGTATCCCCCATGTATGTATGTAATGGTACGATGTAATGATATCCATCTTGCTAAGCGCCCGAAATGCGGTTGTGCCCCAATCACGTAAGTGTCACGTGATCGGGATAGAATTGCATCTTGGGCCTGACAAGTTGGTATCAGAGCCTCGACCGACCATAGGAAACCCCTTGATTGATCGTAGTCTGGCCGTTGTTGAGTCTAGAAGAAAACTTTTTCGGAGTCTAGTTATATCGGAGAGTAGGAATTCTTTTTACTCCTCTGCCCCTTCGTCGCTCTGGTGAGGAATCTTGACGTAGGTGTTTTGAATTACTCCTCTTCCCCCTTCAAATTTTTTTTAGGATCTCGCGGTTAGTTTTCGTTCGTTGCGTTGTTAGTTCTTTCATCTGGTGCATCTCTCGTCAAGTGGTTTCAACCCTCTTCTTCTTTGCAAGTTCAACCATCAGTTCTTTTCAACCGACGGTGTTTTCCCCGTCCGTTGTGGTCTTTCTTTTCCCACCCGCCCACCCTTTTGCTTCTCAGAGCCGGAGCCCTTAATCGAGTATCCATCCTACTCGTGCGAAGTCTTTGCTTTCTTTCATCAATTATTACAATTGGTGAATTCTCCTCTCGTTTGATATTATTCATCTCTTTTCTTTCCGGTGGTTCCAATTCTATTAGTATTCGGTGTTCATCATATTCTTTTTCCTCGGCTCAATTGCTTCACTTTGCTCGTTTACCTCTCGCCATTTAATTATCCGGAGTTCTGCTCACATATCAGTAGATTCATCCGACTTTCAATTAATTCGAGGTTGTCACCTCATTCGAGTTTTCAATTGTTCCGGTGCATCTTCTCATTTCAATCTTTCCAACGGAGTTCTCTCTTCGGTGGGCTCATAACCCACAGGTTTTTCCCAGGATCTTACCTGACTCCTCTAATTTCCCGGAGTGTTCCAAATTCTTTCCAGTGTGACGTAAGTATGGATCCCATTAGTCATATGTCTTCTCCAACATCGCTTTCAATTCTTTTCATCATTGGTTCAACCTTCTTCTTTTAATCCTTCCGGAGTATTTCAGGAATTCTTTTCTTTGTGTTCCTCCGAAGGCCATCATTTCAGAAGATTTATTCATTCTCAGTTTTCAACTTCGTCCTCCAAATATTCTTCATTGATGCCTCTTCGTTCGTCTCACATTCTTTCGGTGCTTGTTCAAGTATTTTTAATTAGTTCGTGATCTCTTCGTTCTCAATATTCTAATTCCCTCAAGTGCTTTATTCTTCCTGGAGATTCATTCTCTTGTGTTCACTCAACCTCAATTCTTCACGGTGGCTTGTCCTCGTGCATCGTTCAATTTCATTCCTTACGGTGGTCATTCTCGTTCTTCACTCGATTTTAATTCTTCCCGGTGGTTCGTTCATTTTCTTCACTCGATTTTAATTCCTTACGGTGGTTCGCTCAACAGTTCTTTTCCGGTGTTATCATATCAATTCATTCACTCTTATTCCAATCCTACCTGTGTTCCATGAAGATTTTCGCAAGTTCGCGATATATTCTTCTTTAAATCAATTTCATCGAGAATAAGTGATATGCGAATCCATTGCTTTCATCAATTTATTTGAAGGAGGAGAAGCATAACATAATTCTTATTCTTTTCCATCAAGTTGATTAATTCCTTCCTTCGGAATTTATTCTTGATGAATAAATTCTAGTTTCAATCGCTTTAATCTTTTCTTTTTCGGAATTCAATTTTTTCTCGGCTATATCGTCGGCACCTCCATCTAATCATCGCAAGGCTTTAATCTTATTTTTTTCGTCCATCATTTTTATATCATCATCTTTTCGTTTTCGGAGTTCTTCATGGTGGTTCTCCATCATTTATTTTATTCTTCAAATATTCAACTAATTCTTCTGGAGGAACTCAAGCTTTATTCTTTTGCCTTCCGAGTGCAAATAATTCTCCGTAATCGTTTGAAGTGGAATTTTGCATTTCTTCATTCTCAGCTAATCCATCTTTTGGTTGCGGCATTATTCACCTCAACTTTTGAGATGATTAAATAAGTCCACAACAAGCTTATTCTTTTCTTGTTGATTTTCTCAACAACTCCGTTCGTCTTGCCTTCACAAGGATGTTTCCAAATTCTTTTGGCTAGAAGATGTGGTTCTTCTCCCTTCTTCTCATTCAATTCTTTAATTCTTTCCGGAGGCATTGTGTTGTTTATCTCGGCAATTATTATTCCGTCCTCTCAAGTTCTTGCTCCATTCCATTCTTGTTCAACCGTGTGCTATTTCATTCCATATTTCAGCCGAAGTGCTGCCCGAATTCCTTTGTGGAGATTCCTTTCTATCTCTTATTAACCGGAGTGGTTTCGAATTCATTCTCGTTCCTTCAGCTCTTGTTGTCGTGCCTTTCAACCCTTGGTTCTCTTGTGTTCCTTGTTCCTCTTTTGTAACGGAGCTTCTCAACTTCGTTCACCTCCGTTGTATCCTTTCTTTCGAGTTGTTCAACCTCTCAACATTCTTTGGTTTCACTCTTTTGTCCTCGAAGAACTTTGTTGTTCCTCTTTTCTCTTCCGTCTCGTTCCTAAGATCTCGAGACGAGATCACTTGTTAGTAGGGGAGTGTTGTGACACCCCGAGACCGGTGCGCCAGGTGTCAGCCAGTTATTTGTTGTCAGTGCCTTGTCATCTGCTTGCGTGTTGCATCTTGCCATGTCATCTTGTGTGTTGCATCAGCATGTTTTCAAAACTTGCATCCGTCCGAGTCCCCTCGTCCTCTCCGTTGTCTGTTATGAGCCCAGACACACTTGCACGCGCCCGCAGCGCCTCCGAATATTTATTTTGTGAGTGGCCGAAAAACATTCTCGGAATGGGTTGAAACTTGGCGTGTGGTCTTATTATAGCATAGGTAGACCGCCTGTCAAGTTTTGTTGTGTTCGGAGTTCGTTTGACGGCCCTACGGTTAACCGTGTTAACCGCCGGAAGCCTCTTCTCTTTTGGCCCAGCACCCCTTTCACACAGCCCACCTAGCCCATTCTAACCCCTCCATGCTCTTGGCCGTTCGATCACGATCGCGTGGCCGCGAACGGCTCCTCATTTGGACACTCCTAGCTCCCTCTAGCTATAAATATGTGCCTCCCCTCCATTTTTCGCGCAGAACCAACCCTACCCTTTTCCCTCCGCGCCGCCGGACACTTCTTCCCCATCCGGACATGTCCGCCGGACACGTCGCCCGGGCCAATCCCGGCCTGCCACGTCATCCTGCCGTCCCGCTCAGCCAACCAGGCACCGCCACCTCGCCCTCTCTCTCCTCCCACCACGCCGCGGCCCGCAGAGCCCACCTTCGGCCCGCTCCAGGCCACGACGGGCCCGGATCCCGCCGCCGCGCAGCCCGCGCCCTGCGCCCCGCTCAATCTCGTCTGGATCGGGGACTCCGCCGCCGTAGCTCCGCGCTCGCCAGCGCACCCTCCAGCGTCCCGGATCCGTCGCCACCAGGACCCAGGTAGTCGCCGCCGCCGTGTCTCTCCCTCCGTTCCCTCCGTCCTCCCTCTCCCTCACCGCGCTCGCCTTCTCCCGCGCAGGAACTGCCGCTGCCGCGCCTTGCAGAGCTCCACCACCGAGGAGCCTCGCAATCCCGCGCTCGATCTGCCCCGTCGAAGTCCTCTGTGCTACCCCGTGATCTGATCCGGCAGGGGCCGGCCGGAACCGCCGGGATCCCGCCCGCTCCGGCGCCGCCCCGCCGCGCCACGGCCTGCCGGAGTGCTGCCGGCCGCCACCGCCCTCTGCCTCGTGCGCGAGCACGAGGGACGTCCGCGTTCCGGCCTTCTGGGCTGCGCCGCGCTGGAGGCCCAGCTTCCATGGGCCCCGCTCTGGCAGGGCCAGCCCGCCTCTTCTCCGCGAGGCCCAGCCGGCCCACATCCCCCTCCAGTCGCCGGCCTGACCTCTCCCGAACAGGGCCAAGCCCATGGGTGAGCGGCCCCTTTTCCCCGCCCCAGGCGTATTTTAGTATCCAACGCTCTATGTTGTTGTTTTTTTCCCTTAGTCATAAAATCTGCTAAGTCCTTTTTTCTGTCAGTTTAACGTTGCATCTTTGACTGCTTGTAATTAATTGTGTGCTTGTCCAAATTGAGTGAATGATATGTCAAAATGATCGTGGTGATGTGCTCTACACTTTGTTCCATTGTGCCATGCTCATTTGAGTTCATCTAGATGCTCTAATATCTGTTGCAAGAGTGCTACTTGATATAAACTGCTGCTACTTGTTATTTTGTTGCCATGTTTGAGATATGATAACTTGGTGCATGTTTATCCAAATGATGCAAATGATATGTCAAAATGTTCATCATGAGATGCTCTACATGTTGGTTGCTATAGCATGCTTGTTTGAGTTCATATTGCCATGTTTATCTATGTTGCAAAAGTGCATGTGGCTGCTATGTTCTGAAACTTGTTACGAGATGCCTAGTTGAGGAGCTCGTTGCTATTGTTGTGTTTGTCCCCTTGTCACATGCCTAGATGTTTTAGATTCTCCATGATGTGTTCTTTGCTATGGCGCAAACCATTTCCTATGATATGACTTGAGGTGACTTAAACATGCTTGCAAACATGCCATGTTGTTATTGCTGTTTTAACACTTAGTGAAATTTCACTAAGTCTGGAATCTATCATATCCTGATGCTATGTTTGCTTGATGCCTAGGCAAATCCATGTTAGTTTTGGGGTGGCATTTGATCTTTACTTGTTGTATATGTTGTTGTCTATCCATCCATGCTCTTACTTGCTCATTTGAGTTGTTGTAGCTTATTTAATTCTTGCTCCCAAGTTGCTATAAAATATTGCTGTCAGGTTTTTAGTGTCATGATCGAAATGCTGTAGCTTGCTGCTATTGATCCATGCCTCCTATGGAGTTGATCCAATGGAGTTGTTTGCTGTAGGATCTGTCTACTTCATGTCCATGATTCTTGTTATCATGTTTGAGTGCTGTAGCATATATATATCTTGTTCCAAAGTTGCTATGTGGCTGTTAATTTCAGCTTGTTGTTATATCTTGTTTCATGTGTATCTTTTAGCCCGTTGCTCCGTTTTGAGTGTTCCTTATATGAAACTTGTGTGATTTTGCATGTATAATCATAATATCATCTTGTTAACATGTTTGGAGTATGTTTGCTCGATGTTTGGGTGCATCTTGCACCGTTGCCATGTTTGACTTGTTTTGCTCATATCTTCTAGGCCGTAGCTCCGAATTAAACAAACTTTATATGAAACTTGACTAGAATTTCGTGTAGATCATGATGGTGCATGTTAACCTGCTGTTTAACAACTTTAAATTAAGGTTTGTGCAGATCTGGACTAATTTCAAACTATGCATATGAGGACTTACCGGATTTGTCTTAAGTAGCTTACCGCCTCATTTAAACTTGTTGGTCTTATGTTTCTTCTCTGTGCTTCCTACCTTGTCATGTTTTGCATCCTATATGGATTTGCCTTGCATCCTACTAGCTTGAGCTTATTGTCTTGTTCTTGTGTTGTTCTGGTGTGCTTCCTATGTTGTCATGTAATGCATCCTAAGTGCATCTTCTGTGCTTCCTACCTTGCCATGTAATGCATCATATATAAACTTGTGTTGTTTTTCTGTGCTTCCTACCTTGCCATGTTATGCTTCCTGTATAGACTTGTTGTGCTTCCAGTATAGACTTGTCATGCATCCTACCTTGCCATGTATTGCATCATATATGTTCTTGTGTTGTTTTCTGTGCTTCCTACCTTGCCATGTAATGCTTCCTGTATAGACTTCTAGTGCTTCCTATATAGAACTGTCTTGCATCATACTTGGTTGAGCATATTGTAATGATCTTGTGTTGTGTGTTTACCGTATTGCTTGCTTCTTCTCGTTAGTGCTTGTTCCGTTGCGATCGTGAGGATTCGTTCGCCTACCTGTGGTTCTTCTTCAAGGCTTCTTCTCCGTCTTTCTCACGGAACCGTTCTTCTTCCTTGTGGGATCTCAGGCAAGATGACCATACCCTTGGATACCTTTACTATCATTGCATTTGCTTAGTTGTCTCGATGCTATCGTTATATGTCGTGCTACCCATCTTTATTGTCAGCCCCTCTCCTTGTTGCCATGAAGCCTCTAACCTTTGAAACCTTCCTAGCAAAACCATTGTTTGGCTATGTTACCCGCTTGCTCAGCCCCTCTTATAGCATTGCTAGTTGCAGGTGAAGATGAAGATCGTTCCAGGAGGGAACTTGTTGTTGGAATATCACAATATGTTATATATATATATAATAACACACCTATATACTAGGCATGGGTGGAAGGCTTGGCCTTTTGCTTGGTGTTTTGTTCCACTCATGCCACCTTAGGCGTCGATAAACCGGCATTATGTTCCTTGATTTTGCGTTCCTTACACGGTTGGGTATATGGAGACCCCTTGACACTTCGTCTTTGAATAAAACTCCTCCAGCAAGGCCCAACATTGGTTTTAATTTGTTCATAATAACAACTTAATTAATTAATTAAATTGCATAGGGAGTTAGCGCTACCCGAGGATTCTTCTACATAGCAGGGGGGGCAGTGCTGATGGTGTTGGTCCCAAATGGGGAGACTGCGGGGCCACCACGGGGAAACTCGAGGATTGGCTCCCGTAGGATCACCTATCTGGTTGTGGCCTGAGACGAGATACGCGCGGCTACTATCAGGGTGTCGGCACGCCGGGAGGTCTTGCTGGACTTGTTTTACCATTGTTGAAATGTCTTGTGCACCGGGATGCCGAGCCTGATCGAATTTCCCTAAGATAAGGGGTGATGATATTATATCTATCACTTCAGTTGATCGTGAGAGCCTGTGATGGGCTAAGTTGGGACACCCCTGCAGGGTTATGATCTTTCCAAAGCCGTGCCGGCGGTTATGTGGCAGATTGGAATTTGTTAATGTCCGGTTGTAGAAAACTTGACAGAGGATCCAAAGTAAAACACACAACTGTGTGAGTAACCGTGACTGTCTCTTTTCACTTTGAGAAGAGAACACGGTGGGGTTATGTTTGACTCGTATGTAGTTCAGTATCTTTAGCGATCACTACTAGTTTGCGACCGTTTGCGTAGATGCTCATCTTATTCTTGTACTCGTAAGTTAGCCACCATACTTTTGCTTAGCCGCTGCTGCAACCTCACCACTTTACCTCTTCCTACCTATTAAGCTTTAATTGTCTTGTTACCCATGGTTATGGGATTGTTGAGTCCTCGTGGCTCACAGATACTACAACAATAGTTGCAGGTGCAGGTTTCCGATGTCTTGATGTGAGAGCGACGTTCTTTTGTTGGTGTTCTTTCTTCTTCTTCAGTCTTGGGTTAGGTTCCGGGTCGGCAGCCTGGGATAGCAGATGGATGTCTTTGTGCTTTTCTTGTTTGCATCCGTAGTCGGATGCCTTGTATTGATGTTGTTGTATTCTTGTGTCTTGTATGTATTGTTGTATCCCCCATGTATATATGTAATGGTACGATGTAATGATATCCATCTTGCTAAGCGCCCGAAATGCGGTTGTGCTCCAATCACGTAAGTGTCACGTGATCGGGATAGAATCGCATCTTGAGCCTGACAAATATGAATGTGGCAGACCCGTTGACTAAACGTCTTCCACGGGGCAAAGCATGATCAGCACCAAGACTCCGTGGGTGTTTGATTCATTATAATGTAATCTAGATTATTGACTCTAGTGCAAGTGGGAGACTGATGGAAATATGCCCTAGAGGCAATAATAAAGTTGTTATTATTATATTTCCTTATTCATGATAAAGGTTTATTATTCATGCTAGAATTGTATTGGCCGGAACCTTAAATACATGTGTGGATACATAAACAACTATTGTGTCACAAGTGAGCCTCTCTAGATTAGCTCGTTGATCAAAAGATGGTTAAGGTTTCCAGACCATAGACATGAGTTATCGTTTGATACGGAACCCATCACTGGGAGAATGATGTGACGGACAAGACCCATCTGTTAGCATAGCATATGATCATTCAGTTTATTGCTATTGCTTTTTAATGTCAAATACATGTTTCTTCGACCATGAGATCATGCAACTCTCGGATACCAGAGGAATACCTTGTGTGCTATCAAACGTCACAACGAACTGGTGTTGGGAAACATAGCATCCAATTTCAAAAAAAATCCCTACGCTCACGCAAGATCTATCTAGGAGATGCATAGCAACGAGAGGGGGAGAGTGTGTCTACGTACCCTCGTAGACCGAAAGCGGAAGCATTTGACAACGCGGTTGATGTAGTCGAACCTCTTCTTGATCCGACCGATCAAGCACTGAACGTATGACACCTCCGAGTTTAACACACGTTCAGCTCGATGACGTCCCTCGAACTCTTGATCCGGCAAAGTGTCGAGGAAGTAGATGAGTTCCGTCAGCACGACGGCATGGTGACGGTGATGGTGAAGTGATCCGCGCACGGCTTCGCCTAAGCACTATGAGAATATGACCGTGGGAGTATACGGTGGAAGGGGGCGCCGCACACGGCTAACAATGAGTTTCATGTATGTGCTAGGGGTGCCCCCTCACATATATATAGGTGGGAGGGGGAGGGAAGGCAGCCTGGTGCACCACATAGGTGGCCGGCCAGCCCTAGGGCTCCTGCCCTGGTCGCGCCCCCTGCCATGTTGGGACAAGGGGGAAAGGAAGGAGGGCGGAGGGAAAGGAAGTAGGAGTCCTACGTCAGACTTTCCTTTTCCTCCTCTCCTTTCCTTTCCTCCCCATATGTCTGGACCTATAGGGGGCGCACCAGCCCCTTGTGGGCTCGTGTGTTCCCTTACTTGGCCCATTAAGCCCATCTCTTTGTCGGGGTGCCCGAAACTCCTTCGGGTGACTCGATAAGTACCTGGTACCCCCACGGAACACTTCCGTTGTCCGAATACCATCGTCCTATATATCAATCTTTACCTCTCGACCATTTCGAGACTCCTTGTCATGTCCGTGATCTCATCCGAGACTCCGAACAACATTTGGTCACCAAATCACATAACTCATATAATACTAAATCATTGTTGATGAACGTTAAGCGTGCGGACCCTACGGGTTCGAGAACTATCTAGACATGACTGAGACACCTCTCCGGTCATTAACCAATAGCGGAACCTGGATGCTCATATTTGTTGGATTCAGGGCTCCACAAAACCCTTTAGGTTCGAACTCTGGGGTGCGTGCGAAGATCTCAACCTTGCCTATCTATCTACTCGCCGTCTCAGGCACTAGCACGATGAACGAGAATGTAAAAGAGACATGAGGCAGTTTATCCTGGTTCAGGCCACCTAGCGGTGAGTGTCCCTACTCCAGCAGTGTGGTGGATTAGCCTCGAGATGGGTTGTGGATGAACTAGTACAATGAGTGAACAACCTCCGGAGGAGAGGTGTTCTTGGGCTGGGATGAGGTGGTGAGCTTGTCAGGGTGGAATTGATCTGATCCCTTCTCCCTTCGCTGGGTGGTGGCTATCCTACTTATATAGTGGCCTTGGTCCTCTTCCTCGAAATGTTTGGCGGGAAGAGATCCCAAAACGACCAATTTTGAAGGGGGGCAACTAGTACACCTTATCCTGACTAAAGGTGGTCTTTTCCTGCAAAGCCTCTGATCATGATGCCATGGTGGGCTCGGTGATGACCTCCGCCCTATCGTCATGGCGGTCTTGGTATTGTTGCACTGGAATGGAAACCTTTGGCAGATTCCTCGGGACTCTACGTCTGAGCCCTGCTTCCTTAGCACCAAAGAGGAAATTGTTGTACTGCGCCCGCTGGCGCCCGCCTGGCCTTGGTCGTCATGGCTTGCGTCATGCAAACCTCGCGAGGTGGGGGTTGCATAGAGTTCTCCGCTCCTCGAGAGCCATCCAACGGAGATTGCCCCTTCCGGAGGTCTTGGTGTTGTCCGCCACGCGAGGCTTGGTCCCTCGCGAGGGTCTTGAGTGTCGATGCTGAAGATGGGTCGTGCCAGGCCTGAAAGGGAGCCACGCCATGGGCCGCAGGCAGGCAAGTCTGGTACCCTGGTTCCCAAAACACAGACAGTAGCCCCCGGGCCCAAGGCACGCTCGGACTTGGCTTCGAGGCAAAGCCAAAGGGAAAGGGCAAATCGCCGTGGGCCCCAATCGCCTGCGGCCCTAGTCGATGCGTGGTGCTTGGATTGGACGTGGGCGTCTCCACTCTCTCACGCCGCCTGGCAACTGCTTGACTTGGTGGCCGCCTACTACCAGCATGTGACACCCCGAGACAGATGCACCAGGTGTCAGCCAGTTATTCGTTGCCGTTGTCATGTCATCTGCTTGCGTGTTGCATCTTGCCATGTCATCATGTGTGTTGCATCATCATGTTTTAAAAACTTGCATCCGTCTGAGTCCGCCCGTCTTCTCCGTTGTCCGTTCTGAGCCGAGTCACACTCGCACGCGCCCGCGGTATCTCCGAATATTTATTTTATGAGTGGCCGGAAAGCGTTCTCGGAATGGGTTGAAACTTGGCGTCTGGTCTTATTATAGCATAGGTAGACCGCCTGTCAAGTTTCGTCGCGTTCGGAGTTGGTTTGATAGCCCACTAGTTAACCGTGTTAACCGCCGGAAGCCTTTTCTCTTTTGGCCCAGCACCCCTTCCACAACAGCCCCAAGCCCATTCTAACCCCCTCCATGCTCTTGGTCGTCAGATCAGAATCGCGTGGCCAAAAACCGCTCCTCATTTGGACACTCCTAGCTTCCTCTACCTATAAAAGAGCACCCACCCCCCAAATTTTCGCAGATGAACCCTAGCCTCCTCCCTCTCGCTCCGCCGGACATGTCCATCCGCGCCGGACATGTCCAGCCGGACACGTCGCTTCGTCCAATCGGGTGGCGCCACATCACCCTCCTTGCCGCCACGTCCAACCACGGCACGCCACCTGTACGGCCGCCGCCTTACCCGCCGCCGCGGCCCGCGGGACCCGGATCAGGCCCGCGCAAGCCCGTTCGCCGCCGCCATCACCCGCAGGCGCCCCGCGCACCAGCGGCCGGCTTCCGCTCGGCCGCCACCATCCCGCTCGTCTCCGGCGCCGCCCGCTCGCCTCCAGCACCGCCGCCTCTGTTCCTCCACGCCCCCGCTCTCCTTCGCAGGGAGCTGCCGCCGCCGCCATGCTCGAGGCTCTTGCCGGATCCGCCTCTACGAGCCCCGCCAACCACTTCCAGCGCCAGATCCGGGGTCCCCAGGCCCGGATCTGACCATCCCCATCATCGCCAGCCGTTTTGCATCACCCGCACCGCCGCGTGCCCCGGCTCCGCCCCTTATGCCGCTCCCGTCGGGGAGGACGACGAGCGCCCCGGTCTGCCCGCATTGACTGCCCGTGGCCGCATGGGCCACGACCTTGCCATGGCCTGCCAGCCCCGCCGGGTCGGCCTCCCCCAGCCAGCTCCTCCAAGGCCCAGCTGCGGCCACTGTTCCGGTCCGCCTGCCTCTCCTCTAGCTGGGCCAAGCCCAGTGGTAAGCGTCGCCATCCCTCGCCTGTGCACACTTTAGCTAAGATGCGCTCAGCTTTCGTTGTTGAAATTTGGCTAAGTCCCTGAGAACTGTTAATAATGTTGCATGTTTGATTGCCTGTAACTTTTTGTGTGCTTATCCAAATTGAGTGTATAATATATCAAAATGGCCGTGGTGATATGCTCTTCATTTTGTTCCATTGTGGCATGCTTGTTTGAGTCCATCTTGATGCTCTAATCATCGTTGCAAGAGTGCTATAAGTTTAAAACTGCTGTTAACTGTTATTTTGTTGCATGCTTGTGATGTTGATAACTTTGTGCATGTTTATCCAAATGGAGCATATGTTATGTCAAGATGTTCATTGTGAAGTGCTCTACATGATGGTTTGGTAGCATTCATGTTAGGTGCCATATTGCCATGTTAATCTCTGTTGCAAAAATGCATTTGGCTGTTAAGTGCTGAAACTTGTTATGAGATGCTGTTTTGACTTGCTCATTGCTATTGGTGTGTTTGTCTTCATGCCACATGTCAATATGTTTGAGAAGCACAATCATATGGTCTTTGCTATGGTGCAATCCACTTTTCATGATTTGCCTTGAGGTGACTTAAACAAGCTTGTAAACATGTCATGCCAATGTTGCTGTTTTATACTTAGTGAAAAAACTGCTTAGTCTGGAATCTGTTAAACCTGATCCTATATTTGCTTGATGCCCCACTCAAATCCATGCTTGTTTTGGAGTGGCCAGGGATCATGTCTTGTTTTCCATGTTATTGTCTATCCATCCATGCCATTATTTGCACATATGGCCTTTTGTAGCTTATTTATTTCTTGCTCTCAAGTTGCTATATATTTACCTGTCAGATTATTATCAGCATGATCAATTTGGTGAAGCTTGTTGTTATTGATCCATGCCTCCTATGGAGTTGTTCCAATCGAGTTGTTTGATGTACGATATGTCTATTACATGCCCATAATCTTTATATAGTTAGTAGAGTTGATATGCTTGTTGTTTTGTGCCTCCAAAGGCAGCATCGTGATGACGTTTTTGCCTTCCCAGATTTTGACCAAGTCTGGATAAATTTATTGCAACTTGCCTTGCTTGTTAAATTGTGTTCCAGCAAGTTTTTGGGAGTGTTCTAAGTGCATGCTTGTTAAGTATCATATCTATTTCATATACATGCCTCTTGTTATCATATTTGAGTGTTGTAGCATATATTTACCTTGCTCCAAAGTTGCTATGTGGCTGTTAACTTCAGCTTTGCATTGTAACTTGTTTTGCTCATAACTTCTAGCCCGTTGCTCCGTTTTGAGCGTGTCTTATATGAAACTTGTGTGATTTTGCATGTACAAGCATAATATCATGTTGTTTTCATGTTTGGAGTGAGTTTGCTTGATGTTTGGGTGCATCTTGCATCGTTGACATGTTTGACTTGTTTTGCTCATATCTTCTAGGCCGTAGCTCCGAATTAAACCAACTTTATATGAAACTTGACTAGAATTTCATGTAGATCATCATGGTGCATGTTAACTTGCTGTTTAACAACTTTAACTTAAGGTTTGTTCAGATCTGGACCAATTTAGAAATGTGCATATGAGGACTTAACGGAATAGTTATATGTTGATTCCGGCCTCATTTAAACTTGTTGGTTGGTGCTTGTGTGCTTCATCCTTTGCCATGAATTGCATCATATAGACTTGTCTTGCTTCATACTTGGTTGAGCATCTTGTCATGTTCTTGAGTGGTGTGTTTACTTTGTTGTGTGCTTCTTCTCGCTAGTTCTTTTCCGTTGCGATCGTGAGGATCCGTTCGGCTTCACGTGGTTCGTCTTCGAGGCTTCTTCTTCGTCTTCTTCATGGAAACGTTCTTCTTCCTTGCGGGATCTCAGGCAAGATGACCATCACCTTGGATACCTTTACTATCATTGCCATGCTAGTTGTCTCGGTGCTATCGTTATATGTCGCGCTACCCACCTTTTATTGTCAGCCCCTCTCCTTGTTGCCATGAACCTCTAACCTTTGACACCTTCCTAGCAAACTGTTGTTTGGCTATGTTACCCGCTTGCTCAGCCCCTCTTATAGCGTTGTTAGTTGCAGGTGAAGATGGAGATTGTTCCATGTTGGAACTTGATGTTTTGGGAATATCACAATATCCATTATTAATATTAACACACCTATATACTTGGGAATAGGTGGAAGGTTTGGCCTTTTGCTCGGTGTTTTGTTCCACTCATGCCGCCTTAGGAGCCGATAAACCGGCGTTATGTTCCTTGATTTTGCGTTCTTACAGGGTTGGGTATATGGGGACCCCTTGACAGTTCGTCTTTGAATAAAACTCCTCCAGCAAGGCCCAACATTGGTTTTAATTTGCCTCATAATAACAACTTAATTAATTAATTAAGTTTGCATAGGCGGTCGCGTCCCCGAGGATTCTTTCTACATAGCAGGGGGCCAGTGCTGATGGTGTTGGTCCCAAACGAGGGGACTGCAGGGCCACCACGGGGAAACTCGAGGTCTGGTATTTTCCTGTAGGCTCACCTATCCGGACGTGGCCTGAGAAGAGATACGCGCGGCTACTATCAGGGTGTCGGCATGCCGGGAGGTCTTGCTGGACTTGTTTTACCATTGTCGAAATGTCTTGTGCATCGGGATTCCAAGCCTGATCGGATTGTCCCTAAGATAAGGGGTGATATTATTATTATCTCCGCTGATCGTGAGAGCTTGTGATGGGCTAAGTTGGGACACCCCTGCAGGGTTATGATCTTTCGAAAGCCGTGCCCGCGGTTATGTGGCAGATTGGAATTTGTTAATGTCCGGTTGTAGATAACTTGACAGAGGATCCGAAGTAAAACACACAACTGTGTGAGTAACCGTGACTGTCTCTTTTCACTTTGAGAAGAGAACACGGTGGGGTTATGTTTGACTCGTAGGTAGTTCAGGATCTTTAGCGATCACTACTAGTTTGTGACCGTTTTCGTAGATGCTCATCTTTTTCTTGTACTCGTAAGTTAGCCACCATATATATGCTTAGTCGCTGCTGCAACCTCTCCACTTTGCCTCTTCCTACCCATTAAGCTTTGCTAGTCTTGTTACCCATGGTTATGGGATTGCTGAGTCCTCGTGGCTCACAGATACTACAACAATAGTTGTAGGTATAGGTACGATGACTTGACGTGAGAGCGATGTTTACTTGTATTGGAGTTTCTTCTTCTTCTTCTTCATCAGTCTTGGGTTAGGTTCCTGGTCGGCAGCCTGTGATAGCAGATGGATGTCGTTGTGCTTTTCATGTTTGCATCCGTAGTGGGATGCCTTGTATTGAGGATGTTGTATTCCATGTGACTTGTATGTATTGTTGTATCCCCCATGTATTAATGTAATGGTTCGATGTAATGATATCCATCTTGCTAAGCGCCTGAGTTGCGGTTGTGCCCCAATCACGTAAGTGTCACGTGATCGAGATATAATCGCATCTTGGGCCTGACACAGCACAACCATGCCAGACTCACACGTTGTGCCCAGGCTCGTCCTTCCCCGCGCCTCTCCATCTTGCGACCCCGCCGCCTTCTTCCTTGATTCGGTGCCTTGCCAATCTTCCTTTAGCCTCCATGGCCCCCAGGTTGAAGAAGAAGAAGGGGAGAAATAGCGCTCCCGCCGAATCTCGGCCGGTCTGGGAGCCCGCGCTTGACCGGTCGATGGTGATTAACTTGGAGGGGCTGGCCAAGGTCCGGCCGGCCCTCACCGCCGGCTCCAATGAGTGGAAGGCGACGGCGGTCTGGCACGCTTCCCGGCGCGTGGAGGACATGGAGGCCACTGAAATTCCTATCCACCTCCATGCTCTTCTGACTGGATTGGTTCCCCCTTTCTCCGGTTTCTTCAATGTCGTACTTACGCATTACCAGATCTAGGCGCTGCATCTGGACCCCGCGGCCATCATCCTTCTTGCTGCCTTTGCCTTCATGTGCGAGGCCACGGTGGGCATCGCCCCGTCTGTTGCCTTGTTCTAGCACTTCTTCTTGCTCCACTTGATCGACAACTGCCAGTGCTCAGGGTGCATGTCCTTCCAAGCTGAATCAGTGACATCTGGCTCGGGCATCGACTTCACGCTCCATCCAGATGTGAAGGGGTTCCGGAAGCAATGGGTGTTTGTGGATGCCACCACTCTCAGCCCTTTGCTTCTGCTCCCGCAAAGGCCAGCGAAGCCCAGCTCCAGTTGGTGCCATGAGAAGCTTGTCGACCGGATGCTTGCCTTTGTTTCGACCAGGCTAGCCGGGTTGAGGAAGGCTGGCGTGACCGCTCCAAATGGTGGTGAGGGAGTTTGTCGGGCAGCGCATTGCCCCACTCCAACGCCACTCTCGCCCGATGTGGACCTTTTCCGGCCCCGAAGACCAGATAAGGCTCCAGGTGCCCTCGCTCCCCCTCGAGACATTGTGTGTGGTGCTTGAACTCCTGACCGGCGACCTGGCACCTGCTAAGCTCCCGAAGAGCGGCTGCCTCCTGTACAGCTACTCGAACAAGGAGAGCTTCGTGAAGCGGATGCCCCTCTTCGACGAATGGGGGCCGCGCCCGGAGGGCCTTGGAGGGTCCCATGAGAATCCCGTCTTGGTGGTCCCAGTACTTTCTAATCCCATGGTGCACGCCGCCAATGCGGGTGTAGAGGGGCCAGCACTGTCGGGCACTCTCGAAGCGGCTCTCCAGGAGGAGAGTTCGCCCTGCGTTCCAGAAGCGGCTGCTCCCGGGGCCTCCGCGTGCGCTCCTGAGGTCGCCCTTCACAAGCAGGCGCGCCCCGTAGCTGCTGGCGAGGCCTCACTAGCAAGCCCGGCACGTGTCGCCGAAGCGACGCCATGTCCCCGAGTTGTGGAGGACCGCGCTCCAACTTTCGGCCTGCTTCGCCCGAACCTGAAGGTACTTCGTAAAAAGAGAAAGCTGCGGGGCCATGACAGCGGTAGTTTCTGGCCCTGAAACAGAGGAAATACATAGCAGTGAAAGGGTAAGTGCCTTATCTTTGTGGTTCTCTATGCGCAACACCCCTCCCTGATCTTGCCTTTCCAGGGCTCCTCCGGTCATGGCGACGAACGCTCCTGAGGTCTGCGCTCGGGGGCTCCCGACCTGCCGCCGGCTTCGGGCTCCCCGCTCCACGTGCTCGCACGGGACGTGTCGACTTCTTGTGAGGTTAGTGCGCCTCCGGAGGGCCAATGGCCTCCTGCGTCCTTGCCTTGGAGCTGCTTCCGAGGCGCTGAGGGCGTGTCGAGGGCTTTCCCGTTCGCCCCTGCAAGCGGCTGGGCTTCCTTGGATCCAGGTCCGTCTTCGAGTGCTGGGGTTGCACCGCCCAACCCGTCTGCGAGGGTCAATGTGGAGGTTGGGGAGCGCCAGGTACCGGTCCCTCGCGAGGGACGGGCAGGACTCCTTGCACCCCCTCGGCAGCCCCCTGTGCCGAGGAGGGGTTCAGGTACGCGTTGGAGCTCACGCGTAGACGCAATGCCGTTCGTCATGACCTCTTCCATGAGGCTGTTGGCGCACTTGGCCGGCTTGGGGAAGAGCTTGCCGATGTCGATGCGCATCTTGAGTCAGAGAGTCTTCGCTTGGCGCAGGAGTGGCACAAGCTAAAGGTGGCCATCAATCTTGGGCATCTTCAACATGAGCGTGCCAACGCGAAGGCCGCGCAGGAGCTCGCGGCCTCACGGGAGGCCTGCGCTCGGGCCTTGGAGGAGGCCAGGGCCAACGACATTCGCCATGAGGTCAAGCGCGAGCGGGAACTTCAGGCCTCGAATGCCACCCTTAAACAGCAGACCAAGGCACGCAGGGCCGCCTTTGTGCTGATGAAGGGAGCACCTTCCAAAGAGGAGGAGATCCGGAAGCGCGAAGAGGCGCTGATGTTGGAAGCCTCGAAGCGCAGCCTGGACCTCGAGCGGCTGGAGGCGAGGGAGCGCCAGGCGACCATGGCTGAGGATGCCGTTACCATTTGTGAGGCCAAGATCCACAAGGAGGTTGAACAGAGGGTGGAGAAGGCTTGCTCGGTTCATGCGGATGAGCACCGCCTGAAGCTGGAACTTCTGAGTGTCGAGGCTGATGGCAGGGCCGCCGCCCTCAGGACAAGGCTGGATGATGCGGAACAGCGCGAGAGGGCCGCCAAGGAAGCCCAGGCCTTAGCCCAAGACAACCTGGCATCCGCCCCCGCCAACCTGCATTCGCTCTAGCAGCAGATCAATGACGTTGCATCCCTTGTGAAGAAGAACACGTACATGGTGTGTCGCCGCTTGACGCTTCAGCGCGAGCATGCCCCGATGCTACAGGCTCTCAGGGTGAGGGCCAATCGAGCTCTGGGCACCATCTGCGAGGAGAGTACCCCACATCTGCATGAGGACGACTACGCTAGCCACCTTCGTTTCTTCACCAAGATCGTGACCCGCCTGGAGGGTCAGGTCGCGAGGGCCCGCGAGCTCATCGAAGAGAGAAGTCGTGGCCTTCTCGAGCGTGCGTTCTCGCGCGTCTTCAGCCATCTTCAGAATCTTGACCCTCATTTCGATTTTGATGCCGCAATAGCCCCCGTGCCCCGGGTTATTCAGAGCAGCCTGGCGAATTGGGTGGACGACCATGTCGATGATCTGATAGCAGAGTTCACTCCTGAGGACGACGCGGTCGTGACCGCAACCGGAGAAGGTGATGCGGGCGATGATGATGAAGACGAAACCGGTGACAGTGGGTCCTTGGTGTCCATCTACTAAGCTCGCGCTTCCCTTTTACTCCGACCTGTATGCAAGAAACTCGGGGGGGCGTGAAAGTTTTTTTGAAAAAAGGGAGTGTCCCTTGTAATGTGCGAAACGATGAAATGCTTTTTGAGGTAGGATCTGAATTAAGCTGCCGCGAGCCCACGGGCTCCTGAGCGGGGTAGCTATTTGTGACTTACCTTTGGTTCCGTGGATCTTGAGTGGTCCCTAATGCCGCGGTAGCACCTTTTTCCCGAGGCAATCCTGAAGGCTTGCGAGGCTCTGAGACTCCCGAGGAGCCTGCTAGCCCGCCCGAGGGTGCCTTGGGAGGAGCCAACTGCTGGACCACGACAGGGTGTGCGTGTGGTGATTGTGCTCTTGACCCCGGGCTGGCCCGGGGAGCTCGGTGCGCCATGCCATGCCCAGCCCCCGCTTGCGGGGTGCTCGCGGGGAGGGATAGCAAGCATGAGCCTTACTCGCTAAACAAGATACCATAGAGCAAGAAACCGCTGCGAGACAAGAGAAAAAGGCAACTTCCCCCCATTTTTGACAACATAAGAGAACTCCAAATCTTAGTCCAGAAAGCGGCGAATCAAACTACAGAAAACTGGGCAAAAGTAAACTGCCGCGTCCGGCACCTAGTTAGTCTTCTTGTCTTCCCACCAGCGCGGAGCTAAGTGCTTTCACTGGATGTGAGCATAGTCATTGGGGGACAGTGGCGACGGCCAGTGCGAAGCATGGTGCTTCCACTTGGACGTGGGGTGGAGCTGTCGAGGCCCGAGGGCGGCTCTCCGGAGACTCCGGTGCGTGTACAGCCCCACTCATTATTACGTGAGAGTGTCACGAGTGGAGACCTTCACATGCGTGAGCCTTACTTCATATCACCAGACGAGGGTCCCGCCTTGCGCCACCCCCGACCACCGTTGGGGCTTTCGAAAACCACGATGAGGCCAAGGGGCAAGGAGGACGCTAGTGGCACCCTCGGTGACCAGAGGCCCTTCGCCGGGGGGCAAGGGCTCACCGGCGCCTCACCTCGGCAAAGAACCTACCTCCATGCAGCATCTTGCTCCAAATGGCATGGGGAAGGCTCTGGCTCCGGGCTTTTCCCGTGCACATTCCAGCGCGCCACCTTGGCCTCGGGCGGGGACGCCGCCCTAAGGGCTTCGGATGCCGTTGCGGCCCGGTTCACCTGTGGTTCATGGTTAGCATAAGCATGCTTCAGAGACATCGGCTGTACCATGTGGCTCTTGCTGATGAAGGCATTGATGAAGCTCCACGAGGCCTCGCGAGGGGCGTCCGAATCGCTTGGCCCTGACGTCCAGGCCGATTGGGGAAACAGATGAGGATTCCCAGGCGAATACGGCGGGTCTGCCGCCGACAACGCAGCTGCGTCGGTTGCTCCTGCTCTTGCATCATTACATGGCCACGCGGCATCTCTGTCCAGTTGGCGCGGTGCTTGGCTGTGGTGAGCACTCAACGTCGGCCCGTTGTTGCCCCGCGAAACACCGCTTGAGCTCGCCATGTCCGCGAGCATCGCGCCTCTCGCTTGGCAAATAGTGTTGCGGCTCTGCTGCGTATCATGAGGACCCCGGGGCTCCCTGAGAGGAGCCGGGTGAGCCCAGCGAAAGCTGGCACGTTCTCTCGACGGCGCCTGAGACGCTGGCAGGCTCCAGAAAGGCGGGGTGCCCCTGCATGCTGCCTCGAGTAGCTCCGCTACTCTCTCCAGTAAGACGTCGCGGCCGCCTTCCATCAACCTGCATCATAGGAGCTACTGAGCCACCACAACCGTGGCCTGCATATTTGCCTGCTCTCGGCGTGTATGCGGGGTTGTCGTTGTCGTGTAGTTCGAAGACCGTGCGGTGGAGCGGTTGCGGCGTTGAGTGGAGGAGGACGACGGCACCCCGCGCCGCCCGCGGCCAGTGGTATTGGGTGGCGCACGAGCCGCAGGGTGCGCGGGGTTGAGGCCTTCTCTGGCAAGGGACGCCGGCTGAGCAGGCGGAGCGGCCTCTGGCTCAGTGCGGTCCGGCGAAACGCCAGCCATGAGGCGGTGCAACGACGATGAATCGAGCGGACGAAGAGGAGCTTCAACACACCCCTACCTGGCGCGCCAAATGTCGGATTCAGGGCTCCGCAAAACCCTTTAGGTTCGGACTCTGGGGTGCATGCGAAGATCTCAACCTCGCCTATCTATCTACTCGCCGTCTCACGAACTAGCACGATGAACAAGAATGTAAAAGAGACACGAGGCAGTTTATCCTTGTCCATGCCACCTAGTGGTGAGTGGCCCTACTGCAGCAGTGTGGTGGATTAGCCTCGAGATGGGCTGTGGATGAACTACTAAAATGAGTGAACAACCTCTGGAGGAGAGGTGTTCTTGCGCTCGGATGAGGTGGTGAGCTTGTCAGGGTGGAATTGATCCGATCCCATCTCCCTTCGCTGGGTGGTAGCTATCCTACTTATATAGTGGCCTTGGTCCTCTTCCCCGAAATGTTTGGCGGGAAGGATCCCACAACGGCCAATTTTGAAGGGGGGCAACTAGTACACCTTATCCTGACTAAAGGTGGTCTTCGCCTGCAAAGCCTCTGATCCTGACACCATGGTGGGCTCAGTGATGACCTCCGCCCTACCATCTTGGCAGTCTTGGTCTTGTTGCACTGGAATGGAAACCTTTGGCAGATTCCTCGGGACTCTGTGTTTGAGCCCTATTTCCTTAGCACCAAAGAGGAAACTGATGTATTGTGCCCGCTCGCGCCCGCCTGTCCTTGGTCGTTATGGCTTACGTGATGCAAAACTCGTGAGGTGGGGGGTTGCATAGAGTTTTCCGCTCCTCAGGAGCCAGCCAGCCGAGGTTGCCCCTTCCGGAGGTCTTGGTGTCGTCCGCCCCGCGAGGCTTGGTCCCTCGGAAGGGTCTTGAGTGTCGATGCTGAAGATGGGTCATTCCAGTCCTGAAAGGGAGACACGCCGTGGGCCACAGGCAGGCAAGTCTGGGTACCTTGGTTCCCAGAACGCCGACAATATTGGTTCCTACATATTCTACGAAGATCTTTATCGGTCGAACCGTTATGACAACATAAGTTATTCCCTTTGTCATCGGTATGTTACTTGCCTGACATTCGATCATCGGTATCTTCATACCTTGTTTAATCTCGTCACCGACAAGTCTCTTTACTCGTTCCGTAATACATCATCCTACAACTAGCTCATTAGTCACTTTGCTTGCAAGCCTTCTTATGATGTGTATTACCGAGAGGCCCAGAGATACCTCTCCGATACTTAGAGTGACAAATCCTAATCTCGATCTATGCCAACTCAAAAAACACCTTTGGAGATACCTGTAGAGCATCTTTATAATCTCCCAGTTACGTTGTGACATTTGATAGCACATAAGGCATTCCTCTGGTATCCGGGAGTTGCATAATCTCATAGTCGGAGGAATATGTATTTGACATGAAGAAAGCAATAGTAGTAAAAACTGAAACGATCATTATGCTAAGATATCGGGTAGGTCATGTCCATCACATCATTATCCTAATGATGTGATCATGTTCATCAAATGACAAAACATGTCTATGGTTAGGAAACTTACATATCTTCGATTAACGAGCAAGTCTAGTAGAGGCTTACTAGGGACACAGTGTTTTGTCTATGTATCCACACATGTATCAAGTTTCCGGTTAATACAATTATAGCATGAATTATAAACATTTAGCATGATATAAGGAAATATAAAATAACAACTTTATTATTGTCTCTAGGGCATATTTCCTTCAGTCTCCCACTTGCACTAGAGTCAATAATCTAGTTCACATCGCCATGTGATTTAACACCGGCAGTTCACATCGTCATGTGATTAACACCCATAGTTCACATCGCCATGTGACCAACACCCAAAGGGTTTGCTAGAGTCAATAATCTACTTCACATCGCCATGTGATTAACACCCAAAGAGTACAAAGGTGTGATCATGTTTTGCTTTGTGAGAGAAGTTTAGTCAACGGGTCTGTCAAATTCAGATCCGTATGTATTTCGCAAATTTCTATGTCTACAATGCTCTGCATGGAGCTACTCTAGCTAATTGCTCCCACTTTCAATACATATCTAGATTGAGACTCAGAGTCATCTGGATCGATGTAAAAGCTCGCATTCACGTAACTCTTTACGACGAACTCTTTATCACCTCCATAACCGAGAAATATTTCCTTAGTCCTTTAAGGATAATTTTGACCAATGTCTAGTGATCTACTCCTGGATCACTATTGTACCTCCTTGCCAAACTCATGGCAAGGTACACAACAGGTTTGGTACATAGCATGGCATACTTTATAGAACCTATGGCCGAGGCATAGGGAATGACTTTCATTCTCTCTATCTTCTGCCGTGCTCGGGTTTTGAGTCTTTACTCAACTTTACACCTTACAATATAGGCAAGAACTCCTTATTTGACTGATCCATTTTGGACCCGTTCGAAATCTTGTCAAGGTATGTGCTTTGTGAAAGTCCTATTAACCGTCTCTATCTATCTCTATAGATCTTGATGCCCAATACATAAGTAGCTTTATCGAGGTCTTTTATTGAAAAATTCTTATTCAAGTATCCTTTTATGATATCCATAAATTCTACATCATTTCCGATCAACAATATGTCATACACATATAATATCAGAAGTGCTACAGAGCTCCCACTCACTTTCTTGTAAATACAGGCTTCTCCGAAAGTTTGTATAAAACCATATGCTTTGATTACTTCATCAAAGTGTACATTCCAACTCCGAGATGCTTGCACCAGTCCATAGATGGATTGCTGGAGCTTGCACACTTTGTTGGCACATTTAGGATCGACAAAACCGTCTGGTTGTATCATATACAACTCTTCTTTAAGAAATCAATTAAGGAATGCAGTTTTGACGTCCATTTGCCAGGTTTCATAGTCATAAAATGCAGCAATTGCTAACATGATTCGGACAGACTTAAGCATCGCCACAGGCGAGAAAGTCTCATCGTAGTCAACACCTTGAACTTATCAAAAACCTTTCGCAACAAGTCGAGCTTTGTAGACAGTAACAATACCATCAGCGTCAGTCTTCTTGAAGATCCATTTATTCTCTATGGCTCGCCGATCATTGGGCAAGTCCATACTTTGTTCTCATACATGGATGCTATCTCAGATTTCATGGCCTCAAGCCATTTATCAGAATCTGGGCTCATCATAGCTTCTTCATAGTTTGTAGGTTCGTCATGGTCTAGTAACATGACTTCCAAAATAGGATTACCGTACCACTCTGGTGCGGATCATGCTCTGGGTTGACCTACGTCGCTCAGTAGTAACTTGATCTGAAGTTTCATGATCATTGTCATTAGCTTCCTATCTAGTTGGTGTAGGCATCACGGGAACTGTTTTCTGTGATGAGCTACTTTCCAATTCTAGAGAAGGTACAATTACCTCATGAAGTTCTACTTTCCTCCCACTCACTTATTTTGAGAGAAACTCCTCTAGAAAGATTCCATTCTTGGCAACAAAAATCTTGCCCTCGGATCTGTGGTAGAAGGTGTACCCAATTGTTTCCTTAGGTACCCTATGAAGACGCACTTCTCCGATTTGGTTTCGAGCTTATCAGGCTGAAGCCTTTTGACATAAGTGTCGCAACCCCAAACTTTAAGAAATGATAGCTTTGGTTTCTTGCTAAACCATGGTTCATACGATGTCATCTCAATGGATTTAGACGGTGCCCTATTTAACGTGAATGCAAATGTCTCTAATGCATAACCCCAAAATGATAAAGGTAAATAGGTAAGAGACATCATAGAACACACCATATCTAATAGAGTACGGTTACGACGTTCGGACACACCATTACGATGTGGTGTTCCAGGCGGCATGAGCTGTGAAACTATTCCACATTGTTTCAAATGAAGACGGAACTCGTAACTCAAATATTCACCTCCGTGATTAGATCATAGTAACTTTACTTTCTTGTTACAATGATTCTCTACTTCACTATGAAATTCTTTGAACTTTTCAAATGTTTTAAACTTATGTTTCATCAAGTAGATATACCCATATATACTCAAATCATCTGTGAAGGTGAGAAAATAACGATACCCGCCGCGTGCTTCAACACTCATCGGATCGCATACATCGGTATGCATTATTACCAATAAGTCATTAGCTCGCTCCATTATTCCGGAGAACGGAGTTTTAGTCATCTTGCCCATGATGTATGGTTCCCAAGTATCAAATGATTCATAATCAAGTGATTCCAAAAGTCCATCAGCATGGAGTTTCTTCATGCGCTTTACACCAATATGACCTAAACGGCAGTGCCACAAGTATGTTGCACTATCATTATCAACTCTGCATCTTTTGGCTTCGATATTATGAATATATGTATTACTACGATCGAGATTTAATAAAACATTCTCCTTGGGTGTAAATAGAATAGCAATTATTCTCTGACTTAATTGAATAACCATATTGCAATAAACACGATCCAATCTTGTTCATGCTCAACGCAAAACACCAAATAATATTATTTAGGTTTTACACTAATCTCGATATTATAGGGAGTGTGCGATGATGATCATATCAATCATGGAAGTACTTCCAACACACATCGTCACCTCGCCCTCAGCTAGTCTCCGTTTATTCTGCAACTCCTATTTTGAGTTACTAATCTTAGCAACCGAACAAGTATCAAATACCCAGGGGCTACTATGAGCACTAGTAAGGTACACATCAATAACATGTATATCAAATATACCTTTGTTCACTTTGCCATCCTTCTTATCTGCCAAATATTTGGGGCAGCTCCGCTTCCAGTGACCATCTCCTTTGCAGTAGAAGTACTTAGTTTCGGGCTTAGGACTAGCTTTGGGCTTCTTCACGGGAGTGATAACTTGCTTGCCAGTCTTCTTGAAGTTCCCTTTCTTTCCCTTGCCCTTTTTCTTGAAACTAGTGGTCTGGTTAACCATCAACACTTGATGTTCTTTCTTGATTTCTACCTTCACAGATTTCGGCATCGCGAAGAGCTCGAGAATTGTTTTCGTCATCCCTTGCATATTATAGTTCATCACGAAGTTCTAGTAGCTTGGTGATAGTGACTAGAGAATTCTATCAATCACTATCTTATCTGGAAGATTAACTCCCACTTGATTAAAGTGATTATAGTACCCAGACAATCTGAGCACATGCTGACTAGCTGGCCTATTATCCTCCATCTTGTAGGCAAAGTGCTTTTCAGAGGTCTCATACCTCTCGACATGGGCATGAGTCCGAAATACCAATTTCAGCTCTTGGAACATCTCATGTCTTCAGTGGTTTTCAAAACGTTTTTGAAGTCCCGGCTCTAATGTAATGCATGGCGCACTAACCTATTAAGTAGTCATCATATCGAGCTTGCTAAACTTTCATAATGTCTGCATCTGCTCCTGCAATAGGTATGTCACCTAGCGGTGCATAAAGGACATAATTCTTCTGTGGAGCAATGAGGATAATCCTCAGATCACGGACCTAGTCCGCATGATTGCTACTAACATCTTTCAACTCAATTTTCTCTAGGAACATATCAAAAACATGGGAGCTAAACCGTGAGCTATTGATCTACAACATAGATATGCAAATACTATCAGGACTAAGTTCATGATAAATTAAGTTCAATTAATCAAATTACTTAAGAACTCTCACTTGGATAGACATCCCTCAAGTCATCTAAATCAACTAAACCATGTCTGATCATCACATGAGATGGAGTAGTCATCAATGGTGAACATCTCTATGTTGATCATATCTACTATATGATTCACATTTGACCTTTCAGTCTCTAGTGTTCCGAGGCCATGTCTGTACATGCTAGGCTCGTCAAGTTGAACCCAAGTATTCTGCATGTGCAAAACTATCTTGCATCAGTTGCATGTGAACATAGGGTCTATCACACCCGATCAACATGTGGTGTCTCAACACGACGAACTGTAGCAATGGTGCATACTCAGGGAGAACACTTTTACCTTGAAATTCAGTTAAGGGGTCATCTTATAATTCTACCGCCATACTAAGCAAAATAATATGCATAAAAGATAAACATCACATGAAATCAAAATATGTGACATGATATAGCCATCATCATCTTCTGCTTTTGATCTCCATCTCCAAAGCATTGTCATGATCTTTATCGTCACCGGCTTGACACCTTGATCTCCATCGTAGCATCGTGGTCGTCTCGCCAACTATAGCTTATACGACTATTGCTAACTCATAGCGATAAAGTAAAGAAATTACATGGCGTTTGCAATTCATACGATAAAGAGACAACCATAAGGCTCCTGCGGTTGCCAATAATTTATAAAACATGATCATCACATACAATGACGTACAACTCATCACGTCTTGACCATATCACATCACAACATGCCCTGCAAAAACAAGTTAGACGTCCTCTACTTTGTTCTTGCAAATTTTACGTGGCTGCTATGGGCTTCTAGCAAGAACCGTTCTTACCTATGGCACAAATACACAACGGTGTTTCGTCAAGTTTGCTGTTTTAAACTTCTTCAAGGACCGGCCGCAGTCAAATTCGATTCAACTAAAGTAGGAGAAACAGACACCCGCCAGCCACCTTTATGCAAAACTAGTTGCATGTATGTCGGTGGAACCGGTCTCATGAACATGGTCATGTAAGGTTGGTCCGGGCCGCTTCATCCCACAATATCGCTGAATCAAAATAAGATGTTGGAGGTAAGCAGTATGACTTTCACCGCCCACAACTCTTTGTGTTCTACTCGTGCATATCATCTACGCATAGACCTGGCTCATGATGCCACTGTTGGGAAACGTAGCGTGCAATTTCAAAAAAAATATCCCTACGCTTACACAAGATATATCTAGGAGATGCATAGCAACGAGAGGCGGAGAGTGTGTCTACGTACCCTCGTAGACCGAAAGCGGAAGCGTTCGAAAATGTGGTTCATGTAGTCGAACTTCTTCTCGTTCCGACCGATCAAGCACCGAACGTACGGCACCTCCGAGTTCAGCACACGTTCAGCTCAATGACGTCCGTCGAACTCTTGATCTAGCCAAGTGTCGAGTAAGTAGATGAGTTCCGTCAGCACGACGGTGTGGTGACGGTGATGGTGAAGTGATCCACGTAGGGCTTTGCCTAAGCATTACTGGAATATGACCGTGGGAGTAAACGATGGAGGGGGGCGCCGCACACGGCTAACAATGATGTTTGTGTATGTGATAGGAGGAGGGGAGGCAACCTGGTGCACCACATAAGTGGCCGGCTGGCCCTAGGTCTCCTACCCTGGCCGCGCCCTCCTGCCATGTTTGGACAAGGGGGAAAGGAAGGAGGGGGAGGGGAAGGAAGTACGAGTCCAACTTCATACTTTCCTTTTCCTCCTCTCCTTTCCTTTCCTCCCCATATGGCTGGCCCTATAGGGGGCGCATCATCCCCTTGTGGGCTGGTGTGTTCCCTTACTTGGCCCATTAAGCCCATATCTTTGCCGGGGTGCCCAAAACTCCTTCCGATGACTCGATAAGTACCCGGTACCCCATGGAACACTTTCGGTGTCCAAATACCATCGCCCTATATATCAATCTTTACCTCTCGACCATTTCGAGACTCCTCGTCATGTCCGTGATCTCACCCGGGACTCCGAATGACATTCGGTCACCAAATCACATAACTCATATAATACTAAATTGTCATCGAACGTTAAGCGTGCGGACCCTACGGGTTCAAGAACTATGTAGACATGACCGAGACACCTCTCCGATCAATAACCAATAGCGGAACCTGGATGCTCATATTGGTTCCTACATATTCTACGAAGATCTTTATCGGTCGAACCGTTATGACAACATACGTTATTCCCTTTGTCATCGGTATGTTACTTGCCCAAGATTCGATCGTCGGTATCTTCATACCTAGTTTAATCTCGTCACCGACAAGTCTCTTTACTCGTTCTGTAATACATCATCCCGCAACTACCTCATTAGTCACTTTGCTTGCAAGGCTTCTTATGATGTGTATTACAGACAAGGCCCAGAGATACCTCTCCGATACTCGGAGTGACAAATCCTAATCTCGATCTATGCCAACTCAACAAACACCTTCGGAGATACCTGTAGAGCATCTTTATAATCACCCAGTAACGTTGTGACGTTTGTAGCACACAAGGCATTCCTCCGGTATCCAGGAGTTGCATAATCTCATAGTCGGAGGAATATGTATTTCACATGAAGAAAGCAATAACAGTCACTGTTCAAGAATTCACCCGATTAATCAGTTGACGGGCCAGTTGGTAGATCGAGTATGGTATAATATATAAAAAATCTTGATATATGTTGGGAAGTTCCTATTCGATCTACCAATTAATGGTCGACGGATTAATCCCATTAATAGGCTGATTCACAGATTAATCGCTACTCCTAAACCGACCGAGCAACTGCCAGTTAACGATTTCTTGAACATTGATAGCAGTAAAAATTGAAATGATCATTATGCTAAGCTAACGCGTGGGTCATGTCCATCACATCATTCTCCTAATGATGTGATCTTGTTCATCAAATGTCAAAACATGTCTATGGTTAGGAAACTTAACCATCTTTGATTAACGAGCTAGTCTAGTAGAGGCTTACTAGGGACACGGTGTTTTGTCTATGTATCCACACATGTATCAAGTTTCCGGTTAATACAATTCTAGCATGAATAATAAAAATTTATCATGATATAAGGAAATATAAAATAACAACTTTATTATTGCCTCTAGAGCATATTTCCTTCAACTGGGTGATCATAAAGATGATCTACATGTATCTCCGAAGGTGTCTGTTGAGTTGGCATGGATCGAGACTGGGATTTGCCACTCCATGTTACGGAGAGGTATCTCTGGGCCCTCTCAGTAATACATCATCGCAAGAAGCTTGCAAGCAAAGTGACCAAGGAGTTAGTTGCAAGATGATGTATTACAGAGCAGGTAAAGAGACTTGTCGATGACAAGATTGAACTAGGTATGGAGATACCGATGATCAAATCTCGGGCAAGTAACATACCGACAGACAAAGGGAACTACGTATGTTGTCATAAAGGTTTGACCGATAAAGATCTTCGTGGAATATGTAGGAACCAATATGGGCATCCAGGTAAGTTCCGCTATAGGTTATTGACCGGACTCCCATGTCTACATCATTCTCGAACCCGTAGAGTCCGCACGCTTAACGTTTGTTGACGATATGGTATTATACGAGTTATGTATGTTGGTGATCGAATGTTGTTCAGAGTTCCGGATGATATCACGGACATGACGAGGAGCTCCGGAATAGTTCGGAGGTAAAGATTGATATATGGGATAGTAGTGTTTTGTCTCCGGAAGGGTTCTGCAATTCACCGGAAGGGGTTTCGGTTGTTTCCGGAAATATTCGGTTACGAGAACACTTTATTTGGGCCACGAGGCTTTAGGAAGGTGCAAAAGGAAGTTTTGTGGAGGCCAGGGGACACACGCCGAGGGACCCTGGCATCTGGGCCATACGTCGTGGACCCTGACGTCTGGTCTTGGAGTCCGAGAACGACTCTTGCCTTGTGTGCCAAACCGACTTTGAGTAGGCTCTTTCTCCAAGAAACGACCCGAGGGCTCAACATATAAATAGAGGGGCAGGGCTAGCACCCGGAACACATCAACATTCACCAAGCTGTGTGCCAGCAACCACGTCCCCTCTAATTTATCCTCCGTATAGTTTCCGTTGTGCTTGGCGAAGCCCTGCGGAGATTGTTCTTCACCACCACCGTCACCGCGCCGTCATGCTGCCGGAACTCGTCTACTACTTCGCCCCTCTTGCTGGATCAAGAAGGCAAGGACGTCATCGAGCTGAATGTGTGCTGAACGCGGAGGTGATGTACGTTCGGTACTTGATCGGGACGGATCGCGAAGGTGTACGACTACATCAACCGCGTCGATAAACGCATCCGCTTAGCGATATTCAAGGGTATGAAGATGATCTCTCCCTCTCGTACCTATGCGTCTCTACATGGATAGATCTTGCGTGTGTGTAGATATTTTTTATTTTCCATGCAACGTTCCCAACATGTACGACCCAAAAAATGTCATGCAGGTGCGTCTCCGGCCCGCCTAGGATGAAAAGCCCATTTTTTGTCATAAACTTTTGTCATGTAAGTAAGATCCCATCACGCCTATGATGATACATATTTTTGTCACAATTATCGTCATAGAAGTGCCATATCCATGACAGAAAAAGTTTTCGTTCGGGCCATAATGTCATAGATGTGTTTTTTTTGTAGTGTATGAAGCCATCAACGTGAATCTTCCATTGTCTTCCCAAACTTTCTTGCATGTTTTCTCAATTTCACCTCTTCGGATTCGTCCCCACTATCATCAGTATGTGGCACATATTCAATGCCATCTAAATACCTTTTTTTGGAAGTATAAGTGCTTCACTTGTTGCTTCAATAGATTGTGATGGATTAAACATTTGAGAACTCCGGAAAGGAGCCCAACTTCTAACATTTTCCTTTATTGGGCTGCCTATCACTTGAGTGATCACACCACTCATTGGGAACAAGAACATGTTCAAGTATTTCTCATGCTTCTCTAGCATTAACACTTTGATCACAAACACTGGCACGATCCTCTTCTGCGGTGATATCATCATCTAGTTCTAATTCAGTGCTAATGTCCATCAGATTGTGAAGTTCGTCTTCAAAATCATGACCAGTACCTTCTTCCTCTGACTCATCTTATGTCCCTATTGTACTCCACATATATATCATCAACTCCTCTATCTTCTGAGATCTTCTGAGATCTTCATGCAACCCTCATCATTATAAAGAAATAGCACCCCATTCATCAATTCTTTGTGAGGAAAATATAATGTTTAACACCCCCTTGGGTCCATGTCAAGATGGGAATGGGCCGGGTTGGCCCGCCGGGTCACTGACCCGGCCCAAAAAATTGAGGCCAATGGGCCAGGCTGGTTGGCCTTGAATAATATCTGGGCCAGTGGAGCCGGCATCGTGCGACCCGATGGGTCAGTCGGGTCGACCCATCTGATTATCTGAACCAATGAGGCACGAACAACGCGTGTGCATATATTGATATACATATAGCTTGAATGTTATCTTAAAAAATATAGCCTGATTGGGTCAGTGAGGCCATGTCGTATCCTCGTGTTACATCATTTGAACCGAACAATGTGGTGTGTGCATGCATACATATAGGCATATAGCAACTCTAGTGCCAGTGCGTTGTGCCTAATTATTTTCCTTAATAAGGCAGCTAATAGCGTGCACACCAGTACATATGTGGCCTGTGAGGACGGCATGAGTAGTACATGAGAATACCAAACTTGTGTAAAAAATTGCTGAATTTCAGGTCGGCCTCGTGTACCCGATGGGTCAGCGAGGCCACAGAATTTTGATGAAATGGGTCGGCCCATGGCCTCACATATTGACCTTGGGGCCAACGGGCCAGGTCCAAGGCCAGGTCCGGGTCGGCCCATTCCCATCTTGAGGTCCATGATTTGAACAAAAACACCTGCATTACATGACTATGAATAAGTCCTATATGGTTAATAGCATGTCACCACAGAAATTATTCTTGTTATCATTTACCTACTCGAGGACGAGCAGGGATTAAGCTTGGGGATGTTGATACGTCCAAAACGTATCTATAATTTCTGCTTGCTCCATGCCTCTTTTGGGTGATATTGCTATGATATTTATACACTTCCATACACTTTTGATCATATTTGGACTAACCTATTAACTCAGTGCACCCCAGTGCCAGTTTCTGTTTTCGGCTGTTTTTGTATTTCAGGTTTTCACATTATGAGAACTGCCAGGAAAAATCCAGAAAAAATATATAAAAATTCAGCGTTCCAGGAGCTACCGTGCGGCCAAAGTACAGCCGGGGGGGACCCACAGGGGCTCTAGGCGGCCCACCCCTAGGCCGCGCCGGGGGGGCGCCTGGGCCCCCCAGGACTCCCCTGGTGACCCCCTTTGGCATATATTTAAGGTCCGTCGAGAAAACCCTGATTCCAGACCCCTTTTCTCCAGACGCGATTCTGATCTCCGCCGCCATCGCCATCAAGCTTCGGGGGACCAGAATTCCTGCGACGGCACCCTGCCGGGACGGGGAAGTGCCCCCGGATTCATCTCCATCGACGTTGCTTCCTCCCTCCATGATGAGGGAGTAGTTCCTCCTCGGGGCTGAGGTTCTTACCAGTAGCTATGTGGTCAATTCTCTCTCCCATGATGTGATCTTCGTTGTGATCATAGGCTATGTTAATCTAGGGCGATCCCATGATATTTCCCCTTCCTCTATGTATTGGATTGATGTACTCACTTGTCTTTATCTAGTATAATCCCCGAGACCAAGGTGACAGCGGTCTATTGGACATGGATTAGAAAAGTATTTTCATGAGTGATTTCCTCTCTTGTGTGTTGATTGAAGATTGAGAGTCTCTTGGTGCTTGTCTTTAACTATACTTTAGATATGTTGTGGTGATTGTGGGACTCTCTTTGGATGGCCGCGGTGACATTGGGAAATCCTTAGATTTAGAACTACGAACTTTGAGGTGTGCTTTTGTACCCCTACATAATTCTCGTCCTCTCTTGACCACGAAGGAATGACCTTCGAGTGTGTCCCCTTTGCATGTTTTATGGGAATATCATGAGATTCGATTATGTTAATGTTGTTGGGAGTTGCCACTAGTGAAAGTATGAACCCTAGGCCTTGTTTCCACCATTGCAATACCATTTGCGCTCACGTCTACCACTTGTTTGCTTGCTGCACTTTTTATTACAGATTTATATTACTTTGCTTTGCCACTCCTATCATCCATATTTTACCATCTCTTCGCCGAACTAGTGCACCTATACAACTCCTAGTTGTATTAGGTGTGTTGGGGACACAAGAGACTTCTTGTATCTTAGTTGCAGGGTTGCTTGAGAGAGACCATCTTCAACCTCTACTTCCCTGAGTTCGATAAACCTTGGGTTACTCACTTAAGGGAAATTTGCTGTTGTCCTACAAACCTCTGCGCTTGGAGGCCCAACATAGTCTACAAGAGTAGAAGCGTGTGTAGACATCAAGCTATTTCTGGCGCCGTTGCCGGGGAGGTGAGCGCTTGAAGGTATATCTTTAGACCTTGCAATTAAATCTTTTTGTTTCTTGTTTTTATTTCACTAGTTATGTTTATGGAAAACCTTGCTATTGGATCGTTGCTTGCGGAAGGACGCCCCACACCTGTGGTGGTTGCTCCTCCTCCTACTAAAATTGTGCCCTATAAAATATCGGCTGGTATTATCGATTATGTTTTGGCTAATCGTTATGCAGGAGACAGACATCCCGGTGAACACTTGCTATATCTGTCACAACTATTATTTAAGCTTGCAGGTGTATCGAGGGAGTTTGTCATGAGGAAATTATTTGCCTTGTCACTGAAAGGAAAAGCATTGGAATGGTATAGGCTACTAAATGACTCTCACCTGCTGGAGTGGGAAGAGATCCAGTCTCTCTTTTACTCCAAGTTTTATCCTCTTCATGAAGTCCATGAGAATAGGAATTATGTTTATAATTTTTATCCTCATGACGGAGAGAGCATAGCTCAAGCTTGGGGGAGACTGAAAACGTTAATGCTAAAATGTCCTAACCATGGGCTCCCCAAATATATTATTATTACTAACTTCTATGCGAGGCTCTCTCGACAGGATAAAGATTTGCTCGATGCTTCCTCTATGGGTTCTTTCACAAACAAAAAGATTGATGCTAAATGGGAACTCCTTGAAAGAAGTCAATGCAACACTGAAGATTGGGAGATCGACAAAGGTAAAGAGTCGGGTATAATTTATGAGTATGATTGCATTAAGTCCTTTGTTGAAACTACAAGTTTTAATAAGTTTAGTGCTAAGTTTGGGCTTGATTCTCAACTCCTTGTTGATTTCCTCAAATCTTTTGCTTCACATCTTAATATGCCTAAGGAGGATTGGATCAAGCATCATAAACCTTTTAAAGAGACTTGCAAAGAAAATGAAATTTTTCATGATGATTGCAACATGCATGATCCAATTCCTAAAAATAAAGTTTTATATAAGCATGTTAATTTTTGTGGAGTGGATAGACCTTGTGAAAGGCCTATGATTGAAGAAGAGAAGTATTGTAAGAAACATAAGCATGAAAGAACAATCACTTGGGTCAGAGATTTAAATGAAATATCTAGAGAATTGTGTGACCTTTATCCTTTTACTTGTGAACTTTGCCGTATAGAGGGTCACTTTAATTTTCAATGCATGAACTTTCAAAACATAACGGTTAACCGGTTGTGTGATAACATGATCACCTCTGATCTTTATGATGAGCTTATGTTATTTTTGATGTGTGAAGAGTAATCAGAAAAGACTTCTTGGCTGGATGATAATGCCATAGGAATAAAAAAACACTTTGCAAAATTGCCATCTCTATTGTGTTGTTAATTGCCATGAAAATGATTACATAAGTAAGATTAGAAAGGAGGGAACTTTACCAAAGTATAAAAATGTCTCTTATATTTCTGCTAATAAAAAGGAGAGTTTCTCCCAAGTTTCCCCTATTGTTTCTAATGATAAACCAGGATATGTGGAGAAGCTTCATCTCCAACCACCCCCTCCTAAGGTGAAGAATAAGAAAAAGAAGAGGAGGAGGAGGAGGAGCAAGAAGGAAGAAGAATGGGTATCAACATGGCCTGAGCATATTCCTCCCATCAACTTTTATCCTAACGGTTGTAAGTTTAAAGAAGAAGGTGAAGTTTATTGCCTTAATTATCATCTTGATGATACGTCCGTAGGTACTATTGAAGATGATTTTGATTATGATATGCATGTTACTTATTGTGATTGGGAAAATGATGATAATGCTGCTTATGATCTTGAAAATCTTTTTGGTACCAACTCTGAAAGTGAAGATATGGGAAGCTCTAAGCTTGGGGATGATAGGATTGCAAATCCTATCCCCACTAGTGATGTGATAATTGATAATTCTCTTGCTAGTAAGAATAAAGACAACATGTTTACAAATATAGTTGCTAGCAATGATAATGCTCTTCTCTACCATGATGATGTTATAACTCCAATCTATAGTGATTATAAAGGTACCTACGACATAAGGAGAAATTATCCTTATGAAACTTGTCATAATCATGAAGGGAATTACTCCCTTGTTGAACACCACCCTCCTAATATACAACTAATCTATAGTGTTCAAGTTGTTTATGATAGTCCTACTCCCACTATTACCAATGAGAAAAATTATGCTTATGTGTGGAGTGAGAGTACCTTTTTGCATGTGGATCATGGTAACAATGCTTTATGTAATGCTTATATTGTTGAGTTCATCCATGATGCCACTGAAATTTATAATGAGAGAGGGAGGCTTGGTTCTAAATATCTTAACAATAAGAAGTTTCCTCTCTTTATGGTGAATATTTTGAAGTTATGCTTGTTTTGCATTCCTATGCTAGTTGCTTCGTGCTTCAATGAATTATTCTATTGCAATATTCCTATGCATAGGAAGAATGTTAGGCTTAAATGTATTTGGCATTTGCTTCTTGATGCCCTCTTTTGTTCTTCAGCTCTTATTCTTACGAGAGCATCATTAAAGTCCTATGCCTAGCTTAAAGGCATAAAAGAAAGCGCTTTTGGGAGGCAGCCCACAATGAATAAAATTTTATTTTGCTTTTCGTTGTGTCTTGATGTTGTTACTACAGTAGCATCATCATTGTATCTTTACTTTTCAACTTTGTGCCAAGTGTAGCCTCTGATTCCAAGAAAGTTCAAAAGTTGTGACGTGCTGTCCAGGAAACAGATTCCGTCCTTGGATAGAAAAATTCATATAAAATCACCAGATCGTATTTTTGGTCTGAATTTTTTCGACAGCGTGCTCTATACAATTCTTTTGTGCGTCTGTTCTGAGTTTTTTGATTAGAGTTGCAGAAGTAGCCCGAACAAATCATTTACTACCTACTGTTCTGTTTTTCACAGATTCTGTCCTGTTTTGCCTTTCCTTTATTTTGCAAACCCAGAGCTTGCTTTTTCTTTGCAAAAACCTTTTGGCAATCTTGAGAAACAGTAGACCTTCAATAATATCTTTATTTCCAGCAAGGAACAATTATTTTATTAAGGGTACTAACCTCGCTAATCAGATTATGATGAGTTATGTATGAAGGGAGTTTTCAAGTGTGCGAGGGAAGATGATAAAAAGATTCAGGAGTGTCAAGCGCTCAAGCTTGGGGATGCCCTCGTGCATCCCCTTCTCCATCAACATTATCAGTTCGTCTTTCGTTCCACTATATTTTTATCACTTCATGTGTTATGTGCTATGCTTGGAGCGTCTTGCTTTTAGTTTCATTTTTAGTTTTCTTTAGCTTTGCTTGCTTTTCATAACGAGTTGGAACTCAGCTTTCTTTGTGTGGGAGAGAAACACGCTCCACTTCAACCTAGAACACAACATAGAATTTTCATGTTTATCTTTGCTGTGTGTGTTCTTTGTCTTTTAATAACTACTGTCATGTTCAGCTCTTAGTATTCATGCTTATCTTTTCAAAGAGCTTTTGTTTAGTTGGTTGCTTGAACTCTCTTTAATTACCATGCTCACCTTATTAAGAGAGTTTGCTTCCGTTGCATTGGTTGATATGTCTATGATAAAGATGCTACGTGCATAATGGCGCTTAGTAGTTCATGTTTTCTTGTGGTTAGTCTCAAATAGCTGGGGGATTCCCAATGTGTTATTGGAGTACCAACTTGATTTGTTTGCCTATGATGTGGTATGGTTTAGTAATATCTTCCTTCAAGAATTTATTTTGATTGACTTGGCGTATGCTCACGCATATTTAAGACTGTAAAGAAAGTCTGTCAAGCCTTGATGATCTTTTGTTTCTGAGTAGCGATATAACTACCATGCCTGATTCAATGTTGCTTTGTCGCTCTGCATGATTATGACCGTCATTGCTCTTTTAGTTGGTCGCCCCCAGTCTTTTGCTAACCTCCACCTGTACTAAGCGGACTGACTGCTTGTGCATCCACATTCTTTTAATCCAGTTATGCCATATGAGTCCACCATACCTACCTATATGTGGTATTTCACTGCCACTCCAAGTAAATTTACATGTGCTACCTTTAAAACCTTCATTTTTGCAATACATAGCTCATGGGAAAGTAGCTAAAAAACTATTGTGGTAAAGAATATGTCGCTTATGTATCTTATTTCTTATAAGTTGCTTGCTGAGTGGTATCCATGTTTCTGGGGACGCCATCAACTGTTACACTTTTGTTGAATATCATGTGAGTTGCTATGCATGTTCGTCTTGTCCGAAGTAAGGGTGATTTGCCATGAGTTGAATGGTTTGAGTATGCATATTGTTAGAGAAGAACATTGGGCCGCCAACCAAAGCCATGTATCATGGTGGAAGTTTTAGCTTGGACATTAATCCTCAACCTCTTATGAATGCTTAAGCATTAAAGAGGTGTCCATTATCTATTTTCTATGTTGTCCCGGTATGGATGTCCTCAAGTTGATATCTATCAAAAACGAGAAATCAAATGCGATTTATCTCCTTGGACCTTTGTACAGGTGGCATAGAGGTACCCCTTTGTGACACTTGGTTGAAACATATGTAATGCAATGATAACCCATGGAAATCCGAGCTAATTAGGACAAGGTGCGAGCACTATTGGTATTCGATGCATGAGGCTTGCAACTTATAGGATGTCTTATGCATAACACATATGAAGTATTTCTACCGTTGACAAAATTGCTTCTATGTTTTCAAAATAAAAAAAACTCTAGCACATGAGTAATCCCTGCTTCCCTCTGCGAAGGGCCATTCTTTTACTTTTATGTTGAGTCTCCACCTTCTTTTAAAGCACCAACTACTGAGAGCATGATTGTCATTCTGAGTGTAATGTGCATTGTCCCAAAGTAGCATTGTCTTTTGCATGATTGTGATATCGTTTATTCTGAAATCATTGTATCTAGTCATCACTTAAACCTTGAAGGTGCCCCTACATTTATGTTTTGCATCACTAAAGGGGGCAAGCTAAATATCACTTTATCATATTTGCACATCATGTTCATTGCAAATCTATTTGATGTTTCAGTATCATATTGTAAAACTTTCAGTTCTTTGTGATTTTCTCATGAGGCAACTTAATTACTACAGATTCATTGTCTCAGTAAGCTTTTGTCATATGACTATGAATAAGTCCTATATGGTTAATAGCATGTCACCACAGAAATTATTCTTGTTATCATTTACCTACTCGAGGACGAGCAGGAATTAAGCTTGGGGATGTTGATACGTCCAAAACGTATCTATAATTTCTGCTTGCTCCATGCCTCTTTTGGGTGATATTGCTATGATATTTATACACTTCCATACACTTTTGATCATATTTGGACTAACCTATTAACTCAGTGCACCCCAGTGCCAGTTTCTGTTTTCGGCTGCTTTTGTATTTCAGGTTTTAACATTACGAGAACTGCCAGGAAAAATCCAGAAAAAATATATAAAAAATCAGCGTTCCAGGAGCTACCGTGCGGCCAAAGTACAGCCGGGGGGACCCACAGGGGCTCCAGGCGGCCTGCCCAGGCGGCCCACCCCTAGGCCGCGCCGGGGGGGGCGCCTGGGCCCCCCAGGACTCCCCTGGTGACCCCCTTTGGCATATATTTAAGGTCCGTCGAGAAAACCCTGATTCCAGACCCCTTTTCTCCAGACGCGATTCCGATCTCCGCCGCCATCGCCATCAAGCTTCGGGGGACCAGAATTCCTGCGCCGGCACCCTGCCGGGACGGGGAAGTGCCCCCGGATTCATCTCCATCGACGTTGCTTCCTCCCTCCATGATGCGGGAGTAGTTCCTCCTCGGAGCTGAGGTTCTTACCAGTAGCTATGTGGTCAATTCTCTCTCCCATGATGTGATCTTCGTTGTGATCATAGGCTATGTTAATCTAAGGCGATCCCATGATATTTCCCCTTCCTCTATGTATTGGATTGATGTACTCACTTGTCTTTATCTAGTATAATCCCCGAGGCCAAGGTGACAGCGGTCTATTGGACATGGATTAGAAAAGTATTTTCATGAGTGATTTCCTCTCTTGTGTGTTGATTGAAGATTGAGAGTCTCTTGGTGCTTGTCTTTGACTATCCTTTAGATATGTTGTGGTGATTGTGGGACTCTCTTTGGATGGCCGCGGTGACATTGGGAAATCCTTAGATTGAGAACTACGAACTTTGAGGTGTGCTTTTGTAGCCCTACATAATTCTCGTCCTCTCTTGACCACGAAGGAATGACCTCCGAGTGTGTCCCCTTTGCATGTTTTATGGGAATATCATGAGATTCGATTATGTTAATGTTGTTGGGAGTTGCCACTAGTGAAAGTATGAACCCTAGGCCTTGTATCCACCATTGCAATACCATTTGTGCTCACGTCTACCACTTGTTTGCTTGCTGCACTTTTTATTACAGATTTATATTACTTTGCTTTACCACTCCTATCATCCATATTTTACCATCTCTTCGCCGAACTAGTGCACCTATACAACTCCTAGTTGTATTAGGTGTGTTGGGGACACAAGAGACTTCTTGTATCTTAGTTGCAGGGTTGCTTGAGAGAGACCATCTTCAACCTCTACTTCCCTGAGTTCGATAAACCTTGGGTTACTCACTTAAGGGAAATTTGCTGCTGTCCTACAAACCTCTGCGCTTGGAGGCCCAACATAGTCTACAAGAGTAGAAGCGTGTGTAGACATCAGCACACCGCCCCGCCACCCCTGCCCGCTCAGGCGCCCAACCCTTTGCTTCCATTCTTTCCATGCACCCGCCGATGCGATGCCGACGCCCCAACCCCACCCACCGCCTGCCAGCGCCACGCCACCGCACCCCCGCGCGCGCGGCCGTGGCTATATCACCGCTCAGCGCGTGCGCGGCCGTTTTTGCAATGACAAGGAAAACAGTCGGAGCTCCAATGAAGCAAAGGAAAGGTGGTGCAAATGAATGGATGTGTACGTGTTGATTCCACCCTAACCTTTCCGAAGCGGACCCCCTCTTAATAGTACGGCTTTCCTATGACTCAATTCCACCAAAAAGAAACAAAAGGAAATGCCGTCTTCAATAGGTTCTGAGGGGAACTTAATCGTCTTGTGCCTAGACAAATGCTCAATGCACATGATTAGTCCGCAAAAGCATTGTCATCAATCACCAAAACTACTTAGGGAGAAATATGCCCTTACAATCTCCTCCCACGACAAGCTTGTGAGGTACAGAGACTGGGGGAAGAAGATGAAAGGTGAGGAGTTCAACCCGAGCCAGAGTCCTTTTGATCCTGAGCTCGTGATGCTATCTGGTGAGGGGAGGAAACATGGCTCAGTAGCCCTTGGGGATGGACTCATACGTTGTCCTAGAAGTCTCCCGGAGATCAAGAAGTGCCAGACGAAGTCTCTTCCTGAGATGAGGCCTCGACCACGGCCAATGGAGCTCGCTATCGAGGCTAGGGCCCAGGAGCTTGTGGCGGAGGCAACCAGGCAGGCGGTGGAGAAGGTGAGGGATATGGAGGAGAGGACGGCTAATCTGTTGGAGGCGGAGAGGAACCAGAATGACGCAGGTCACCGGGCCCTATACGAGATCCTCATCGTAAGTTTCTCCCGCATACTAGCCAAATCATGCACATAATGTTCGTTTCATTACTAACTAATATGACTGACTCGTGAAAACAAAATATGCAGTCTGTGTGTGAGAAAACCGGCCAGACCCCTCCGCTGATGCCCCGGATTGCTATCGCGGACACGATGAGTTTCATTTGAATGGTCATTAATTACTAGTATTCACATTTCAGTTGCATCATGCTAACTAAACATTGCAAATGATCTTTCGTGCAGCACGCCTCCCACAAAGGATCGACCGATCCTTCTCCATCTCGCGATGGCGCAACCCCGACCGGTCCTCCACCTCCCGGATTATGGTAAGTTTTCCCAAGTGTTTTGCTTAACAAATGCTTTGTTAGCTAGAAAATGGCATAACAACCTAGGATAGCTCAATAATGATCTATAGCTAGCTTAGCTAGTTCATTTATGACATAATTAGCTCACTTAGGTAAAAAAATGGCATAACAACCTAGGATAGCTCAATAATGATCTATAATTAGCTTAGCTACTTCATTTATGACATAATTAGCGCACTTAGGTAAAAAATGGCATAACAACCTAAGATAGCTCAATAATGATCTATAATTAGATTAGCTACTTCATTTATGATATAATTAGCGCACTTAGGTAAAAATGGCATACTAACCTTGGTTTAGCTCCAAACTATCATATAATTAGTTTATTTTCCTCCAAAATGACCTAAGTTCTTCTTCTTCTTCTTCTTCTTCTTCTTCTTTTACTTCTAGCTAGTCTTCTTCTTCTTCTTCTTCTAACTTTCATCTTTCCTAATTTGCAGATTTGCTTGAGATGAGGAAGCTAGCATTGATGGAAACTTGTTGCAAACTTTTACTTGTGCTTGTGCTTCCTTTTTATTTACGGAAACTTGTTGCAAACTTGTTGGATATGTTCTTGGAAACTTGTTGGATATGTTGTTGCAAACTTGTATGGAAATGTTGTTGGAAACTTGTATATATATGTTCATGTTGTTGGAAACGTGTATATGTTGTTGGAAACTTATTGTTGGTATGATTTTTGAAATTATTTTGAAATGTGTGTGTGTATATGTGTGTGTGTGTGTGTGTGTGTGTGTGTGTGTGTGTGAAATTCTGTAAAATTGAATGAATTTAGGAAAAAAACAGGAAAAACAGGGGCTATATAGCCACTTTGCCGTCCGTTGTCTACGACAAAGTTGCCACGTGACAGCTACATGTGCAACCTGGGGGGTAGGGGCTGGCCTATTTGGCAGATTTGCCGTCAGCTAGCAGACGGCAAAGGCCTTTGCATCTTTGCCGTCCGCTGGCTGACGGCAACGATGCAAAGGCCTTTGCCATCTGCTAGCTGACGGCAAAGCACGCCGTTAACCACTTAACGGACCTGAACTGCCACATGTGCCATCCAGGCTCTTTGCTGTCTGTCAACAGACGGCAAAGCCCTTTGTAGCTTTGTTGTCAGCCAGCAGATGGCAAAGAGGCCTTTTCCATAGCCTATTCAGCCGAACCTGTTGTCGTCTGCTGGGTGACGGCAAAGTGCCTGATTCCTGTAGTGCTAGGTATAAAATCAAGAACTTCATTTGTGACAGTGGGTTCCTTAATCATATTGATAAAGCCAGGGCAAATACTTATTATCTTAAGATCTTTGTTTTCTTTACTAGATGATCCACCTTATTTCCAGAAACATAAATAAACTTAGCAGTTTTGTTAGGGGGGAATTTTGGAGTTGTCTTGACAGAAGCAAAAGCGAAACTAAAATTGGTAATGATCTCCTCTAACTTATCGATTCTAGCGGGGCTTCGCTCTATCCTCTCATCAATTATAGGTTCCTTCTCTTTTAGGGTTTTTAAAGTAATTCCTACCTTTGATCCAAATTGAGTGACATATTATGAATTTTTTATCCAAATTATCTATGTGATCTACTGTAGGCCTCTTCTTTTCAACATCATCTAACACTTGCATAACATGCTCCAAAGTTAAAACCGTTTCATTAACAATAATAGGCGGTGATCCCACTAAGTCTCCCATGTCATTGAAAGCATCCATAGAGGGACACATCAAGAAATTCCCTTTAGTACTAGTGTCAAGCACAAATCTATACCAAGTAGTAATTCCCACATAAAAATTACAAAGAAGAACGACAATATATTGCTTACGAGTTGATTTATTATGAGCAATGCAAATCATATACCAAGCATCTTCTAAATTCTATCCTCCCCTTTGCTTAAAATTCAGAACTTCATTCTCAGGGGTGCACGCAACAAGGGAAAGATTAGCCAGAATGATAAAGTGGGCAAGCACACAAAAAGGCAAACAAAAAGGTGGCAAATAAAAAGGAAAATGTTTTTGTATTTTTTGAAAACGTTTTAGAACAGGGGGAGACAAAAAAAATAGGAAAATGGCACAGAATTTAAATGCAAGGAGATGAGAGTTTATGTGTAGGTATTTGGGATGTTGATGATTTCTCCCCGGCAACGACGCCAAAAAATCTTCCTGCTACTTGTGATCAGCGTTGGGATTTTCCCGAAGAGGAGAGGATGATGCAGTACAGTAGAGATAAGTATTTCCTTCAGTTATGAAACCAAGGTTATTAATCCAGTAGGAGAACCAAGCAACACCTCATTAGCAGCACCTGCACACAAACAACAAATCCTTGCAACCCAACACAACAAGGGGTTGTCAATCCCTCGAAGGTTATGTACAAGATTAAATTGTATGGTGTTTGATAAAAAGATAGATTGATATATATGCAAATAAAATAAAAGTAAATAAAGTGCAGCAAAGTATTTTCTATATTTTTGTTTTAATAGATCTAAAAATAATATGATAGAAATAGACTCGGGGGTCGTAGATTTCACTACAGGCTTCTCTCAGGAAAATAGCTTTCTATACGGTGAGTAAACAAATTATTGTTGGGCAATTGATAGAAAAATAAATAATTATGACAATATTAAAGGTAATGATCATACATATAGGCATCACGTCCGAGATTAGCAGACCGACTCCTGCCTCCATCTACTACTATTAATCCACACATCGACCGCTATCCAGCATGCATCTAGGGTATTAAGTTCATGAAAAAATGGAGTAATGCCTTAAGCAAGATAACATGATGTAGACAAAATAAACTCATGTATGAATAAACCCCATCTTGTTACCCTTAATAGCAATGATACATGCGTGTCATGTCTCATTCTTTCACTGAGATTGAGCACCGCGATCAAACCCATCACAAAGCACCTCTTCCCATGGCAAGAAAACTCAATCTAGTCGGCCAAACTAAACCAATAAATCGGAGAAGAAATTCGAGCCTACACAAATTATGCATAAAAGAGTTCAGAGAAAACTCAAATAATATTCATGAATAGATCTGATCATAAACTCACAATTCATCGAATCCCAACAAACACACCGCAAAAAGTCATTACATTAAATAGATCTCCATGAACATCGAGGAGAACAATGTATTGAAGATCAAAAAGAGAGAAGAAGTCATCTAGGTACTAACTACGGACCCATAGGTCTGTGGTAAACACTCACGCATCAACGGAGGGGCAACAAGGATGATGAAGAACCCCTTCGTGATTGTTGCCCCCTCCGGCAGAGTGCTGGAAAATGCCTCTAGATTGGATCTCGTGGTTCTGAAACTTACGGCGGAGGTATTTCGTCGACTCACCGAGGGTTTTGGGGATCTTAGAATATTTATAGAGGTGGAGGTAGGTCAAAACGATGCCTGTGGGCCTTACTATCCACCAGGGCGCGCCTTGCTGCCTAGTGAGCCCCTCCTTCATCTTCAAGTTCCTTCGCAAAGCTTCCAGGGTCTCTTATCACCAGAAAAAAATCCAAAAAGTTTCGTGGCATTGGACCTCGTTTGATATTGATATTCTGCAAAGCGAAAAACAGCAACTGGCACTGGACACTGAGTTAATAAGTTAGTTCCAAAAAATGATATAAAGTTGCTTGTAAATGTATATAAAACATCTAACATTGATAATATAACAATATGGAACAATCAAAAATTACATATACTTTGGAGACGTATTACTACGTCTTGCACAGGGGCTTGATCGGCTTCAGTAAGCAGCAAGAAGGATCGATCAGGTTCAGCTAGCAGCGAATGCATAGCTCGGTTTCAGTTAGAAGTGAAGGGATCGATCGAGTCCAGTAAGTAGTGCGAGGGTCGATCGCTCGGGCTCAGTACGCCGCTAGCGTGAAGGTGAGATCGATCGCTAGGGGTCAGTTATAGAGTCTTCCTCCCAAACATATGCTTGGGAGAGAAACGCGCAACACACAACATCGTTCGGCCCCGACCACCCACTGTAACCGGGATGTCCCCAAATTTTCCTCGCCCTCATTTCTACCACGGTTTTTTACATGATGTACGACCCAAAGAATGTCATCCAGGTGCGTCTTTGGCCCGTCCAGGACGAAAAACCCATTTTTGGTCATATAAGTAAGATCCCATCACATCTATGATCATACGTATTTTTGTCACAATTATCGTCATAGAAGTGTCATATCCATAACTGAAAAAGTTTTCGTTCGGGCCATAATGTCATAGGTGTGTCTTTTTTGTAGTGTATGAAGCCATCTACGTGAATCTTCCATTGTCATCCCAAACTTTCTTGCATGTTTTCTCAATTTCACAACTTCATATTCCTTCCCACTACTGTAACGCCCGGTTAATTAAGCTACAGTAATCCCAATGTTAATGGTGCCACGTCATCATTTTCACTGTTGCTAAATCCCTCTTTGATTTCGTCCGGTTTAAATTTCAATTTAAGTTGAAGTCAAAATTTAAAGTTTTCAAATGTCACAACTAAAATGTTCGAACTGTGGAAAATATTCCATAACTAATTATGGTGGTGACCCAACACTTTTGTAAAGTAATTAAATGCCCTCTTGTGAATATAACAGTGGCTAAAGATAATTGCTAAATGATTTTTAAATTATAAAAGTACTAAACTATTTTATTTTGAACCTCAACTAAATGTGGCAGTGGTATATTTAATAGTACTAATTGAGAGTCTAGGTTTGTATTTTATAAATGTAAAAGCAGAATAAAACTAAATAGAAAACAGAAAAGGAAAAATAAGGAAAGGAAAAACAAAAGACAAAAACATAAAAAAGGGAAACCCCCTGGGCCACTTGGCCCAGCCGGCCGAAGCGGCTCAGGCCACCAGGCCCACTGCACCCTCGTTCCCCGCCCCCTCCTCTGTTCACAGAGGAGGCGTGGACAACACCGATGGCCGCCACGGCCCCGGCCATCGCCGTGGCAACCATCCGGCGGCTACTCCGACGACCTCGGCGCCTATATGACCTACCCCGTCGACCCCGCAACCCGGGCCAAACCCTAACCCCTCTTCCCTCATACTCAACCTCCCGCCCCCTCGCGAGATCCCCTTCAACGAGCTCGTTCGCTCGCTATGTCGCTGTGTCGTCGCCGTTGCCGCGACCACCGGCCACCTCGAGCACTGCTAGGTTGCCCGTGGACCCCACCTCGTCATCTTCTTCCTCTTCGACGAGCTACAAGGACCCGGGCGCCCTGCGACGCTGCCCTGAGCCCTCCTTCCTCCTCTGCTCCGCCGGCCGTCGACGCCAAATCCGGCGACCTCGAGCCCTCCCCGAGCCCACTCACGCACACCTACAGGACCACGGTGAGCCCGTGGTCTCCCCTCTCTCCCTCACGTCCCGTAGCCGCACGCCCATGCCCCGCTCGTTCGCCGGCGGCCACTCGCCCTGCCTGCTGCTCCAGCCGCCGCAGGCCACCGCGCCCGCCTCGCCGGCCTGCATCGCGCGTCTCGCTCAACCCCCCCGCACCGCGCGCGCCCCTCCCTGGTCACCGCCATGCGTCGTCGACGTCCGTCCCGCCACGCAGCTCGCCGCTCCGCTCACCGCGTCCCGCTTCCCCTC